>CM055127.1:160847865-162047865 GCA_029206835.1 Rana muscosa
TCATTTGCCTTCTCACATAGCCACACAGGAAGTGAGAGGAAATCTCTCCAAAGTGAGGATATCCCTCGTTGTCACCAGAACTAGTGTCCCTATTGGAAGGTTTTCCCTCTATCCCTGTTCTTGTGACAAAAGTTAGGATTTTCTTTCACTTTCACTTTCATTTTCAGTTTTAATGATAAACAGGACAAATGGAGAGAGTGAATCTTCCTAATGGGGGCGCAGACAGCAATAAAAACCTGACCTGCATTCCAGTCTTTCTTCGCTCTACCCAAAGTTAAAAAAAAAGTTTTCCTTTAGTTATACTTAAAGCCGGGCTCCACCCGCAATGTTTTTTTTTTTTTTTTTAAAGTCAGCAGCTACAAACACTGTAGCTGGTGACTTTTAATAAGGACACTTACCTGTCCTACTCGCCCGCGATGTCGCCCCTCCCGAGGCCGATCCCTCGATCCTGCAGCTCCCGGCGCCGCCATCCCCGCTAAGGGAAACAGGCAGTGAAGCGGTCCGGCTCAGTCTCGCAGTGTTTTATGACTGGGCCGGCTGCTCTCTGGGATACACACAGTTCCCAGAAGGCAGCGCGCCCCATTCACCAGAAGACACCGCGAGTAGGGCGGAGGAAAAAGACCTGCCGCAGACAATGAAGAGGCAGATTAGGGACTTCCGCATAGCAACCGCTATTTCTGGTAAGAAAAACTTTTTTTTTTTTGGGGGGATTTTTGGTTAAAAAAAAAAAAATTCAGGGTGGAACGCCACTTTAAATTATTTTTTTTTAAATGCAATCTGTATAAGTAGCGGAATACAGTATGTCCTGGCCTCTAGCAGACCCTGCACAGCAGGGCTGGAGTGTGACAGAAAGAAGAAGCAGCACAAAGAGCCAGTCAGTGCTGACAAGAAGCATGTTCATAAGAGGAGAGATTGACCGAGAGATGAGCTCATCACTGTGCTGCTTCTCCTTTCACTGTCCAGTCACAGGCTGGGTGTCGGGTCCAGGATAACCCGAACTCAAAGGTTGAATGATGTGGGTCATCAGACTGAGGACATCTTGTGGCAGAAATAAAGTACTGCAGGGAAATCTCTGGACTAAAAATTTATTTTGCAGAAAAAGCTGCTTTTGTTGTTTTATCATTAAAATATCTGTTTGTTTTAAATTTTTGGTTAGAGTTCCTAAACTGTTCTTATGTTAAATAGTAATGGTATATCTAATGGATGCATTGCCACATAAACAATTGTAAAATATAATCCCGTCTCCTTGTATTGGTTTGCTTGAATCAACACTTTCCTTTCCCCAAACTTTGAGGCAAGGCAGTTCTCTGTAAAGTATTCTAATCTCCGTATCTTATCTGTTTACAGGAAGAACTGCCGTCTGGATGTCTCAGCCTGATGATGGATATTCTGGGCAGGAGCCGCTCTCTTCCTCCCCGGACAGCAGCTCTGATGACTCTGAGCTCCTGGTGGCAGCGGAGACGTTTGCCCGGGGCTATGACTGTGTCTCCATCTCATCCTACCCTGGAGATAGAATGATGCATGGGCAGGAGGACACAGCATCCCTGGTGTCTACAGCAACCCTGGTGCCTGAGTGTATCTACCTTCCTCCTTCTGGGTACCAACTCATGTCTGACCAGGAGGTAATATAGAGGGGGCATCATGCTTCCCAAATACCTACCTTCTGGGGAAGAGGAGTGTGTCTTCTAATTCTCTTCTTCTACCTCTCCTCCAAAGCATTTCTCTGTGTATTCCCATATACTGGTGTAGCGCACCCACCTCACTCCTACCTGCATTAACTTTGGCTCCTCGCAGGAAGAGAGAGGCACACCGCACCACAAGCCCGTACCCTCCTGTGTGAGGAGGTTGAGCGGTGTTGTTGTTGGGTCTTCCACGGTCAGAACATGAAAACCTCCAGAGCCTGATTCTCACCTCTATGTTAATTAGAGACAAGTCCTTGACTTCCCAGTAAAGTGAATGTCCACACCAGCTGAAACTCCAACTCAGAGTTTATTTTCTCTTAGAAATAACTCTGATAGCAAGAGACTCATTTTTCGGCAACGTCTCACCCCAATTATTTTGACAAGTCATTTAAGTTACATTACCATACCACGTATAGCTCTAAAGCCAGAGGGGTAGCCATATTTGTCAGAAATAATGTACATTTTGATGTCAAACATGTTTACAAGGACCCGGATAGCAGGTTTTTGATACTCCAAGGTGATGTCCAGGGCAAAGCCTTTACAGTCGCCAATGTGTACGCCCCCAATACTGCTCAGGGTTCCTTTTTCAGGTCCTTCACCCAAATTTTGGACAGATATACTTCTCCACACATGATAGTGGGTGGTGACTTCAATCTAGTCGCCCATTCCACACTGGACAGAAGCAAGGTTACCCACTCATCTAAGGCCTTCCCCAAATCCCTAGTGAGGTCCCTGGAGACTTTCCAACTTATTGACACATGGAGGGCCCTCAATACAGGAGCTAGGGAATACACACATTACTCAGCCCCCCACGAGAGCTATGCAAGGCTAGATTACATTTTCAGCTCCCCAATTTTACTTGCCAACTCCACAGCGGCCACTATACACCCATGCCCATGGTCAGACCACCTGGTGGTCTCCTTTAAAACTTCGCATGTAGGCATTTCCCCCCTGACAGCCTCCTGGAGGCTTAATGACTCCCTATTGACGGACCCTGACATAGCCACATAAGTAGCGAATCAGTTGGAAGAGTACTTCAGACTGAACGATGTAGAAGACACCACCCCCTCTATTCTCTGGGCGGCCCATAAGGCAGTACTTCGTGGCCGACTGATAGAGTTGGCCACCATTAAGAAGAGACAGAAGTTAGCCAAAATTAAAACCCTAACTGCAGACCTTGCAAAACTGTACCATATACACGCACAATCCCACGCCCCAGACACTCTTAGACAAATTGACCAGAAGAGGGTGGAATTGGATACTATCCTCTCAGACCACACTGAAAAATCTATTAGATGGGCCAAAGCGAAATTCCTATTGCACTCAAACGCTGCCTCGGCCATGTTCTCACGTAAACTACATCACTCCCTTCAGCCCACCCATATCTACAAATTGCGTAACACCTCGGGCCAGCTGGTCTCCCACCCCAAGGAGGTGCTTGACACCTTCACCGCGTTCTACAGCTCCCTACTATCTGCCCCAGCCTCCCCCCCCCCCTGCTGGAGTTGAGGACTGGTTGAACTCCATCCAACTTCCGACTTTGACACGCGAACAACTGACCAACTTGAACGCCCCATGCACAGAACTGGAGGTCCTGACAGTCATTAAGTCACTCAAAGCGTCAACAGCCCCGGGCCCAGACGGGTATACGGCGACTTACTATAAAAAATTTGCAGGTACGTTGGCCCCTAAATTGACTAAATTAATCAACCACGTATTGCAAGGCCACTCACTTCCAGAGGAAATGCTTGCAGCCAATATGACCCTAATCCCTAAACCTAACAAGGATCACTCCCTCCTCCAGAATTACAGACCAATCTCGGTTCTTAACAATGACATTAAGATTCTAGGTCGTGTTCTTGCAGATAGACTAGCCCCCATAATTTCCACCCTGGTTGGCCCCGAACAAACCGGATTCATCCCCTCTAGGCAAATCACAGACAACATCCGCTTGGCGATGGACATTATCCAGGATGCGGAGCTATTTTCCCGCAAGGTTCTTCTGTTGGGCCTGGATATACACAAGGCCTTTGATAGTGTCCTGTGGCCATATATGGACGCGGTCATGACTAGGTTTGGTTTTTCAGGGGAGTTTGTTCATGGATTTAGGGCACTGTACCACAATCCTCACACACGCGTTAAGCTCCCAGGTTGCACTTCGGATTACTTCCCCCTGGGCAGGGGAACACGCCAGGGCTGCCCTCTGTCCCCTTTGGTGTTTGCCCTGGCCGTGGAGCCTTTGGCGAGGGCGATCATCACAGACCAGAACATTAGGGGGTATCAGAAGGGGGGTAGGGAGTATAAGGTGAGCCTATACGCGGATGATATCCTTGTATTCCTCCAGGACCCAGTTACTTCCCTTCCTAATTTAATCTCTACACTCCAATCCTTTCACACTTTTTCGGGCCTTGGCGTCAACCTCTCCAAGTGTTCGGCCCTCCCTGTCAATATCCCTCCCAGAGTCACCTCTGCCCTTAAATCTTCTTTTGGCTTTTCAGTATCAAATAAAACCCTCCAATACCTCGGGATTCGTCTAGCCCCCACCCTAAGAGAATTATATAACGCTAACTACCCCCAGATCTTCGCCAAAGTCAGACAATGGTTACACCTATGGTCTACATTCCACATCACCCTCCTAGGCAGAGTCACAGCCGTAAAAATGTCCATTTTACCGAAATTGCTTTACTTCTTTAGGGCTCTCCCCCTTTATGTATCACGACATACTCTGTTGCAGATCCAACGTGAGATTAATGGGTTTCTATGGAACAATAAACATCCTAGGTATGGCGGTCTTATCACACACAGACCCTCTTCACAGGGGGGGTTAGGGCTACCTAACATCTGGTTGTATTATTTGTCAGCCAGGTTGGCCCAGACGGCACAGTGGCATGCCGCACCAGACAGCATCCCCTGGCTACAGTTGGAAATGTCCTCTGTCAGCCCATACTACCTCCCGGGACTTCTTTGGCAGACGGGCCTTAAGCCCAAGGAACTGGGCATTCTAAACATGGTAGTGGGTCAGACAATACACCTTTGGTCCCTATATCATCACAAATTTAAACTTAGGTCTGGCAGACCCCCCCTGTCCACCTTCCTGGGATCGCCCAGTTTTCCCCCTGCTTTCCGATCCCCTGAGAGCTTCCATTGGTGGGTACAAAACTCCCTCTTGTCATTAAAAGCACTATCGCAAGGCACACATTTCTGTTCATTTACACAACTCCAAGAGCAGTTCGAAGCCCCGGGAACGGAATTCTTTAGATTCCTACAAATTAGGCACTTTTTGGAATCCCTATTCACATTGAACACTAGATCCAACTTATCCCAGTATGAAACAATCTGCCAGAATGGTGCTAGAGGCAAGGGAATGATCTCTACAATATATATGTCACTGAATGATTCTCAGCTGCCAGTTAAGTCCTCGGCTATGACCCATTGGGAATCAGACCTGGGTGTGGCATTCCCCCCAGAAGACTGGAGCGACATGCTACAGAATATGCACAGATGTACCCGCTCCATAGCCACTAAGGAGACGGTACTTAAACTACATACGAGGTGGTACCTCACTCCAGATAGAGTTCATAAATACTACCCTACAGTTCAGGAGACGTGCTTTAGGGGCTGCCAGAGCCCTGGCACCCTTCTGCACACGTTTTGGGGTTGCCCTCATCTGAGGCACCTATGGAGCCAGGTGGCATCCAGGGTGACGCAGATTGCGGGCATCATCCTAGACCTGACGGCCCGATGTGTTTGCTCTTTGCCACTATACCGGGTCTGCCTCCCCATACCCAGAGATTAGTGAATACCATATTCTGTGCAGCTCATTGGGCCATAGCCTTGAATTGGCGGTCCCAGTCGGTTCCATGGACACAGGTACTCCAGCGGATGGAGTCTATCCGTCTTATGGAGAGGATCTATCACACTATCATGGACACCATGCCGACCTTCCATAATAAATGGGCGGCGTGGTCGTCAGGAGCGGCTATACTGTGACCAACGCACTGCCTCTGGGGTGGCCGCCTCTGTGTGGTCGAATAGGTACCCCATATTCTCCCGTTTCCTTTGGGCCCTGGGCCTGGGGATACTAGGAGATGGTCAGGACATGTGATCCCAACCCAACGAGGAGTACATCCTATACTTTTTCTTTTTGTTTGATACTGGGTCGGTCGAATTATTCATACCAGAAGTAGCAGATTAAAGTTTATTTTTCAACAGGTTGTTTTCCCCTTTCTACCCATATACCTGTCTAAGCTTTTTCTTTTCCCTAATCTTTCTTTCCCTTCGTTCTTATCCTTCCATGGAGATTCTCCCTTATTCCCCTCTAATCCTGTTTCCTTCTTGATTTCTTTTAAGCATTAATATAATTTTCTTTCTGTTTGAACCCTGGGATGCACCCGAAGGGCCGTCACTGGGCCTGACCTCGAGTAACACATTTAGTTTCTGCCCCTGTGACTGATCCTCTTATGCTCTTTTCCTCTCGATATTATATGTTGCAATGTAATTTTTATGTTATATGAGTGGGTTGCATCCCGATAAGATATGTGCTTTTTTTTTCTGTCTATACCCAATAAAAAAACGTTTGTATTAAAAAAAAAAGAAATAACTCTGATAGGAAAAAGGGTTGGAGCAAGAAATAGTACAGTACAAGGTGTGGGGAGGTCCAGGCACAAACATTACTGATCTTTGCTCAGATTCTCAAGTAAGTTTAACTAGGCGCACAGTCTCTGCCACAGACTGTGAGGTTGGTCTCTACCACAGACCTGGTGAAACTGATCCCCTTCTTTAGCTATGGCCCCTTTTTAGGAGATGACATCCCTCCGGAGAGTTACCAGGACCCTACCGTCACCATGACACTGCACTGGGTCTTCGGAGAGTTCCTTCCCGGCCTCCTCATCCTAGATACGGGTCTCCTCGCAAGGCGGCACCCTGAGATTCCTCGATCCTTGGTGGACACCAGCCGAAGGTGCTGGGCCCCAGGCCTCCACTGCGATCCCTGGGCTTGCATACCCAGGGCGGACAGCCCAGGGTGGAACAGGAACACTCCCTGGGAGTAGGACTCCCGACGACTGAACCAACGACAACCCGCCCTCGGGCTAAAGGTGCCCGGGGCGGACAGGAACAAGAACCCCCAAACAGGCAGCGTCTGCCCCTTTTATATCCTCTCCCAGCAGGCAGACCACTCCCACCATATGGCTGCTGAGAGGGGACACACAAGGCACAGCACTGTATCAGCGGTTCAACCCTAGCCTACTATGGCAGCGCCACCTGTAGGCCACAGGAAACTGTACACCAATACTCTCCCTGTGGACAAAATGGTTGCAAAAACCCTGACAAATTAGGGTGTTTGAGTATACCTACCACTCAAAAACTTCCCTTAAATTGAGGACCCCACTACACTGGTAACATGCAGCCCTCAGAATGATGATACATGGGGTTCTGGTTTACCATATCATGTCATCACCTCCCTATTGTGTGTCCCCTGTTATACCCTAATAGATTGCAAGCTCTTCCTTTTTTTTGTATCCCTCCCATATACTCTAAAAGACTGTAAGCTCTTCTATTTTCTGTACTTTCCTGTATATTCTAATAGATTGTAAGCTCTTCCACCTTCTATATCCTAATTGTACCCCAACAGACTACATCAGTGGTTCTCAACCTGGGGGTCGGGACCCCCTCGGGGGTCGAATGATGATTTGCCAGGGGTCACCGAATCCTGGGCTGTTTCTGAAGCCCGCACCGCTCTCCCAGTCTTTTTTCGGCCGCCCAGCAAGGCTGTCCCTGGAGCCCACGGCCGCCCACTCAGACATTTTGCAGCCACCCATTCAGTTTAAGGCCTGGCTGGGGGGGTAGAGACTAGAGGTCAGCTGACTGGTGAGGAATGTGAAGTGGGAGGGGCTTGAGGAGATCCCATCTCCTGATTTCGGCATAGGTGTCACTGCTACGAGACACAGTGAGTAACACTACCTGTGATTATAGTTGCCATTAAAAGTCCCCACTACAGTTCTCAGAACAGCATATGACCTTGATCAAGAGCACCTGAGTTGGCTGATCAGAACTCCCCCCCCACCAAGGAGGAAAAATAGACAATACATGGAAGTTAGAGAAAAAGAGGGGGAGGCACAAAGAGAATAAGAAAGAAAGATGGGTAAAAGGGAAAAGAAAAGAGAACAAAAAGTGGTACATCCTAAAATGTACCATAAGGGGGTTCAATACTGTATGGGTGGAAGGGACTCAGGGAGCACTAAATGTCCATGGGTTAGGGCGGCAAATTACTTGTCTTGCCTTGGGTGCTGACATCCCACGCTACGAAAATAATTTTACGGTTAGGGGTCCCCACAACTTGGGAAATGTTATCAAGGGGTCACCGCACTAGTAAGGTTGAGAACCACTGGACTACATGCACCTCAACCTTTTGTACCCTCCCTTTATTCTCCCAATAGACTGTAAGCTTTTCTACCTTCTGTATACTCCTTGATACCATAATAGATTGTAAGCTCTTCTACCCTCTGTATCTTCTCTTAAATCCTAAATAGATTGTAAGCTCTTCCGCCTTCTTTAAACTATAATACATTGTAAGCTCTTCCAACTTGTGTATCCTCCCTTATAATTAATAGGCCATAAGCTCTTCTACCTTCTGTATTTTCGTGTATCCTAATAGATTGTACACTCTTCCACCTTCTGTATACCATAATAGATTGTAAGCTCTTCCACATTGTGAATTTTCCCATATACCTTTTATAGACCAATAAGCGCTTCTGCCTTCTGTATCCTCCCTTATACCCTAATACAGTGGTCATCATCCCTGCTCTCAGGGCCAACTCGGGTCTCTGCCACCCACCAGGCCAGGTTTTCTGTATTACCTTGGGGAGATGCAGACTAGAATACTGCAATCACTGAGCAGCAAATGATATCACCTGTGATGTAGTTCAGTTATCTTGCAAACCTGGCCTGTGAGTGGGCCCTGAGGACAGGAGTTGATGACCACTGCCCTAATAGTTTGTAAGCTCTTCTACTGTCCTTATTGTACCTTGTACCCTAATAGACTGTAGGCGCCTCAATTTTCCTTAGCCCTCCCTTTATGCACCCCCTATATACATTTATCTCTGGTTATGTACAGTACTGTGGGTCTATACTGGACTTCATAGACTGCGTGTTTAAACTGCTCATAATGTACTCCGCTACTGAATATGTTACTGATTTGTAGGTGCTGATTAAGTGATACAAGAAAAGCTGGTGTGGCAATATCATTTATTTCTATTAAAGTTCCCCCTTCCAATCTGCAGCCACTATGACTTTCTAAACTTGGCAAAGATTTCAGATGTCAGCGACCACACTGGGGAAATCCGTGTGCATACCGCCCCCAGGACCCCTTGCATTCATAGTTTTGCTGCCTTTTAACTTTGGTGAGTCACTTTGGGTCTGGAAGGGTACAAGGATGCAGATATTCTCTGTTTACACCTCTGGGAATGTTGGGTGTGATAATAGCAAGTAGACCCGCCCACTTATCAGGGGAGGTTACTAGAGTGAATCTAGGGGGATATTTGTAAAATAGTCTCATTACTTGTTGTCATCGTCCAATTAAGTATTAGGAATCCTGTTCTGCCAATAGAGAAGGAGGAAAAGACCTTACTAACAAATGTCCATTCTCTGTATTGTATTCCCTTGGTGGGTGGATGAACTCTGGGTACAGGGATCAGAGTTCTGTATGACGAGGGTATTCCGATTTGAACAATGAATAGGGTGAGGGGGGGAATGAGCCGCCATGATCAGCATGTACTATATGTGGGGCGGAGAATGGAGGGAGGACTTGATTGTCTTTTGATGTTTAATGACATTGTGATTGGAGTTATTCTTGGCTGGATTTCAGTTTCCTTTGTAATGTTTCAGCAGTATAAACTGCATCCGGAGGCAGCTGTGGGATTCTGCAGATCGTTGCCATTGTGGGTTTGAAATGAGTGTCCAGAATAAAAAATGGCCTGATTTTAAGGTGAATTCTGGAAAGAAATTTCTAATCGCGATTATAAAAGTCCACTCCTACATTAACAAAAATGATCTTCTATCTGCAAACGGAGCATTGACCACTGATCAATCTGGTACTGAATGCAAAAATTCTAGGGCTCAGTGTTCCCAATAATTTGTATTGAAGACCAGTGATTACTGTGGCTGCTCTTCACTGGGCCACTGGTCATGTAACTTCCCCATTGTAGTGGGGCACATCAATAGATTGCTACTCGCTATAGAGGGAGGGCCACCGAAAGCTCAGACTCCCAAGTTTGTCCTGCAAACTGTCGCTTCTTAATTTGATTGACAGGCCAGGAGACTCCAGGTCTGTCCCACCCACCATGACTGACAGGACAGCAGACTCATGGTCTGTCCCATCTACCATGACACCAAGCCTTGACTGACAGGTCAGAAGATGCCTGGTCTGTCTCGCTCACCATGACATCATACCATGACTGACAGACCAGGAGACTCCTGGTCTCCCCTCCCCCCCCACCTACAATGACATCATACCTTGATTGAGTCTGTGCCACCCACCATGACATCATACCTTGACTAACGGGACAAGAGACTCCTTGTCTGTCCCATTTACCACGACCTCATACCTTGACTGACAGGTCAGGAGACTCCTGGTCTATAACATCTTGACACCAAGCCTTGACTGACAGACCAGGAGACTCCTGGTCTCCCCCCCCCCCCCCCCTACAATGGCATCATACCTTGATTGAGTCTCTGCCACCCACCATGACATCATACCTTGACTGACAGGTCAGCAGATTCCTGGTCTGTTCCGCCCACTACAACATGATATCTTGACTGACAGGCTAGGAGACTACTGGTCTATTCTGCCCACCATGACATCAAACCTTGACTAACTGGGGAGACTTCTGGTCTGTCTCTTCTACCATGACGCTAAACCTTGAGTGACAGGTAAAAGGATGCCTGGTCTGATTCGCCCACCATGACTGACAGACCAGGAGACTCCTGGTCTTTCTCCCACCTACCATGGTATCATACCTTGACTAACAGGATAGGAGATTCCTGGTCTGTTATACCCACCATGACATCATATCTTGACTGCCAGGTTAGGAGACACCTTGTCTGTTCTGCCCACCATGACATCATACCTTGATTGCCAGGTTAGGAGACACCTTGTCTGTCACATCCACTGTGACATCATACCTTGACTGACAGGTCTGGAGACTCCTGGTCTATCACTCCCATTTGTTTAAAAAACCTTCCCACATTCATGCATATTGAATTACCTGATTCTCATTGCATGGTGGGAATTGTAGTATGATACAGTGGTGATAAACTGTAAAAGGAAGTGTCATTGATGTTTCAGCCATCACTCCTCACTGTTCCATCTAAACAAATGATGTCGCAAGCATTTATAAGGTAATTAACACTGAAACTATGTACATTTAACATTAGCATGCTCATTTTAATTAAAGAAAATAATAAATAAGGGCCCTTTGAAGCTATCTCAGAATTTAGCTTTAAAACTGGGGTTTGCAGCTTTTATATGACAAACGTACCCCCTAAAGATATACCAACGTAAAATCTGTTTGAAAGTTTATTTGCATCCATCTACAGACTCCATACACAGAGATGTACTGAATCAGAAACTTCTCAGCACTTTGTGTCCCTATCAGCAATCAGCGACCATGTCTGTGTATATGGGTAATAAATAATGAGCAGAGATCATTTCTCTCTTTTTGGGAATGTTTGGGAGTTTCTTAATTCTGTGTCCCCTTAAATGATTTGATTGCTTCATGCTGCTGTTTATTAAAATGTCATCTGCTTTTGTATTTTTATATATTTTTTTTTGGGCTTGCAGGTGGCCCAGCAGAATGCAGCTCTAAAAAGTACCGCTGAGCGTCTAGACAGGGTGACACAAGAGAAGGAGACCCTGCAGGAGGCGCTACGGTGCAGCTCAGAGGATTGCGCTAACCAGGTGAGTCATTTCTGGTCCTAGAGCAGTGATGGCAAACCTTGGCACCCCAGATGTTTTGGAACTACATTTCCCATGATGCTCATGCACTCTGCAGGGTAGTGGAGCATCATGGGAAATGTAGTTCCGAAACATCTGGAGTCCCAAGGTTTGCCATCACTGCCCTAGAGGTTGTTTCAATCGTTAATAGTGTTGTGTTTTTCCCTAAGCTTTTTTTTTTTTTTTTTTACATACAGTATATTAAATGTACCTTTTAAATGCAGCTATTACAAATAAAGTATCTGTATTCTTTAAGTAATCATTACTAATTTCGCTACAATGCCCGTGTCTTGTCGAGCTGGTTCCCCTAGCAATATGGTTCCCCCTTGACTGCGCAGGCGCTGCCGAACAGCTGTTAAAGCTTGGAGATTTCCGTCAGCTCGGCTTGCGCCTGCGCAGTCAAGAGGGAACCAGATTGATAGGAGAAACCATAGGCTCGGCAGCTGTGGACGCGCTCGCCCCCGATGCTTCATTACACACGCCGCTTTCTTCTTCATGCCGCTCTATACAGCAAGGGGCGGATCAGATGTGATATTGAGCAGTGCGATTTGTTTGTTTATACACAACGCTCTATACAGCCCCTTGCTCTATAGAGCAGCGTGTATAAACAAACAAATCGCACTGCTCAATATTATTACATCTTATCCGCCCCTTGCTGTATACAGCGGCATGAAGAACAAAGCGGCGTGTGTAATGAAGCAGCCGACGCACAGCTGTTACACCTCAGAGATTTGCATAGCCTCGGTTTGCGCCTGCGCAGTCGAGCTCGGAACCATATCGATAGGAGGAACCAGCTCGGCAGAACACCCACCGAGGGACCGTCAAGGTTGTAAGCCAGATGGGTTATACTGCATTTTGCAGTGCTTTTAATGTAATGCTGGCATCTTACTGATTGGAGCAGAGTGATAACCTCACTGTGTATTGATCAGACCTGAGGTGGATCAAGGACCGAGCTATATTGCTTAGCTGCAGTGGAGAAAAGTACGGTCACCAATCTCATTGTCTGAATCAGAGGAGTGGCTGAAAATATTTTATCAAATTAAAACCATTTACATTCTGTAGGAGTTTGCAAATCCCCAGCTTTCGTTCACCCACCACACATTTATTTTCCTTTTTACATATACATACCTTTTTTATTCTAAGGGTCCTCTTCTCCTCTGACGGCAATGTGTGGTCGTTATTCTTGGACTAAATGGCGCACATGTAATGATATGTCTGACCCCCAGAGGGGGAGTCCATGACAGCCTAGACTTGGAAGAAGGGGGTTTACTGATCTTGGCTGACATTCAATCTGTAGAACTGAGAACATCTGCTGTCAGTAAAGAAGTACTGCAGGAGACCGTTCCACATTGAAAGTATTGCACCAAAAGCTGCTACTTTTTTTTGATTATTATGTTATTCTGAGGAGTTCTGTTTAAATAACAATGGGGGTTCTTTACGACAGGCAAATCCACTATGCAATACAAATGCAAAGTGCACTTGAAATTGCACTGAAAGTGCACTTGGAAGTGCAGTCGTTGTAAATCTGAGGGGAAGCTCTGCTGATTTTATTATCCAATCATGTGCAAGCTAAAATTATGTTTTTATTTTCCTTGCATGTCCCCCTCGGATCTACAGCAACTGCACTTTGCACTTGTAGTGCAAAGTGGATTTTTCTTTAGTAAATAACCCCCAATGTGTAATTTTCTTTCTCGTACATCACGGGACACAGAGCGACATAGTCATTACTAATTATATAGATACCGTCAGGTGCTGGCACTGGCAACTTCCAAAACCGGAAGTACCCTCCCCTATATAAGCCCCTCCCATCCGGGAGCACCTCAGTTTTTTGCCAGTGTCTAAGGTGTTGGCCAAGAAGAAACATGTGTTTTTCACTGAGCTTGCGTACAGGTTCTTTTGGGCCTCAGTAAGCTATTCCGGATCCGACCAAAAAAGCTTCATAGCTAAACGGTCGGTACCCGGGCCTTGCAGAGAAGAGCAAGGTTTTGCCTGTAATGCTTCTCTTAGGAGAGCTGGACCCTGGGATCCAGAGCTCTGGTCATACCCACGACCAAGATGTTTTCTGTGCAGGGTGCTATACAGGTCCAGGGGAGTGGAATCCTTGGGAACCCGGTCCCTGAAGGTTTGATTACAATGCCTGCCGTGATAGGTGAAGTTTGGGCTTTTGTGGACCAAACAAAGTCCTGCGGCGGGGAACAGGTAAGTGGGGGCCCCCAGGAACTTGGTTCTATTGGGGGACCCCCAAGCCTAATTTGTCTTTCTGTCTGTTACCTAATGGTATTCCCGCAAAATTCTGTGCATGCCTGTAACTACTAAAAAAAATGTAATAATTTTTAATGGTGGTCAAGAAAAAAAAAATAATTTTTTTTTATATATATTTAATATATTAGACTGCGGTACCTGTGTTTGTCCACTAGAGGCCGCTGTGGAATGTTTTCTTGTCATGTGGACTAGCTTCTTCTCAGCAGAGCAAAGTCCAGGCAGATGGTGAGTTCTCTTATAGGAAACTGCTTCCTCTGCCATGTTGCAGTGCTCGTCCATCCCCCGGCCTGCGGCAAAGAGGGGCCCTGGCTCCTGTCCCTTGTTACCATATTTTGAAATTAGCGCCGAAGGCGCACGTGGCCGCGCGCGTGCGCATGCACGCGCCTCTATATATAGAGGTGAGCCGGGAAAGGGGGCGGAGCCTGGGGGATGACGCTCTGTGCGCGCCGCAGCGCTTCTGCGCATGTGCGGGCGTCCCAGCAGTTTAAAAAAAACACAATATTGTAGTGAGCTGGCTATGAAGTACAGAGACAGAGCTGGCAACATTTAAAGGCATACAGCAAGCGGTTGATACAGGCATCCCCTAGAAAGGCACATTAGTAGACACCAACTGTGATATAGCAGCAATTGTGCTAGACTATTCTCAGTAAAAGTGGTGTATTACGGCTGGAATACCTCAGCTTTAGGCTTAGGAATATGCCGTCCAGAAGCTCCGGAACTGAATCTTCCAGGAAGCGAAGGGGGTCTCATCGGGCTCGGAGGATCTTGGGCATACTTCTGCTGCACCAGTCTCCCCTGAAGTTCAGAGGTAAGTGACCGTAGAGACCCCGCAGGGGTACTTGGTACTGTGGCTGTCCTCAGTTCACCTGCTCCTGTGTATGCAACAGAGGAGGTTTTTTCCTCAGCTCTGGGAGGATTAGAGAGGCTGCCTCCCTGTCAGGGAAAGCACGCCGATCTCCGTCTCCTCCTTCAGAGTGCCTGTTAGCAGAGCAACAGTCCCATACAGGGATCGACCTGCCTGAAGGGGATCAGGATGAGGTTGATTCTGTTATAGAGGAATCAACAGTGGGGGAACCTTTTCTCAGCATCTCAAGCTGAAAGATTATGGGTTCAGTCTCTGACTAACATGGTCCGATCAGCATTTAAAAATGCACCTTGCGGAACCATCAACCACTACTGTATCCTCGTTGGGGTCGCTGGAAGCCCCCAGACTGTTTGTTCTTTTCCACTTCACCCTTTACTGAAAGGGCTCATTTACCAGGATTGGGAACGTCCTGAGAAAATATTTATTCCCCCAAGAGATTTCCGGTGGTCTATCCCATGGAGGATAAGTTCATCAAAAAAAAAAAAAATGGAAGGTCCCTACAGTGGACGCAGCCATCTCTTGTATGTATAAATCACTGACATGTCCAGTGGATAATGTCCAAATGTTCAAGAACCCAATAGATAAAAGATTGGAGTTCTTATGAAAATCTGCTTGGTGATACAACCAGCAGTAGCAGCTATTGGGGTCTGCTAAGCAGTGAAGGATCAGTTGAAACAGGTCTTGAGGGACTTGACAGATCAGCAGGCTTTGCCCTAGCTGATCTACCTAGAGCCTTAGGCTTTGCGGTTGACGCCATAGAGGATTCAGTCCATCAGGCCTCCCGCCTTGCGCTGTCTATAGTACATATGCGTAGGCTCCTATGGCTCAAAAACTGGTCTGCTGAAGCTCCCTGTAAAAAATGGCTGGTTAGCGTCCCGTTTCATGGTGAACGCTTATTCAGGGAAAACCTGGACAAATATATCCAGAAAATTTCCAGCGGTAAAAATACGCTCTTGCCGTTTAAAAACAGAGTTAGAGGTCCCTCTTTGAGAGGCCTGCTTCTCCAGTCCCTGGGCCATCGGCTGTGTAACAGTTCCGACGGCCTCCTCGGTCAAATCCCGGGGGTAAAAAACAGGGACAGTAGCAGGGTAATGAGAAACCCTGGGTCAGGGGAGGTACAAAACCTCCCCCAAAGTTAAATTCATTGAAGCCCCCACTCAGTCGGGTGGGGGGAGGACTCCAGTTGTTCGCAAGAGACCTGGCGGGACACGATCAAGACAGATAGGTGCTCTCCGCAGTAGGTTTGGGATACAGTTTGGAGTTAAAAGACTCTCCTCCTTCCCATTTTTGAGGTCAAACGTGCCAAGGGATCCCCGGAAGAGAGAGTCCCTCCTGTTGGCACTAGAACAACTATTGCTCCAAGGAGTAATTATGGAGGTTCCCCTGGAAGAATGAGGGTTCGGGTTTTACTCAAACCTCTTTACAGTCCCGAAGCAAACGCGGACGGGAGGCCCATATTAATTCTAAAAGGGCTATACAAATTCCTGTATATCAGGACTTTCCGATGGAGTCGATCCGATCGGTGGCCACTGCCCTACAAGGGGAGGATTGGTTAGCCGCGATCGACATCAAAGATGCTTATTTGCACATTCCCATCTTTCCAGTACACCAAAAATTTCTACGCTTTGCAGTAGAAGGGCGCCATTTTCAGTTCAGAGCCTTACCCTTCGGTTTGGCCACAGCACCACGAGTGTTTACAAAAATTCTGGCCCTTTATTGGCCAATCTAAGAACACAAGGTGTAACGATAATGGCATATCTGGATGACTTATTGCTGATAGACCACTCAGTGAAAAAACTAGACGTGGTCGTTCACAAGACAATCAAGTATCTGGAATCTCACGGTTGGGTTATCAACCGAGACAAGTCAGCCCTAAAAACCAGTCAAAAGTCTGGAATACTTGGGGCTAAGGTTGGATTCAGGCCAGAGAAAAATATTCTTGCCTCGAGGAAAGGTGTTGTCTTTGAAAGATTTGATCCACTTAGTGGGTACAAAAAAGCCAGCCGTCCATACGCCTGTATATGAGGCTGCTGGGAAAAATGGTGGCATCATTCGAAGCAGTACCCTACGGTCAATTCCATTCAAGGAATTTGCAAGGGGCCATACTGTCAGCCTGGAACAAAAAAGTTCAGGCCCTAGACTTACAATGTCCTTGTCCCCTTCCGTTCGCAAGAGCCTCCGTTGGTGGTTGGTTCCCCAGAATCTGGAAAAAAGGAAATCCTTCAGTCCGATTTCTTGGAAGGTGGTCACTACAGATGCCAGCCTTATAGGCTGGGGAGCAGTACTGGAGCAATAGTCTCTCCAGGGCAGATGGTCGGATGCAGAAAAGGCCCTGCCCATCAATCTCTTAGAGATACGAGCAGCCCGGTATGCCCTAGTAGCATGGACATCCAAACTCCAAGGGTCCCCTGTCAGAATTCAATCAGACAATGCCACAGCAGTGGCATATATCAATCATCAGGGGGGCACCAGGAGTCGTGCAGCCCAAAGGGAAGTAAATTACATCCTGAGATGGGCAGAAAAATATGTCCCAGCCATATCTGCGGTATTCATTCCAGGAGTGGAGAATTGGAAGGCGGACTTTCTAAGTCGCCAACAATTATGCCCAGGGGAATGGTCCCTTCATCCCGAGGTTTTCCGAACAATATGTCAGCGGTGGGGAACACCGGATGTAGATCTGCTAGCATCCAGATTCAACACAAAAGTGGACAGGTTTGTCTCTTGGACAAGGGATCCCCTAGCTTGCGGCTCGGATGCCCTAGTGTTCCCTTGGGATCAGTTCAAGCTGATATATGCATTCCCACCGCCACAATTGTTACCTCAATTACTCCGCAGAATCAGGGTAGAAAAGAAACCAGTGATTCTGGTGGCTCCAGCGTGGCCCCGAAGAGCATGGTACGCGGAGATTGTAAAAATGTCTGTGGGGAGTCCTTGGACCCTCCCACATCGTCCGGACCTGCTTTCGCAGGGACCGATATACCACCCTTCCTTACCAGCCCTAGGTTTGACGGCCTGGCTATTGAAGCCCACATTCTAAAAAAGAGAGGGCTCTCTAATGCTGTGGTGTCTACCATGATCAATGCCAGGAAACCGGTATCCAGGCAGATCTACTATAGAATCTGGAAGGCGTACATCGCCTGGTGTGAGGCCAGAAAATGGCATCCACGTAAATACGTAATAGGTAGGATTCTGGACTTCCTACAATGGGCTGTAGATAGGAAGCTTGCCTTGAGTACTATCAAGGGTCAGATTTCGGCCTTGCCAATATTTTTTCAAAGGCCCTTGGCTTCGCATTCACTAGTCAAAGCCTTTATACAAGGAGTGATGCGTATTAGTCCTCCGGTTAATATTCCCATATGTCCATGGGATCTAAACTTGGTTCTGTCAGTTCTACAGAAACAACCATTTGAACCATTACAGCATATTTCCTTGGTGCTTCTCACCAGGAAATTGATTTTTCTAGTAGCCATTTGTTCGGCTAAAAGAGTGTCGGAATTAGCAGCTATGTCCTGTAAGGAGCCATATCTGGTTATCCATAAGGACAGAGTAGTGTTACGTCCTCATCCAGCCTTTCTTCCTAAGGTGGTATCGAGGTTTCATTTGAACCAAGATGTGGTTCTTCCTTCTTTCCCCAAACCTACTTCGGTAGAGGAAAAGTTATTTCATTCTTTGGATGTAGTAAGAGCAGTTAAAGCTTATCTAAAAGCCACTGCTCAGATTCGCAGAACGGATACTTTGTTTATACTGCCGGAAGGCCCCAGAAAGGGTCAGGCAGCGTCAAAATCTACTTTAGCCAAGTGGATTCGACAGGTCATTATGCAAGCTTATGGCTTGAGAAGGAGACCGCCTCCGTTCAAAGTTAGAGCGCACTCCACGAGAGCAGTTGGAACTTCATGGGCAGTGCATCACCAGGCCTCCCTGGCTCAAATCTGTAAGGCCGCAACATGGTCTTCAGTACACACGTTTACTAGGTTCTACCAGGTGGACGTTAGAAGTCAGGAGGATGTCGCCTTTGGGCGCAGTGTGTTGCAGGCCGCAAAAGATCCTCATGTCTGATAGCGCTCAGCTTATATATGGTGTATCCCCCCCCTCATTTGGCATTGCTTTAGGACATCCCATTAGTAATGACTATGTCGCTCTGTGTCCCGTGATGTACGAGAAAGAAAATAGGATTTTTATAACAGCTTACCTGTAAAATCCTTTTCTTGGAGTACATCACGGGACACAGAGCTCCCGCCCCTCTTTGGGGACACTTATTGCTTTGCTACAAAACTGAGGTGCTCCCGGATGGGAGGGGCTTATATAGGGGAGGGTACTTCCGGTTTTGGAAGTTGCCAGTGCCAGCACCTGACGGTATCTATATAACCCATTAGTAATGACTATGTCGCTCTGTGTCCCGTGATGTACTCCAAGAAAAGGATTTTACAGGTAAGCTGTTATAAAAATCCTATTTTCTGGGACCACAGCTATCCATGTGTGATTGTTTTGCAACTCTAAAAACAAAAGGTTCCCTAAAGGTCTAAACTCTACATTCATTAAGCATGAAATTCAGAACTATTTTGGAGCTTTGACTCCCTGACTGGGCACCCTGTTTTATATGGTGAAGACTAGTAGCACATGTATAGTAATCCTTCTCTATCTCACACAGGTGAAACAGCTGCTGGATCAGATAAAGAATTCAGAAGAGATTTTACAGAGCCTTCAGAGGAATCTGACAGACACCCAGCAGAAGACTGCAAGGAAAATGGTGAGAACCATCTACAAGTCCCAAGTAAAAGACTAGAATTCTAAAAATGCTAGTCGCCTGGTTGTTAGATTTCATGGAGAAATTACAAAGAATCCAGATTATGATATTGTGTCCTCAGCAGGCGTTATTTCTTCCAGATTGTAGCAAAGTGGAATAACCATTTCTCTATCTTGCTCTCTCGCTCCCTCACTGTCCAGATCCCTCTCGCTATCTTGATCTTTCTATCTTGATCTCTTTCTTGAGCATACTATTTTGAACCCTCCCTTGATCCACCGCGATGCCTCGCCTTGATCCACCGCGATGCCTCGCCTTGATCCACCGCGATGCCTCGCCTTGATCCACCGCGATGCCTCGCCTTGATCCACCGCGATGCCTCGCCTTGATCCACCGCGATGCCTCGCCTTGATCCCCCGCGATGCCTCGCCTTGATCCCCCGCGATGCCTCGCCTTGATCCCCCGCGATGCCTCGCCTTGATCCCCCGCGATGCCTCGCCTTGATCCCCCGCGATGCCTCGCCTTGATCCCCCGCGATGCCTCGCCTTGATCCCCCGCGATGCCTCGCCTTGATCCCCCGCGATGCCTCGCCTTGATCCCCCGCGATGCCTCGCCTTGATCCCCCGCGATGCCTCGCCTTGATCCCCCGCGATGCCTCGCCTTGATCCACCGCGATGCCTCGCCTTGATCCACCGCGATGCCTCGCCTTGATCCACCGCGATGCCTCGCCTTGATCCACCGCGATGCCTCGCCTTGATCCACCGCGATGCCTCGCCTTGATCCACCGCGATGCCTCGCCTTGATCCACCGCGATGCCTCGCCTTGATCCACCGCGATGCCTCGCCTTGATCCACCGCGATGCCTCGCCTTGATCCACCGCGATGCCCCTCTGTCTGGACCTCTTTTGCTGTGTTGATTCATCTCTACTCTCTTTCCTGACCAATCTCCTGGCCTACCTCTCTATCTTGATCCCTCTTTCTATCTTGATCCATTTATTTTTAACCTGTTACCTGTTGTCCCCTCTCAGGCAGCTCTGACAGCCTCCTTCAGTCGCTTGTACCAGGAAGTTAATTCTGTCAATGACGAGAATGAGAAGCTCAGATCGCTAAGCTCAGAGGTGACCCCTGTTGGACAAGGTGTGCAACAGTCTTCTCAGCAGGTATGCTCATAGACCTCATCGTAAAATGTGACAGCCAACAGTAAATGTTTGTGAAACTTGTATATGTTTGTTCTAGCAAAGAGAAATACAATTTCAGGATCTAAGGTTTTTCGAAATATAATTGTAAAACTGACATCTAATATCAATATTGGTGGGAATACATTTGTGTAGGATAGCTGGTATTTTTGGAAATTATCTTTGTTCACATTGGAATAATAAACAATTAGAAGGGAAAAACTCCACTAAGTAACATTCACATATGTATGACAAATGCCCATTTCTGTATAGAAAATTTGATATTCCAGAATAATGTAACTGTCCTGGGCAGCATGTTACACTTTACTGGGCAACAATGCCAGAACAAGGTCCTGGGGCACCCATGGGAAAGATGCCAAAATGCCCTCGGAGTGGAGAAGGATGAAGCTTGCCTGTCTGTGCATATATTGGCTGGACCAGCATAGATATGACCCAAAAGTTACCATGTTTTGGTCCACGAGAAACTAAATAGGATGGAGGAGGTGTTGTGACATTGTTAGATTAGTGAAATTTAGTCATAATAAGCACTGGGTACAAAACCAGAGTTTGATTGGATTATGTTTCTGGCACAAAGCTTTTTTAAAGCAGTGCTACAAAATAAACAAATACACTTTTACATATGAAAAAGGAAGAGCTTTGAGGAAGAGGGTGATGAGGGGGTTAATAAGTGGATTAACAAGGGGTTAAACTTGTATTTGCAGAGTGCCGGGGGCAGCCAGAGAGCAGAAGCGGGAGGGGCAACTGTGCCAACTGCACCCTTTCCACTATAGTGCCAGAGTCATGTGCTGTTCCTGCCTCTGGGTTGGGCCAACCCATAGCAGCCCCAACTTCTCTGATCACCCCAATTCCTATACCTTCACATCTCAGATCGGCCCCAATTCCTGCACCTTCACAACTCAGATCGGCCCCAATTCCTGCACCTTCGCAGCTCAGATCGGCCCCAATTCCTGCACCTTCACAGCTCACATTGGCCCCAATTCCTGCACCTTTACGCTGGATACACATACAACTTTTGTTCAATTTCCTTTTAGATTTACCTTCAACTATGTAGTGCGAGGGTCTGCCTGATGGCATACATTCTGAAAGTGTTTAGGTTTGACCTCCTATTATATGGTTTTGGTAAATCCTAAAGGAAAATTGTATAGTGTGAGGCCAGCTTAAGACTTTATATCAGCCCTAATATCTGTACTGTTACACCTTAGATCAGATCAGGCCCAATTCCCGCACTTTCAGACCCCAGACCAACCCCAATTAATGAGCCTCCACACCTCAGATCAGCCTTAAACAATTCACATTCTGACCTCGGATCAGCCAAAATAAGGCCTCAATATACCCCAATTCCTGCACCTTCAGAAATGCAGGGGTTTTACATACCTACCACTTACAAGAAGAGTGTAGACATGTGGGTCAGCTACTTTCTTGCATTGACCGCGTACTAAGCTGTCCATTACAGCTGAGTGACCGTGACGATGGCAATGTGTGCTTACCCAGGCACACAGGCCCAGGGGTTGTAGTCTCTTGGAATAGATGGTGCACAGAAAGTGTTACTCTTCAGGTTTGCTATGTAAATCAATATTGACTCTGCAGGGAATGACCCTGTACATGTATCAATGCTCGGCTTGAAGTATAACCATATTGTGTCCTTTCCAGAGAACGGAGCAGCACAGGCAGGAGCGTCTATGTATTGAGATTGTCAGTCTGCAGGAAGA
Organism: Rana muscosa; assembly: GCA_029206835.1. Classification (NCBI taxonomy): domain Eukaryota; kingdom Metazoa; phylum Chordata; class Amphibia; order Anura; family Ranidae; genus Rana; species Rana muscosa. Next base: position 160,870,311 of record CM055127.1, read on the forward strand.
GCTAAAAGCAGAACAAGTGGCTAAGAAGGATGTGGAGGAGCAGATAAGAAGACTGCAGGAGACACAGACTGAGGAGAGGGGTGAGAGAGGACAATACATGTATTAAAGGAAACCTTTGCTTAGAGGGGCAATAGGTTGCCATTGCGGATCTTCTGGAAATGCTGTTTTGCATCACTGAACAAGCGTACAACAAGTGCAGTAAAATCCTCTGAGCTTCAGGCTTATTCTGGGCCAATCATTTAGAAATCATAGAAAGCACTGAAGCCAGAGAGAGGGGCAGGCAAATACCATTTTCATAAGAAGAGGTCAGCCATGGCAGCCTACATATTTTTATTGGTACAGGTTTACTTGAAGCTGATCAAGCAAAAAAAAAAAAAAAAACAGAGTTCCTTTTTATGATGCTGTGTGTGCTGAATGGGCAGTTTAGCGTTTACCTGCCCTGCCGCCTGCTGGTGAAATCTGGTATTGTAGCACAATGAGACAGACTTCTCCAGAGTAAAGGTCCGTACACACGATCGGATTTTCAGACGTGAAATTGTGTGATGACAGGCTGTTGTCGGAAAATCCGACCGTTTGTACGCTCCATCGGACAAATGTTGTCGGATTTTCTGCCAACAAATGCTGGATAACATGCTTAAAAATTTTCAGACAACAAATGTGTGTTGTCGGATTATCATTATCCGATCGTGTGTACGCAAGTACTTCGGAAAAAAAATCCAAAGTACAAGCACGCATGCTCAGAAGCAATGCTAACCATAATACAACATTAGCAGAATTTGCCCAAAAAAAAGCTGAAAAATCATGTAGTTTCGTGTTTGTTTGGACGATAATTCTTTGCCGTTTGTATGCAAGACAAGTTAATGGTCAACGCCCTTCGGACAAAAGTCCTACGCTTTGACAGCTGAAAATCCGATCGCGTGTACGAGGCTTTACATTCTGAATTTTCTCACTCTTATATAAAGCCAATCAGGACTTATAGTGAATCTAAACTCGGGAACAAATATGTAATATATTGTAGCTTACCAGTGGTGTGGCTGATGTGGTGGCTGCATTCGTTTTCTTTTTTTAGGCTAAGTAAATTCTCTGAAAGTACAGAAAATACCTATTGATCCTGCCATAATTCCAGTGACCTTGTAACTTAACCCGTGTTCTTAACTTTTATATCTTTAATGAATATTATCAGCTTCCCCAGTTATATTACATGAACTACAAGAGGCATCTTCCCTATGTAAGAAGGGGGGGTGTTCTATAGTCCTGCCCTACGGGTTACAGCACTGCTCCTGCATAGATACAGAACAGTGAGTGTCTGATTGTTGTCACCCTAGGGCAGGATGTGTGTTACTGGCAGCATCATCAGACTTAAATAAAGAAAAAAGACTTAAAATTAGCAAACGTATTTCAGCTCACCCACCCTTAGATGAGATGGCTGCATCAATTACATGGGTTTTATAGGTTTAAATACACTTTAAAGCAAGGATCGTCAAACCAGGGCCCTCCCAGCTGTTGTGGAACTACACATCCCATGAGGCATTGTAAAACTGACATTACCAGACATGACTAGGGATGATGGGGATTGTAGTTCCTGAACAACTGGAGGGCCACAGTTTGAGGACCCCTGCTTTTTAAAGGGTCTATTTGTAAAAAAAATAAAGATTGCAAAGTCCTGTCTAGCGAATCTGCATGTACAAATGGTCTTTAGGCTAGTTTATATTTTTAGGCAGCAGTAAAATACTGCATTATGACCACTAGATGGAGATAAGGAGCATAGGAAATACAAACATCTTTGTAATAAGAGATACAATGTAACAATTTTAGAGAATTGGCAAATGTAACCTTTTTTCGATGCCCCTAAGCTCCATCTAGTGGCCATAACATATTTTCCTACAACCCATAATTAAGCAATATTTATTCAGGAGAGAAGATAGCCTAAGAACATTTTGTTTATGCCCAATTTACACATAACAAATGTATATGCGGATTCATTGGGTGAATGGCTATGTGATTTTTTTTTTTTTTTTTTTTTTTTTTTTTTATATGGCCTCCATTTGAATTTAGCATTTACATATAGTACAGATAGTTAGATGGTTTTTAGGTGTGTTTTATTCATACAGCGTAAAGTCTCCCCTGTATTTTATAATGTAGATGTAGACTTTTCATGTATTTTTTTATCAATGAGTATAATTACGGTAATAATGAAACCAAAATGCTGCACTGTTTTTACTTCTTATCAACCTTTTTTTGTCTCTCTCTCCCTTCTTCTCGGTCATCTTCACACTCTCCTTGGGATTGCAGAGATTATGGAAGGTATGTGATACATGACATAGGATGGGATATAATGATAGAGGATTTTCTGCAGAATTGCTTGCATTTAAAAAAAAAAAAAAAAAAAAAGAATTATAAAGCATTTCAGGAACACAGTCTAAAGAGCAGCAGAGATTTCCAGAGTGTAGTAACCCATAATGACCAATCGGATTATAATTAAAGTGATTGTAAAGGTATATGTTTTTGTTTTTTGTATTTATAAAAAAAAAAAAATGTCTATACTCGAGTATAAGCCGAGTTTTTCCAGCACGTTTTCTTTTGTGCTGAAAATGCCCCCCCCCTGGCTTATACTCAAGTCACCTTTTTGCACCTGATCTCCCGGATTTTGGGACCCAGTACCGGCCGGCCGTAGGTCCCCTGGACCCCAGACCTGGCACACATGTAGCCTTACTCTTCCTCTACAAGTGTGCAAAGTTTGTTGTCCGGGGGACCTACGGCCGGGGAGCACCGTTTTTTCAAAGCCGGGCACCCCTTCCATAGACTCCCATGTTAAACATCAGTCTAGGCATGGGCACAGTGAGGCATGCAGATGGACACCCTAGGCTTATACTCGAGTCAATACGTTTTCCCAGTTTTTTTTGTGGTAAAATTGGGTGCCTCGGCTTATATTCGGGTTGGCTTATACTCGAGTATATACGGTACCTGCTCTATGCAATGGACTTGCACAGAGTGACCGCAAACCTCCTCTTCTCGGGTCCCCCACCGGCGCTCCTGGCCCCTCCTCTCTGTCCAGTGGCCCTATGGGAAGCGTCCATTGAAACAGACAGCGGGACTCAGTCCCGCCCCCACTCCCTTGTCACTGGCTTTGATTGACAGCACTGGGACCTAATGGCTCCTGGTGCCCCAGCAAAGCCAGTTAGACCAGGAAGTGAGAGGAGAGAAGAGCTGTAAGTAAAAAACAAACACAACGTAGTCCAAAATGAGAGAACGGGGGGGGGGGGGGGGGGCGCTGCGCTATCTGTGCTTGGCGGTGCCAGAGGGGGAGAGTGGGGGCAAAGATGAAGAGGACTGAAATTCCTCTTTGATTGCAGCAGAGAAAAATCAGGTCTCTTGTTCTGCCAGACAGGGCTGTGCTGGGTAGCAGAGCTATGTAAATCTCAGGACTGGTTGGACAGAAAAACAGATTTGGCAGTTAAAACGGCTCCCCATATGTATTTTATCTGTGTATTTAGCTGTCTGCCTCAAGTTTAGCTTCACATTTTCCCAGAGAATTAACAATTTAACAATTAAAGTTGAAGAATGGGATTGTGAATAAATAAATCTGTCCAGTAAACACAGGTGGGGCAGATACATCGATGGATCTGAGTTGTATTAAAAATCGCCTGTCTTGTGTTGTGTGTGACGCCTCTCTTTTGATTCACTCAGCGACACTTTCCAGTATGAGGACAGAGATGGACCGCCTCCAGCAGGACAGGAAACAGGTGGGACCGATGGAAAATGGAAAAACTTGTTTTATTTCTGTCATTTCCTTCATCGTCATTCTTCACCTTCAGTTCTCAATGTGACCAATCCGGTGTTTGTTTTACTTGTGATTCTGTTGTGTACTAAAAAAAAAAGCTCCTGCAATAGCAATGGCCATAATGCTGTGAAGAAAGAGGGTTACGGAGGTAGATACTATCGCTGGTTCTTGAAGATGAAGATTCTGGATACGTTTTATTTGTTTTGGCCCTTCTCACGGCTTATGTGCAATTTATTAACACTAGGAAGTTAGGTTTGTGGGAGTTGGGTGTGGTAGGCAGAGCTGTTATGCCCCGTACACACGACCGGTTTTCCTGACATGCCAAAACCCGACGTTTTTTCCTGACGTGATTCCTCTCAAGCCTGCCTTGCATACACGTGTTCGACCAAATCGTGGTGACGTCCAAAACATATGACTGCACTATAAAGGGGAAGTTCCATTCGGATGGCGCCACCCTTTGGGCAGCTTTTGCTGATCTCGTGTTAGCAAAGTTTGGTGAGAGACGATTCGCGCTTTTCAGCCTCGTGTTTTCAGTCCGTTACAGCGTGACGAATGTGCTATCTCCATTACGAACGCTAGTTTTACCAGAACGAGCGCTCCCGTCTCATCACTTGATTCTAAACATGTGCGTTTTGTTTTTTTTTCCCCCTCGGAAAAGCAAACACACGACCGGTTTTCGCGACGAGAAAAAGACTGACGGGAAACATGACGGGAAAAAATAGTGCAGGTTCTAATTTTTTTGCGGGCAGTTTTCTCGTCGGGAAAGCTGCTATGGAGCCTACACATGGCCAGTTTTCCCGACTGATCTAAAAACTGTCAGTTTTCTCATCGGGAAAACCGGTCGTGTGTACGGGGCATCACTCTGGGAAAGCGATGGTGCTTTAGTGAGGTGACGTGAGATGTTTCTGTTTGAGCTCCTGATTTTTCATCTAGTTTCCCCTTTGTACTATAAGACAATATAACCCTACAATATAACCCTCCCTTCTCACAGGTTGGTGAGAAGGGAGGAAGGAATAAAAAAAAAAACCTAACAGTGGGTTATGTGATGGAATGAGACATGTAAATACTTAAAAGGTTTTTACAGTTGTAAGCAATGATTCGGTTGGAGGGTTTTTGATGACTTTAGCTCCTTCTCACCAAATCATGTGTGGTTCTATCTTTTTGGGTCCCAAGCCTTATGCCCCGTACACACGATCGGAAAATCCGACAAGAAAAGTCTGATGTGAGCTTTTGAACGGAAATTCCAACTTTGTGTAGGCTCCATCGGACTTTTGCTGTCGGAATTTCCACCAAAAAAAAAGACTGAGCTGGTTCTGGAAAATCCGATTGTCTGTAGCAATTTTGACGCGCAAAATTCGGACGCATGCTCAGAAACAATTTTGACGTATGCTCGGAAGTATTGAAGTTAATTTTCTCGGCTCGTCGTAGTGTTGTACTGTCACCGTGTTCTTGACGGTCGACAGTTCAGAGAACTTTTGTGTGACCGTGTGTATGCAAGCCACGCTTGAGCGGAATTCCGTCGGAAAAAACACCCCAAGGTTTTTCCGACGGAAAATCCGATCGTGTGCACGGGGCATAAAGCTCCTTCTCACCAAATCATGTATGGTTCTATTATCTTTTTGTTTCCCAAGCCCTTAAGCTCCTTCTCACCAAATCATGTGTGGTTCTACTGTCTTTATTGGTCTCAAGCTCTTTAGTCCTTTAGTCCCTTCTCACCATAACTGGTATGGTGTTTCGTTTTGTTTTGTTTTTGTTTGTTTTTTTACTTTAAACAGGTCTTTTTATTGATACAAATAAAGAACAAGTGTACATATGAAATATATGTAAGGTGAATGTCAAATGCGGTTGACAATTTTGCAAACAGTCATCTCAAAGAAAGATCCCATCTTTTAACATTCAATAACATGATTCACACGTAAGTCATTACAGATAAAATAAGTTATATGGTACTTTATACACATATGATCTCCCCTCCCACAAATCCCTCCCTTTTTATTGGTGGTGTCCTTAGGGGGCTAATTACATAAAACAGAGGGTCAGCTGATTAACTTCAGGTTTCTGGGGCTTGTAGCCACCCCTCCCAATTTTTTATTTTGTTGGACAGCCTCTGTGCGTATACATGATTTTCTCCTTTCGTCTTCCAGGACAGCCTCTGAGACATAGGGCTCCTCCCTCCGGGACAGGAAACACACACACCCATTATCTTTAAAGGTGGTCCTCCAGGCCTCCCTCTTCAGTTATTGTGTTTCCTGCCGGACGGGAAGGAGCACGCATAAGGAACCTAAGGAGCTCCATGTCTCAGGACTGTCCTGGGAAGAGCCCCTGGAGAGACTCTCCTCTGCCTGGGCACCCCTCTGTCCTATCGGGGAAGAGCGTGGTTGCCGGCTCCACCGCTGCCATTAAGCTCGGAGAGAGCTGGACCCTGGATGGCTTGGACCCAGTCCCCCTGTCTGCCTGTACCTGAACGAGGTTGTGTCCTGGCGGACGGGCGAGAGACGCTCGGCTGGCTACGCCGATTCGGCCGACAATTCCGGGTACAGCGCGCGGGGGGGCGGGGCTTCTGCGTTCCAGCGGGCGGAAGTGACGAGACTTCGGGCGGAACCGCGTCATCAAGGGGCGCCTGGAAACATGGTTCCAGTCTCTTAGGCGCAGCGGAGGATTGCCAGGCGTTACCGGAGCGGTGTTAGACTCGGCGAGGCCGCGCAAAGCACCCGGGACCATGGAGACACCTGTTCAGGTCGTAGACTCCGGTTCATCAGGCTCCGGTGCCTCTCAGGTAAGGTGGTGAGGGTGGACCATTCCTTACACTGGGGGGCCAGGGTATTGGACCCTATATTCCCCTCCCTGGGTGGAGAACCTTCTGGTGAGGGGGGGCACTTCCTAGGCTGACTCAAGCACAGTGGTGGTGTGGGTCAGGGTAGCATATTGATGGAAATTTCTTGTCCTTTTCTTTTGTTTGACTTTCAGGTCAAAGCCCAGGACAAGACTCATATGCAACCGCCTAGGAAAAAGTGTGCCGTTTGTGGGGCTAAGTTAGGCTCTAACTGGGAGAAGCCTCTATGCCCTGATTGTGTCAGCAGTCTCGTTAAGGATAATTCTGTGGCAGAGTGTCACAAGATCCTGGCTTCGGTTAAAGACGAGCTAGCATCCACATTCCAATCATTTAAAGGAATAATGGATAGGGTGCAGGGTCCCTCTTCTCTATATAGAGCAGCCAGTACACCCTCCTTGTCTGAGCCCAGTCAGGAGGAGGAGGTGATGGTTAGGGAGAGGGTACCTAGATCGCTTGCCTCTTCTCAGGCGGATTCAGCGTCCGGCTCTGAGGAGGAGGATGATTCCTCCAGGGGGGCCAGATACAAACTATCCCTGGATGATGTGGGAGATTTGTTGAAGGCGATTTACGACACGTTAGAAATTCGTGAGGAGCAAGTCCAACTTTCAAAGCATGACCTAATGTATCAGGGGTCTGGTGCACAGAAAGCCAGGGTGTTTCCTGTTCATAAAACTCTGAGTCGATTTTGCTGGAGTGGGAGCAGCCGGAAAAGAGGCCCTTCTTTTCTGGTAACCTCAAGCGGAGGTTCCCCTTTGAAGCAGATGCTTCTCATCCATGGAATAAGATTCCAAAGTTGGATGCACCGTTAGCCAAGGTCTCTAAAAGGACAGACTTGGCCTTCGATGATCTGGGGTCGCTCAAGGATCCCATGGATAAGAGGGGAGATGTGCTGCTAAAGAGGGCTTGGGATGCCTCTGCCATAGGGTTGAAACCGGCCCTAGCAGCCACTTGTGTAGCCAGAAATCTGGAGTGCTGGCTCACACAATTACAATCTCACATTGCTGCTGGTACACCTAGACAGCAGCTGTTAAAATCTTTTCCCCTACTATTTAAGGCAGTAGGCTTTCTGGCAGATGCCTCCACGGAGTCGGTAAAATTGGCAGCCAGATCTGCCGCTTTGGTTAACGCAGCCAGAAGGGCTGTATGGCTAAAAACATGGTCTGGCGATCCTGCCTCTAAGCTTAAACTGTGTGGGTTACCCTTTTCCGGTGACCATCTGTTCGGACCAGGTCTACATGAGGCTCTGGAAAGAACGCAGGATAGAAAGAAGGCCTTTCCTGAAAAGAAAAAGAAAAACGAGAACAAACGTTTTTTTCGTGGCCTCAGGCAACAGGAAAGGGATGGCCGTCCCAAGAAGCATTGGACGGGCCATAAGGGACGTGGAAGAGGAGGAATCCTATTTAATCCTCCTCAAACCACCCCTAAACCCCAGTGACTCCTGTGTCCCAGTGGGAGGGAGACTAGGGGAGTTCCTCCCACAATGGGTCAATTCGACTCCAAGTCCGTTCATTTTGGACATAATAAGGAACGGTTACAGGTTGGAGTTCGATTCTGTTCCCCCTTCAATGTTCCAGCTTACCCAGCTGCCAAGAGACCGGGAAAAAGCAAAGGCTTTGGGTCTATTATTAGGGGATCTAATGGATCAAAGAGTCCTTATTCAGGTGCCCCTGGAGGAGCAAGGGAAGGGAGTGTATTCACACGTGTTTGTCGTGAAGAAACCTTCCAGGAAGTTCAGGTTAATCCTGAATCTTCGTCCTCTGAACAAATTTATAACATACAAGAGGTTCAGGATGGAGTCAATATTCTCTGTGACCAACCTCCTGTTCCCAGGCTGTTTCATGGCCACAGTAGATCTCAGGGATGCCTATCTACATATCCCCATACATCAGAAATTTCAAAAATTCCTGAGGCTGGCAGTGCAGATCGATACAAAGGTTCTGCACTACCAGTTTCGAGCTCTCCCTTTCGGTCTGTCCTCCTCGCCGAGAATCTTTACAAAGGTTCTGGCAGAGGCCCTGGCTCCACTGAGAGTCAAAGCCATCACAGTGATCCCCTACCTGGACGACCTCCTGTTTGTCGCCCCATCTTTTCAACAACTGGAGAAAGACCTACAGGAGGCCCAGAGTTTCCTACTGTCTCTGGGGTGGTTGATCAACCGAGACAAATCTCAGCTGACCCCGTCCCAGGAGGTCCTTTACTTGGGATACAGAATCTCTTCGGTGGAGATGAAAGTCTTTCTTCCCAGGGAGAAGATTCTGAAGGTGGATCAGGCAGTAGCCCCGCTTCTATCCTGTCAGCCCCAATAAGGGAGGTTATGAGAGTTCTGGGGTTGATGTCGTCCTGCTTCCCAGCTGTTCCGTGGGCAAGGCTGCACCAGCGCCCTCTACAGGGTCTCATGTTGAGCCACTGGGATGGCAAAAAAAGAGAGCCTGGATTCAAATATGCCCCTTTCCACCAAGGTCAAAAGGACATTATGGTGGTGGCGAGCCCATCACAACCTGGAGAAGGGTCTGTCATGGGCCAGGCATACGGCCATAGTAATAACTACCGATGCCAGTGCATGGGGTTGGGGGGCCCATCTGGAAGAAAACCTAGCCCAGGGGTCCTGGTCTCCTATAGAGGCCCAGCGTTCCTCAAACCAGAGGGAACTTGTGGCGATCCTCAGAGCTATAGAGACCTTTCAGTCCCAGATAGTTGGCCAGCACCTTCAGGTGCGAACCGACAATGCGGCAGCTGTCGCGTACATAAACAGACAGGGGGGCACAAAGAGCCCAGCTCTGCAGGCCATAGCGAACAGAATCCTATGTTGGGCCGAGGTGAACCTGCCCTCTCTGTCAGCAGTTCACCTAAAAGGCTCGCAGAATTCTCTGGCGGACTTCCTAAGTCGTCAGCACATAGGACAAGACGAATGGTCCCTCAACAGGGAGGTCTTCATGGAGATTGTGCAGCATTGGGGACAGCCAGAGGTGGACCTCTTCGCCTCGGAGGACAACAAAAAGGTGCCTCAGTTCTTTTCTATCCACCCGTTGGATCAGGCCACAGGAATAGACCCCTTCGCCAATCCTTGGCAGTTCAACCTGTGTTATGCCTTCCCTCCAGTGAGGCTGATAGCCACGGTGCTTCAAAGATTCCTGTCAGAATCTACGGACCTGATCCTAATTACTCCATACTGGCCAAAGAGGCCGTGGTTTGCCAACCTAAAGAGACTGGCCATTTATCCCCCATTGACTCTTCCGGTCAGGGAAGATCTGATATCCCAAGGTCCGGTTCTCTACCCACAGATAAAAAATCTAAAGTTAACAGCCTGGTATCTGAGGAACAACTGCTAAAAGCTCAAGGCTTTACAGACAGAGTGATTAGAACTCTGCTGGAGTGCCGTAAGCCAGTAACCAGGGCTATCTATGCCAAGGTATGGAAAAGATTTCTTTCCTGGCTGGGAGAGCAAGGACTAGATTATCCTGGGATACCAGAGGTACTGGATTTCCTCCAGGCAGGGGTGGAACTAGGCCTGTCTATTAGTACCCTAAAGGTTCAGACCGCTGCCTTAAGTATTTTCCTCCAGACTTCACTACAGCAAAATCAATTCGTTAGAAATTTTTTCAGGGCTCTAGCGAGATCTAGGCCGGTGAAGGTTACAACCTGCCCCACTTGGGATTTATCTTTGGTTCTCAGGGCTCTTACGGGTAGTCCTTTTGAACCCCTGGAGAAATCATTACTGAAATGGATTGTACTCAAGACTGTTTTTTTGATAGCGATCACATCAGCTAGACGAGTGAGTGATCTACAGGCTCTATCCATACAAGAGCCTTTTTTGTTAATTTTGGAGGACAGGATTATACTTAAGACAGATCCTAGTTTCCTCCCCAAAGTAGCATCTATGTTTCATAGAACGCAGGACATTGTCCTACCTACGTTTCGCCCCACCTCAGAGGAAGAGGAGGAGGAATCTCTAAGTTTGTTAGACGTCAAAAGATGTCTTTTAATTTATTTAGAAGTCACTAGGAGCTTCAGAATCTCAGATTCACTTTTTGTTAATTTTGCGGGGGTCCGCAAAGGTTATAGAGCATCTAAATCGACCATTGCCCGATGGATAAGGATGGCGATTTTAGAAACTTATCAGTTAGAAGGTAGACAAGCACCATTGGTTAAGGCACATTCTACCAGGGCAGTCTCAGCATCTTGGGCAGAGAGGGCCGGAGCCTCCCCGGAGGACATCTGCAAGGCAGCAACATGGTCATCATATTCGACTTTTGCAAGACATTACCGTCTGGATTTGTTGTCTGACAAGGAGCAGACATTTGGACGAAAGGTCCTCCAGGCAGTGGTCCCGCCCTGACAAAGTAAGTTCCTTGCTTATCATCTCAGAGGCTGTCCTGGAAGACGAAAGGAGAAAACCGGAGTTAGACTTACCGGTAACTCTTTTTCTAGGAGTCTTCCAGGACAGCCTGGTTTTCCCACCCGGTGTTTGCTATTAACTAGGTGTTGGAGTTATGTACTAACGATGTGTTAGCGTGTTATGTCTTTCAGAGCCTTCCGGTAGTTCTTTGGTAAACTGAAGAGGGAGGCCTGGAGGACCACCTTTAAAGATAATGGGTGTGTGTGTTTCCTGTCCCGGAGGGAGGAGCCCTATGTCTCAGAGGCTGTCCTGGAAGACTCCTAGAAAAAGAGTTACCGGTAAGTCTAACTCCGGTTTTTTTTTTTATAAGGTAGGCTGCCGTTAACTTCCACCAGCCATTGATGAAAGTCAGGCGGGTCGGATCTCATCCATTTCTTGGCGATGGCTTTCCGTGCAGAAAACAGAGTTTCGTTTAGGAAGCCTTTAGTGAATTTATCTAGTTCTGGCTCTGAGACGGTATGGTTTTACTGGCTTTATTAGTCCCAAGCTCTTTAGTCCCTTCTTACCATAACTGGAATGGCTATACCGTCTTGGGTCCCAAGCCCTTTAGTCTCTTCTCACCATAACTGGAATGGCTATACCGTCTTGGGTCCCAAGCCCTTTAGTCTCTCCCCACCATAAGCGGTATGGGTAATACTGTCTTGTTGGGTCCCAAGCAGATTAGTCTCTTCTCACCATAACCAGTATGGATGTGCTGTCTTGTTGAGTCCCAAACCTATGTGGCCTTCAGTAACACTAGGAGGTTAGGTTGTGGGAGTTATATGTGGTAGGCAGAGCTGTCTCTCTCTGGGAAGAGAGATGGTGCTTTAGTGAGATGACATGAAAGTTCCTGATTCTTCATTCAGTTTTCCCTTTGTGCTGATACACTATAAACATACAGGTTATGGTGGGAAGGGAATGAAGAAACCTTCCAACCAAGGAATAATTGATGGATGTGAATATTTTAATATTTTTTGCTCTAAAAAGTCTTTACAATTCTATGCATTGATTCAGTTGGAGGGCTTTTTGATTCCTTTAGCCTCTTCTTACCATAATTGATATGGTTCTACTGTCTTGTTGGATCCCAAGCCCTTTAGTCCCTTTCCACCCATACAGGTATGGTTAAACTGTCTCATTGGGTTCCAAGGCCTTTGGTCCCTTCTCACCATAACCATTATGGCTATACTATCTTGTTGGGTCTTTAGTCCCTTCCCACCATTACAGGTATGATTATACTGTCTCCTTGGTACCAAGCCCTTTAGTCTCTTCTCACCATAACCGGTATGGTCATACAGTCTTGTTGGATCGCAAGGCCTTTGGTCCCTTTCCACTGTTATGGGTATGGTTATACTGTTTCATTGGGTTCCAAGCCCCTTAGTCCCTTCCCACCATAACAGATATGGCTCTACTGTCTTGTTGGGTCCCAAGGCCTTTAGTCCCTTCCCACCATTATGGGTATGGTTATGCTGTCTCCTTGGTCCCAAGCCCTTTAGTTGCTTCTCACAAAAACCTATCTGGTCATACTGTCTTGTTGGGGCCATGTCTTATTCCTTAGAGGCCAACATTTCCATACACTACACTAATGAAGACCAAATTCACTTTAAACTGGTCTCTATAACTCTAGCTCATGATTTCTTATCTGCTGATAAATGTACTTTGAACTGGTGGTTATCCGCAATGAACCAATCATGCTGATTATACCGGGCACTAATAAACCAACACAGATTGATGCTCTCTTCTCCTTTTCCTCCAGACAGAGCTGCAGTTGCAGGAGTCAGAGACTCAGGTCCAGAAGCTGTGGGAGTCTTTGGGTGACCAAGAGAAACTTCTTCAGAATGAGAAGGAGGAGAAGGTATGAAGACTTCCATGGTGGAAAAAAGGTCACATGCTGTTTAGCTTGTCTCTTCTCAGAAAGGCAGATAAGGGTTATCAACACATAAAAGATCATGAGATCTGTGGGAAAGCTAACCTCTCTACTGCTAGCAAGCATAGTAGGGGGCCCATCAATTAAAAGGATCATTACAAAAAACACTTTCTCTGAAGGTGGTTCTGGGCCCTAATTCTGGTCTTCACTAACTTGTGTCTCCAGGCTTCTCTTGAGCAAGCGCTGAACGAGGAGAGGAACAAGATCAGCAGACTGCAGACTGAAGTGAACACCAGCGAGGAGGTGCAAAGGGACTTTGTCCGGCTATCCCAAAAACTGCAGGTGACCCCAACTTCATTTATCTAAGTTATCTAAACCTGCATGGTTTGTTTAACAGAAATATAGACATGTTTTGCCATATATTTTCTGTATTGTGTTCAGGACAAAAAAAAATAAATATTTTTTTTTTGCTCTAAGTAAAAAAAATAAACTCCTTCCTAGGATTATTTTTTATTTTTATAGTTCCAGCCAGCAGATAAAGCTGTAGGCTACTTTTCACATGTTTGTCAGGCTAGCTTTCATTTGTTTTTCTGGAAATAAACAAATGCTTACTTGCAGAGCTTACTAGCCCAAGTTCTGATTTACACATACAATTGATTAAAGGGGAGTTCCAGCCTTTTTATGTTTATTAAAAGTCAGCAGCTACAAAAAGTGTAGCTGCTGACTTTTAATAAACAGACACTTGCCTGCTCCACGGTCCAGCGATGCGGCTGCCCAGGGCGTTGCTCCTCTCTCTCTCTCCCCCCCCCCCCCCCCTCCGCCGGCGCCTCCATTCACACTGTGAGCACCCGGCCGTGACGGCTTTCGGCTTTCACAGCCGGGCGCGCACTGCGCATGGGCGAGTCGCGCTGCGCTCTAGGAGTGGACAGGTGATCTCCTGGGACCTGTCACGTGTCCCAGGACATCGCCTGGAGGGAGGGGCCGCCTAAGGCGAGAGGAGGAGTCGCCTGGACGGTCCGTAGGTGGAAGTAGGACAGGAAGTCCCACTCCTACCGAAGCCCCCCATGCTAAATGTGGCATGTAAGGGGGTGAAGAGTGCTTAAAGCGGAAGTTCCACTTTTGGGTGGAACTCTGCTTTAAAGCCTGGTACACACCGCTAGGTTTTTTTCGTTCAACCCAGCGGGCTGAACGGAAAAAAAAACTTACCGCTGACAATCCGATCTCCCCTGCTGTTCTTTTGTATTCTGACAAGGAGATGGCCCACCCCTGCCAGAACACTGTGGTCAGTGCTCTCAGCCAATTGGCTAAGAGCGCTGTTTGGGAGCAGGTCGGCTGCTGGTTTTCCAGCATGCTTGTCTGACAAACGGCCGTCTTCCATACACACGGACCGAATGTTGGCCAGTTTCTATTGAACCGGCCGATGTCACCCGACATTCGGCCAGTGTGTACTAGGCTTAAGGCCTGGTTCACATCCTTTGCATTTTTCTAGTGTTTTTTCAGTTTTGCATAAACGCACTACAGTCCATTTAACATGGTTTCCTATCTGTGCATTTTATGGAAAGGGCCAGGGACTTTTTTTCTAGTTTTTGGTTCCATAGACTTCCGTGGATCAAAAACGTATATTGAAAAATGCAAAATGCACCTGGAATATGCAAACTGCAACCTGCATAGGTGTGAAACAGGCCTAAAGGAGAGAGCAAACCCTACCCTCTCTAAACGGTAATCACTAGAACGATAGCGCACAGATTTCTTAGTGATTATTGTCCAATCATTGATATAGTCCTTCATAGGTAACAATGGAGCCAAATGCAGACCTGCAATCATGTCAATTTAGTTTACTAAGTTAGTTTAGCAATTCTGTCATGCCCTCCCCTCTCTCCCTGCTTTGTACAGCACTATATAGTCATTCAGATAGTGAGAGGTAGTCTGAAAGTAAACGGCTTCTGCTTGAGTCTCTCTTTAGAACTGCGTTTTCCCAACCTTTTTTCAGTTGTGGCTCTGCCAGGGCACCCTATTCTAAAATGTAAATTCTTCTATCTTTCTTTTTTCTTCGAGCTGCATTGGTGACAAAGCGATAGTAAAGTCTTTGGGAAAAAAAAAAAAAAGTTTTCCCCTGCAAGGCAATATCATGATGTGCTAGTATGCACCGCATACTAGCACATTATTAGAAACTTACCTTAAAACTAAGCCCTCCAGCAGCAAGCTGTCATCGCTGCATGAGCTTCCATCTTCACCCAGGTCTTCCTTCCAGGTTCAGGGGCTCCGGCCCCCGTACTGGATAAGACGCGATGTCGTCACTCGGTCACGGCACACAGTTGTGCAGGAACGGCACGGGTATGCCGTTCCTTCAGAGCTCATGTGCCGGTGACGTCACCAGCTGCTGCTCGCCTGAATATCTCCTAAACAGTGCCCGTTTTAGGAGATGTTCATTTTACCTACAAGTAAGCTTTATTATAAGCTTACCTGTAGGTAAAAATCACACATGAGAGTTTACTGCCACTTTACTTCATATCATAAACCCCCCCCCCCCCCTTCACATCAGAAGTCACTCCATCCTATCGGAGGTCCCCCCCCCCCCCCCATGATGTCAAAGGTCCCCACATGACATCGGAGTTACCCCTTCACATCAGAGGCCCTTCTATACATGAGAGCCCCTCATCACATCAGAGTTGCCTCTTTACTTTAAAGGCCCCTTATACATGAATGCCTTCATCACCACAGAGTCCCCCATCACAGCGCCCCCCTCCTAACATCAGTCACACCTTTTTGGCTCCAGTAGCGTAGCAGAGGGCAGGGGTGGAGGTGGACTTCAGTCTTCTCCTTGATGCCGCCTGCCCTGGATCAGAGTCATGCGTTGCCATAGTGCAGGGGAGCTAGCTGCCATCACCAAAGCAAAGCAACAAATGACACCTTGTGTCCAGGCCCTGGAGCATCTTTGGTTGTTATGGGGCTGGTGGCCAGCCTGCCTGAACAATGGCACAACTCATGATGCTGATACCGGACAAATTGGGTCCCATGCTCATGGCAACCTGAGGGAACCAAAACCGCACCCTGGGTGCCCTGGCACCCTGGTTGAGAAACACTGCTTTAGAAAACCATAGTTCAGTGTGTGCACCCTATAGTAAATGTTCATTTGGAAAAAATAAAGAAGATTTTGTATAAATAGGACTGCTTAAGTGATCAGATGATAGATCATTAAAGCTCTTTGGACTCTTTCATCTTGTGGTCTGGCATACCCAACCAAGGAGAGTCTTACTAGAACCAGTTCACTTGTTGGGCAGTTTTTTTTGTTTTGATTTTTAAATTTTATTGCAGGGAAACACTTTCAAAGTCCCAGCACTTCTTGGATATGTCTTTATGAAATAAAAAAAAAATATCTGACAGAAGGTCCAACTCTTCCTTAATCTATCCAAAAAAATAAAATAAAATTTGGCCCGACGTTGGGCTTCCAATTACTGCATATTGTTTTGCTTAGATTTGATTTTTTTTCTTATTGACATATTTATTTGTGTTGGTGTATTGCAGGTCAGCCTAGAGAAGATCCGACAGGCCACTTCAATAAAGGACGTGCAAGAAATTTTAGAAGGCACCCGGCTCACAGACGTCAACCAATCAAATGACACCTGATCATCGCAGCCCTAAATTATGTATCCACTTGATCTCTGGTGGCTTTAATTTGGACGGTGCAAGACCTATGATTTTTACCAAACTCCTTTCTGCCTACCTTTCTCCTGTGCTTCTCAGTAATGTCTTCCAACCCTCCAGATTGATTTCTGTTACCCTGATATACAGCACAGACTCCTGTACAGAGCTGAGCGTTATCTCAGGTCAGCGGAAATAACTCCTCTGGCATTTAAAAAAAAAAAAAAAACACAGGCAGCTAAAACCAAAAAGCAATATATTTAGAATAAATCTGCAGGATGAGACCGTAAATGAAGGTCATCCCAAGGCAGGAACCCCTTTTTAAAAGGAAACCTCTCAGCATAGAAGTGTGGAAGCTGCTATTGGTGACTTGTTTTTGCAATGTAAAGCTCCAGGGCTATCGTCCTTAAAGTGGATCTTCACTGCACCACAAACCAAAAACACTATTTTATATATTCAAAGCAAACTCCCCTATCCATCCATGTCTCTATGCCTTATTTTGTTGAGAAATCACTTTCAAAAACACCCCCCTAGCATTCTGGCTGAGGCCATCTTGAGTAAGGGCAGATAATTCATGTAGCATTTACTTTCTGGAATCCATCTGCCCTTAGTTGAAGCATGCATGCAGGAGAGTGTTCTTTAGCTGAGAAAACCCCTCCTCCCCCCCTGAAGACTCCTGGGATGTATGAGAAGAGTGGGTGTAGATCGCGCTGGACTGACTATCAGTCAGTGTTGTAGATTGGTAGGGTGTGGGAAGAGCGAAAGAATTTGTTTCAGGAAGTCGTGCGCAGTTTGCAAAAAAGTGGTGATGAGCCCTTTTATGGGCTTGGGCTGCTACCTCTGTGTGCGTCCTTACGGTCGACTCTGTGTGTAATGTAGAAGAAATGAGGATAAAGGAGCGCCCGTTGATAAAAGAGGTAAGTAATTTGTATTTTATTTGAAGTTTCAGCAATACAAAGAGGCCAACGCGTTTCGTGGGGACTAGAGACTTCCCCCTTCATCAGGGCTGCTAGTAAAAATAGTTGTGGTATGATCCTGTTGGAGGGTGCCTTTGGCACATGAATCTGGACAGTTAGAAGTCCTTGGCGCTGGCTTTGTGTTCAGAACATACAGCCAGCGCTGAGGACTTCTAACTTCCAACAGGATCATTCCACAACTATTTTTACTAGCGGCCCTGATGAAGGGGGAGTCTCTAGTCCCCTGAAACACGTTGGCCTCTTTTTTACTGCTGAAGCTTCAAATAACATACACATTTATTACCTCTTAGATCAGTGTTTCTCAACTCCAGTCCTCAAGGCGCCCCAACAGGTCATGTTTTCAGGATTTCCCTCAGATGAAACGGCTGTGGTAATTACAAGGCAGTGAAACTGATCACATCACCTGTGCAAAATAATGGAAAGCCTGAAAACATGACCTGTTGGGGCGCCTTGAGAACTGAAGTTGAGAAACCCTGTCTTAGATCACAGAGCGCTCCTTTTATCCTCAATTCTCCTGGAATGTATGACATTTGGCAAGACTCCGGGAAGTAACTGAAGAAATGCAAAAAAAAAACAAAGTTTAAAACAAGTAAATATGACATATTTTCCGATCTATTTACTAATACTCGCAGCATGAGGATTAAAAATAATCAATGGTAATTGGGAGAGTGAAGTTCCACTTTAAGGTCCTTGTCAATGGGCTTATGTTTATGTCCGAACGCCCCCCCTCCCCCTCATAGAAGTCAATAGAAATGCAAAGGCAGGTTTATGGAGCTTAGTAGGAGGGCCTTCACGGGTCATAAAGATGTCGGCTGCAGGTCACATGATCCTGTCAATCAATTCTATGCTCCCAGAAGAATCTCAGACATGTCAAGTACAAGTGGAATGCGCCTGGCAGAAGTTGCATTGCTCATTGGCACAAGCTTGTAGACACAGGCCTTTATCCTTACTACACTACCTAGCTAGTCACTGACCTGGAACAAGCATGCAGCCAGTAAAGTATTGGCAACCTAACATGCATATGCTTGCTTTGTAAGCGACTACTAAATGCTAAAGCAAGGATAAGGATGGTACTGACAGAGTTTGCATCTTCCAAGCCAAGCCGGCAATGGACACTTCCATATAGCTATGCCAACAAGTTCCTTGTAAAACTGAAGACTACTGAAACTGGAAAATTGTATACTGTGTATATATGTTAAATATGCAACACTAACACTAATGAAGGACACTAGAAGCCGGTGCTGGGGACACCATATCAGTGCGGAATCTACAAGGATGGAATATTGGAGGAACACTGAAGGATGAAGATACCATTCTCAGACACAATACAATCTCAAACGTTTTCTTAGAGGAACCAAAGCTTATTTTTTATGATGGACCAATCCTTTATAGAACATTCAGTCTATCAGTTTTCTAGATGCCCTCAGATTCCAGGGAGCTGATAGGACAAACAATATTGCTGTCACTGTAATGGGAGCTAGAAGTGCACTTATAGTGCTGTACAAGCTTGTTACTAATGAATACTAAACATTGTATTAAAGTTTTTTTTCTTTTATATCAGTTATAGTCTGTGTGTTTTTTGTGTGTGGTTAGGGCTCCATTCACACTTGTACGACTTTGATTGTGATTTTACCCTGGATGAGTGCGACTTTGTTATGACTTTGACCAATGTGATTGTCTTGTTTGTGCTCTACGACGTCATTAGACATGCAGAACGGAAAAAATGTGTTTCGTTTTAGTGTGGTTACTTCTCTAAGAAATTCCAAATATTCAGATTGATTTGAATTTGCATCGCTCGAAAATTGATCGTTCTAATTCTGTGTGAAGAATAGCTGGTTGTTAAGGAACAGGGCTGGGAAGCCTGCTGCCGCGTCCTTAACAACCGATGACTCATCAGCTGTCAGCTGGTTTCCCCACTGACAGCTGAATGTAAAAAACAGAATGCTGACAACGAAAAATAAATGAGAAAAATTGGTGTTCAGTCGCTGTAGATCCAAGGGGGACATGCAAGGAAAATAAACATTTAAAATAAAATCAGCACAGCTTCCCCTCATTTCAGATCTACCCCTCAGATTTACAGCGACTGCACTTCCAAGTGCACTTGTAGTGCAAAGTGGATTTCCCTTTTGTAAATAACCCCCTTTGATGCTTTATACTATTGCCCATTTACGTGTTTAGATTGCATATCTTGATATAAATTTTTGCACATTACAGGATGTGTATTAATAATTTTTTGGTGGATTTTTGCATAATAGTTGGTTATTTGCACTTTATTTTGTTTATACATTTTATGTATGTAAGCATTTTTGCACAGAAAGTGGTTATTATTTGTATTTGGGCTCCATGCACACTAGCATTTTTGATAAGCTCAAAAAAAGCAAAAAAAACGCTGGATGAAAAATGCTGATAATGGCATTTTGTGCCAGCTTGTAGTAGCGTTTCAATAGCTTTTAGAAGAATTTAGGACCATTAAGGAGCATTAACATTTTATTAGCGTTTTTACAGTACATTAAGTAAAAAAAAGCATTCTATTAGCATTTAGGAGTATTAAAAAAAAAACTCTACAAAACCTATATATTTTTTTCTGCTTCTAGAGGCTGAAGCTCAAAAAATGCTAATGGCGTAATGCAGTGTGCATTGACATATAGGATAACACTATTTAGCTTCTAGGAGCAGAAAAAATGCTAATGACAGCTTATAGGAGCTTAACCACTTAACAACCACCTGCCGACAAATAACGGCGGCAGGGTGGTTGCTTAACTCTGGGAGGACGTTATATAACGTCCTCCCAGAATCGCGCGCCCCCTGGGGCGCGCACACGGGAAACTCCGTGACCGCCGGGTCCAGAGGACCCGGCGGATCACGAATCGCGGTAAATCGCCGCTGATAGCGGCCGTTTACCACGTGATCGCTCCGTCAAATGACGGAGCAATCACTTGTAAACAGACCGGCGTCATTTGATGACGCCGGTTCCTCCCTCCCCTCTCTGTACCGATCGGTACAGTGTGAGAGGGGAGGGGGAGGGAGCGGCTGGCAGCAGCAGCACTGTGGGCTGGATCTGTGACAATTGCAGTCACAGATCCAGCCATCCATCCATCCCTGCTCAGCCATCCCTGTGCTATACCCTGCCAATACTCTGCAATACACCCTGCCAATACTCTGCAATACACCCTGCCAATACTCTGCAATACACCCTGGTGCAATACTCTGCAATACCCTGCTGCAATACTCTGCAATACCCTGCTGCAATACTCTGCAATACCCTGCTGCAATACTCTGCAATACCCTGCACAATACTCTGCAATACCCTGCACAATACTCTGCAATACCCTCCACAATACCCTGTGCAATACCCTCCACAATACCCTGTGCAATACCCTCCACAATACCCTGCCATACACCGCAATACTCCGAAATGCCCGGCAATACTCCGCCATGCCCGGCAATACTCCGCCATGCCCGGCAATACTCCGCAATAACCACTTCCCGCCCTCCGGCCGTCATATGACGTCCTTGACTTTGTGCGGGGATATCTGAATGATGCCTGCAGCTACAGGCATCATTCAGATATCGGCTTTTTCAGCCGGCGATTCCCTACACCATAAGAACAATCATAGCGGCTGTTCCGCCGCTTGATCATTCTTACGGGAGGCGAGAGGGGAGGCGAGAGGGGATGTCCCCCCCCCCCGCCGCCCTCCGGTGCTTCTACCGACTCACCGCTACGATCAAAGCCAGGATTGTTGTTTTTTTTTTTTTTTTTTTTTCAGGCTTCCCAGCCTAGAGGTGAGATGTGGGGTCTTATTGACACCCCCCCCCCCATATCTCACTGTAAAGAGGACCTGTCATGCCATATTCCTATTACAAGGGATGTTTACGTTCCTTGTAATAGGTATAAAAGTGATCAAAAAAATGTTTAGGGCGGAAAAACATGTCAAACTAAAATAAATAAAGTAAAATGAAGAATAATTTTTTTTTTTTTTTTTAAAGCGCCCCTGTCCCCGTGAGCTCGCATACAGAAGCGAACGCATACGTAAGTCCCGCCCACATATGAAAACGGTTTTCAAACCACACATGTGAGGTATCTCTGCGAACGTTAGAGCGAGAGCAATCATTTTGGCCCTAGACCTCCTCTGTAACTCAAAACATGTAACCAGTAAAAATATTTAAAGCGTCGCCTATGGGGATTTTTTAAGTAGCGAAGTTTGGCGCCATTCCACGAGTGTGTGCAATTTTTAAGGGCGACATGTTAGGTATCTATTTACTCGGCGTAACTTCATCTTTCACATTATGCAAAAACATTGGGCTAACTTTACTGTTTTTTTTTTTTTTTAAGCACAAAACATTTTTTTTCCGTAAAAAAAACGCGTTAAAAAAAATTGCTGCGCAAATATCGTGCGAGATAAAAAGTTG
The DNA here is from genome assembly GCA_029206835.1 of Rana muscosa. Lineage (NCBI taxonomy): Eukaryota > Metazoa > Chordata > Amphibia > Anura > Ranidae > Rana > Rana muscosa. The sequence continues at coordinate 160,892,193 of CM055127.1, forward strand.
CAACAACCACCATTATATTCTCTAAGGTCTTTGCTAAAAAAACATATATAATGTTTTGGGGTTCTATGTAATTTTCTAGCAAATAAATGATGATTTTTACATGTAGGAGAGAAATGTCAGAATTGGCCTGGGTGCTCCAGAACGCCTGAAGGTGCTCCCTGCATGTTGGGCCTCTGTATGTGGCCACGCTGTGTAAAAGTCTCACACATGTGGTATCGCCATACTCAGGAGTAATAGCAGAATGTGTTTTGGGGTGTAATTTGTGGAATGCATATGCTGTGTGTGAGAAATAACCTGCTAATATGACAATTTTGTGGAAAAAAAAAAAAGAGAAAAAAAAAAGAGAAAAAAAAAATCTTGATTTTGCAAAGAATTATGGGAAAAAATTACAACTTCAAAAAACTCACAATGCCTCTTTCTGAATACCTTGGAATGTCTTCTTTCCAAAAAGGGGTCATTTGGGGGGTATTTGTACTTTTCTGGCATGTTAGGGTCTCAAGAATTGAGATAGGCCGTCAGTACTTCAGGTGTGATCAATTTTCAGATATTGGCACCATAGCTTGTGGACTCTATAACTTTCACAAAGACCAAATAATATACACCAATTTGTACTTATTTTTACCAAAGATATGTAGCAGTATAAATTTTGGCCAAAATTTATGAAGAAAAAATAGTAATTTGCAAAATTTTATAACAGAAACGAAAAAAAAATCATTTTTTTACAAAATTTTCAGTCTTTTTTCTCTTATAGCGCAAAAAATAAAAAACCCAACAGTGATTAAATACCACCAAAAGAAAGCTCTATTTGTGTGAAAAAAAGGACAAAAATTTCATATGGGTACAGTGTTGTATGACTGAGTAATTGTCATTCAAAATGTGAGAGCACCGAAAGCTGAAAATTGGTCTGGTTATTAAGGGGGTTTAAGTGCCCAGTGGTCAAGTGGTTAAAAAAAGGCTGGAAAAAATGCCGGTAATGGCTTTTTGTAGTAGCATTGTAGGAGTGTTTAACCGCTTGCCGACGGCCTAACGCACTTGTACGTCCGCAGAATGGCATGGGCAGGTAAAGCAACGTACAGGTACATTGCTTTGAATCTGCCGTCTAGCAGAACGAGGGGGGGGGTGCCTTTTGTAAACAAGGCATTTCCCTGTTCTGCCTAGTGACAGGACGGTGATCAGTGTTGTCACTCGTAGCCCAGCCCCCCCACAGTTAGAATCACTCCCTAGGACACGCTTAACCCCTTCCTTGCCCCCTACTGGGTAACCCCTTCCCTGCCAGTGTCATTTACACAGTAATCAGTGCATTTTTATAGCACTAATCGCTGTATAAATGACAATGGTCCCAAAATAGCATCATGTGTCCGCCATAATGTCGCAGTCACGATAAAAATTGCAGATCGCCGCCATAACTATTAAAAAAAAATAATATTATAATAAAAATAATGTAGACGCTATAACTTTTGCGCAAACCAATCAAACGCTTATTGTGATTTTATTTTTTTTACCAAAAATATGTAGAAGAATACGTATCGGTCTAAACTGAGGAAAATTTTTATTTTTTTATATATATTTTTTGGGGATATTTATTATAGCAAAAAGTAAAAAATATTGTTTTTTTTTTGTTTTTTTTAATTGCTGCTCTATTTTTGTTTATAGCGCAAAAAATAAACCGCAGAGGTGATCAAATACCACCAAAAGAAATCTATTTGTGGGGGGGAAAAAAAGGACATCAATTTTGTTTGGGAGCCATGTCACATGACCGCGCAGTTTTCAGTTAAAGCGATGCAGTGCCGTATTGCAAAAAGTGGCCTGGTCATTTGGCAGCCAAATCCTCCCGGGCTGAAGTGGTTAAAGTGGTTGTATACCCGCTGCTGTTGTTGTGTTTTTTTTTTTTTTTTCCAATACCTAAAAGGCATAATGACCTAGTATGCACAGCATACTAGCTCATTATGAAATACTTACCTTCGAACGAGGCGTCGGGAACTTACCTGGTCCACGCCGAGGGAGATGTCATCTTGCCTCGGCGTGTCTTCCGGGTATTGCCACTCCAGCGCTGTGAGTGTCTGGAGCGGCGATGTCATCACTCCCGCGCGTCGGCAAGGTCCGGCGGCTGTCGGGCTTTAGCCGAGAATCCCCGCTGCACATGCGTCGCTGCATTCAGTGGCTCATTGCGAGGGGAATATCTCCTAAACCGTACAGGTTTAGGAGATATTCTTTTTACCTACAGGCAAGCCTTATTATAGGCTTACCTGTAGATAAAAGTTCAAAATTAGGGTATACAACCGCTTTAAGAACGTTGGCGCTTTATTAGCATTTTTGCAGTTAAAGAAAAATAAGGTAAAAAAAACCCTATTAGTAGCATTTAGGAGTGTTTCTGCTGAAGAAACGCTCCAAGAAACTCTACAAAAACGATTTTATTTCTGCTCCTAGACGCTGAAGCTCAAAAAATGCTAATAGCCTAAAGTAGTGTACATGAACATATAGGATAACACTATTTAGCTTCTAGAAGCATGAAAAAATGCCAATAACATTATTTTTTTATGTTTATAGCGCTATTATGGATTCTATACAACTGCTGTAATTCCATTTTTTTTTTTTTAGCCACTAGATGACGATCTGTCTCTACTAATCAAGAGCTCAGTATTATTTCTATGCACTTACTAGGCCAGTGCTTGCCCTCCAGACCAGTGGATCACCCAGCAGGGGATCACCGTAGGGCCAGTGTTGTGTGCAGAGGTCCCAGTACGGGGTGAGCAAAAGAATCCTGAGTTTTGGAGTCAGGTGCTTAGTGTCCACCTCTGTGTCCAACTCCAGTTGTGAAAAAAAAAAAAATTCTGTTGGTGCCTTGCAAAAAAAAAAAAAAAAAAAATGTAAAAGTTCTCCCAGACTTTGAAAAGGCAAGTATGTCCGGGGCGCTCTGGTGTAGACTTTATCACATAGAGGGAGAACCCTGAGTGCAAGCTCCGCCGTCACATAGAGGCACTGTAACCAAGTTTTTGCCGGCTCTTGACCGCCTGGCCTAATCGTCCGAGATGTCACACATACGTGACTTTCACCTTGTGTGGTTTTCTTGTAGTTTTATGGAAAAAATGTTTTATCTTTAACTGCTAGGATTCTGTGCATGGACTGTCTTCTAACATGTGATGTGTTGACACCGTGATTCACAGCTTATGTACTCTATCCATTCAGGAGAGGTAACCGGGGGAGAGGAGACTGAGGAAATGTATTATTATTATACAGGATTTATATAGCGCCAACAGTTTACACAGCGCTTTACAATATAAAAGGGAGACAATACAGTTATAATACAATAAAATACAAGAGGATTAAGAGGGCCCTGTTCAGAAGAGCTTACAATCTAATAGGGTGGGGCAGGTGGTACAACAGATTGTAACTGTGGGGAATGAGGTGATGGAAGTGGTAAAAGATTAGTTGGATATGTGATAGGCTTCCCTGAAGAAATTCGTTTTCAGGGATCACCTGAAGGTAGCAAGAGTAGGGGATAGCCGGACAGGTTGAGGTAGTGAGTTCCAGAGGATGGGAAAGGCTCAGGGCAAATCCTGGAGACGAGAGAGCTTGACAGTAGGAGGTCTTGAGAGGACGGTTTGGGTGATATTTGGAGACAAGGTTGGTGATGTAGCTCGGGGCAGAGTTGTGGATGGCTTTGTATGTTGTGGTTAGTATTTTGAATTTAATTCGCTGGGCGATCGGGAGCCAGTGTAGAGATTGGAGGAGAGGGTTGGCGGTCAGTGTAGGGTTTGGAGGAGAGGGTTGGTGGCCAGTGTAGGGATTGGAGGAGAGGTTTGGTGTAGGCATTGGAGGAGAGGGGTGGTGGTCAGTGTAGGGATTGGAGGAGATGGTTGGCGGTCAGTGTAGGGGTTGGAGGAGAGGGTTGGTGGTTCAGTGTAGGGATTGGAGGAGAGGGTTGGTGGTTCAGTGTAGGCATTGGAGGAGAGGGGTGGTGGTCAGTATAGAGATTGGAGGAGAGGGTTGGTGGTTAGTGTAGGGATTGGAAGAGAGGGTTGGTGGTCAGTGTAGGGGTTGGAGGAGAGGGTTGGTGGACAGTGTAGGGATTGGAGGTGAGGGTTGGTGTAGGCATTGGAGGAGAGGGGTGGTGGTCAGTGTAGGGATTGGAGGAGAGGGTTGGCGGTCAGTGTAGGGGTTGGAGGAGAGGGTTGGTGGTTCAGTGTAGGGATTGGAGGAGAGGGTTGGCGGTCAGTGTAGGGGTTGGAGGAGAGGGTTGGTGGTTCAGTGTAGGGATTGGAGGTGAGGGTTGGTGGTTCAGTGTGGGGATTGGAGGAGAGGGTTGGTGGTTCAGTGTAGGGATTGGAGGAGAGGGTTGGTGGTTCAGTGTAGGGATTGGAGGAGAGGGTTGGTGGTCAGTGCAGGGATTGGAGGAGAGTGTTGGTGGTCAGTGTAGGGATTGGAGGAGAGGGTTGGTGGTCAGTGTAGGGATTGGAGGAGAGGGTTGGTGGTCAGTGTAGGGATTGGAGGAGAGGGTTGGTGGTTCAGCGTAGGGATTGGAGGAGAGGGTTGGCAGACACTGAGCGGTTGGTAAGGTGGATAAGTCTGGCAGCAGAATTTATGATAGACTGAAGAGGGGAGGAGCCTATGGAGAGGCAGGCCAATGAGAAGGGAGTTGCAATAGTCAAGGCGAGAGATAACAAGGGAGTGAACGAGGAGCTTGGTGATTTTATTTGTTCAAAAGGGGCAAATTTTAGAGATATTACGGAGGTGAATTATACAAACTTTTGGCAACGATTGGACTTGAGGCTGAAATGACAAGTCAGAGTCTAGGATTACACCTCGTACCCTGGCGAGAGGGGAGGGACTGATGGTTGCATTGTTAATTTTGATGGAAAAGTCATGGAGGGGGGCACGGGTGGGGGGGGTGATATTAATAACTCAGTTTTAGAGAGATTTAGTTTAAGGAAGTGGTGCGACATCCATGCTGAGGTGTCAGTTAGTAAGTTAGTAATGCGAGAGGAGACTGAAGGAGTGAGGTGAGGAGTAGACAGATAGATTTGGGTGTCACCGGCATATAGGTGGTATTGGAAGCCATGGGCGGTTATCAAGTGACCAAGGGAGGAGGTGTAGATAGAGAAGAGAAGGGGTCCAAGAACAGAGCCTTGGGGGACCCCCACAGAAAGGGGCAATGGAGAGGAGGAGACAGAGTTGTAGGTAACACTGAAGGAGCTCTGTGATAGGCAGAGAACCAGGATAGAGCAGGAAATGCTTCCAAATGCCTGCAGCACACAGATCACATCATTTCAGCCTAGGCAAAGTCACCGACTGGAACTCAAAGATAGCTTTTTAATGGCAAAAGGATTTATTTTGAAAAAGAATACTGTTGCTGTATATGGGGACATGTCAGTGATTTATTCATGCAGACAAGACTGTAAAACATATCCCAGAGAGTTACAAGCAGCCAAATAAATTCATCCTTCCCTTTTATTGTATTGCGGTGTGTATTATATATTTTGAAAAAATTAATGAGTTTTTATTAAGTATAATACAAAATAGAAAAGGAAATAAAAGACAAAAAAACTAAGAAAAAAAGAGGGAGGAGAATGTGGCACTCTTACAGTAATAAGAACATTAACATTTAAATGGCACAAATAGGCAATTTGACTATATACTTTATCACATTCCCTCTTATCCTGCAATAACTAAAGAACCTAAAACATAGCCGTTCACCTTCAAGTACACTTTTTCCAGCACTAGGGGGAACCCATAATGGTAAAAACCAAAGAAAAGGAAACAACTAAAAAAAATAAAAATAAAATGTATGTATGACATTCAAAAAAGCACAAAAGTCAAAATCTGTTGTCCCATATTGTCTCTTTTTATCTGTCCCAAAGAGGCGACCTAGCATGGCTTTTTAAGATGCAGTATCGATTTATTTCTATTCGCTTAGAAAGGACAAAAGCGAAGGAGAATCAAGAAATTCTATCCAAGGAGTCCACACTTCCCTAAACTTAGGGCGCTTTTCATTCGCTATGACTATCATCTCTTCCATGCACATTACTGTATATTATTAATTTCCACTACCCATTCCTGTATTGACGGTGTTGCAGGGGCTTTCCAGTATCTGGGGATCGGTGCTCTCCCTGCTAGCAGCAGAAATCTTAATATTCCCGTCTTAATGGATTGGAATGATCTCGGGATCATGGATAGGAGATCTACTTCTGGGGTCTCTGGCCATACCTTGCCCGGTCTGTTATCAAGTGCCTGAACTGGAATATGGCTGACCACAATGGTTTTATTTGATGGGCAAGGCCACCACACATGTAGATGTGTACCTCTTGATTCACCACATCTCCAACATTAATCTCATGTAGCTGTTTTTTTTTTTCTAATCACTTACGGACCACCTGCCGTCAAAATACGGCGGCACTTTGAAGAGGGATATTGTTGTTATGGCAGCAGCTAGCTGCCATAACCCCAGTATCCTCTTCTTCAGCGGGAGCGGTCCGCTTTCAGATAAAGTGGTCTCTGCGGTGGATTTGCTGCAAGATTACTTCTATTGGCGGCGGGAGAGGGGCCCCGCCCGCCCTTTTTCCGGTGCCCTCCGCCACTTACCGGAGCCGCCGGCAGCGGCGGCGGCGATTGGGTCCTCTTCTGTGTTAGGCATGGAGCTGAGTGAAGGGAAGATGGCCCCCACCCGTCTCCATATCATTGCAGGGCGGAAGCAACGTCAAAGCTCTTAAAGAGACTTTTTTTTAAAACATTTTTCAAACGACATTTTTTTACATTTTTTTTTTTATTGCATTTAAGTGTAAATATGAGATCTGAGGTCTTTTTTTTAAGAGGGCTTTTTTTCTATTACAAGGGATGTTTACATTCCTTGTAATAGGAATAAAAGTGACAATTTTTTTTTTAAAAGAACAGTGTAAAAATAAAAGGTAAAAAATTCTCCCATGCAGAAGCGAACGCATACGTGAGTAGCGCCCGCATATGAGAACGGTGTTGAAACCACACATGTGAGGTATTGCCGCGATCGTTCAAATGAGAGCAATAATTCTAGCCCTAGACCTCCTCTAACTCAAAACATGCAACCTGTAGAATTTTTTAAACGTCGCCTATGGAGATTTTTAAGGGTAAAAGTTTGTTGCCATTCCACGAGCAGGCGCAATTTTGAAGCAAAACATGTTGGGTATCAATTTACTCGGCGTAACATCATCTTTCACAATATAAAAAAAAAATTGGGCTAATTTTATTGATGTCTTATTTTTTAATTTAAAAAAGTGTATTTTTTACCAAAAAAAGTGCGCTTGTAATACCGCTGCGCAAATACGGCATGACAGAAAGTATTGCAACGACCGCCATTTTATTCTCTAGGGTCTTAGAACCCCCAAACATTATATATTTTTTTCTAAGTAATTTTATAGCGAAAGAAAAAAATGATTTTAACTTATAAACAACAAGTTTGAAAAATAGTCTCGGTCTTAAAGTGGTAAATAGAGTCGGGCAGCGATGCCATCTAGTTAGTATTTTGTAGTTTCTTTCCTGTGAATGGGAAGCTAAAATTGATTTGAATGTAAAGGTGAAAGCTTTATCCCAGTCCTCCGGAGGCAGGCTATTGCCCAATTCCCGCTCCCAGTTTCCAACATAAAAGGGGCGATTGGGAAATACGTGAAACAATAGCGTACCATATATTTTAGATAGAACCTGCGAACACTTGGAGTCAGAAAGACACAACTCCATAACTGGAAGCAGATCCACACCATGCCAATCCTTAGCCAGCCCTTTGTAAAAATTAGGTAGTTGGAAACATTGTAGCCAATGTCCGCTATAGGAACGAGAGAGGGAACTAAGCTCTCCTAGGGATTTCAGGCCCTTCCTGTTAAGCGCATGTCGAATGGGTGATGGACGAGATGGTAGCCAACAGAGAAATTCAATATCTGATTGACCGGGTAAAAACCCTGGGTTGGTGTATTTTATATTTTACCACAAACAGCACCTATTCCATTTATAAAGGACTAAACTGAGATACCAGTGCCAGAAGGTCCCTTAGCACCCAAGGAGAAAAGACCAAGATGTGTCCCCCCTCCTCCCCTTTCCATTTTGCTCAGTGTGTGCGTGACAAGCATAAGGCACAGTAAATGAAAGAATTAAAGTTGCATGACTGAGTTAATCCTATTTCTGACAAAAGCCTGTTTTTAAGTTCATGGGCTGGCCTAACCAGAAGGACCAGTTTCTAAAGCTGGCCATACAAGGGGTAGAATTTACTTTTGAAAGTAAAACCAGAAAGATCATTCGTCATAGCATTTAATAATGTACTGATTGAAGAGACAAATGTCAAATGGAAAGCCTAGAAAAATTGGCATAGGTTGGTCACGGTTGCCTTAGGAAGGGGTTGCTTTATGCTCCAAAACGTCGCTATTGTCTTCTGTGACTGATTACATTCTCCCATCACTTTAAAGGGAAGGGGAAGTTCACTCTCCCAGCTCTCAATTTTTAGGTCAGGGGTACTTATTTATCAGGCCACATCCTGCTGCCGGGTCATGGCCTCCTTCCTGCCAGGCTGTGGCTTCCTGTCTACTAAGACAGCTACTGTCACACTATAGGGTGCCCATGTGTCCCGGATTTCCCGTGACGGTCCCGCAATTGACATGTCTGTCCTGGGTTCCGGGCACCTTCATTCCGGGACAATACAATGTCCCGGAATGAAATAGAGGACACAGCCACCCCCTACTAACTAATAACTACATTTCCGGAACTGGTTGCTAGGGCCTGCGCTGCCTGGCATCTTGCAACCAGTGACAATTTACTCTAAGACAGTGAGGTCGGGAGCGAGGCCTGCGCCTAGTGCAGCACTGCTGTCCCCACCCACCTCTGCACCTCCTCCTTCTCTGGCACCCAGCGGCAAGCAGCAGGGACTGGTGTGATCTTCACTCTCCAGATAGTGACGCCACTCCTTTCCTTCTACGCACGTGGCTCATGCAGAGGGAGTGCCAGGCTATGGGTGGCAAGCGGCACTGCATCTGGTAGCAAGTGGCACATTCATCTGACAAATAACCCGCTGCCAAATTCCCCATCAACCCCGAGACTACATTACCCCCCGCCCCCCCTCATCTTTTTGGGGGGAAGGTGAGAGAGGGGGTGTGTCCCTGAATGACAGTTTGGAAATGTGGTTAACCTAGTCACACAGCCTAGGAAAACACAACTGCTGTAATAATACTAGTTTGCAGCCATTAGATTCACTGGGCTAGTGCTTGTGTCCACCTTGCTGAGGAGTATCCTGCCTGTTTTGCTTGATAAGCTGGGCCAGTTGTGGTGTTTAGGCCTTGTAGTGCACCAACGAAAGTGGCTAGCTGAAGAGACCAAATCTTATCTTTTCTTCAAAAGGACTGAAGCTACTAGTGCCATATGGATCCGCACACACATATTCAGGGTTCTTCATATGCATTGGGTGTGTGGGACAGTTTATCTGGAAAGTTAAGCCATTACTTTTTGACTTGAATAAGTGTTTAAAGTGGGGCTGTGGTGTCAGGGGACACCTTCAGTGTGGGGTGAGGTACTATTTTGAAGGCCCCGGGGCCCAGCACCTTCGGCTGGGGTCCGCTAGGGATCAAGGACTCCCAGGGTGCCGCCTTGCGAGGGGACCCGTATCTAGGACGAGGAGGCCAGGGAGGTGACCCCTCCTGAAGACCCAGCGCAGAGTCGTGGTGACAGTGGGGGCCTCTGGTAACTCTCCGGAGGGATGTTTTTCTCCTTGACATGGGCCAGGTACTTTAAGAAGGAAGTTAATGTTCAACAGGTCAGTGGCAGTGACCCCACATACATCAGGTCAGTGGCAGTGGCCTCATTATTATTATTATTATTATACAGGGTTCATATAGCGCCAACAGTTTGTGCAGCGCTTTACAAAATAAAGACAGACATTACAATTACATTACAAATTTGGTACAAGAGGAATCAGAGGGCCCTGCTCAATAGAGCTTACAATCTAAACAGGAAGGGTCAATTGATACAAAAGGTAATAGCTGTGGGGGATGAGCTGATGGAGGAAGTAAAACAGTGTATTAGTTAGAAGCAGGATAGGCTTCTTTAAAGAGTAGAGTTTTCAGGGATCGTCTAAATATGGATAGATTAGGGGACAGTCGGACAGATTGGGGTAGGGAGTTCCAAAGGATGGGAGAAGCTCTGGAGAAATCCTGGAGGCGAGCATGGGAGGAGGTGACAAGAGAGCTAGAGAGCAGGAGGTCTTGGGAGGACCGAAGAGAGCGGCTTAGTTGCTATTTTGGGACTAGGTTAGTGATGTAGCTGGGGGCCAAGTTGTGGGTGGCTTTGTAAATTATTGTTAGTACTTTGAATTTTATTTTTTGGGTGAGTGGGAGCCAGTGGAGGGATTGGCAGAGAGGGGTGGAGGACACTGAATGGTTGGTAAGGTGTATGAGTCTTGCAGCGGCATTCATGATGGACTGAAGGGGGTTTAGTCTATGTAAAGGTAATCCAATGAGGAGGGAGTTGCAGTAGTCGAGGCGAGAGATAACCAAGGAGTGAATTAGAAGCTTGGTGGTGTCATTAGTTAAAAAGGGGCGTATTCTGGAAATGTTGCGGAGGCCAAAGTGGCATGATTTGGACAGGGATTGGATGTGGGCCTGAAAGGACAGTTCAGAGTCTAAGGTTACCCCTAGCACCCGGGCATGTGGGGACGGACTGATAGATGTGCCATTGATCTTGATAGAGAAGTCAGGGGAAGAGGCACGTGGGGAGGAAATATTAAGAGCTCAGTTTTAGATAGATTCAGTTTGAGGAAGTGGTTTGACATCCAGGCTGATACATCTGTTAGTAAATCAGTGATGCGTGAGGAGATTGATGGGGTGAGCTGAGGGGCAGAGAGATAGATTTGGGTGTCGTCAGCATATAAATGGTAGTGGAAGCCATGGGAGGCTATCAGCTGACCCAGGGAGGATAGGGCATAGGGCAAGGCCCTATTCACCCGGTCAGTGGCAGTGACCCGTTCTCCAAGTCAGTGGCAGTGACTTTATTCACCAGGTCTGTGGCAGAGACCAACCTCACGGTCTGTGGCAGAGATCGTGCGCCAAAGCTGTTTGTGAAACCCAAACAGTCTAAATAGTTGATTTAAGTTTGTGCCTGGACCTTCTCCCACCTAAGCTGTCCTGTGTCTTGTTCCAACCTGTATGCTGTCAAAGAGACTATTTATTATCCGTGTGAAATAAATATCGAAGTTGGACTTTCAGTTGGTGTGGACAGTTACATTCCTGGGGAAAATAAGGACTTGCATCTATCCAAGGTAGAGGTGAGATCATTCTCGGGAGGATTCAACTCCAACTGCAGGCAAGCCCAAAACTAACACCGCTCAACCTCCTCACACAGGAAGGTACGGGCTTGTGGTGCGGTGTGCCTCTCTCTTCCTGCGGAGGAGCCAAAGTTAAATGCAGGTAAAGACTAGGGTTTGTGCGCTACAGACAATTTCTGTGTTTTATCATAACGTGTGTGTTTCTCATTGGTCATTGCACTTACACAATTGCCAGGTGTGCCAGAGGGGACTGAGGCTGTTATTAGGGTTGAGAGGAAGAGTAACGGACTGAACTAACTTAAGCAGCTACTGCGGGGGTATCGCTACACATAATTAGTAGTTTTAAAGGAGATTAGTTAAAGCGGAGTTCCACCCAAAAATTGAACTTCCGCTGTCTAATACAGGTATTTGCTCCCACTTCCGGGCATAGATCGCCGTAGTATCTACGCTATGTCCGGCCCCTCCTCCGCCCCCCCCCCCCCGCTGTCTTCTGGGAGACACACAGGTCCCAGAAGACAGCAGAGACCAGTGAAATCGCGCATGCGCAGTAGGCACGCGCCTGTGAAGCCGCAAGGCTTCACTTCCTGATTCCCTTACCGAAGATGGCAGCGCCTCCACCCGAGAGCCGAAGGACAGATTGGCTTCGGGTGCTGACATTGCGGGCGCCCTGGGCAGGTAAGTGTCCTAATATTAAAAGTCAGCAGCTGCAGTATTTGTAGCTGCTGACTTTTAATTTTATTTTTTTGGGCGGAACTCCGCTTCAAGCCCTCGGTGCTGAGCGTATCTAAATTTGCGGCCCCACTGGACTGGGCGTTTTTCCGTGGGGCTGCATATTTGCATATCATCACAACTACTTTGTGCATCCAGGTGGATCATACCTTGTTTTTTTTAGGACAAATTGGCCTTTCATTTGGTGGTAAATGGTAATGGATATCTCCATTTTTTTTTTTTTTTATTATTATCAAAGGAAAACTGTCCCAAAATAGTAAAAAAATAAATATTGTTTTAGAATTTAACTGTATGTTTCTTGCTACTACCATAACCTACCAACAAAAAAGAACCCAAAATACATTTTCCTGCTCCTGATGATCGCAGTGATACCACATATGTGTATATTAGTTGTTTGTACCCGTAGTACAGCCAGGGCCAGAAACAATAGTGTATATTTCACTTTTTTTTAATCCTACCTAAAACACACTGACTGACATTGATACGATTTTTTTTTTTGTTAAATCCTGTCCAAAAAATACTGACACTGACCTTTGACTTTGGCCCTGACCTTGGCCCAAACACTAACCCTGGCACTGACCTAGATCAAAACTTGCATTTTTTTTAAATGTTATTTTATTGTTTTAATTATTATTATTATTTTTTTCCCTTTACTCTCCTCTCGTCTCCCCCTGCTCTCTATCCTTTCCACTATCCCTGTTCTTCATTTCCTCTCCTTCCTTCTTGCTCTCTCTTTGCTCTCCTCTCTCCCTGCTCCTCTCTCTTTACTCTCCTCTCTCCCTGCTCTCCTCTCTCCCTGCTCCTCTCTCTTTACTCTTCTCTCTCCCTGCTCCTCTCTTTACTCCCCTTTCTCCCTGCTCCTCTCTCTTTACTCCTCTCTCCCTGCTCCTCTCTCTTTACTCTCCTCTCTCCCTGCTCCTCTCTCCTTACTCTTCTCTCTCCCTGCTCCTCTCTCTTTACTCTTCTCTCTCCCTGCTCCTCTCTCTTTACTCTTCTCTCTCCCTGCTCCTCTCTCTTTACTCTTCTTTCTCCCTGCTCCTCTCTCCTTACTCTTCTCTCTCCCTGCCCCTCTCTCTTTACTCTTCTCTCTCCCTGCCCCTCTCTCTTTACTCTACTCTTCTCTCTCCCTGCTCCTCTCTATTTACTCTTCTCTCTCCCTGCTCCTCTCTATTTACTCTCCTCTCTCCCTGCTCCTCTCTCTTTACTCTTCTCTCTCCCTGCTCCTCTCTCTTCACTCTTCTCTCTCCCTGCTCCTCTCTCCCTGCTCCTCTCTCTTTACTCTCCTCTCTCGCTGCTCTCCTCTCTCCCTGCTCCTCTGTATTTACTCTCCTCTCTCCCTGCTCCTCTCTCTCCCTGCTCCTCTCTCTTTACTCTTCTCTCTCCCTGCTCCTCTCTCTTTACTCTTCTCTCTCCCTGCTCCTCTCTCTCTTTACTCTTCTCTCTCCCTGCTTCTCTCTCTTTACTCTCCTCTCTCTTTACTCTCCTCTCTCTTTACTCTCCTCTCTCTTTAATCTCCTCTCCCCCTGCTCTCCTCTCTCCCTGCTCCTCTCTCTTTACTCTTCTCTCTCCCTGCCTTCCTTTCCTCTCTGCTCAGCTCCCTCTTCTCGCCCTGTTTTCCATTTCATCTCCTTTCCTCCCTGGACTTCTCCTCTTCTTTTTCTACCTCCTCTACCCCCTCCCCTCTCGGTTTATTATAACAATTAGTTGATGCATTGCTTGAACTTATTTTCACTTTCACTTTGTGCTAAGATTGAAAAGACGCTTACTTTTCTTTTGTCCCTTCGTGCCATCTTTTATTGGTCACATCATGTCTGTGGCTCCCAGAAACCTCCTAGAGGACATTAAGAGATATGTCCCAGGTATGAGATGTGACAACTCTGACCATGGTATTGAACGACTCATTATACTGCTGTTGGGGTTAGCAGGACATGGCAAGTCATCCCTCATCAATTCCTGTATGTGTGTGGTGAAGGATGAGATATATCGGAACTTGGCTGGAGCCGGAGAAGATGAAGGAGGGAGGACAATGAAGAGGACATCACACTATCTCAGCAACACTATTTGGATAAGTGACAACAGAGGGTTCAAAAAGATGAAGCCGGGGGAGATTTTGGAAGTGTGCGCTCAACAAAGTAAGTAGAGTACAGCAATGCTAGTCATTTACCTGCAAACTTGGTGATAAATTAATTAGTACACAGGCTGAATATTGGCCAACATCAGCCGGTTCAATAAAAACCATCCGACATTCGGCCTGTGTGTATGGCAGCCGGTCCAACTGAACGAGCATGCTGGAAAATCGGCAGCCGACCGACTCCCGATCACCACTCTGACTGGAGTGTTCTGGCGGAGGGGCATCTTCCCCCTCTCAGAACACACTAGCACAGCAGGGAAGATCTCTGTACTAATATCAGGTAGTTAGTACAGTGACTCCGACCTGAGCTGTCAGTTTTTTTTTTGTTTAACCCACCATTCATTAGCATTGTTTGTACCCGCAGCTGCACAGCTTTAACAAACTAAACCTTTTTAACTGCAGGAACATAAAGGTTGTAGATGCTCCCTTTGGCCATCCACCAGGCTGTAGGCTTCTGCCTAGGTTGCCTTGTGGGTGATACAGCTTGGGTGAATCTGCTTCTTGTGTCACTTGAGTGTAAAAGTAGAGCGGTGGCAGAGGCTACAGTGTCTCAGAATGTGGAGGTCCTCCACACATTGTTCCTACACTACGCAAGGCCTTGTGTGCAGTGCCGGGACAAGGTTATCTAGAGCCCAGGGCCAACATACCAAACTGCGCACCCCCCCTTAAGATGTATGAGCATTGTGTCAGCAAACCCCCCCCCCCCCCAAAAAAAACAATTACTAATATGCATGCTTACCCCCTAAGCAACAAATTCCCCTTTTACCCACAAAAAATCTGCCCCCTGCTAAAATCCCTCCTCCAAGCTCAAATCCTCTCTCTCTCTCTCTCTCCCCAAATCCCCCCAGCACAACCCCCTCCCAAAAAATCACCCCTCCTAGCACAAAACCTTTACCCCTTACGTTTCCCCTTATAGCACAAATTCTCCCCCCCACTCTGAATCCCCCCTTCCAGCACAAATCCCCCCCCCAGGTGTCCCCTCCTAACATAAATACCCCCCAATTATCCCTACTAGCACAACCCCCCCCCAAAAAAATCCCCTTTTAGCACAAATTCCCTCCCCCTGTACCATATTGCCTCTTCTGGCACAAATCCTCCCTCCTAGCACAAATCCTTTTCCTCCAATCCCCCCTCCCAATACAAAGCTCCCCAAATCACTATTCCTAGCACACCCCCAATCTCCCCTCCTAGAGCAATTCTTATCCCCTGCTCACTCCAAATTCCCCCTCCCAACACAGATCTCCCCCCCATCTCCTCAAGGCGCCCCCCCACCTCACATAATACCTCGTCCAGGCCCTGCTTGTGCGTGATACTGCTTGGGTGGATCTGCTACTTGTGTCACTTGAGAGTAAAAGTAGATCACAGGCAGAGGCTACTATGTTTTAGAATATGGAGGTTCTTCACACATTGTTGCCACAATTGGAAAGGTTCCCCACTGTGGCTGTGAGCAGAGGTCTCATTCAGGGGAACTAGTGAGGAGAGACCCAGGTTCCCAGCTCCACCAATCCCAAGTGAGCTTTTTTTCTTGAGTTCTTCATTTATGTCACATGCAGGATAAATTTAGACATTGTGCGTGTGAAGGAATAATCAAGAACTACAGCGAGAAAAATGGGAAATCCCCAAGACATGGGAAATCCCCAAGACATTGAAGATATTGGACCGGCAGTGGCCTGTCATTTCTGTGTATATAGGAGGACTTTCAGTTGCATGCTTTCTTACAGGGTGATGTATAGCAGGGCAGCAGATGGAAGGATCAGGAGGTCTAAGTTGATTGAACCAGTCTTGGGTATTAAGAGCTGCCTTACAGTATTGCAGAGGAACCTTTACAGAGCAGAAGTCATGCAGTTTGGCTGGAAGAGCTGACAGTCCAGGGCTTAGTTAAAGTGGAACTACATTGCACTGCAAACCAAAAAACAGTGTTTAGTTACATAGTTAATCTGGTTGAAAAAAGTCCATCCAGTTCAACCAACACAGAAAAAAAAAAACACACACATAGAAAACTTCCATATATACTATCCTATACCCACAGTTGATCCAGTTGATCCATAGGAAGGCAAAAAATAATAATTGTTAATATTCAAAGCAACCTTGCCCATCCATTCATGTCTCCATGCTTTTTTTTGTTGAGAAATCATTTTAAAAAACACCCCCTAGCATTTCTGGCCGTGGCCATCTTGAGTAAGGGCAGATGATTCTTGTACCATTAACTTACTGGAATCCATCTGCCCATAGCTCAGGCATGCAGCAAGGAGGGTGTGCTTAGCTGAGACCTCTCCTCCCTTAAAAATGCATTAAGGTGAAAAAACATGTACTTTACAACCCCTTTAAGGTTTCTTGGCTGTCACTTGGCAACTCGAAGTTTCAGCTCCCTCCATACATTTTCTATAGGATTAAGGTCTGAAGACTGGCTAGGCCACTCCATGACTTTAATGTGTTTCTTCTTGAGACACTTCTTTTGTTGCCTTGGCGGTATGTTTTGGGTCAATGTCATGCTGGAAGACCCATCCATGATCCATCTTCAATGTTCTGGCTGATGGAAGAAGGTTCTCATCCAAGATTTTACAATACATGTCCCCATCCATTGGCCCCTCACTGCGGCAAAGTCGGCCTGTACCTTAATTAAAGAAACAGCCCCAAAGCATAATGTTTCCACCTCCATGCTCCATGCTTGACTGTAGGGATGGTGTTCTTAGAGTCATAGCATTTTTGTTCAAGCAAGCTCAATTTTGGTCTCATCTGACCACAGCACTTTCTCCCAATCCTTCTCTGAATCATTTAGATGTTCATTGGAAAACTTCAGATGGGCCTGTACAAGTGCCTTCTTGAGTAGGGGGACCTTGCGGGAGCTGCAGGATTTCAATCCATGCCAATGGTTTGTTTGGTGACTGTGGTCCCAACTGCCTTAAGATCATTTACAAGCTCCTCAGGTGTAGTTCTGTGCTGATCCCTCACTTTTTTCCTGATCATCCATACCTCATGCGGTGAAATCTTGCATGGAACTCCAGACTGAGAGCAATTGATGGTTATTTTGTATTTCTTCCATTTGCGAATAATCGCTCCAACAGTTGTCTCCTTCTCACCAAGCTTCTTGCTGATGGTCTTGTAGCCAATTCCAGCCATGTGCAGGTCTACAATCTTGTCCCTGATGTCCTTTGACAGCTCTTTGGTCTTGCCCATGATGGTGAGGTTTGAATGGAAGAATGAGATTCTACAGGCAGGTGTCTTTTATACACATAAATTATTGTTAGAAAAATCTTAAAATGACAGGACTAATCTGTGTACCACATGAGTACATACTGTAGCCAGCCTGTGGGAGCCAGAATTATTGTTGGTTGCTTGGGGATCAAATACTTATGTAGCGGGGGTTAAAATTTAGGGTGAGTGGAAGGGTGGTAGTATGACCCAATGCACTGATTATTGGGGAATCTGGGACCCTTTTATGGTTCTTGGAGGACTCTGGTGGTGTGAGGTTCCCTGCGGCCTGCAGGTGGCGTTGTTGCCCTGGGCCGGAGTTGAACCCTCACCGCAAGACTGCATCCCTTTTTGTCCTTTTCCGGGGCTGGTACAGCGGGGAGAGGAGATAAAAGGGGCGGACGCCCTGAACACAGGGTTCAGAGTCGGAGGTCAGAGTCGTGCCCAGGCACCTTCAGCCTGGGTGCCGGAGTTCAGGGCCCAGGTGCCCTTGACCTGGCCAGAGCGGGAGATGGAGTCCATCCCAGGCACCTTTAGCCTGGGGTGAGGTACTATTGAGAAGGCCCGGGGCCCGGTACCTTCGACTGGGTCCCGCAAGGGTGGAGGAATCCGAGGGGGCCCTAAAGCCTTGGGTGCCCGAGTCTGAGATGAGGAGGCCAGGGAGCGTAACCCCTCCGAACAGTTCGGTGCAGCATTGCTGGTGACGGCGGGGCCTCTGGTAACTCTCTTGGACGGATGTCTTCCCTCTGACAGGGGCTGCGCTTAGCGAAGGTAATTCACTTTCTGTTCTACACAGTCTGTGGCAGCGACTGTACGCCATAACCGTTGGTGACACCACAATGGTTGGTTCTATCTAAGGATTGTGCCTCGACCTACTCCCCACCTATACTGAACTGTTCTTTGGTCACAACCTGTCTGTGCTAAGTGACGATTTATTGCTGTTGGAGAATAAATAAGAGTTGGACCTTTTCAGTGGTGTGGAACTCCAGTTACTGGGAGCAGAGGGGGTCATTTACAGAAAAGACTTGGCTCTGGGTTACACACACGACCCGATGGTAAAATAGGTTCTGGCCTTCACCTCTATCCAAAAGAGGACATGGGCCATGGTGTATCTCATCCCTCCTCCCATACTCCCCCCTAGACGAGACAACAAGCCGAGAACAAGAAGGGGTGAGAGGGGTGAGGTAGCTACACTTATTTTACTCACTGAACTGCAACTCAATTTATAAAGCCCTGTACACACGATCGGATTTCCTATGGTTTTTAAACCGATGGATTTCTCCATCGGAAAACCGATGAAGCTGACTTCCATCAGTCTTGCCTACACACCATCAGTCAAAAAATCGACCGTTCCAAACGCGGTGACGTAAAACACTTCGATGAGCCGAGGAAAATTAAGCTCAATGCTTCTGAGCATGCGTCGACTTGATTCTGAGCATGCGTGGGTTTTTTATCCGATGGAGTTCCCCACAGACGATAGTAATTTGCTATCGGTTTTTTAACCATCGGATAAATTTAAAACATGTTCTATTTTTAAACACCGATGAAAAAAAGACCGATGGGGCCCACGCACGATCGGTTTGTCCGATGAAAAAAGTCAATCGGACTGTTTTCATAGGTAAAACCTATCGTGTGTACAGGGCTTTACATTTGTATCGTGTTTTTTCTGGATTTTTGGTTGATATTCTGCATCTATCATTTAAAATACACCTATGATAAAAATTATAAACCCTTCATTTCTTTGTAAGTGGGCAAACTTACAAAATCCGAAGGGGATCAAATTAATATTTTTGCCACTATATGTGAACTATTTCCACATATTGGACTTTCTTGATTATTTATGAACTATATATTTTTGCACAATTTGAAATAGCTCAATCTATGTCCACCCAGTTTGTTTATTACCCATTGTGGGAGTTCATTCACTATAATTATAAAAGGTAAAAAACTGCGCTAGGATAAAACAGCTATAAATATAGGCAGCAGTAATAGTGAGAAAGCACCAAAACAGATAGAAAGAAAAAAAAAAAAAAAAAAAATAGTAGGAGGACGCTCAGTGACGTCACCACGCTCAAGGAGTGAGGCTCTTGATATGCCGGCTGGCGATACAGTGTATCTTTTAATGAAAAGCTACTTTTACTCTTCTAATATGTAAGTACAACTTATGTTTTTTTAAATAAACTTTTCTATACGGAATTACGCTATTGGCTTGCCCTCTTTATTTTTCAATCTATGTTTGGGGTCCATGATGTGATTACGTGTGGAAATTACTTTGGATGAACACCGCTGCTGACTGAGGGAAGATTACTGTTGCATCATAAAGGCCGCGGCTGGGTAACAGTCGAATGTCCCATACCGCTTGCCTTCTGGTAAGCTGCTCCCCCTGTCCTTGGTGGTGGCCATTTTTTCACAAAGTTTTGAACAAGTCACGGTGGTGGTGTGCTTTTGCAACTTAAAGAGGAAGTGGACCTAATTCTGTTCCCCTGGATCACTCACTGTGAAGTGTTTGTTGGACTTGTACTTGCCCTAAATAGTGTTTGGACTTATTTATCGGTCCTATTTACATTTGATGGGAAACCGTTTTTTGGGATAAAGTGGGTTGGCGCAGTTTTTTTTTTCTTTCATTCACTATAATTATATTTTCTTTGCAGGTTTTCACACTGGCATAGTGCTATGCTATCTATGCCCATCTTATATACTTGTATATTCTGCATATGTCTTATATTTCACCTATTTTTTGTACTGTTGATACCTGTAAGGTTTATATTGGTCATTTTACAGGCTATACTCTGCGCTACCTTTATGCCGCGTACACACGATCGTGATTCACGGTGGTGAAAACACTGCCGTGAATCACGACAGGAAAAACGAGGGAACGGCTTGTTCCCCCACACACGGCCGTTTTTCCCGTCATTTTTTCTCTTGGCGAGAAAAACGACCTTGTGTAGGCTCCGGGGCAGTGTTTCCCTATGGGAAAACTGCAGCGGAAACAAATTACAGGAATCACGACGAGAAAAATTAGAGCATGTTCTAATTTTTCTCGTCGTAATTAATGCAGTTTTTCCCGTCGGGAAAAACGGCAAAAAGCCCACACATGGTCGTTTTTCTCGTCCAAAGGAAAAAATGTAATTTTTCCCGACGGGAAAAATGTAATTTTTCCCGACGGGAAAAATGATCGTGTGTACCCGGCATCAGATTTACTACTGTATATCACTGTGACCAAGTGTCAGCTCTGTTTGATACATATTCACTGGTGCTTTTTTTTATCTTGCTCTACATTTCTTCTGAACTTGTAACTTTTAGAGAGACTCTGATGGACCATCTGGCCTAACTGTCTAAGAGATCACATATACATGACTTTCTTGTGTTGTTTTTTAATTTTAGTTTAGTTTTAGGGGAAAAAAAAATGTTCCTAACTGTAACTGTTGTGCATGGACATGTAATTTTACATACCGGGATTGATGCCTTGATCTCCAAATAAAAGATTTTAAAGGTTTTATTTCTCTGAACAGTCCTTTTTTTTATATTTTGAGGGGGAAAGAGGGTTAGGGCCAGGACACCCTTAAGCAGTAGCAATTTCAATTGGCAGACTCCGAGACTTCAATAGGAGGACAGCCGTGCAGGGAAAGGCCCCCAGCAAGGCGCCACATCTGCAGGTGCAGGATTGATGTCTCCTATCTCAACAACCTTTAACAGTTCCTAACTCAAATGGTTACAGTCCTCTTTGCTTTACTATGTAGCAGGGTCCACCCCTCTCACCCTTTCTTCTTCTCGGCTTGCTGCCTTGTCTAGGGGAACCTGGGAGGAGGGATGAGATCCACCACGGCCCATGTCCTCTTCTGTATAGAGGTGAAGGCCCGAATGCATTTTTACCATCGGGTCGTGTGTATAACCCAGGGTCAAGTCTTTCCTCGATATGACCCCCCTTTGCTCCCAGTAACCGGAGTTCCACACCACTGAAAAGGTCCAACACTTTATTATTTCTTAGCAGCAAATAAATCGTCATTTAGCACAGACAGGTTGTGACCAACGAACAGTTCAGTATAGGTGGGGAGTAGGTCAAGGCACAATCCTCAATCAAACGAAACCATTGAGATATCACCAACGGTTATGGCGCACAGTGGCGATGAATGTACTTCTTTCCTTTTCTCGAGTCTCTACCAGCAACTCTAATAAACATGAAACAGGAGTTACCTTCTTATGGCTGCGGCCCCTGTCAGAGGGAAGACATCCTTCCGAGAGAGTTACGGAGGCCCCACCGTCGCCGGCAATGCTACACCGGGATGTTCGGAAGGGTTACACTCCCCGGCCTCCTCATCTCAGATTCGGGCGCCCAACACCTTAGGGCCCCTTCAGACTCCTCCACCCTTGCGGAACCCAGTCGAAGGTACTGGGTCCCAGGCCTCCTCTGTAGTACCTTACCCCAGGCTAAAGGTGCCTGGGATGGACTCCATCCCACGCTCCGGCCAGGTCAAGGGCACCTGGGCCCGGAACTCCGGAACGCCAGCACCCAGGCTGAAGGTGCCTGGGCGCGGCCGCGTCCTCCGACTCTGAACTCCGTGTTCAGGGCGTCCGCCTCTTTTATCTCCTCTCCCTTTGCATCACGGCAGGTTCCCCGCCCCGCTGTACAAGCGCCAGGAAAGGACAAAAAGAGATGCAGTCTTGCGGTGAGAGTTCAACTCCGGCCCAGGGCAGCAACGCCACCTGCAGGCCGCAGGGAACCTCACACCACCAGAGTCCTCCAAGAACCAAAAAATGGTCCCAGATTCCCTTACAATCAGTGCATCTGGGTTACACTACCACCCAGATGCTTCCCCTAAATTCACATACCCGCTACAACTACAACTTCTACTTGTGGTTCTTCAGCCCCTTGAGCTACTGGCCTCCCACTGGACCCTCTGTTTCACTGACCCTGAATCCCTGGCTCCTCAAAGCTTTGCGGTATCTCCCTCAAGCGTCACCCACGCTTCCCTGCTGGGTCCCTAGCTTGGCACTCCAGATACTTCTCAAGCTTCACCCCTGCTAACCGGCTTGGTCCTTGGCTTGACAAACAAGGCTGCTCTGCAAGCATCACCTCCGCTGGTTGGGTCCCTGACTTGATCACCGCCTGAAGTTTCCCGATTCTCCACCGTGCCCGTTCGGTGAGAATGCTACTCCAGGACTTGCTTCAGTTACTCACTGTGGTCCCTGGTAATAGGGTGGTTGGTTCCTTTGTGGCGACAGCTTCCCTTCTACCTCCGACCACTGACAGGTTCTCCGGCCGGCAGAACCATCACTTCTGATTGGACTGCAAGCCGCAATCCCAACCCTGCGCTGCTCACCTACTTCTGGATAGGCCCTCACACAGCCTAGCAGCCAGATGCCCCCTGGGATAGGTCCATATCTCCGGCCCAGCAGCCCGGGGCGTACGACACACATCCACCCAGACAGCCGTCCAGGTGGCACAGAACAAATATCACCTGACCTCACCTGAATATATAGGTTCTCCCAACAGGCCAAGGGATTCAAGAAAACCCCTGCCCATTGGCTGTGATACCCCATATACCCATAACCTGACCTTGGGTTGCCCTTCTCGTATCTAGTACCACCAAGTACCCGGCCACCTAGCGGCAGAAGAGAAAAGTGCAACAAGGCCAAACTTAGGGAGAAATCAATGGATCTCTACCAATTGACCAGGCATGTAAATTTGTGAGGAGCTCCCCAACTAAACCCCAGGGCGCTACATGTAAATAGCTACAATAGCTGTAGCTGGTAACTTTAAGAAAACAGGTACTTACCAGCCCATGGAGTTCAGTGATATCTTCCTCGCAGATGATTCTTCTCACCTCTGCAGATCCCTGGCACCAGCCTGGATTTGTGAGCCGGATGAGATTTCCCGATGTCTCACAGTCAGCTCCCCACTAGGCACGCGCAAGACTGTGTGGAGCAGGGTGACTGGTCCTGCAGCCTTCTGGGTTGTGTGACTTTATCCCAGGGGGCAGTGGGCTGAGGGTGAGATGAGGCAATGCCACCCCCACCCCTAGGTGAGGATTGAAAAAGTGTGACCAAGTACCAATCGAAACAGGTACTCTCTCCCTAACCTCCCTACCCTTTAAAAAAAAAAACTGCAGCTCATTTAGAGGTTGGGGGAAGGAAAATAATGAGTGGTATTTAACTTTTATGATAACACTCCCCTTTAGTTCCTCTAGCATAAGAGGATTTTACTGTAGGGAGGAGATTCGGGAAATAGTTCCTCCTGCCTGCAGCACACTGATCACATCACAGGCTAGGAAAATCACTGACACATGCTTAAGGATAGATTTCTAATGATAAAAGGATTTTTTCTATTATATTGTTGCTATATATGGTGCCATGCAAGGTATGTATTCATGCAGACTTAAAAAGTTATTAAAAGGTCCACTTGAAATGTATTTTTTTTTATTTCTCTCTTCCAGGACACTTGCGGCTAGGGGAAGATGTTGAATGGGAAAGAGACAATCTACAGGAGACTATAAGATGTATCACAGAAGTCAATAAACAACCAAAGGAAATCATTCTTCCTGTTATTGTACACAGGTTTGTCATGTGCCATGACATGTGTATTCTATATCATGGTAACCAATACATATTTCACATACTGTATAAAGAACTAAACTTAACAAAAGTGCTATTTGATGTAGAAGAACTTCCAGTGCAAGGACAAGGTCCTTAGAACCCAAAGAAAAAAGGCAAAAATGTGCACCCCCCCCCCATAATCTGTGAACTACCTGATCAGTATTGGCTACAGTTCCTGCCCTCTTTGTCCACCCCCCCCCCCCCTCAACCCCTCCTGCTGAAGCACCCAAGGCAGCCTTTTCTGTTTCCTACTCCTTGACCTGGCTATGCCAGAGCCTATACTGCCCACTGAAGTTTAGCCTTTTCACAGTTGAATGAGGAAAACAGAGCATTATCTTTTATGGCAAAAATCCATGTACAGTCTTGGTCTGTGATCCAAGGGGCTCCACTGGGACACAGAGATGGATTTGTGAGCTGTAGGTAGAGAAACAATTCGGAAGGAGGGAATTTGAGGGGACTCGGAGGAAAGGTCTGATTCAGCCTAAACAACTAGAACATCTAATGTTAAATTGAGTGTATGGAAGTGCTGATGGTATCAATAAAATATAAATTGGTGCCTTCGTCCCATCAAATATTGTATAGGAGGAAGAGGCTTAAATGGACTATGTTGGCACCATATGTGAGACCGATATACAGTTAAAGGTATAAAGATAAAAGGTTTTTATTACACAAATATAGTAGTAGTAGTAATACAAGTTTTACCATGTACATGTTTATAGATTAAAAATCGTTTTGTGACAAACATAAAATCACTCATTATAGGCATACCATTGTTGCCAATGGAATGTCATACATATACAGTAGCATAGTCTACAAGACTCAACATGTTTCGCGTTTTATGATTCCGTAGAATCCGCTTCTTCAGGAGTCAGATACAAGCAATATTTTTCAGTAGATGAACATGAGTTTTGTCACGTGGCTATAAACAAAAAAAAAACGACATGATTAATGTAAATTAAGAAAATGTGGATATATGAAGTTATATTTTACAATAAAAACATGCATCCATCACATGAACCATAAAGCCAGACAAGGCCCCAAAGTCTCACTATGGGAGCTGGGCCACACATTGGCCGAGATGCGGATCAGTCAAATGGGTCCGCCCTGGAGGACACAGATTTCCAGAGGTACATATCTAAGATAGAAGTAATCAATATACATATCAGTGTATCATTCCATTGTTGGCCAAACTGAGCAGGTCAGATGGTGGATTGTATACCCTGAGTATTAATTCCCATATATAGTGTGACAGCAGGAAGGTAAAGTCACCTGGTTGCATCCAGGGGGGTAGATATATTTCTCCCAGATTCAGGCTTTATGCCGACTTATACAACTAGGGAGTTGATGAAGCCCAGCTGAGGCTAGTGGGCTCATGAATGACTCATACCTCTAGGGAGAGTGCTGGGCGTCGTGAGACAGGGAGTTGATGAGACCAGCTGAAGCTTGTCAGCTCATTTAGGCCTCTATAAGAACTCCCAGCTTCATTAGATGTTAGCTCATGCCTGGAACCAGACCTGTGTGGACTGTCTAGGGAGAGTGAACCCCTGTGCGGTGAGGCAAAGCCTGTGTGGCTATTTGTTTGGACTTTTACTAAACCAGGGACTTAGGGACTAGGACAGCACCAGGCTGATCCCAGTTGTTAGTTTAGGAAACCTGCATGTTTAGTCAGAGGTCAAACTGACCAGGATTTATTTTGTTTGTTTCTTTTTGGCTTTGCTGTGTTTTTGTCACTGTACATAGAGAAATAAACCGCACCTTTTGATTTTGAAAACCACAACCTCCCTCTGCTGGCCCTGTTTTTGTGTGGGGAGCCCAACCAGGGGGTCACACACACCCGCTACCGAGTTAACCCCCTCACAGTTGGTGGAGAATGCGGGCAGAAGAAACCGTTGAGCAGCTGGTGGTGCCCAAACCTTACAGGAAGTTGGTGTTGGAGTTGGCCCATGGGCACATTCTTGGAGGTCATCTGGGGACAGAGAAAACCCGAGAGAGGGTATTACAGAGATTCTATTGGCCTGGAGTGATGAAGGACATAGAAAATTATTGTTCCTCCTGCCCTGTGTGTCAGAGGTCGGCCCCGATGCCACATTTCCGTAGCCCGCTGGTCCCTCTACCCATCATTGAGGTCCCGTTTGAGAGAATCGCAATGGATTTGGTAGGTCCTATAATCAAGTCCGCTAGGGGGCACCAGTACATATTGGTTATAATGGACTATGCCACCCGTTATCCAGAAGCGATCCCTCTCAGAAATACCTCGGCCAAAACCATAGCCAAAGAGCTATCTCTTGTTTTTAGCCGGGTGGGTATTTGTAAAGAACTGCTTACGGACCAAGGTACACCCTTTATGTCCCGGGTTATGAAAGAGCTGTGTAAATTGCTCAAAGTGACGCAATTGCGTACATCTGTGTATCACCCCCAAACCGATGGGCTGGTTGAAAGATTCAACAAAACCCTAAAACAAATGTTGAAGAAAGTGGTGGATAGAGATGGAAAGGATTGGGACTGTCTACTTCCTTATTTGATGTTTGCTATTAGGGAGGTGCCCCAATCCTCTACGGGATTCTCCCCCTTTGAGTTACTGTATGGGAGACACCCAAGAGGGCTGTTGGATATTGCCAAGGAAACTTGGGAAAGTGAGAGTTCTCCCCACAGGAGTGTGATTGAGCATGTCGCCCTGATGCAAGATCGAATTGCACAGGTAATGCCCATCGTGAAGGAACATTTGGCCCAAGCGCAGTTGGCACAGCAGAGAGTGTACAACCGTGGAGCAAAGACCCGTACCTTTTCCCCGGGGGATAGGATATTGGTACTTGTCCCTACGGTTGAAAGTAAATTCCTTGCCAAATGGCAAGGCCCCTACGAGATAATGGAAAAAGTGAGCGAAGTGAATTACAAGGTCAGACAACCAGGAAGGCGAAAGCCCGAACAGATATATCACGTTAATCTGTTGAAAGCCTGGAGGGATAGAGAGTCCCTAGTCGCAGAAACTTGGTCACCAGCTCAAACTGGTTGCGTGATTCCGGAGGTTGGAATAGCAGCCACCTTGTCACAACCCCAACAACAGGAGGTTAAGGAGTTTGTGCTTCGCAACAAGGAGGTGTTCTCGGAGCTGCCGGGACAAACATCTGGGGTAGAGCATGATATTATTACCCCGCCCGGTGAAAGGGTGAAGTTAAAACCCTATCGGATCCCAGAGGCCCGACGGGAGGCAATACGGGAGGAAGTACAGAAAATGCTGAACTTAGGGGTGATAGAGGAGTCCCAAAGTGATTGGTCTAGTCCCATTGTGTTGGTGCCTAAACCGGATGGGAGTTGGCGATTTTGTAACGATTTTCGTCAGTTGAACAAAGTTACAAAATTTGACACCTACCCCATGCCACGTATAGATGAGTTGATCGACCGGCTGGGAACAGCCCGATACATGACGACTTTTGACCTCACAAAAGGGTATTGGCAAATTCCCCTGGCCAAGTCGGCCAAAGAGAAAACCGCATTTGTAACCCCAGACGGGGCGTTCCAATATAAGAGAATGCCGTTCGGGTTACAGAATGCGCCGGCCACATTCCAGCGGAAAATGGACCAGATACTGAGGCCCCATCGGAAGTATGCTGCGGCTTACCTGGATGACGTAATTGTCCATAGCACAGATTGGGCCTCACATCTGCCAAAAGTGCAAGCAGTCCTAGACTCTATCCGGGAAGCGGGGTTTACGGCTAACCCCAAGAAGTGTACCATTGGGCAGGAGGAGGCCAAATATCTTGGGTACACCATTGGCAGGGGAGTAATAAAACCCCAACTCAACAAAGTCGAGGCCATCCAGAGTTGGCCACGTCCCAACAGCAAGAAGCAGGTACGAGCCTTTCTGGGAATCGCGGGTTATTATCGGCGCTTCATTCCCCACTTTGCTTCTAAGGCTGTGCCCCTAACCAACCTGACGAAAGGGAAAGGGTCGGTCATGATTAAATGGACCCCCGAGGCTGAGGCAGCATTCCAATTCTTGAAACAAGCCTTATGTAGCCAGCCAGTGTTGTACTCACCCGACTTCTCTAAAGACTTTGTCGTACAAAGTGATGCGTCAGATGTGGGGTTAGGAGCAGTATTGTCCCAGGTCTGGAACGGGGAAGAGCACCCAGTCATTTACCTCAGCAGGAAGTTGAAGTCCCATGAGGTAAATTACGCCACGGTTGAAAAGGAGTGTTTAGCGGTGAAGTGGGCTCTAGATTCCCTTCGGTACTATCTGCTAGGTAGGCACTTTGACATGGTTACGGATCACGCTCCGTTAAAGTGGATGGCTCAAAACAAGGAGACAAATAGAAGAGTGAATAGGTGGTTCCTGGCCCTACAGGAATTCAACTTCACAGTAAAGCATCGCCCTGGCGTTCAAATGGGGAATGTGGATGCTTTGTCTCGAGTACATGAATGCCTGATTGCTGGTGTTCCAACCCCGAGGTTAAAACAAGAGGGGGGGGTATGTGACAGCAGGAAGGTAAAGTCACCTGGTTGCATCCAGGGGGGTAGATATATTTCTCCCAGATTCAGGCTTTATGCCGACTTATACAACTAGGGAGTTGATGAAGCCCAGCTGAGGCTAGTGGGCTCATGAATGACTCATACCTCTAGGGAGAGTGCTGGGCGTCGTGAGACAGGGAGTTGATGAGACCAGCTGAAGCTTGTCAGCTCATTTAGGCCTCTATAAGAACTCCCAGCTTCATTAGATGTTAGCTCATGCCTGGAACCAGACCTGTGTGGACTGTCTAGGGAGAGTGAACCCCTGTGCGGTGAGGCAAAGCCTGTGTGGCTATTTGTTTGGACTTTTACTAAACCAGGGACTTAGGGACTAGGACAGCACCAGGCTGATCCCAGTTGTTAGTTTAGGAAACCTGCATGTTTAGTCAGAGGTCAAACTGACCAGGATTTATTTTGTTTGTTTCTTTTTGGCTTTGCTGTGTTTTTGTCACTGTACATAGAGAAATAAACCGCACCTTTTGATTTTGAAAACCACAACCTCCGTCTGCTGGCCCTGTTTTTGTGTGGGGAGCCCAACCAGGGGGTCACACACACCCGCTACCGAGTTAACCCCCTCACAGTAGGTATGGCCATACCTCCTAAGACGACACATCCAATTCATCCCAGAGGCATCAAGCACATGAAGTAGAGGATAATGAAGGTAATTGACCCCTCTGGGTACAGAGAGGGCTGTAAGAATAAATAGCAAAAATGTTAAATAACACTTTGCTATTAATTTGTTTGGGTCTATCTGGTTGGTCTATTTAGAACCTGACCGCAGGTAGAAGTTTACCTGAATGCCTTTGGGGAGAGTATAACATGTAGGCAGGTCTATATGAAGACAGGGTGTTAGCTTAATTGGGATCAGCTGACAAGCATAGTGAAGTTAGTGCTGGTGTACCTGTGTATGTGAATGTGATGAAAAAATATAAATATATATATCACTATAAATAGGTGATAATAACATAAATCATGGTTTGGCTGTAAAATATAACATTTGCTAGTATTATAATGGTTACCATAAATGGCTAAAAAAGAGACAGAATATAATTGCGATGCATGGATCCCAGTTTCCTATATCTAGCAGACTTCCCCGATAGAATGGGGTTTTATAATAGAAAAGTAGTGACAATATCTTAATTCTATGAATATATTTCCCCATCTGCTAAGGAAAACAAGTCAGGAACTGCATGTGGTACTTACTATTGACGCCAATGGGAAGAGTAAGGATGTGTCCTCAAAGCAACACACAGCTGATGTATCCACATTTTCTTAATTTACATTAACCATGTCGATTTTTTTTATAGCCACGTGACAAAACTCATGTTCATCTACTAAAAAATATTGCTTGTATCTAACTCCCGAAGAAGCCGATTCTACGGAATCATAAAACGCGAAACATGTTGAGTCTTGTATGCTATGCTACTGTATATGTATGACATTCCATTGGCAACAATGGTATGCTTATATGAGTGGTTTTATGTTTGTCACAAAACGATTTTTAATCTATAAACATGTACATGGTAAAACTTGTTTTATGTTTGTGTAATAAAAACCTTTTATATTTATACCTTTGACTGTACATTGGTCTCACATATGGTGCCAAAATAGTCCATTTAAGCCTCTTCCTCCTATACAATAATGTTAAATTGAACAAAAAGTAAACTTTGGGAATTGCAAAATATTGGCCGATTGTCAGTCCGTTCATTCCGGCTCCAATAAACACTCTAGAGCAGTGGTTCTCAACCCTTCTAGTGCCGTGACCCCTTGATAAAATTTTCCAAGTTGTGGGGACCCCTAACACTAAAATTATTTTCGTAGCGTGGGTTGTCAGCACCCCAGGCAAGACAAGTAATTTGCATCCCCAACCCATGGACATTTAGCACTCCCTGAGTCCCTTCCACTCGTACAGTATTAAAACCCCTTATGGTACATTTTAGGATGTATCACTCTTTCTCTTTGTTCTCCTTTCTATCCCTTTTTGTCTCCCTCCTATCTTAATTTTTTTTTTTTTTTTTCCCCCATCCCTCTCTCTAGCTGTTTTTCTTGTTCTTTCTCTCTCTCTTTTGTTCCTCTCCCTCTTTTCCTCTCCCTTCCATGTATTCTCTATTTTTATTCCTTCTCTTACTCCTTGGTGGGGGGAATGGGATGAGTGGCAATGCTTGGGGGAGTTCTGATCAGCCAACTTAGGTGCTCTTGATCAAGGTCATCTTCTGAGATGAGAACTGTAGTGGGGACTTTTAATGGCAACTATAATCACAGGCAGTGTTACTCACTGTGTCTTCGTCTTCACTGTGTCTCTGACTTTGTGGTGTCTCGTAGCATTGACACCTATGCCGAAATCAGGAGATAGGGTCTCCTCCAGCCCCTCCCACTTCACATTCCCCACCAGTCAGCTGAACTTAGTCTCAGCCCCCCAGCCATGGCGTGAACTGAACGGGTTGCTAAGAAGAGGCTGAGTGAGCGGCCACGGCTCCAGGAACAGCCCAGCCGGGTGGCCGCAAAAAGGCTGGGAGAGAGGTGCAGGCTTCAGGAACAGCCCAGGATTCGGTGACCCCTGGCAAATCATCATTCGACCCCCGAGGGGGTCACGACCCCCAGGTTGAGAACCACTGCTCTAGAGGTTGTCTTTTTGTAATTGCTGGTAAAACTTGTGACAGGAGAAGGGTTAGGGCATGGGATACTCCAAAACTGTTAGTACTTAGCGATTAGAGGACAGTCTTCTCTTTGAGCAACTGTGAATATTGGACAGTCTAAGGCCTCATAGCTGGGGACCATGAGGTAAGTCTCTTTTGCATCTGGTTACCCTGCACCACTGCACAGCTAATGGTACCCAGTAACATCTCAGGATCACTGCACAGTACAGGAGGGCATTCTTCTCTAAGTTTACAGTCTGGGACACTGCTGAGGATGGGCAATGGCCAGTATCTGAGACCCTATGAGAACAGCCTCAGTCAAAACAACGTCTGACACATACATAGTTACATAGTTGGTAAGGATGAATAAGGATACCAGTCCATCCAGTTCAACCTGTGATGTGTGTGGGTTTATGTCAATAATAAATCCCATATCCCTGTATGTTGCGATCGTTAAGATGCCCATTTAAAAGTCTTTTGAAACTAGCGGCACTCCTTGCTGATACCACTGCTTGTGGAAGGGAGTTACAAATTCTCACAGTTCTCACAGTAAAGATCCCTCTACGCAGCTTAAGGTTAAACTGCTTCTCTTCCAGTTTCAATGAATGGCCCTGTGTCTTTTTATATTACCTCCCACTGAAAAGATTTTTCCCTATGCTAGGGTCACCAGTAAGATATTTGTATATCGCTATCATATCCCCACTTAAGCGTCTCTTCTCCAGAGAGAATAGGTTTAATGCATGTAGTCTCTCCCTATAACTGAGGTCCTCCAGTCCCTTTTTAAGCTTTGTTGCCCTTCTCTGGACTTTCTCCAGTTCCAGCACATTCCTCCTGAGGACTGGTAACCAGAACTGGATACTCAAGATGGGGCCAGACCAGAGTCTTGTAAAGTGGCAGTGGAAAAAGGGGAAAATACTAGACATGTGCGATTCGTTTCGTACGAATCGAAAATTCGTACGAATTTCCAAAAATTCGTACATTCAGAAGCATCCGAAATACGAATTGCTATGCTTCCGAATTTCGTTCTGTTGACGAATTTCATTTCAGGAGTGGGAGACTGCTCAGACTGGTACTGGTAGTCAATGGGAGATTCAGAATTGGACAAAATAAGAATGTTTGTCAATATCGCTTTATTATTGTCATAATAATTACGATTATTCGTTATGATGAAGTTAAAAACCCAGGAAGTCAGCACAGCACAGGGATGATGGGAGCCCCTCATAATGAGCACATCACAGGGATGCAGGGGTACAGCCCCAGGAGGAAGTCAGCACAGCACAGGGATGGTGGGAGCCCCTCATAACGAATGTTCGTAATTGTTACGAAAAGTTAACGAACTTTTGAATTTCGTATGAATCCAAATTGAATTTCGGACACGAATTACAAAATACGAATTAACGGGCTACTACAAACCCAGGAATTCAGAACAGCACAGGGCTGATGGGAGCCCCTCATAATGAGCACAGCAGGGGTACAGCCCCAGGAGGAAGTCAGCACAGCACAGGGATGGTGGGAGCCCCTCATAATGAGCACAGCACAGGGATGGTGGGAGCCCCTCATAATGAGCACAGCAGGGGTACAGCCCCAGGAGGAAGTCAGCACAGCACAGGGATGATGGGAGCCCCTCATAATGAGCACATCACAGGGATGCAGGGGTACAGCCCCAGGAGGAAGTCAGCACAGCACAGGGATGGTGGGAGCCCCTCATAACGAATGTTCGTAATTGTTACGAAAAGTTAGCAAACTTTTGAATTTCGTATGAATCCAAATTGAATTTCGGACACGAATTACAAAATACTGTGACAGCAGGAAGGTAAAGTCACCTGGTTGCATCCAGGGGGGTAGATATATTTCGCCCAGATTCAGGCTTTACGCCGACTTATACAACTAGGTGGAGAGTTGTATAAGCCCAGCTGAGGATAGTGGGCTCATGGATGACTCATACCTCTAGGGAGAGTGTGGGGCGTCGTGCAGACAGGGAGTTGATGAGACCAGCTGAAGCTTGTCAGCTCATTTAGGCCTCTATAAGAACTCCCAACTTCATTAGATGTTAGCTCATGCCTGGAACCAGACCTGTGTGGACTGTCTAGGGAGAGTGAACCCCTGTGCGGTGAGACAAAGCCTGTGTGGCTATTTGCTTGGACATTTAAAACCAGGGACTTAGGAACTAGGACAGCACTAGGCTGATCCCAGTTGTTAGTTAGGAAACCTGTATGTTTAGTCAGAGGTCAACTTGACCAGGATTTATTTTGTTTATGTTTCTTTTGCTTTGCTGTGTTTTGTCACTGTAAATAGAAAATAAACCGCACCTTTTTGATTTTGAAAACCACAACCTCCGTTTGCTGGGCCTGTTTTGTGTGGGGAGCCCATCCCGGGGGTCACACACACCCGCTGCCGAGCTAACCCCCTCACAATACGAATTAACGGGCTACTACAAACCCAGGAATTCAGAACAGCACAGGGCTGATGGGAGCCCCTCATAATGAGCACAGCAGGGGTACAGCCCCAGGAGGAAGTCAGCACAGCACAGGGATGGTGGGAGCCCCTCATAATGAGCACAGCACAGGGATGGTGGGAGCCCCTCATAATGAGCACAGCAGGGGTACAGCCCCATGAGGAAGTCAGCACAGCACAGGGATGGTGGGAGCCCCTCATAATGAGCACAGCACAGGGATGGTGGGAGCCCCTCATAATGAGCACAGCAGGGGTACAGCCCCAGGAGGAACGTCCTCCTGGGGCTGGACCCCTGCTGTGCTCATTATGAGGGGCTCCCACCATCCCTGTGCTATTATGTAGTTTTATACCTATCGCTAGGGATGAGCTTCGTGTTCGAGTCGAACATACGTTCGACTCGAACATCGGCTGTTCGATCGTTCGACGAAGATCGAACGATTTGGGCCGTTCGCGCCAAATTCGAGTGACGCGAACGGCCCACAATGCACTACGCCATCGCAGTGTCATCCAGGCGCTGTGATTGGCCAAGCATGCACTGTGACCCCGCACGCTTGGCCAATCACAGCGCCGGCAGCGAGGAGAGCATCCTGCCTGTGGCCAATTATTGCTGAGGGTGTTTAGTACACGCCCCACACTATAAAAGGCCGCCAGCACGGCGGCCTAGTGTAGTGTGTTCCGGAGCAGGGAAAGACAAGCATAGGCAGGGACAGTGACATTTATTTCTTTCTTGCTTAACCTGGATTCCTTTAGTTTAGGGAAAGAGAAGGGTAGGTAGGGAGAGTGTCAGTGTGTTTTACTGTGCGAGTCCTTGTTTCTAGGGACAAAGAAGGAAAGTGAGGGGATTTCTCCTTGTGCTATAGTGTGCTTTAAAAAAACATTTTTTCTAGGGACAGAAAACTGTAGGTAGGGAGAGTGTCAGTTTCTTTCACTGTGCCAGTCCTTGTTTCTAGGGACAAAGAAGGAAAGTGAGGGGATTTCTCCTTGTGCTATAGTGTGCTTTAAAAAAACATTTTTTCTAGGGACAGAAAACTGTAGGTAGGGAGAGTGTCAGTTTCTTTCACTGTGCCAGTCCTTGTTTCTAGGGACAAAGAAGGAAAGTGAGGGGAATTCTCCTTGTGCTATAGTGTGCTTTAAAAAAACATTTTTTCTAGGGACAGAAAACTGTAGGTAGGGAGAGTGTCAGTTTCTTTCACTGTGCCAGTCCTTGTTTCTAGGGACAAAGAAGGAAAGTGAGGGGATTTCTCCTTGTGCTATAGTGTGCTTTAAAAAAACATTTTTTCTAGGGACAGAAAACTGTAGGTAGGGAGAGTGTCAGTTTCTTTCACTGTGCCAGTCCTTGTTTCTAGGGGCAAAGAAGGAAAGTGAGGGGAATTCTCCTTGTGCTATAGTGTGCTTTAAAAAAACATTTTTTCTAGGGACAGAAAACTGTAGGTAGGGAGAGTGTCAGTTTCTTTCACTGTGCCAGTCCTTGTTTCTAGGGACAAAGAAGGAAAGTGAGGGGATTTCTCCTTGTGCTATAGTGTGCTTTAAAAAAACATTTTTTCTAGGGACAGAAAACTGTAGGTAGGGAGAGTGTCAGTTTCTTTCACTGTGCCAGTCCTTGTTTCTAGGGACAAAGAAGGAAAGTGAGGGGATTTCTCCTTGTGCTATAGTGTGCTTTAAAAAAACATTTTTTCTAGGGACAGAAAACTGTAGGTAGGGAGAGTGTCAGTTTCTTTCACTGTGCCAGTCCTTGTTTCTAGGGACAAAGAAGGAAAGTGAGGGGATTTCTCCTTGTGCTATAGTGTGCTTTAAAAAAACATTTTTTCTAGGGACAGAAAACTGTAGGTAGGGAGAGTGTCAGTTTCTTTCACTGTGCCAGTCCTTGTTTCTAGGGACAAAGAAGGAAAGTGAGGGGAATTCTCCTTGTGCTATAGTGTGCTTTAAAAAAACATTTTTTCTAGGGACAGAAAACTGTAGGTAGGGAGAGTGTCAGTTTCTTTCACTGTGCCAGTCCTTGTTTCTAGGGACAAAGAAGGAAAGTGAGGGGATTTCTCCTTGTGCTATAGTGTGCTTTAAAAAAACATTTTTTCTAGGGACAGAAAACTGTAGGTAGGGAGAGTGTCAGTTTCTTTCACTGTGCCAGTCCTTGTTTCTAGGGACAAAGAAGGAAAGTGAGGGGAATTCTCCTTGTGCTATAGTGTGCTTTAAAAAAACATTTTTTCTAGGGACAGAAAACTGTAGGTAGGGAGAGTGTCAGTTTCTTTCACTGTGCCAGTCCTTGTTTCTAGGGACAAAGAAGGAAAGTGAGGGGATTTCTCCTTGTGCTATAGTGTGCTTTAAAAAAACATTTTTTCTAGGGACAGAAAACTGTAGGTAGGGAGAGTGTCAGTTTCTTTCACTGTGCCAGTCCTTGTTTCTAGGGACAAAGAAGGAAAGTGAGGGGATTTCTCCTTGTGCTATAGTGTGCTTTAAAAAAACATTTTTTCTAGGGACAGAAAACTGTAGGTAGGGAGAGTGTCAGTTTCTTTCACTGTGCCAGTCCTTGTTTCTAGGGACAAAGAAGGAAAGTGAGGGGATTTCTCCTTGTGCTATAGTGTGCTTTAAAAAAACATTTTTTCTAGGGACAGAAAACTGTAGGTAGGGAGAGTGTCAGTTTCTTTCACTGTGCCAGTCCTTGTTTCTAGGGACAAAGAAGGAAAGTGAGGGGATTTCTCCTTGTGCTATAGTGTGCTTTAAAAAAACATTTTTTCTAGGGACAGAAAACTGTAGGTAGGGAGAGTGTCAGTTTCTTTCACTGTGCCAGTCCTTGTTTCTAGGGACAAAGAAGGAAAGTGAGGGGATTTCTCCTTGTGCTATAGTGTGCTTTAAAAAAACATTTTTTCTAGGGACAGAAAACTGTAGGTAGGGAGAGTGTCAGTTTCTTTCACTGTGCCAGTCCTTGTTTCTAGGGACAAAGAAGGAAAGTGAGGGGATTTCTCCTTGTGCTATAGTGTGCTTTAAAAAAACATTTTTTCTAGGGACAGAAAACTGTAGGTAGGGAGAGTGTCAGTTTCTTTCACTGTGCCAGTCCTTGTTTCTAGGGACAAAGAAGGAAAGTGAGGGGATTTCTCCTTGTGCTATAGTGTGCTTTAAAAAAACATTTTTTCTAGGGACAGAAAACTGTAGGTAGGGAGAGTGTCAGTTTCTTTCACTGTGCCAGTCCTTGTTTCTAGGGACAAAGAAGGAAAGTGAGGGGAATTCTCCTTGTGCTATAGTGTGCCAAAGCATTCCTCATCAACCATCTTTGAAATCCTTGTTTTTTGGACAGTCAGGGAAATTGTCGTTGTGCTATTCTGTGCAAAAGCAATAATCCTCAACCATATTTAGAAATCCTTAAGTAAAGGGACAGAGAAGGACACCTGAAGGTAGCCCTTATTGCTTTTTTCCCATCTCCCTGCAGGCCATCTATTAGAATGTCTGGAAGGCAAACAAGGAGAGGCAGACAGTCAGGAGGCAATAAAAGAGGGCAAGCAGGCTCTGTGTCTGGGGGCAACAGTGCTGGTCGTGGACGCGGTGCATTGTCATCAGCACATGGCCATGGGACACGCTTGTCCTTCTTTTCGGCAGCTGGACATGTTGAGCCACATCATGCCGAAGACTTGGTAGAGTGGATGACCAAGCCCTCCTCCTCATCCTCTCTCACCCAGGCTCAGGGTACTGGCAAAGCAGCTGCCAAAGCGTCCTCTTCCCTGGTATCAATGTCAGACTCATCATCAGTCACTCCTTCCCTAGACCCACCATGTCCTCCTCCTGAGGAGTCCCCCGAACTGTTTGAGCACAGTGTTGGGTACATGCTCCAGGAGGATGCCCAGCGTTTCGAAGGGTCTGATGATGAAACCCAGCTACAGGAAGGCAGTAGCGTGAGAGCAGACAGAGGGGATGCTCAAGAAGGACACCAATCTGGCAGTCATGTTCCAGCAGCTGCAGCATACTGCCAGATTGGCTCCAGTGATGAGGAGGGAGGGGATGATGAGGTCACTGACTCCACGTGGGTGCCTAATAGGAGAGAGGAGGAGGAGGAGGATGAGGAGGAGGCACATCTCCAACGAGGCAGGATGCCCTTTGGTGGCCAGCGTAAGGGCAGTACACCGACGGAATCACACCGCAGAGCTCCGCCTGTGCAGGGCGCTGCCTCTGCCCGTCATTCAAAAAGTTCCTTGGTGTGGGCCTTTTTTGAGGCTAGTGCATCAGATCGCACAGCTGCTGTTTGCAACATATGTCTCAAGCGTATATCGCGTGGCCAAAACATCAGCCGCTTGGGTACCACATGCCTGACCAGACATATGTTGACCTGCCATGCAGCTCGTTGGCAAGCCTACCTCAAAGACCCACACCAAAGAACAAAGCGGACCTCTCCTTGCACCGCATCAGCTGGGATCTCCAACCCCACTATAACTTCAGTCCTCTCTGAAACATGCACTGAGAGGAATGAAGGTGTAGAATTAGGTGTGTCACAGCCAAGTACTTGCGGCCACTCTGCTAGCAGTACACCGACGTCCGATTCTAGCAGGCAAATTTCCCTGCCCCAGCTGCTGGACCGTCGAAAGAAGTTCACTCCCAGCCATCCACATGCCCAGCGGTTGAATGCTAGCTTGGCTAAATTGCTAGCGCTTCAACTGCTGCCTTTTCAGTTGGTAGACTCGGCCCCCTTCCGTGAGTTTGTGCAATGTGCGGTTCCTCAGTGGCAGGTTCCCAAACGCCACTTTTTCTCACGGAAGGCTATTCCGGCTCTCTACCGGCATGTGGAAGGCAATGTCTTGGCCTCGCTGGACAGGGCGGTCAGCGGTAAGGTGCATATTACCGCTGACTCATGGTCCAGCAGGCATGGACAGGGACGTTACCTTTCTTTCACGACCCATTGGGTCACTCTTTTGGCAGCTGGGAAGGATGCAGGACAAGGTGCAGTAGTGTTGGAGGTTGTTCCACCGCCACGCCTCCAAAATGCTACTACTGGTTGTGACACACCTCTCTCCTCCACCCCCTCCTCTTCTTCTTCCTCCATGGCCTCTTCCTGTGGTTTGTCCTATGAACCAGCGGTGCTCCGTAGCCGTTCACGGGGCTACGCAAGTACGCAGGCAAAAAGATGCCATGCCGTGCTTGCGCTGGTGTGTTTGGGGGACAGAAGCCACACTGGGGCAGAGGTCCTGTCTGCTCTGCAGGGCCAGGCCGAGAGGTGGTTGACGCCACGCCAGCTTAAGCCAGGAATGGTGGTTTGCGACAATGGCACCAACCTCCTCTCCGCCCTCCGACAAGGACAACTGACCCATGTGCCCTGTGTGGCTCACGTCCTTAACCTGGTGGTGCAGCGGTTCTTGGGCAGGTACCCGGGCTTACAGGATGTCCTGAGGCAGGCCAGGAAAGTCTGTGTGCATTTCCGCAGATCTTATAATGCCAGTGCTCGCCTGGCTGAGCTGCAAAAGGAGTTGAACCTGCCCAAGAACCGCCTTATATGTGACATGCCCACCAGGTGGAACTCAACGTTGGCCATGCTGCAGCGGCTGCACACGCAGCAGAGGGCCATCAATGAGTACCTGTGCGACTACGGCACCAGGACAGGGTCAGGGGAGCTTGTTTTTTTTTCTCCACGCCAGTGGGGCATGATCAGGGATGCATGCACTGTCCTGGCACCATTTGAGGAGGCCACGAGGATGGTGAGCAGTGACAGTGCATGCATCAGTGACACTGTACCTCTTGTCCACCTGTTGGAGCACACGCTGCGTGGAATAATGGACAGGGCACTTGAGGCAGAACAGAGGCAGGAAGAGGAGGACTTCCTTGCCTCTCAAGGCCCCCTTTACCCAGACAGTGTTCCTTCTGTCCCACCCATCGCACAGGAAGAGGAAGAGGAGGAGGAGGAGGAGGAGGAGGAGGATTGTGTCAGCATGGAGGTGGAGGCTGGCACTCAGCATCATCAGCAGCAGTCTTTTAGGGATGATTTACAGTCCCAAGAAACCAGTGGACTTGTACGTGGCTGGGAGGAGGTGGCTGCGGATCATGTCGTCCTTAGTGACCCAGAGGACTCCGGAGCGAATGCCTCAGCAAACCTATGCTGCATGGCCTCCCTGATCCTGCAAAGTCTGCGGAAGGATCCTCGTATTCTTCGGATCAAGGAGAGGGACCATTACTGGCTGGCCACTCTCCTTGATCCACGGTACAAGGGTAAGGTTGCGGACCTTATGTTACCTTCGCAGAGGGAGCAGAGGATGAGACAACTCCGGGAGGCCTTGCAGAAAGGTCTGTGCAACGCGTTCCCAGAGACTGGGAGGTTACAAACTCCTGGTCCTGGACAACGAGTTGCTGAGGCTTCGGCCAGTCAAAGAAGGAGCGGTGGGGAAGGTGGCCATCTGACCGATGCGTTCAGACAATTCTTTAGTCCGCAGCCCCAAAGTATGATCGGTTCCAGCAACCATCGCCAGCGTCTGATAAACATGGTGCAGGAATATCTAGGGGCAAGGTCAGACTTGGACACCTTCCCCACCGAAAATCCTCTGGCTTACTGGGTCTTGAGGATGGATCACTGGCCAGAGCTTGCACAGTATGCAATTGAGCTACTGGCCTGTCCTGCATCCAGCGTTCTTTCGGAACGCACATTCAGTGCTGCTGGAGGATTTGTCACGGATCACAGGGTGCGCCTGTCCACCGACTCGGTTGATCGACTGACTTTCATCAAGATGAACCAGTCTTGGGTCACCACCAGCTACCACACACCTGATGCTGATATAACAGACTAATTGATTTTAACATGTCACATCCCTTCAAGACTGATGCTGATGCTGAGTGCCTGTGCTGTTATGTTGACTGGCTATCCTCCTCCTCCGAGTCCTCAATGATACGATTGATGATGATAGCTTGGAAGATCATTTTTGTTTATAGGTGCCGCCACCAGTGGCTAAGGCCCAATTTTTCAGCCCCTGTTTTACAGGGGCGTGTAATTACAATTTTTTTAGCAATAATTTGCCATAGGGCTCATTGCTGTGCTCCAAGTACAGTATCTGTGAGGGGTTGGAGTGTTGTGGCACCAGTGCCTAAGGCCCAATTTTTCAGCCCCTGTTTAACAGGGGCGTGTCATTACAATTTTTGAAGCAATACTTTGCAACAGGGCTCATTGCTGTGCTCCAAGTAACGTATCTGTGAGGGGTTGTAGTGTTGTGCCACCAGTGCCTAAGGCCCAATTTTTCAGCCCCTGTTCAACAGGGGCATGCAATTACAATTCTTGATCTAATAATTCACAGCAGGGCCCATTGCTGCACCCACCAAGAGTAACTCTGAGGGCTTACAGTGTTGTGGCAACGCCACCACCACCACCACCACCACGAAAGGCCCAATTTTTCAGCCCCTGTTCAAAAGGGGCATGTAATTACAATTCTTGATCTAATAATTCACAGCAGGGCCCATTCCTGCACCCACCAAGAGTAACTCTGAGGGCTTACAGTGTTGTGGCAACACCACCACCACCACCACCACGAAAGGCCCAATTTTTCAGCCCCTGTTCAAAAGAGGCATGTAATTACAATTCTTGATCTAATAATTCACAGCAGGGCCCATTCCTGCACCCACCAAGAGTAACTCTGAGGGCTTACAGTGTTGTGGCACCAGCACCACCATCAAAGGCCCAATTTTTACTACCACTGTTCAACAATTATATGTAATTAAAATTCCTGATATAATAGTTGACAGCAGGGCGTTCCAGCACCAACCAAGAGTAACTGTGAGTGCTTACAGTGTTGTGCCAACACCAACAACTAAGGGGCCTATTTCTGCAGAGTATATACGGCAGGTCCCTACTTTCAAACATCCAACTTACAAACGACTCCTACTTGCAAACGCAAGAAGACAACAGGAAGTGAGAGGAAATCTACCCCTAGGAAGGAAAATTCTCTCCTGTAAGAATAAATATGGGAGAAAGGTGTCTCCTCTGTACTGATGCTTTTTTAGCAATCCTTGTTTCAAGAAAAACACCACATTTCAAAAACAGTTGACATTGGGACGGAAAGTGAGGTGAAATGTTCTGAACAGGGGCACAGACAGCAAAACAAATGTTACAGGGGTGATAACCCTTACCTATGTTTTCCAAAAAGTTTAAAAATAGATTTTTGGGCTGGAGCTACACTTCAACAATGTACCTGTTCAAAATTACAAACAGATTCTACATAAGAACAAACCTACAGTCCCTGTCTTGTATGCACCGCCTGTATACGGCTGTTCAGAGTATATAGGGCCTTTTTTATTTTATGTGCGGGGTTCCCCTTAATATCCATACAAGACCCAAAGGGGCTGGTAATGGGCTGGGGTAGGGGGGGGGGGGTCATGGGGTAGCTATGCCATTTTTCTTAAAGATTTTCATCCATATTACCGGGACCAGACATTACATTAAAGCCGCAAGCAGTTTTAAATGGCTTTTTTTTCCTTTAGAAGTGTCATTTTGTGCAGGGACAGTTCTAAACACGGGAAACACGTGGCACTTCACAGGCATACTTTAGACACCCCCCAGGTACGATATTTAAAGGAATATTTGACTTTTTTTTTTTCACTTTATGCATCATTAAAATGACTGCTCCCGAAAAACGACCGTTTTTAAAACTTCTTTTTGCATTGATACATGTCCCCTGGTGCAGAACCCGGGTTCCCAAACCCTTTTTAGGACAATAACATGCATAATAGTTGTTATAATTAGCACTTTAGAATCCGAACGTTCGCATCCATTGTATTTAATAGGGTTCTAATGTTCGTACGAACTTTCGGTCCGTTCGCGGGTTCTGGTGCGAACCGAACCCGGGGGTGTTCGGCTCATCACTACCTATCGCTACACTATATTGTCACATTGTAGAGTGGCAGAACTATTGTTTTGTGTCTTTAATATATCCTCTTTTTAAAAAAGAATCATACTTACCTAGGTGAATGCAGAATCACTCATCTGTCCCCTGCCGGCTCTAAGACTGAGAATCGAGTGATCAAACACTGCTCGGTTCTTAGTGCTCCATGAGCAGAGAGAGGGTGACTGTCAGTCACTGGCTCTCTGCTCTGCCCCCTCACCCCACCCCACGCTCACCGCTCACTGGAGAGCTGGACTGTGGAGGAGGCGGAAGCTGCCGGCTGTAACCAGGTGACCGGTCCAGGCATGTAGACGAATCATGACCATATGGTCACGAGCTTTCCCGAGCCTGGACCAGCTCTGTGATGTCAGCTGACAGTGGGCTTCAGCCCGCTGTCTGCTGAAAATAGATTACAGGAATGCAAAATGAACTGCACTTCTGTGATCCACAGGGGAAGTAAAGAAACAAGCTTTGGCTGTACTTCTCCTTTATTGCAAGCTAATATTCTGCTGGCTTTACTTGCAGCAGCTTGGCATTCCATGCCATTGCTGAGTCTGTCATTTACTAGGACCCCCAGATCTTTTTCCATCCTGGATTCCCCCAGAGGTTCTCCCCCAGCGAGTAACTTGCATTCCTATTTTTAGCACCCAAATGAACGACTTTACATTTTTTTAACACTAAACCCCATTTGCCATGTATTCGCCTAACCAATTATTTTTTTGAGGTCTTCGTGTAAAGTTTCTATATCCTGCTGTGAAGTTATTGCCCTACTTATTTTTGTGATGTCAGCAAACACTGAGAATGAGATATTTATACCAACCTATATATAATTTATGAATAAATTAACCACTTCAGCCCCGGACCATTTTGCAGCTAAAGGACTAGGCCCCTTTTTGCGATTCGGCACTGCGTCGCTTTAACTGACAATTGCGCGGTCGTGCGACATTGTTCCCAAACAAAATTGGCGTCCTTTTTTTCCCACCAATAGAGCTTTCTTTTGGGGGTATTTGATCACCTCTGCGGTTTTTATTTTTTATACTATAAACAAAAATAGAGTGACAATTTTGAAAAAAAATCTATATTTTTTACTTTTTGCTATAATAAATATCCCCAAAAAATATATAAAAAACATTTTTTTCCCCAGTTTAGGCCGATACGTATTCTTCTACATATTTTTAGTAAAAAAATCGCAATAAGCGTTTATTGATCGGTTTGTGCAAAAGTTATAGCGTCTACAAAATAGGGGATAGTTTTATGGCATTTTTATTAATATTTTTTTTTTACTAGTAATGGCGGCGATCAGCGATTTTTATCATGACTGCGACATTATGGCGGACACATCGGACACTTTTGACACTATTTTGGGACCATTGTAATTTTTACAGCGATCAGTGCTATAAAAATGCACTGATTACTGTGAAAATGACACCGGCAGTGAAAGGGTTAACCTGTAGGGGGCGCTGAAGGGGTTAAGTCTGACCTAATGTGTGTTTCTTAAATTTACACTGTTATACAAGCTGTACACTCACTACTTTACATTGTAGCAAAGTGTCATTTCTTCAGTGTTGTCACATGAAAAGATAGAATAAAATATTTACAAAAATGTGAGGGGTGTGCTCACTTATGTGAAATACTGTATGTCTCTGCTCTTTTTTCAATATTGGTACCACGTTGGCTTTTCTCCAATCATCTGGTACAATTCCAGCAGTAAATTGTCCATAATGGCAATGCCAATGGCACCACACTGCTGTCTCAGCCAATGAGGAGGGAAGTCCTGGGTAGCCGAGACACTCCTGCAACAACACTGGATCTAGATGGGGCTCAGGTAAGTATGAGAGGGGCTGTAGCACACATAAGTTTTTTTTATCATAATGCATAGAGTGCATTAAGATAAAAAACTTTCTGACTTTACAATCACTTTAAAGTACCGTATTTATCGGCGTATAACACGCGCCGGCGTATAACACGCACCCCAAGTTTAGGAGGGAATTTTAGGGAAAAAAACTTTTAGGAGGGAAGTTTAAGGAAAAATAACTTACATTTAAATGCAGCCTTATCAGTGTCCATTGCAGCCTTGTCACAGTGCAGCCTTGCCTTGCCCCAGTGTCCATTGCAACCTTGTCAGTGTCCATTGCAGCCTTGTCACAGCGTCCATTGCAGCCTTGTCAGTGTCCATTGCAGCCTTGTCACAGCGTCCATTGCAGCCTTGCCCCAGTGTTCACTGCAGCCTTGTCACAGTGCAGCCGTGCAGCCTTGTCACCGTGCAGCCTTGCCACAGTGTCGCCTTGCCCCCAGTGTTTATTGCAGCCTTGCCAATTTAAAATTGGCGCCGCCGAGACTGCGTGGAGCGGGGCGAATGCCGCCGAGAACGCAGCCGAGATACACATTGCCGAGTATACTCGGATCTACTCGGCTCTTCTCGGCCCCGCTCACAGTCACGCCGAGTCCCGCCCTATGATGGACATAACACAGGTCCAATGGCGGGACTGGGCGTGACTGTGAGCGGAGCCGAGAAAAGCCGAGTAGAGCCGAGTACACTCGGCTATGTGTATCTCGGCGGCCAACCCCCCCCCCCCCCCGCTCCGCTCAC
The DNA here is from genome assembly GCA_029206835.1 of Rana muscosa. Taxonomy (NCBI): domain Eukaryota; kingdom Metazoa; phylum Chordata; class Amphibia; order Anura; family Ranidae; genus Rana; species Rana muscosa. The sequence goes on from CM055127.1 coordinate 160,937,125, forward strand.
AGTCAGCGGAGATCGACGGGGGATAGGTGGGTATCGGCGTATAACACGCACCCACGATTTCCCCCTGATTTTAAGGGGAAAAAAGTGCGTGTTATACGCTGATAAATATGGTACTCCCATTTTTCCTCAGTGTTCCTTTTTCCTAGGATTTTATTCCATTTAGTATGGTGTAGTAAAGAGCACAGTTTAGGGGAGTTGGCTCTTTTTAAATTTATTGTTCTTGTATTACCCTTGTGCTTCCTTTTCCTGTGATTTATATTAACTATAATTACCTTGTGATCGCTGTTTCCTAAGCTGCCCTGTATTTCCACATCAGGTCTGTGTTGTTTGTAATATTATTCTTTACCAACTTATGTTTAATGGGAAAGTGTCTGCTTATCTGCAGCTCATCCACCCACTATATGATAGACATGTGTCCATCAGATTCCTCAATCTCAGGAAATAGTGATCCTGCACTTGGGAAGGTCTGAAAACATGTGTGGTACAATCTCTCAATTGCCGAATTCTCCGTTGTAGTTACTAGCAATAACAGCAACAGATTTGTGCCGCACCCCTTCCTTCCAGCACTTGGTCACTTCAAGGTCTACACCAGCACAGACGGATGGAATTACAGCCTTAATTAATCTGACATTTTCCACCTTCCTTTTGTTACCTTTCTCTCTGGATAGTCGATCCCAGCAGACTGGGATGAACCCAATACATAATCACAGAGTCAGAACACGAATGAAAAAGTCAACATAGTATAACAACAGTTTATTCAAAATTTGTAAAAAAATAAATCCAGCTTAAAAAATTCCAGTCTCACTGTGGCTGACGTGTTTTGTTGATTGACTTCATCAGAAGCATTGTGCTGGGTATACAACAACTTCCTTAAATCTGAACTCCAGATATTGATTTTTTTTACATAGTTACATTGGTCCAGATTGAAGCAATGTTCATTTGCATATCTTTTGGGATCCTTGTGGAAGCTAAAAATCACTGTAGTAGGTTCTGTTACTTCAGTGATTGTTGCTGTCTTCCAGGTCCCGTGAAAAGCGGCTGCCCTGCTGCATAGTACTCCGATTTGGTTAAGTGGAGATCCTGACAGCATTACTCCATCTTGACCAATCAAAGTATGTCTTACATTCACTGAGACAAATGCAAGGCATTCTGTGAATGGTGCCTCTTTCAAAAGGACAACCCCGTCTGGTTACTATGCAGCAGGGCAGCTGCTTGGTACAGGACCCGGACGACAGTGGTGATCAGTGTAGTAGCAGCAATTACTAAAGTAATTTAAAGCTTTCCAAGGATCTCACAGAGATGGTATATGCATATTTACATTGATCAGTGGTGGCCCGTCCATAGGGGGCGCCCGGGCGCCGCCCCCCCCCCCCTCCTGTGGTCACCAAAAAAAAAAACGGGCCCTTTAAGAGTTTTTTTTTTTTAATGTCTTTTTTTTACACATGGCGGCGCGACCATAGTGGGCGCAGAAGCGCCGCTACCGCTTGCTTCTGCGCCCGGCCGTCACTCACCACAACAATACATAGGTTCATGCATTGCATGAACCTATGTATTGCTGCCGCCCACTATTCAGATGGTCGGCCCCTTGAGCGCCGGCCATCTGAATCACAGCGTTTGATTGGCCTTTAGAAGTGTCTATCAGAGCCAGCAGGCTCTAATAGGCTTCCCGACTACAGCCTGAGGGCTGTAATCGGCTTCTAAATACCTAATGAGAGGACGCACAGGGGTGCGTTCCCTGGCCAATCAGGTTCACCGGGTCTGGTTACCGGTAACCTGATTGGCTGAAGTGACATCGAGGGCGGGAGAAGACATCGAGGATGGAAGAAGGACGGCGCTGACTCGAGGAAGGTAAGTGCAGGGCTGGGAGGGAGAAACTGGCTGCATTATGAGGACAAACTGGCTGCATTTGGGGGAGAAACTGGCTGCATATGGGGGAGAAACTGGCTGCATTTGGGGGAGAAACTGGCTGCATATGGGGGAGAAACTGGCTGCATTTGGAGAAACTGGCTGCATATGGGGGAGAAACTGGCTGCATATGGGGGAGAAACTGGCTGCATTTGGGGGAGAAACTGGCTGCATTTGGGGGAGAAACTGGCTGCATATGGGGGAGAAACTGGCTGCATTTGGGGGAGAAACTGTCTGCATATGGGGGAGAAACTGGCTGCATTTGGGGGAGAAACTGGCTGCATATGGGGGAGAAACTGGCTGCATTTGGAGAAACTGGCTGCATATGGGGGAGAAACTGGCTGCATATGGGGGAGAAACTGGCTGCATTTGGGGGAGAAACTGGCTGCATTTGGGGGAGAAACTGGCTGCATATGGGGGAGAAACTGGCTGCATTTGGGGGAGAAACTGTCTGCATATGGGGGAGAAACTGGCTGCATTTGGGGGAGAAACTGGCTGCATATGGGGGAGAAACTGGCTGCATATGGGGGAGAAACTGGCTGCATATGGGGGAGAAACTGGCTGCATTTGGGGGAGAAACTGGCTGCATTTGGGGGAGAAACTGGCTGCATATGGGGGACAAACTGGCTGCATATGGGGGACAAACTGGCTGCATATGGGGGAGAAACTGGCTGCATATGGGGGAGAAACTGGCTGTATTATTGGGGGAGAAACTGGCTGTATTATTGGGGGAGAAACTGGCTGTATTATTGGGGGAGAAACTGGCTGTATTATGGGGGAGAAACTGGCTGTATTATGGGGGAGAAACTGGCTGTATTATGGGGGGAGAAACTGGCTGTATTATGGGGGGAGAAACTGGCTGTATTATTGGGGGACAAACTGGCTGTATATTGGGGAGAAACTAGTGGCGTTTGGGCACAGTGGCTGCGTTTTAATGGGCACAGTGGCGGCAATTGATGATTTTTTTTCAGTTTGTTTGCGCCCCCCCAAAAAATTTGAGCACCAGCCGCCACTGACATTGATCCAAGCTGGACCAATGTAACTAAGCAATAAAATCTATACATGGAATTCAGCTTTAAATCAATGTTAATATTAACCCTTTAACCACCAAACAATAACCATTACATAACCCAATTCATATTAACCCTTTCATTACCCATTCCATATTCACAGAATTTAAAAATATCTTAATCCAATATATAGTCAGCATACCCTAATGAACAACTTCAGAATTCATAACATATAAACCTATTCTAATACACATGATTCAAACATCATTGTAATCTGATCACTGGAGGAGAGTAGACTAAGGAAATGCTTCTTCCTGCCTGCAGCAGGCTAATGACATAGTCTCAGCCTAGACAATGGGCTCCATTCGCAAAAGCAGATTGCATGCGGTATTTAGGTGTTCTTCCAAATACCACATGCGTTCCTTGAAAATGTCAATTCACTATTGCCTTATGCGGTATTTACTGTATAAAGCAAAAAAGCTTGGTAAATACCGCATAAAATAGCATTAAAGTCAATTTGCAAAAGGAAATATATAAATAAATGCATGCAGTAATTAAGTAGTAGTCCAGGCATGCGATAGTAAAGGGATGTGTTTGAGTTAACTGGTTGTTAAAGCGGAGCTATACCCTAAAGTGGAACTTCCGCTCATCGGAACCCTCCCCCCCTCCGGTGCCACAATTGACAGCTTTCAGGGGGGAGGGGGTGCAGATACCTGTCTAAGACAGGTATTTGCACCCACTTTCGGGAGTCCTCTCTGCGGGAAGTACGTCACTTCCCGCAGAATACCCATTGTGTTCTGAGAGACACTCGGCTCCCAGAACACACGGGGACCAGTCAGAACGGCGCAGCGCGACTCGCGCATGCGCCGTAGGGAACCGGGCAGTGAGGCCGCAAGGCTTCACTTCCTGGTTCCCCTTACCGAGGATGGCGGTGGGGGCAGCAGAGTGACGAGTGATTGCTCGTCCTCTGCTGCAGACATCGCTGGACTCCAGGACAGGTAAGTGTCCTAATATTAAAAGTCAGCAGCTGCTGTAGCTGTAGCTGCTGGCTTTTAATATTTTTTTTTTCCCGCAGAGATCCGCTTTAAGGAGCCGGCACCAGATTCCGATAAGTCACCCCCACACCCCCACAACCACCAGGCCAGGATTGTAGGGAAGAGGCCCTTGTCCAACATGGGGACAAGGTGCTTTGTGGGGGGGACACCCCCCATGTTGAGGGCATGTGGCATGGTATGGTTTAGGATGGGGGGAGGGGGCTCACTCACCCCCCCCCCTTCCTAGCCTGCCAGGCTGCATGCTCAGATAAGGGTCAGGTATGGATTTTGTTGGGGACCCCTCGCCATTTTTCTTTTTACTGTTTACATGCCAGCAATTCTTTTGTTTACACTTTGCTGTCAGCAGGGAAACCTCGCTGACAGCAGATGAGTCATGGTTGTGAAGGACGCGACGGCCACCCGCTCCTTAAAGACCATGACAGTTACTGATGGTTAGGGACGCTGGCGGCCACCCACTCCTTAACAACCAGCTACTTACTGCTTGTTAATGTACCACAGGCTTTCACTACTAAAATACTGCATCACTTCAGACATTAGCGCATAATGTAGCGAACATTTTTTAGAGAAACGCTAAGCGGTATTTTACCGTATTTCTGAATGCGTTAGATATCCACTTGGATATTAAAAGGTCTCCACTTGAATGGGGCCCCTTGTCAAGTAACTGGAGCTTAGTGAAATTTTTTCAATGATAAAAGATGGAGCTTCACTGAATAATTATACTGTTGTCCTTAATTGTGACAGGTCAGGAATCTATTCATGCAGAACAGAGAGGGATTGGTTTCACTCAAAATCTGGTGCAGCTGTGCATGGTAGCCAATCATCTTCTAACTTCAGCTTGTTCAATGAAGCTTTAGCAATAAAACCTGGAAGCTGATTGGTTTCTATTCTTGGCTACAATTAATTTTACATGCTCCAGGTTTAGTAAATAACCTCCTACATATTTCAGTTGTGTATTGTTTTCAGTTCTTTGTCTGGTGTGGCACTATAATACTTTTTATAATTGGTGTTACTGTTTATTTCTTTTAGCTGTCTACATAATTTCAAAGATGATGAAGAACAATCAATGAGAAAAGTAATAAAAAAATGCCAAGAAATCACAGGTAGGTTCTCTTCAGGCTGATGACTGATGATCATGACCACATGCAGAGATTTCCCCTACTCTGTGCAAAATGGAAAAAAAAAAAAAACAACACCAGCCAAAATGTTTTATTTAGTTTTGGATAGAGGGGTGAGTGGTTAGATCCTGTCAGGTTTTTATTCCCGCAAAGATAAGAATCAATGGAAGAGTCAACCCACTAGTCAGTGTCATCTAGAAGGGTCTAGATGTAGAAGTCAACAAAGGAAAGCCAACATGTTTCAGGGGCTGCAAGTCCCCTTCATCAGGGCTGGTGGTAGTTCTGCCGGCTTTTTTACTAGTTTTTATGAGGAATAGCACTCAAAGCCACCCTTGCATGCATGCTCCAGGCGGTCACTATGAATGAGTCTCATGCATCTACAAAAACAGCCTTGGTGGCCAGCCCCCTCCTCTCTGCACCTGTGCTGTCCCTAATTCACTTACAGCTTATGTTCAACCTACCCAGAAGTTCACTGAAGCTTGAATGTGCAACCTGGAGCCAGTGGTGGTGAGAAGACAGCAGGGAACTGTTTGTGTCCACATTTGAATAGAATTGGGTAATGGGGAAGCTTTAAGAGGTTACTTTACTGTGCATTCATAGAACAATTAGCATCTAGTACTGCTTTAATTCCATCACCTGATGCCTCCTATTCCCTAGCCACAGCACTGGCCCCTAGTAATGTACTGACTACTATATGCTATACTTTATGTTAGGATAAATGACAGCAGGCAGGTCACCTCTGGGCCCCATGATCCATAGGTACTCCCCTGCAAATGAGACACCTGTTCTGGTGACAAGTAAGAGGGAATTTCTCCTCACTTTGTAGGAATTTCTTTCTTCTGAAAGTTAAGAAAATCTCCTCAATGGAACACAGACGGCAAAAAATAAACTGACAGAGGTTTCAACTCTTCTTTACTCTAACCTGCCCCCCCCCCCCCCCCCCAAAAAAAAAAGTTTTTGACCGTACACACACTTTAAAGCTTTGTTATTTTGTCTTGCTAAACAGGAATCCCACCAATCGTTGTTATTACCAATGTAGGCCCCCCGAACACCAGATCTGAAAACAGTGCAGCAATCATAAGACGATTTGGACAGATGGGATGCACTAACAGAATTTGTCTGGAGAATTACACCGAAAACAGCCCACCACGGAGCCAAGATGCTGATAAACAATTCCTCCACTTCCTGGAAGTTTGTATGAATGAGACAGAACATGCCATCCGGCAAAGGGTGCGCCGGGACCAGCTTGACATATTTGCTAAGAATGTGGCCGATCAACTTAAGGAAGAGAAAGAAGAGAATGATAGACAGGTGAAGATGCTGAAGACAGAACTGGAAGAGTCAAAGAAAAAAATGAGAGACTTGGAAGAAAGTTTGAGAAAAGAAGAAGAAAAGTCATCGCATAAAAGATGTTCAATCTTGTAAGGAAACTGGAAGATGAGTCAGAGGGGTAATAATAAGTGGTGCCTCTTCTTGTAAACAAAAATTAAATAATAAGTGGTGCCACATGCATGTTTGGGGTAAAAGCTAAACTTTTCAACCTCCCATTGCATACTTTCCTTTCCTTCTCCCCCCTATTCTACATTCAGTGCCAAATGAAATACTCAGTACTTATTGGTGACTCACCTCATTACACAGCACTGGCACAATTGGCACTTTCTAAGCTATGACTGCATTGACTCATAGCGTACATAGGGCTTTTCTTTCACTCTCCTTGAATGGACAGAGCGACAGGGAGTATAAGAGACTGGAGAGGAGGAGAATAAAGTATCTGTTGATTTGGCCTGCTTTGGCAAAGCACAGATTCATTTTAAAGCTCTGATGTTTTCACAGGTTTTGGATTGTTAAAGTTCTGAATGACATTAGCTCACCTATGCAATTTTGTTACACATATGCAGTTAATGCAAATGTCATTCACAGCTCGTAACTTATAATTTGAAGCCTATAAATTAATTGGGATACGTTTTTTTTTTTTTTAACATTTATTTTTAACTTGAATGTGGAGAAGGGGTGGTCTGGATCTAGTCAGTAGATGGTGCTCAGCATGCTGTTCCAGATCTGAATTGAGTTTTAGGGCGCAGCGGGCCTTGTGTTGGGCTCCTGAGCTCTAAATAAATCCTGTAATCTACAATAATATACAACAGAACAATCAGGAATAGGTCCAAGGTTCTTTCATGATGTATTCACTGATACCTTAAAGTGGATGTAAACCCACTCTCATCATATCTAAATTACTTCCATAGTGCTGATCTATAAGGATATACATGCCTCCTGCATGTATCCTTTACCTATCAAATATCTCCCCTTTAGCTGTTTGGAGCCCTGCAATACTCCGGATTCTGTGGGCGGGTCTGTTGTCCATGGCTCGGTGGGTGGGTTCGTGATGTCAGTAGTCTCCCCGCCCACCTCTACACTCTCCTTAACCAGGCATCAATATTTCTTACACTGAACTTCTGCTGATCTCGTGGATTATGCCCCATGATCGCTAACATCCAGTCAAAACCCAGGAAAGTCACCACATGACTTCAGCATGCCCAATCATGCTGAGGTGTAGAGAAGCCAATCCTGGGAGAGCTGGAGAAGAAAGGAGGAGGAGATGTGAAGTACACAGAATGTCTCTCTCACACTTGTGCATGAGATAAGAAAATCAACTGTCAGTCACAGCAAGAAGGAATAAACAGACTCCTATTTCTCTGTTTGTCTGTTTTTATCTTACTGAAGAAAGATAAGAGGATTGCTCAGAGCTGGGTTCTTCATGGCAAGACTGGGCACAGATGAAATTACACCCTCTGCTGTAACAGTTATGAGTCTTAATTAAAAACATTTTTTGGGAGTTTACATCCACTTTAACTAAAGAAAACAACAAGACATGGTCTTTGCTCTTTTGATAAGTCATATCTCCAAACTGTAGTATATGTGTATTGGGTATCTTTTACCAGTATGACATAAATGTACTGTATATTTGTTTGGCTGCCTTTAAATACATCTTGTATATATCTATATTATGTACCGTATTGACCCTTTGTGGCAGATTTATTAAAGGGGTTGAGAATCTTCACTCGATTTATTCAATTCTTCAATTGTTGGGCTCTAACCACAATAGAAGGCTCCACTTGTGATCTGCTTTTACATTCTGACATACATTTCCATGCTATTTTTACAATATAGGGATAGATGTATGGAGGCTGTGTTGTATGATGTTGTATCTGTATTTGTCATAGATTTGGTATCTCCTCTAGTGTTAAAGCTGAATTCAAGCCTAACACTAACTATTCTCAAAAATGGGGAATAGTAGAAAGTCTGACATCTGTAAGCCAATAGGCACCACATCCCATTTAAGTGGAGCACAAGAAATATTGAAGAATGGGATTTTTAAGGTGCAACAAGACACCTTCAAAATCCCATTCTTCAATATTTCTTGTGCTATTCTCAAAAATGTCCCCCCCCCCTTCCTCCTACCTATCCTGTCTACCCTATGTAAAAAAAGATCTGTATACTTTCTTTTTTTTTAAGTCTACTCCAGTCCAGCCATGTAATCCTGTGGGGTCTCTGTGTTAATAAGCATCTGCTGCAGGGGAGAGGAGGGATCACCGACAATTGCTGGGCTATGGGAGCCTATGGATGACATCACCATTCCTGGAATGCCCAGCCTTCTTGAACTAGATTTTACAATCACTTTAAGACTCGGTTCAAACCAGTGCGCTGTGCGAGATCGCATAGCACACTGGTGTGAACCGAGCCTTAAAGTGATTGTATAGTCTCGTTTTTTTTTCTTTAAAAATAACAAACATGCTATACTTGGTTTTGCACAGAGCAGCCCCAATCCTTGCTATGGGGGCACCCGAGCCGAGTCACAGCTCCGTATATCCATTCAGACACGGAGCCAAGATTTGGCCCCGCCCCTTATTGACTAACTGACTTTTATTAACAGCAGCGGGAGCCAATGGCGCAACTACTGTGTCTCAGCCAACCAGGAGGGAGTGTCCCGGAGGGCCGAGGCACTCGTGGACATCGCTGGATAGAGAGGGAGTTCAGGTAAGTATTAGGGGGGCTGAAACCCACAGAAGGCTTTTTATCATAATGCATTGAATGCATTAAGATATAAAAACCTTGTGACTTTACAACCACAATAATGGTTTTAAATAGTAGTGATTTACATTTAAGAAAGCTAGTAAAATTGTAATTATTAAGTGTCTCTCTCGATTTGTACTGGTGGTGATTATACCAAGAAAGAAATGGAGGCTAAATCCATAATTTTGGTATTGTCCCTAGAGCAAAGGGAAATTTTCCAATGTGGACATGTGTTCTGGGAACAACTGTGTCTAACAGGAAAATTCTCTCACTTTGGGAGATTTCATATAACTTCCTATTGCATCTCTTTGACAGGGAGTGAAAGGAAATTCCCCAAGAGTACCAGGATGGCAAAAGAAATACAAAAATAGCCATACAGGGATTTTATTTCTTCCCAACCCTATCCAAAACTAAAAACAAAACTTTTGGCTATACATGTACTTTTTTAGTCAGTCCATGTATGTTGATGTAAACACATTTCATTAAAACATTTTAAATGAACATAAGAGTCAGGTGTCTATCTGTGATCATGGATGTCTGTGTGATGGGCACCAAAAAATCCCATCATACTTCACACTACTGCTTCTGTGGATAATAACATCAAAGAAAAATATCATACGTTACTTTAGGGATGAGGTTTGGGTTCAGGTCTACTATGAAGTTGAGGCAAACCCTGCCTGTTTGTGTTCCAATGAAACTAATGTTGGATTTCACTGGGGTCAAATGCTTTGTAGACATAATACATTGTATTCTGATTCCAACTGTTGTAATAGTGACTTATCCCTTGCTGAGACCTCTATGCCTGGCCTGTATAAACAGATACATCACCCACAGAAGTCTTTATCAGATAGCTGAACTCACCAAACACCAGCGTGGATCTTTATTGCAAGCAGCAGGTATACCAGACAACAAGATGTGGCAGATGAATGACAAGACAGTATTTGCAGGTCAAAACATGGTAATGTGTTCCCGGATGCAAGCAGATTAGCATGTGTCCTTGAGACAAGTGGCCACCTTCATCTCCACAAGCACAAAGTGAAGGAACAGAAAATACATCACGAGTATGGGAGGGACAAGGAGGAAACACAGAAGGGAAAGACAACAATCAAAATAACCACAAGATGGCAGTATATCAATCAACTATACAGAAGCCAAATAAACAATAGCTAAAGAAATGTAAATTCTCACAACATGTGTAACAGCACACTCCCCGTCTGGTATTGGAAAATACCATTATGCTACATCATAACGGTAGTTATGTAAATGCAAATAAACAATGGTGCAATTTGCAGCTGTGAAGACCTGAAAGACAAAGGGAAAAACATGCATATATATGCAACAACATTAACTGGCATCAAGAAGTGTCACTTAAAGTTTAAGGCACATTCTCCTTGTGGTAGAAATTGGATCCAACAATCCCAGGTAAGCAAGTTCAGTCTCCAAAAAGGCAAGAGCAAAACAAGTTCTGTGATGGATCTGTGGAAAAACTTCACAGCACATTATTTGGCAACTTTCGTCTCTACCTTACGTACCATACCATCATGACTAGGAATGGTCTTTATAATGAGCCCCATGGGCCATTCGATTCCTTTGGCTTGCTGGCCTTTGAGCAGAACAAGGTCTCCAACTTGGAGGTTAGGGTTCAAATGTTGCCATTTTCTGCGTCATTGCAGAAGAGAAAGATACTCCATATTTCAATGATTCCAGAAGCAGTTGGCGAGGTGTTGTACTCGCTTAATTGATCACGTTATAAGTTTCCTGCTTTAAAGTCTCCAGGTGTTACAGGAACAGACCCAAGCTTCTGGGTAAGAAGAGTAGCTGGAGTAAAGATGGTTGGGGACTCTGGATCTGTAGACACTGGAACAAGTGGTCTTGAATTGACGGCGGACACTTCTGCCAGAAAGGTGGGTAAACTCTAATGAGTAGGGACAGGCGAACGGTTCGGCCCGAGCAGGAGTTCGGGACAAACATTGGCTGTTTGCACGTTCGCCGAACACCCGAATTATCGGGATGTTCGACTGTTTGTTTGGCCCGCCGAAGGACCACAATGCACTGCGATGTTGCACAGTGCATTGAAAGCCCTGATTGGCTGAAGCAATGAAAGCTTTGCCCAATCAGGGCACAAAGCACTGTCAGAGCCATGATTGGATGCTGTCATGATGACTATATCCAATCATGGCTCATTGCTCTTAGCCCCACACTATAAAAGTATTATTTCAATAGCGGACATTTTTGGTGTAATATCAGAGTGGAGAGAGATAGAACAGAGCTCTGTTCAGTGCTACTAGACAGTTAGTGTGCTATTCTGATTCTATTGTCAGTGTAGAATATCAGTTTAGTGTGAATCTAGTGATAGTTCAGTCAGTGTGAGTTTAGTGTGACCACCATTCATCTTTATATTAGTGTGAATCTAGGGATCGTTCAGTCAGTGTGAGTGTAGTGACCGTTTAACACAGTTTATTTCATTGCGTTACTGCAAGTTTAACTCTGTATATTTCAGTGCGTTACGTGTCATTTAACGCAGTATATTTTAGTGCGTTACTAAAAGTTTAACGCTGTATATTTCACTGCGTTACCTTCCAATTAACGCAGTATATTTCAGTGCGTTACTGCAAGTTTAACGCCATATATTTCAGTGCATTACATACCGTTTAACGCAGTACATTTCTGTACGTTAGTGCACGCTTAATACGGTATATTTCAGTGCCTTAGTGCAAGTTTAACGCCATATATTTCAGTGCGTTAGTGAACGTTTAACGCAATATAGTTCAGTGCGTTACTGCAAGTTTAACGCCATATATTTCAGTGCAATACCACCCGTTTAACGCAGTATAGCTCAGTGCGTTACTGCATGTTTAACGCAGTACATTTCTGTGCGTTACTGCACGTTTGATACAGTATATTGCAGTGCGTCAGTGCATCAGTGGAGTGTGTCTGTGTAGTGAGTATTACCAATTTCCATTGATAAAAGTGCATCAACGTATACATTTCCACATCTTTATTACATTTTGTTAATAGGCGCCCCCCCCCACCCCCCCCCATCATGTCTGGGAGGACAACAAGGAGAGGCAGACGTTCCCATGGCACTGTGAGGGGGCCAGCAGCGTATGTGTTCACAGAGAAAGGTGGATGTGGTCAGTCCTCAGGCAGGGCATTATTTCCTCTGTTTAGTGATGTTGCCCATGCTATCCAGCCACAGCATGCAGAGGAGGTGGTGGACTTGCTTACCAAACCATCCTCATCCTCCTCATCCTCCATCACCCAAGCAGAGACTGGTCCACAGTCTGCTGCAGCTGCCAGAGTGGCTAAACCTGCCTCCTTGTCCACAGATATTCCTGCCATAGCCCCAGCATCATGCATGGAGGAACAGCAATTATACATGTGGCACTGATTCTGAGACAGATCCAGTGGTACTGTAAGTCCTGATAGTCTGTTATATGAAAGCTGCAATGCAGCCAGAGGAAAGTCCACTGAATCAGGGCCAGCCTTTTGCAGGGAAGCAGAAGTGATCTCCAAGATATGTTTGAAAGAAAACAAATGCAGGTGCCTGTAGACTGTATAAAGTATATTTAAAAATCACATAGTAACTCACGTTTGGGGTTACAATTGTAGCGCCCTGCTACTTTTCAAGTAGGCGGTATGTGTAAATTTAGGGGTTATCTGAGCTGTAAGTAGCTCAGAGTTGATCTATGTAAATTGTTGGTTCTGTTCCAGCTTTGGCTGTCTGTGCGTATTTCCCTATGTTGTCAGTAGGTGTCACAGGCCAGTGTGAGAAATACAGCCAGCTGAAGTGTATTGGATATTCTTTCTCCCAGAAAACAGCCCAATCAGGAGCTTCTTTGTAGCTGGGCATGCTGGGGGAAGGATATTTAAGGGGCAGTGCCATGTGCTTCGGGGTTTGTCTTGCCTCATGGCCTTCCAGGCCGGAGGCTATGCTGATGTATCTGCTGCAAGTAGGCCCAGAAGCCTGTCTGGGGCCTACTTAACGAAAGGTGATCCTGTGCTGTCTGTCCTGCGGGAGGAAGCCACTCCAGCGAACAATATTCCAGGGGAGGAACTTGCTGGAGAGGACCGAGCTGATGGCTGGTATCTCAGGAAGGGCCTGGTGACTTGTTTGGAGGATGCACCCAAGTAACCTACCTCACAGTACTGCCGGATGGCTTAAAGGTTCATGTGCAGTTGACCTAACTAACTGACTACTGGCTAACAATCCTGTGGCTGGGGATTATCCAGAAGTTTCCACTTTTCACTCAAGTCTGTGGCAGAGACATTGTCCGTTATCACTGACTCAAGTCTGTGGTAGAGACTTTGTCCGTTATCACTCAAGTCTGTGGCAGAGACTTTGTCCGTGCTTCATACCGGCTGCTAGGTCGGTGTGAGAGGCCTATCCGGTAGTCGCAAGAACCAGAGGCAGAGAGCTGTGTCATCTGGATTCAAGAATCGCACTAGTGATCTGATAGAAGGTATCTGAACTTCCCCTAACCCTCCATCCCCTACCTGAAGTTGTGTAATAAAGCAATTGAGAAAAAGACTGAAGTGAATGGCAATCACCTTTTTCAAATCTACCAACATAGACTCTTAAGTTCTCGGACGGTGAAGTGTGGGGTAATGGCAGGACCCAAAATTATTTCCAGCAGCTCCTGCGGGGGTAGTGCTACACAATGAAGGATACATCTGTTTGGGATCGCTCAGTGAGGCATCCATGACGCTGATCAAACAAGGGGAGCTGTATCTGCCGCTCTGTACTCTCTCATGGCCGGCAAGATTTTTTTTTTTTTTTAAACCACTTCAGCAAACTCTAGCAAGAGACTTATTTAATTGTTCATTCATTTATTGTCTCCATCTCGGTTTTACATCACCGTGGTATTTTTCCAAAACTTTATTCATTATTCAGTTTCTGTTATTCAAAAATTAAAATATTAAAATCAAATTAATACTTTACATCTTAACTTTCAGAGATTCCATTCTTTCCCTACTATTTTTCTCCCTCCTCCCACCCATTTGCCCCCCCCCCCCCACCCCAAATGGTTTGTTCTCGACCCTCTTGCTCATTTCCAGTTCTATTCAGGCCCAGTCCCCTCCATCATCTTTTCCAAATATTTCCCCGATGTTTTAAATTCTTTCCATCTTCCCCAGATGCTATTATATTTTCCAGGTTGCCCTTTATCTCTACTACATAGGTATTCAGGGCTTTTTTTCTTAGAGGATAGGTGCAGGAACTCCCCCTTTTGGAGTTACCCCTTGTCTCCGCCCCCTACCCACCTCCGAGCACCGTTCCTTGGTTCCACCCCCTACCCACCTCCCAGTACCACCCCTTTTAGAGAATACAGAACTAAGTAACATTTGTGGTACTAAGTAATTGGTATGGAAATTGTTAATGATAACAAGAAAAGCAGTGAAATAGATCCCATGCAGCCAACAATACGTTCCCCTCCCCCCCCAGCAACCATAGAGCTCCACAGCAACAATAGACCACCCACAACAAAATACCCCCCCCCCAGAAACAATTGACCCCGGCAGCAACAACTGATTCTTGTCAACAGACAGTATTATCAGACCCTCCAGCAACCAGCTACAATAGGCTGCTCCCTCGACAGTAGATCCCTCCCAGCAACTGACCCCCCAGTAACATAAGACCCACCGCCAGCAAAAATAGATCCCATCAAGAGACAATAGGTTCCCCAGCAGCAGCAATAGAACAATAGATCCTCCCCAGCAAAAATAACACCCCCCCTGCAAAAATAGATCCCCTCCAGCAACAATAGATCCCCCAGCAACCAGCATTAATGGACACTGTAGCACAACCCGGTATACCTTGCCATTATAAATATTCAGTGCTGGAGGTGCCGGGACTGCTGTGCTGGAGGTGCCGGAGGTGCCGGAACTGCGGGTGAATATGAAAAGTCACTGCCACTGACTTGTTGAAGTTCGTCACTGCCACTGACCTGGTGAATAGGGCCTTGCCCAATTTGGTCACTGCCACTGACCTGGTGTGCGTAGAGTCACTACCACTATGACCTACAGAACATGCACTTCCTTCTTGAAGAAACTTGGCCCATGTCAAGGAGAAGAACCTCCCTCCGGAGAGTTACCAGAGGCCCCCACTGTCACCACGACTCTGCGCTGGGTCTTCAGAAGAGGTCACCTCCCTGGCCTCCTCGATCCTGGATACGGGTCCCCTCGCAAGGCCGCACCCCGGGAGCCCTCAATCCCCGGCGGAACCCAGCCGAAGGCGCTGGGCTCCTCACCCCAGACTGAAGGTGTCTGGGATGGAACAGGAACTCGGCCTTCGGGCCTAAGGCACCCGGAGACGACACACGCACCACCCAGGCTGAAGGTGCCTGGGCGCGACCCCTCTGGAAAATGGGCGCTCCTTTTTATACCCTCTCCCGACAGGCACAGCAGGTTCCCCGCCCCGCCATCACTACTGCTGAGAAGAGACAAAAAAGTCACAGCCTTGTATCAGTGGTTCAACCCTGGCCTACGGCAACAGCGCCACCTGTAGGCCACAGGGAACAGCACACCAATACTATCTCCCAGAGACAGAAATGGTCCAAGAAACCTAACAATTAGTGTATCTGAGCCTAATTAACACTCAGATACTCCCCCTAAATATAGCACCCTGCTACACATCCCCCTCACTTGATGGACACTGGTCCCCAGTGTCTGGAACCAACCTATGCCTCTCAGGCCTGAGTCAGCATAAGCCCGATCCAGAGACAGACTACCAAAAAAAATGGCAATTTCAAAAAAACTGTTTGTTTGTGCCGGAACCTAACACAGGAAAGGAAAGAGAAACACAGAAGGGAAAAGAGAAATACACATGTGCATAGGAAAAAAACATTTTGAGATCACATAAAATTTTCAATAAAATTTACATTTCCCTCCCGCTGCAATAACTAAGACCCACTCCATACTCAGCAGTCTTGCTTGGCGTTCACCTGCAGGGGAAAGAAAAACACACCTAAAATAACATTAGTTGGAATGAAAAGATCCTCCCCGAGAGAAGAATCCCTTCCTTCCAATAAGTAAGCTGCATAATACTGATTGTCCTTTCAACCGTTGCACAACACCGCCACCTAGTGGTAGTGCCGCAATGAAATCACTGATGATGGCAAAATCCTCTTTTTCTTGAGCTGTGGCCTTACTCTGTCTACAACCCCAAAGTCCTTGTTACCTTTGCGGTGGGGAGAGAGGGGAGAACAAAAACAAACAGCAACAGCTCCCGATCCTCCAATGAGTAGAATCCCCTTTAATTAGGGCAAAGAGTTCCTGGGCTTTGAAAAGAGAGTGTACTCAAGAAAAAAACAAAAAGTCTTGTCTCTCACAAGTAATAATGTGGGTCAGGCAACACCAGCGGCTTCCAATGTTTGTCAAACGTGTCTATGTGGTACTCAACATTGTCCTTGTCCTTCTCACAAATGAGTACCTTGTCTGCATAGATGTGCCGACCCAACATCCAGGCAGCTTTACAGTCCTTAAACCTCTGAGTGGCCGCGGGTGAACATGAGAAGTATCTCCTGGCCTGGGTTACTTTGATATGTGTCCACACAAAGTCCTCGTACCACCGGTGTCTACAGGTCTCCACCTCGAACAAAAGTTCCTTTGGTAGGTACGGGTATTCCCACCCATACTCGCTGGCAACTCTTTGATTAAAAAATCTCTGTAAACGGGACAGTGGTGGCATGGTAGCACGGTCTCCCGCGCCAGGCAAGATGATGGCATCAGGGTGCAGAGGTACTTTAACTACCTCCGGACCAGTTGCAGGGGCCCGCAGTGACACCCGACTTGTCTCGGCTATTGAAGCAGGTGCCTCCAATAATGGAGGAGCAGGCAAGGGGACAGATCCCTCCTCAGGCTCGGAAGCCACCACTTTCCCCAGTAGACATGGGTGGGTCCCTGGACCTACAGGACAAGGATAGGGGCATCTTATCCCTTTCTCTCGAACAGTGTCATCACCCGCATCAGAGATGGACTCCAGATCGGAGGTGTCAAATTCCTCCGCAGGAAGGTAACTCCTGGTGAAGGACAAGTCACCCCCTCCAGCCGTTCCACAGACATGTGAACCCCCAACACTCGGGATCTTGCACAGAGTCTCTTCCCCCAGCTTACCTCGGCTTAAAGAAGAACCAGGACGTCCGGGACTTTTCCCTTCGAATGCATTCGTTCCGAGTAAGCGCTGAGGCGTTGCTCCACCACGGCCATGGGAAGCTGTCATGAACCCGATCTTCCTCTTGGGCGGTGGGAGAAAGGACCTTGTGGTAACTGAAGCAGCATCCTCCGGTCTCTCACTCGCTACAACGAGCTCCTCTGTGACTTCCTCCGAAGTCCCGTCAGTGCGCGCAGGGATGGCTGTGTAAGCTCTGATTCCTCCTTCTGGAGTGGTGGCGCCCGTAAGGCAATTGAGGTGGAAGGCCCGAGGCTTTTCCATAGGTTGCTCGACCTCAAATAGGAACTCCTTACAGTTCTCGCATCGCCCGAATGGCTTTAAATGAACCACCAGTCCCAAGCACCCGGGACAAATCACTCCGAGGGCCTTCACATCTTTACACATGTAGAGGGCAAATCGTCCCCGGGGCTATAGCCGAATCCCCGTATCCGTTAACGAAGCAGCGAATGAAGTCATCTTTATGGTAGTAGTAGCCGGAACCCATGAGGCATGAGACGCCATGTTGTCCATCCGCTGCTCCATTGCGCACTGACCTTTTCGCGCCAAAGTCCCCACGTGCTATTCCACACATGGCCAGACTCCTCCCATCTCTTGCACCGTTCGTAGGCTTTCTAAGTAGGCACGCCCACGAACTACGCAGTCAGGGTTCTCCTTGTGGCGCAGTTCTCAATATGGCCGACCTCCACGGAACTTCACTGGGGAATAAAGCTCAACTTCTGGGGAGGTTTTCACACTTTGCAACCGCAGACACATCCCGGACTCGAGCCCCCATGTCTCGCACTTACCCCAGACTTTACCTGCTTTTCTTTACTTGGCTCCTCTGCAGAAAAGAATGAGGCACACCGCACTCACCGGCATCAGCCCGTACCCTCCTGGATGGGGAGGTTGGGCGGTGTTAGTTTTCGGGCCTGCCTGCGGCTGTTGTTAGAATCCTCCCGAGCTGATCTCGCCTCTGCATTTAGCCAGAAACAAGTCCTTAATTCTCCCTAGTAAAGTAACTGTCCACACCAACTGAAAGTCCAACCTTTGTATTTATTTCACCACGGATAACAAATAGTCTCTATTAGAGCAGACAGGTTGATACGAGACATACTGTAGGTCATATAAAGTGGGATGAGGTCAAGGCACAAACTTGATTTGGTTTCTCTTACTGTTCTGATTTCACGAACAGGTTTGGGCAAACGGTCTCTGCCACAGACCGGGTGAATATGAAAAGTCACTGCCACTGACTTGTTGAAGTTGTTCATTGCCACTGACCTGGTGAATAGGGCCTTGCCCTATTTGGTCACTGCCACTGACCTGGTGTGCGTAGAGTCACTGCCACTATGACCTACAGAACATGCACTTCCTTCTTGAAGAAACTTGGCCCATGTCAAGGAGAAGAACCTTCCTCCGGAGAGTTACCAGAGGCCCCCACTGTCACCACGACTCTGCGCTGGGTCTTCAGAAGGGGTCACCTCCCTGGCCTCCTCGATCCTGGATACGGGTCCCCTCGCAAGGCGGCACCCTGGGAGCCCTCAATCCCCGGCGGAACCCAGCCGAAGGCGCTGGGCTCCGGGCCTCCGAATTAGTACCTCACCCCAGACTGAAGGTGTCTGGGATGGAACAGGAACTCGGCCTCCGGGCCTAGGGCACCCGGAGACGACACACGCACCACCCAGGCTGAAGGTGCCTGGGCGCGACCCCTCTGGAAGATGGTCGCCCCTTTTTTTACCCTCTCCCGACAGGCACAGCAGGTTCCCCGCCCCGCCGTCACTACTGCCGAGAAGGGACAAAAAAGGCACAGCCTTGTATCATTGGTTCAACCCTGGCCTACGGCAACAGCGCCACCTGTAGGCCACAGGGAACAGCACACCAATACTATCTCCCAGAGACAGAAATGGTCCAAGAAACCTAACAATTAGTGTATCTGAGCCTAATTACCACTCAGATACTCCCCCTAAATATAGCACCCCGCTACACACTTCTTTGATATTAATCCTTTTGCGGCATTCAACAATATCGGGGTTAAAGTTTTCCTATATTGCTTATTTGAAGCGTTCAATTCGTGAAATAAACACGTCTGCAGACTGTTAGTTATCTTTTCTCCAGAATTTCTTGCCAATATTCCTTGATTTTTGGGCAATGTGCCCCTCTGTTCACATTCCCTCCAACAATGTGGGGATTTGTCCGGTTGGTATTTATGGATTTTATCCGGTGTCACATACCATCTTACCAGGAATTTGTAGTTCATTTCAGTTGTATTTATATCCGTTGCGTGGTTGTATACAGCTCCTATCATTTTCTCAACTTGTTGTTCCTCTAGTTTCATACCTATTTCTTTTTAATTTCCAATTTCTTTTTCCCATCTCTCTATATAGGGGGGCACCTCTTGTCCTTCCAGCTCAGTCAAAATTCCGTACACTTTTGATATCCCATGTTTCAGTGGGATTTGTATACCGCAGAGCTTTTCCAGTGGGTTTAAATTCTTTCCCTCTCTTATTGGTTGAGCTAGTGTATTACCAAGTGTTTTAGTTGAAAACATTCCCATTCGCTTATCTTCCACCCTTTTACTTCCTTTAAATCCTGTAGTGATCTGTTTCTTATTTGTGCATCCCCCATTCGAGTACCAAAAGGTGTCCCCTTCCCTGGGCCAAAAAAATTTGTTCCCATGAGTGAAATTAGTAGTGAATTGTATATCCAATTTATTTGTCTGTAGGTTGCATCCCAGATTTGAAATACATTTTTAGTTAAATCGTGTGCATCCAAGTCTAATACTCTATACTTACGTGGTACCCAAAAAATTTGTGCAAATGTGTTCTGTTTAGAGTATTTTCAATCCTGATCCATTTTTTCTCACTTTTTTCATTTACCCATTCTACCATTCGTGAAATAATGACTGTATGGCCGGCAAGATGATGGTGTAATGAAGGAGAGCCGAAGAGGAGGCTTGGAATTCTCCTTGGACCGCAACGCTGATCGGGATAACGTCACAGGTGTGTTCGTGACGCATTTCTGGGCTAGCGCACCCTGGTGGTAGGAGGAATGCGCGCTCCTTTCTCAAGCTGTTTCAGATGAATTAGATGTGCTGTATTTGTATCCAAGCAATGCTGCCATCTAGTCGTACAGACATCATTTTAAAGTAAAACGTTACAATCCAATAAGAAGGTAAATATAGCAAACAAACATTTTTCAAATTGAAAAAACATTTTCCACATGTATATCATAATAAGACAACAATAGCCATGTACATGTGTGGTATAAGATATAAAAATAAAAGGTGGGTATTATATTCTGCCACCAATAATTAAAAGTTAATTCCTTAAATGTCAAGGCTATAAAAACAAATGGGATGGTATTAGTGTAGGAACATGGTATAACATTACTGGACATGTTAAATAACCTTTATTACATGTGTAGCGATACCCCCAGTTAAGAAGCCTGCCTGTATGATTTTTGGGCCCTGTAGTGCACCGCTGTCAACCCCTGGCAATCGGCTCTAACCTCCCTTGGCACAGTTAGTGCGGGATGATAGGATTGTGAGGCCTGTAACTCACAGCGGCACAATCCTATGACAAGAATACACAGTAATGTTTTAAAACTTCCTTTACCTATTTCTTCTGTAAAGTAAAGAACACAGACACCAATATACTTAACCCTGGCATTTTTACTTAGATTAGTGGGTAAGCAGTAAAACAGGTGGGCACATGTCATAAGCAGAGCCCTGCAATAAACAGTGTTAACAAGCAAACAAGTATTCAACGTTATGCAACTCTAACAGTCCCCTTTGCAGCTACTTCCCCTCAGGGGCAATATGGCGCCCAGGAATGTCTACGCTACCCAGTCAGGCCTGACTGAACTAAAGTGGAAGTTCTGTAGGGAAATCTTCGCTAGCAATGGTGGTGCACTTGAAGAACAGAATTGTAATCCACCAAGGTAACAAAGGTACTGTGTCTGTTATGTACAGAACGTACCTGGTCGTAGAGCCTGACTTTGTAGGAGGAGACCTCTCTTACAGCCCTGGCTCAGGAGTCACTGGATTGGGGACAGTGACCTCGAGAGCGCAGTGAGGTAGGAGTGCCTGCAGTAGGTGTAGTGGTTGGCACCGTGGCAAGGTGGTGATCCTCCAGGGATGGCTGGATCTGTAGGCAGCAGAGCAGGTGGTTGCGGGTCAGCGACCCGGGAGCTGGTGGATACTGGAACAGCGGAAGCTGGAACAAGGTGAGATGAGCTTGGTTTAGGTGCACAAACAGCAGACAGCAGGAGGGTCAGACAAGCCGGGTCAGAGCAGGTAGTCAGGTGTATGGATCAGCAGGCTTAGACGTAGTCAGGAACACAGGCAAGATTTGGCAGCAGGTAGGCAGGTGAGAGACAGAGCAGGGTCAAGGCGAGCCGAGGTCAGGGTTGGAGAAATATCGGGTGGTCGAGCAAGCCGGGTCGGTACTGGTAACAGGTAGCAGGTATGCGGGTATTCAGGTTTAGAAAGCTGCAGATCAGACAGCAATGCACTGTTGTAACTGCTGGCCTTTTAAAGGCCTAATGGCGCCATATCGTTTAGCGCGCACGCACGCCGCGCGCGCGCAATTGGCACACGCGCGCACACACCCGGCGCGCGCCGACGCACAGGTACCGAGGGAAGCAAGAACTGTCTTTGATTTCTGGCAGGTCCCTGACAGTGTCTGTTTATGAGCAGGTGCTCTCTCACCCAACCGGACCAGTCCGCGTCCGTTTCTTCCGCTGCGGTGCCTAAGCACACCGATCCATCGACATCCGGGTCTTCGGTCCTCCTGGCAAAGGTGCCGTATCAAGGAGAGACGTCCCTCAGGTTCCTCGGTGCGCACGGAAGGCTCTTTGGAGAAAACGGCCAGACTTCTGACCTAAAGTCACAGGAGCTCAGACAGCAGTTCAGCTTGCTGTGCGGGCGGTGTCCAAAGAGAAAGAACTGGGCCCCGCCTCTCCCTTATAAAGTCCACCCCAGCAGTCCTTGCGCAGGGCAAGGAACCCTGGGTGCCTAAAAGTGTACTGGGTAATGTAGTCTCTGAGGGATTTAAAAGGCAATACCCCGCTACACATGTAAATGGATAAACGCCAGGTTATATAGTAAAAGGGTATACAGTAAACCCCCGTTATATCGCGGTTCAGTTTTCGCGGTCCCGGTATTTTGCGTTTTTTTTTGTAAGACCTATTAACATTATTTTATTGATTAAATCATTGTTGATTAAATATTTTTGTGTTTTCCATTGCTCTTGCTATGTCTCTCAGTATCTTTTATGTGTTTAAATGTGTTTCTATTGTTTCAAAAGTGTGTTTAAAGTGGTTGTAAACCCACTTTTTCAACTTGCACCTACAGGTAAGCCTAGATTAAGGCTTACCTGTAGGTGCAAGAAATATCTCCTAAACCTACACGGTTTAGGAGATATTTACTAAAAATGACAGGCGCCGCTGTCTACGGCGCATGCGCGCCGTAGACAACGGCGCATTCTTGGGGTTAATCCCATTCACAGAATCGGCTACTTCCCAGCAATCGCTGGGCGTAGCCGATTGTGACGGCTCTCGCGCGCATGCGCAGAGTGACGTCTCCGCCGCTCCGGCCAATCACAGCGCCGGAGCGGCGCTGTGATTGGCTGGTGCGGCGATACCCGGAAGTAACATTCCGGCTATCGCCGCAGCGATGGGTGCGGCTGAAGAGGGAGACGAGGACGGCTTTGGGGGCCCCGATCTAAGGTAAGTGATGCATAATGAGCTATTATGCTAGTCATATTAGCTCATTATGCCTTTCTCTTACAGGTCGTTATAGAAAAATATATATATATATAGGGTTTACAACCACTTTAAAGACCTTAAAATACTTTTAAAAGTACAGTGAAAGCTATAAAAACATGCCCAGTGTGTATTTAAATACGGTATTTCTATTTTGCGGATTTTCACTTATTGCGGGTGGGTCTGGAACGTAACTTCCGCGATGGAGGGGGGTTTACTGTATACTAGGATAGAATTATTTTTATATTATCTGAAGAAAACCTGTAGATAGTTTTCCACAGGGTAGGTAAATAAATACAATTTGTATAATTAGAGTATCAAAGTGATGTGGTAGAAGGGGACGTACTAGGATGGGAAAAAGCATTTTAATATATATGTATGTATAAAAAAAAAAACACTGTGGATGGTTCTCCACGGTATGAATAAACATTGTATGTTCCTATTAATTACAAATTTGGATAGGAATACTTTGAATAATTGATCTTTGTGATCTGACACAGAAACCACACAAACCTTGGTGACTACTGAGTCATTCCTAAACACTATCATTGGTACCATAGTGCATGTTGTCATAGGGTGACCTTTGTTCAGATCGACTCAGTCGTCACCAAGGTTTGTGTGGTTTCTGTGTCAGATCACATAGATCAATTATTCAAAGTATTCCTATCCAAATTTGTAATCTATTAATAGGAAATTACACTGTTTATTCATACTGTGGAGAATCATCCACAGTGTTTTCTTTTTTCTTTGCTTTTTCCCATCCTAGTACGTCCCCTTCTACCACATCACTTTGATACTCTAGTTATAGAAATTGTATTCATGAAACCTATCAGCTCCCACTCTGGGCTATGCTTGACCTGGTTGACACCGGCCCTGTTCCTATCTCCTCATTACCCTGGCTCCCTCCTGTGCATCGTCCGACAGCTCTGGGGCCCTGTTTAGCCCACTCTTTGCGAATATGGGATTCGGTAAAGTACTCTGCAGGGTTGATCTCTCCTCATCTCCCTCTCTTACGACTCTTACACTGCTCGCTATTTCCCCCAGGTCGTGATAATCCCTCCCAATTTTCATGGTGGTCCATGAACGGGTTCACAGATGTTCACTCACTATTGAGGCCTACTAGGATTTTGGCATTTGAAGCTTTACGCTCCTCTCACAACATTCCCTTGCGAGAGCACTATCGTTACTTACAACTTCGCCACTTTGTCCAGAGTCTTATTCGGTCTCAATCTACCCCTTATACTTTGACCCCCTTCGAGGGTCTTTGTAGAGCCAGACCCCATTCAACAGGCCTAATATCACTGATTTATTCGGCTGTGATATCTACAAAGAGACCCCCATTGAGGCCTTACCACCTACAATGGGAGAGAGAGCTGGGGAAGCAGCTGGACCCTGAGGACTGGCAGGCAATGACACTAACTATCTCCAAGTGTTCCCGAAATGTGTTAATTCTGGAAAATGCCTATAAAATATTGTATAGGTGGTACTACACGCCGGCGAGATTGGCTCGCTTTATACCAAATTATTCTCCACTTTGTTTTCGGGGGTGCTCCCAGGAGGGCTCCATGGCACATATCTGGTGGTCATGCCCGCGGGCGTGCAGACTGTGGATTAGGATTTTCACTCTCCTCCGTAATCTATTTCAGATCAACATTAAAAGGGACCCTTATGTAGCTCTCCTTGGTAAGCCCATCGAGGAACTATTGCGTCCAGAAAGGCAATTGGCCCAACATCTTTTTACTGCAGCTAGGTTGACAGTTGCGAGAGCTTGGAAGACCCCCGCACTTAGCTTTGAAGCAGTCAAAAACCGCCTGAACGATGTCATGGTTAACGAGAAACTAACGGCAATTCTTTCTGATACGCATGACAAGTTTCTTAAGGTCTGGCAACCATGGATCACATACCACCACCCTTCTAGGTTTGACGCTGCATTACTATCACTATAGGACTCCTCTTGCGCGCACCCCGTGGACCTCCTGCTTTCCTCTTCTTTTCCTCCCTCTTCAGCTTCTACTCCCCTTCTTGTTCCGCTCCATTTTTTTTTTTTTTATTTCATTTCTCTCCCTCTTTCTCCATTTCTCTTTTGCTTTTTTTTTTTTTTTTTCCCCTTTCATATAGTCACTTATTTTGCTGATAACCCTTTCTAACCTCTCTAAAGGATACTAACCTTCAGGTTTTCTTGTTGTGCATTATATGTTCACTCAACAGGTTTATAGACAGCCGGGCATGGCTCGGGTTTTGGACCATTTGGTCTTATGGTTTATTTTAATTTCTTCCTTTATTTGTGTATAGCATAGGATCGCGGCTCATGCTTCCTTAATGTTGATAAGGGCCTCCAAGCCCAGATCTGCTTTGTATTTTGTATGCTATAACACGCTATTGTAAACCTGTTCTGTCGGTTTGTATGACAATAAACCTTTTTGTAAAATAAATTGTATTCATGATATACATGTGGAATATGTTTTAAAGAAAGTTTGTTTGCTATATTTACTAGACTTGTGCACAACGGAAAAATTTGTTTCGTTTGGGCTCGTATCTTTTCGGTCCTGTTGATTCGTAATCGTTCGTAATTTTGCTAGACTGGATTTTTCGTGTTCGGACTAATTCGTATTTTCGCAAGCAACATTTTTCGTTGAATCAGAATAATTCGTATTAATGTAAGCCTTATTTGTAGTTGATTTACAATTCGTACTTTCGGTAGAGTACATTGTTTTTCGTTGATTCTGGACACAACTTCTACTTTCGTAACTTTTTTTGGGTTCGTTAATTCGTAATTTTCCGTGTCTCTGTCACAACGACGCTGCCTATTATGCCTAATGTGCTTCGAATGGATTTGTACTTTTCTAAATACATAGCGGTTATTTGTAACGATTCAAAATCTCGTATTTTACTTTTGTTTTTTACATGCGCTATAGCCTCCGCCCCTGTATACCATTTTGAGAGGGAGTTCAGCACGGTGAGGGAGAAGCAGAGAGCAGAGCAGAGTGTTATTGTGCTTCGTATGGATTCGTACATTTGTAACTTTTTTCATAACTAATTATTCCGAAGACATTAGGGCATTCGCTATTTGCGATATAATTTATTTCGAATTCGGTTTTATTCGTAATTGCTTTGTTCGGACATTCGGAAGCATTCTAATTTTTGTTGCTAGATTCGGACGAATTTCGATGTACCTGTAGCAATATAAAAATTCCCCACTAGGTGCTAGCACTACTTGGATACAAATACAGCACATTTAATTCACCTGAAACAGCTTGAGAAAGTAGCGCACATTCCTCCCACCACCAGGGTGTGCTAGCCTGGAAACGTGTCACGAACACGCCTGTGACGTCATCCTGCTCAGCCTGTGACATCATCCTGTTCACCACTAGGTGGTAGCACTACTTGGATACAAATACAGCACATCTAATTCACCTGAAACAGCTTGAGAATGTAGCGCACATTCCTCCCACCACCAGGGTGTGCTAGCCTGGAAACACGTCACGAACACGCCTGTGACGTCATCCTGTTCATCTAATTCACCTGAAACAGCTTGAGAAAGTAGCACACATTCCTCCCACCACCAGGGTGTGCTAGCCTGGAAACGCATCACGAACACGCCTGTGACGTCATCCTGTTCATCTAATTCACCTGAAACAGCTTGAGAAAGTAGCTCACATTCCTCCCACCACCAGGGTGTGCTAGCCTGGAAATGCGTCACGAACACGCCTGTGACATCATCCTGTTCAGCGCTGCGGTCCAAGGAGTGTTCCAAGCCTCCTCTTCGGCTCTCCTCCATTACACGATCATCTTGCCAGCCATGAGAGAGTACAGAGCGGCAGAGACAGCTCCCCTTGTTTGACCAGTGTCATGGATGCCTCACTGAGCGATCCCAAACAGATGTATCCTTCATTGTAATCCCAAATGTAAGTTACTATGTGATTTTATAAATATACTTTCTTATCAGGCATGGAGCAGTCAGCTGAGTTATTTGAACACAGCTACAGCCACTTGCTCCTTGATGTACAGCCATTACTTGATTCAGATGTTGGTTCTGAGTCTGAGGTTGAGAAAGGCAGGAACATGAGCCTACAGAGAGAGGAGAAGGTTTTAAATTCTTTACATCTTCCCCAGATGCTATTATATTTTCCAGGTTGCCCTTTATCTCTACTACATAGGTATTCAGGGCTTTTTTTCTTAGAGGATAGGTTCAGGAACTCCCCCTTTTGGAGTTACCTCTTGTCTCCGCCCCCTACCCACCTCCGAGCACCGTTCCTTGGTTCCACTGCGCCACAAGGAGAGCCCTCAATCCCCGGCGGAACCCAGCCGAAGGCGCTGGGCTCCGGGCCTCCGAATTAGTACCTCACCCCAGACTGAAGGTGTCTGGGATGGAACAGGAACTCGGCCTCCGGGCCTAGGGCACCCGGAGACGACACACGCACCACCCAGGCTGAAGGTGCCTGAGCGCGACCCCTCTGGAAGATGGTCGCCCCTTTTTTTACCCTCTCCCGACAGGCACAGCAGGTTCCCCGCCCCGCCGTCACTACTGCCAAGAAGGGACAAAAAAGGCACAGCCTTGTATCATTGGTTCAACCCTGGCCTACGGCAACAGCGCCACCTGTAGGCCACAGGGAACAGCACACCAATACTATCTCCCAGAGACAGAAATGGTCCAAGAAACCTAACAATTAGTGTATCTGAGCCTAATTACCACTCAGATACTCCCCCTAAATATAGCACCCCGCTACACACTTCTTTGATATTAATCCTTTTGCGGCATTCAACAATATCGGGGTTAAAGTTTTCCTATATTGCTTATTTGAAGCGTTCAATTCGTGAAATAAACACGTCTGCAGACTGTTAGTTATCTTTTCTCCAGAATTTCTTGCCAATATTCCTTGATTTTTGGGCAATGTGCCCCTCTGTTTACATTCCCTCCAACAATGTGGGGATTTGTCCGGTTGGTATTTATGGATTTTATCCGGTGTCACATACCATCTTACCAGGAATTTGTAGTTCATTTCAGTTGTATTTATATCCGTTGCGTGGTTGTATACAGCTCCTATCATTTTCTCAACTTGTCGTTCCTCTAGTTTCATACCTATTTCTTTTTAATTTCCAATTTCTTTTTCCCATCTCTCTATATAGGGGGGCACCTCTTGTCCTTCCAGCTCAGTCAAAATTCCGTACACTTTTGATATCCCATGTTTCAGTGGGATTTGTATACCGCAGAGCTTTTCCAGTGGGTTTAAATTCTTTCCCTCTCTAATTGGTTGAGCTAGTGTATTACCAAGTGTTTTAGTTGAAAACATTCCCATTCGCTTATCTTCCACCCTTTTACTTCCTTTAAATCCTGTAGTGATCTGTTTCTTATTTGTGCATCCCCCATTCGAGTACCAAAAGGTGTCCCCTTCCCTGGGCCAAAAAAATTTGTTCCCGTGAGTGAAATTAGTAGTGAATTGTATATCCAATTTATTTGTCTGTAGGTTGCATCCCAGATTTTAAATACATTTTTAGTTAATTCGTGTGCATCCAAGTCTAATACTCTATACTTACGTGGTACCCAAAAAATTTTGTGCAAATGTGTTCTGTTTAGAGTATTTTCAATCCTGATCCATTTTTTCTCACTTTTTTCATTTACCCATTCTACCATTCGTGAAATAATGACTGTATGGCCGGCAAGATGATGGTGTAATGGAGGAGAGCCGAAGAGGAGGCTTGGAATTCTCCTTGGACCGCAACGCTGATCGGGATAACGTCACAGGTGTGTTCGTGACGCATTTCTGGGCTAGCGCACCCTGGTGGTAGGAGGAATGCGCACTCCTTTCTCAAGCTGTTTCAGATGAATTAGATGTGCTGTATTTGTATCCAAGCAATGCTGCCATCTAGTCGTACAGACATCATTTTAAAGTAAAACGTTACAATCCAATAAGAAGGTAAATATAGCAAACAAACATTTTTCAAATTGAAAAAACATATTCCACATGTATATCATAATAAGACAACAATAGCCATGTACATGTGTGGTATAAGATATAAAAATAAAAGGTGGGTATTATATTCTGCCACCAATAATTAAAAGTTAATTCCTTAAATGTCAAGGCTATAAAAACAAATGGGATGGTATTAGTGTAGGAACATGGTATAACATTACTGGACATGTTAAATAACCTTTATTACATGTGTAGCGATACCCCCAGTTAAGAGGGCTGCCTGTATGATTTTTGGGCCCTGTAGTGCACCGCTGTCAACCCCTGGCAATCGGCTCTAACCTCCCTTGGCACAGTTAGTGGGGGATGATAGGATTGTGAGGTCTGTAACTCACAGCGGCACAATCCTATGACAAGAATACACAGTAATGTTTTAAAACTTCCTTTACCTATTTCTTCTGTAAAGTAAAGAACACAGACACCAATATGCTTAACCCTGGTATGTTTACTTAGATTAGTGGGTAAGCAGTAAAACAGGTGGGCACATGTCATAAGCAGAGCCCTGCAATAAACAGTGTTAACAAGCAAACAAGTATTCAACGTTATGCAACTCTAACAGTCCCCTTTGCAGCTACTTCCCCTCAGGGGCAATATGGCGCCCAGAAATGTCTACGCTACCCAGTCAGGCCTGACTGAACTAAAGTGGAAGTTCTGTAGGGAAATCTTCGCTAGCAACGGTGGTGCACTTGAAGAACAGAATTGTAATCCACCAAGGTAACAAAGGTACTGTGTCTGTTTATGAGCAGGTGCTCTCTCACCCAACCGGACCAGTCCGCGTCCGTTTCTTCCGCTGCAGTGCCTAAGTACACCGATCCATCGACATCCAGGTCTTCGGTCCTCCTGGCAAAGGTGAATCTATTTACCTTTATTGCTGGACCAATGATGTTACCCTGGGATCTTCCATTTGAATTTGGATCCTGATCTCCCAGTCCACTATTTTATCTGACCTGATTGCTCTAATCTGGCCACATCTACAAACTTAGGATATATGTGTGAATCCACTACACATGTAACATTCTACTCCCTGCTCTAATCTTCTCCTCCCCCCAAAGATACACAGCACCTTTTTGTGAGGTAAGAAAGATATATTTTATTATTATATTTTTTTCTCCAATCTATATATGCACATGTATAGATATGTGTACATACATAGATATTCTTATATGCCTTCCACCACCCTCTGACCCCATAGATATAAAAGAGGTCTGAATTTAGGTTTGATGACATTTAGTTTAGGATGTTATCTTAAACTAAAATATACTAGTTCTCACTTTATTGGTACATATTCCTCCATATTCCCATTTTTAGACGTGTGCGGTCCTGGATTGTCCCTTGGACGCCCTCTCGCGTTGAACTCCCTGCTCGTTCATCAATGGGTTTTGTGCTTTTATTGTTCTTTTCTCTTTGGCTTTCACACATCAATTGATTACCTACATGATCTGTAGGGTTCAATATATATCCAAATTCCAAGCCTGATACATGTATGACCATGTAAGTACACTACCACCTAACTTTTTATGCATATATGTATATATACTTCTCTAACCTCCCTTTTCTTTATATATCTATTTTCATTATTTATTTTTATCTTTATTTCTATTTTTAATTTTATTATTTATTCAATTTTATTTTTATTTTATTTTATTTTATTTTAAATTTTTTTACTAGGACCTATCATTCTACTGTCTGATGGGTCATTTGTTTTTCTGCAATGAATGCTGTGGTGTAAAGATCTGTTTTTTCCTTTTTTAGATTACAATCACAATTATATATTGGAACTTCCCGGAAGATGGAGTTTTGTCTCTATAACGCGTAGGATCTAATATATATACAATTGCGTGTTTTATACACATGTTCATATTGTTAACATATCTGTATGGTTACCTTGTCCCTACATGTTATGTACCTTATATGATCTAGTAACATTTCCAATTGTGGGAATTTCTTGTTTAAGCTTGTAATATCAAGCTCAATCATATTATGTGTTATTTATTTTTTGTAATAAAACAATTTTTTATTAGAATACACCCCCAAGTGGTTGTCATAATCTATGCCTAAAAAGTCCCGCCTTTGAGGGGAAACTCTCCTATACAAAAAGGTGCAGTATCAAGGAGAGACGTCCCTCAGGTTCCTCGGTGCGCGCGGAAGGCTCTTTGGAGAAAACGGCCAGACTTCTGACCTAAAGTCACAGGAGCTCAGACAGCAGTTCAGCTTGCTGGGCGGGCGGTGTCCAAAGAGAAAGAACTGGGCCCCGCCTCTCCCTTATAAAGTCCACCCCAGCAGCCCTTGCGTGGGGCAAGGCACCCTGGGTGCCTAAAAGTGTACTGGGTAATGTAGTCTCTGAGGGATTTAAAAGGCAATACCCCGCTACACATGTAAATGGATAAACGCCAGGTTATATAGTAAAAGGGTATACAGTAAACCCCCGTTATAACGCGGTTCAGTTTTCGCGGTCCCGCTATTTTGCGTTTTTTTTTGTAAGACCTATTAACATTATTTTATTGATTAAATCATTGTTGATTAAATATTTTTGTGTTTTCCATTGCTCTTGCTATGTCTCTCAGTATCTTTTATGTGTTTAAATGTGTTTCTATTGTTTCAAAAGTGTGTTTAAAGTGGTTGTAAACCCACTTTTTCAACTTGCACCTACAGGTAAGCCTAGATTAAGGCTTACCTGTAGGTGCAAGAAATATCTCCTAAACCTACACGGTTTAGGAGATATTTACTAAAAATGACAGGCGCCGCTGTCTACGGCGCATGCGCGCCGTAGACAACGGCGCATTCATGGGGTTAATCCCATTCACAGAATCGTCTACTTCCCAGCAATCGCTGGGCGTAGCCGATTGTGACGGCTCTCGCGCGCATGCGCAGAGTGACGTCTCCGCCGCTCCGGCCAATCACAGCGCCGGAGCGGCGCTGTGATTGGCTGGTGCGGCGATACCCGGAAGTAACCTTCCGGCTATCGCCGCAGCGATGGATGCGGCTGAAGAGGGAGACGAGGACGGCTTTGGGGGCCCCGATCTAAGGTAAGCGATGCATAATGAGCTATTATGCTAGTCATATTAGCTCATTATGCCTTTCTCTTACAGGTGGTTATGGAAAAAAAATAATAATATAGGGTTTACAACCACTTTAAAGACCTTAAAATACTTTTAAAAGTACAGTGAAAGCTATAAAAACATGCCCAGTGTGTATTTAAATACGGTATTTCTATTTTGCGGATTTTCACTTATTGCGGGTGGGTCTGGAACGTAACTTCCGCGATGGAGGGGGGTTTACTGTATACTAGGATAGAATTATTTTTATATTATCTGAAGAAAAACTGTAGATAGTTTTCCACAGGGTAGGTAAATAAATACAATTTGTATAATTAGAGTATCAAAGTGATGTGGTAGAAGGGGACGTACTAGGATGGGAAAAAGCATTTTAATATATATGTATGTATAAAAAAAAAACACTGTGGATGGTTCTCCACGGTATGAATAAACATTGTATGTTCCTATTAATTACAAATTTGGATAGGAATACTTTGAATAATTGATCTTTGTGATCTGACACAGAAACCACACAAACCTTGGTGACTACTGAGTCATTCCTAAACACTATCATTGGTACCATAGTGCATGTTGTCATAGGGTGACCTTTGTTCAGATCGACTCAGTCGTCACCAAGGTTTGTGTGGTTTCTGTGTCAGATCACATAGATCAATTATTCAAAGTATTCCTATCCAAATTTGTAATCTATTAATAGGAAATTACACTGTTTATTCATACTGTGGAGAATCATCCACAGTGTTTTCTTTTTTCTTTGCTTTTTCCCATCCTAGTACGTCCCCTTCTACCACATCACTTTGATACTCTAGTTATAGAAATTGTATTCATGATATACATGTGGAATATGTTTTAAAGAAAGTTTGTTTGCTATATTTACTAGACTTGTGCACAACGAAAAATTTGTTTAGTTTCGGTTAGTTTCTTGTGCACAACGGAAAAATTTGTTTAGTTTCGGCTCGTTTCTTTTCGGTCCTGTTGATTCGTAATTGTTCGTAATTTTGCTAGACGGGATTTTTCGTGTTCGGACTAATTCGTATTTTCGCAAGCAACATTTTTAGTTGAATCGGAATAATTCGTATTAATGTAAGCCTTATTTTTAGTTGATTTATAATTCATACTTTCGGTAGAGTACATTGTTTTTCGTTGATTCTGGACAAAACTCCTACTTTCGTAACTTTTTTTGGGTTCGTTAATTCGTAATTTTCCGTGTCTCTGTCACAACGACGCTGCCTATTATGCCTAATGTGCTTCGAATGGATTTGTACTTACATAGCGGTTATTTGTAACGATTCGAAATCTCGTATTTTACTTTCGTTTTTTACATGCGGCTATAGCCTCCGCCCCATTACACCATTTTGAGAGGGAGTTCAGCACGGTGAGGGAGAAGCAGAGAGCAGAGCAGAGTGTTATTGTGCTTCGTATGGATTCGTACATTTGTAACTTTTTTCATAACGAATTATTACGAAGACATTCGGGCATTCGCTATTTGCGATATAATTTATTTCGGATTCGGTTTTATTCGTAATTGCTTTGTTCGGACATTCGGAAGCATTCTAATTTTTGTTGCTAGATTCGGACGAATTTCGATTCGTTACGAAACGAATTGCACAAGCCTAATATTTACCTTCTTATTGGATGGTAAATTTTTACTATAAAATGCTACTTGTAGCAATATAAAAATTCCCCACTAGGTGCTAGCACTACTTGGATACAAATACAGCACATCTAATTCACCTGAAACAGCTTGAGAAAGTAGCGCACATTCCTCCCACCACCAGGGTGTGCTAGCCTGGAAACGCGTCACGGACACGCCTGTGACGTCATCCTGTTCAGCCTCTGACGTCATCCTGTTCACCACTAGGTGGTAGCACTACTTGGATACAAATACAGCACATCTAATTCACCTGAAACAGCTTGAGAATGTAGCGCACATTCCTCCCACCACCAGGGTGTGCTAGCCTGGAAACACGTCACGAACACGCCTGTGACGTCATCCTGTTCATCTAATTCACCTGAAACAGCTTGAGAAAGTAGCACACATTCCTCCCACCACCAGGGTGTGCTAGCCTGGAAACGCATCACGAACACGCCTGTGACGTCATCCTGTTCATCTAATTCACCTGAAACAGCTTGAGAAAGTAGCGCACATTCCTCCCACCACCAGGGTGTGCTAGCCTGGAAATGCGTCACGAACACGCCTGTGACATCATCCTGTTCAGCGCTGCGGTCCAAGGAGTGTTCCAAGCCTCCTCTTCGGCTCTCCTCCATTACACGATCATCTTGCCAGCCATGAGAGAGTACAGAGCGGCAGATACAGCTCCCCTTGTTTGACCAGTGTCATGGATGCCTCACTGAGTGATCCCAAACAGATGTATCCTTCATTGTAATCCCAAATGTGAGTTACTATGTGATTTTATAAATATACTTTCTTATCAGGCATGGAGCAGTCAGCTGAGTTATTTGAACACAGCTACAGCCACTTGCTCCTTGATGTACAGCCATTACTTGATTCAGATGTTGGTTCTGAGTCTGAGGTTGAGAAAGGCAGGAACATGAGGCTACAGAGAGAGGAGAACACTTGTACACAAATTGGCAGTCATGTTCCTCCAGCCGCAGCGTATTGCCAAGTTGTCTCCAGTGGTAATGAGGCTGGATGAGATGATGATGAGGTCACTGACGCAACTTGGGTGTCGGATAAAGCAGAGGAGGAGAGTGAGGGTGAGGCACAACCCCAACGAGGCAGCCATCATGGAAGAGTAGAGAGCATCCACCCTATTACTTAACATTGTGGAGCTGTTATCTCCTGGTCCACTTCCTACAGCTCAGCTGTCTGGGCCTTTTTTAGTACATGTGCAACTGACCACACAATTTGCAAACATTGGGGTTTATTTACTAAAGGAAAAAAGACTGTGCACTTTTCAAAATGCAGTTGCCTTCTGCAAGTGCAGTTGCTTCGGAGCTTAGTAAATGAGGTAAAGCTTCACTTTGCAAAGAGTGCCCAATCACATGCAAGGAAAAGGAAAAAAACAAAACAGCATTTTCGCTTGCACATGATTGGATGATGGACCTCAGCACAGCTTCTGCTCATTTACTAAGCTCTGGGCAACTGCCCTTGCAAAGTGCACAGGGGTTGATTTACTAAAGGGAAATCCACTCTGCACTACAAGTGTACTTGTAAGTGCAGTCGCTGTAGATCTGAGGGGAAGCTCTGACATTAGGGGAAGCTCTGCTGATTTTATCATCCAATCATGTGCAAGCAAAAATGCTGTTTTTTTATTTTCCTTGCATGTCCCCCTCAGATCTACAGCGACTGCACTTGAAAGTGCACTTGTAGTGCAAAGTGGATTTGCCTTTCGTAAATAACACCCAATATGTCTCTATTAATGCCGAATTCTGCAAAATAATCTGATTTTTTAAACTACTACACTATGGAGGCTCTTATATCCTTTATGTAACACCCTGGATCTGGAGAACACATCGGAAGAGTTTGACGTGGAACACATGGGAAAATATCCATCCACCCCTTGAGGCTGCAGTAGTTCCTTATCCCGCTGGGATATTTCCATTGAAGAGGAAGACAGCACAGTTTACCAGGATCCAACATCTTGATGCATGACTAAACCCATTGGGGTCTATTCCTGAGGTGAGAGTAGGAATGCCACCTTTTCTTCAAGTCAAACCCAGACACTTAGGCAGTTCACAGCAATTTTTTTGTTTTATAGTATAAACTTTACATATATTTTGCCATTAAATAACATTTCTATTTAAAGTATGTAAAGTCCCCCTTTACATCAGAGTCCACAGAGTCCCCCTTTTACATCTGAACTCAAAGAGTTTCCTTACACTGTAAGGGGGGACTCTGCAGACTCTGATGTAAGGGAGAACTCTGGGGACTCTAACATAAGGGATGCTCTGGGAACCCTGATTTCAGGGAGAACACTGAGAACTCTGATGTACAGAGAGGACTCTGATCTAAGGAGGAACACTGTGGCCTCTGGTGTAAAGGGGAACTCTGATGTAAGGGGTGCTCCGAGAACCCTGATTTACCTTTGTGTACTCACTCATAGGCAGGAGAGAGAAGGGGAGAGACTTCAATCAGACAGGGATGGATGGTGAGCTCACTCACCCCTTGGCAGTCTGCACCTCTCATCCAGATGTATCTGAGGTTGCTGGTCTTTAAATTTCCCTCCCCCACTTTCCTTTTCTGAGCCACAGCACCAGGGATTGGAGTGTGGGCAGACACAGAGGGGTAGGGGCAGATGGAAGAGGAGCAGATCGAGCCCTCTCTCTTCCTCCCGTGTTTGTGTGTGAGAATTGTTAGTGCTAGCTTTGGGCAGTGTAAAAGACTGTAACACACACACTCGGCTTACACAACTGCAGCCAGCAACCCTGCTGGGAAGCCATAGCCGGATCTGAAAAATGTGTCTGGGTTTTAGATGGTCTGAAACCCGGACGCATGATTCCAAGCCCAAACTATCCGGATGAATCCTGGACAGGTGGCAACCCTAGGTGAGAGGCTAGAACACACGGGTGTGGAGTGTTGAAGGTTATCTACAGGCCATTATCACATCCTATCCTGCTGATTTGCACTTGGACACTTTTTTCTGCCTCCCTCCCTTCCCCCTCCTGTTTTTACACCTTTTTTGCACAATTGAGGAGACTTTCAATCATCGTGATATTTAATGCACATTTTTTTCTATTGCCATTGGACTATTTTTTATGATATATGATTGCACTTTTGCACATTGATACAGGATTTGTTTATTGCATGTGCACTTTAACTTTATATTGTTTTGCATTGGTTATAGTTTATAGCACTGCTTCACTTTACTATTTATATATCTATTGGTGCTGGTAACACTTTAGAAGTTCAGCAGCTATTTACAATTTAATTGATACTACTTTAATCGTTAACATTTCTAGTAGCGCATAAGCACTTTACTCATTTTTCCATAGCTCCCGACTGTCCCTGATTTCGAGGGACTGTCCCTGATGTGAAACAAAGTCCCTCTGTCCCTCTTTCCTCCTCATTTGTGCTTCATTTTGGTCTGATCAATATAGTTGTAAATAAAATGCACTTTTTATCTATTAAAAAGTATTTCCCAGCGCTAAACCTTTCATCTGATTTCTAAATTGCTGCATTTTGTAAATTCCAAAAGCCAATATAAAGGAATAATAGTGGTAAAAAAAGCACTTGTGGGTTGAACTAATCTTATTTTTTTTTTGTACATCTCCTTTAAGGGGGTGTGGTAGGGTGTGTGTCCTATTCCTGCATACTTTTGCTGATAGGTGTCCCTCATTCCCATCTTAAAAAGTTGGGAGGTATGTTTTTCTGCAAAATAAACTGTCATCACATTCAACAGGATTTGACGATCCTTCTATACCCAGCCCCCACACTTCATATTCTTACTTTCATTTTGCACTTTACTTTCAGTTTTGCCTTCTAAAAGTTTACGTGACTACATTCTCTATCAAGAGATTATCTTCCTGCTTTCCTTTGTCTGAAGTGTTTATTACCTTTTTTAATTTGCTATTTAGGGACCTGGAAATGGATCAGAGGCAGAGGATCCTGGGGTATGTTCCAGGTCACACTCTGCAGAATCCCAACCATGGAAGAAGGGTTCACCTGCAGGTGTTTGGAATGGCAGGACACGGAAAATCTGCCATGATTAACTCCTGCCTCTATGTAATGCGGGATCAAGCGTACCAGAACTTGGCACAATCTGCATCCAATCATGAGGAAGTGACCACAGCCAGACAGGAATATCTGCTGACCCCCAAGCTGGTCATGGTGGACAACCGAGGGCTTAATAAGCTGAATGAAGCCGAGAAGTTGGAGACCAATGCTCAGTTCAGTGAGTATATCATACTGTATTACAATCAAGCCCTGTACACACGATCGGTTTAACCGATGAAAACCGTCCGATGGATTGTTTTCATCAGACAAACCGATCGTGTACGGGACCCATCGGTCTTTTTTCCATCGGTTTTAAAAAATAGAACATGTTTTACATTTTTCCGATGGATCAAAAAACGATAGCAAATTCCGATCGTCTATGGGCAAGTCCATCGGTTAAAAAACCCACGCATACTCAGAATCAAGTCGACGCATGCTCAGAAGCATTGAACTTCATTTTTCTCGGCTCATCGGAGGGTTTTACGTCACCGCGTTTGGAACGGTCGGTTTTTTGACTGATGGTGTTTAGGCAAGACTGATGGAAGTCAGCTTCATCGGATTTCCGATGGACAAAACCATCGGATTAGAATCCATAGGATATCCGATCGTGTGTACGAGGCTTTAGCCTCTCTCAGTACTCCATTAAAGTGGAAGTAAACCCTCCTATAATTTTCAGGCAAGGAAGCTGCCATCTTGGCCTCTGTTTAATCTTCAACTGCCCTAATGCTGCACATGTGATCAGTTATGACGCCAGCCATTGGATGGTTTGACAGTTTGGTTGAGAGCACAACCAATGTGACAGTTGGCATTCCCAGCATGCCGGGAATGTAACTGCTTTTTGAAACTGTTAAATCGATGGGTTTACTTCCACTTTAAAGTATCACTTTTGGATAGAGTGGAGAGGGATTAGAACCCCTGTC
Source organism: Rana muscosa (assembly GCA_029206835.1). Taxonomy (NCBI): domain Eukaryota; kingdom Metazoa; phylum Chordata; class Amphibia; order Anura; family Ranidae; genus Rana; species Rana muscosa. The sequence goes on from CM055127.1 coordinate 160,975,809, forward strand.
AGGTTTTATCACTGCTCGTGTCCTTCCTAGGGATATTCACTCTCTCTATTAGTCCCGGGGACCATTATCACTGAAAGTTAACTTAAAATCCCCAATTTTAGGATGTCATCAGAACAGGAATAGAGGGGAAATCTTTCAACAAGGACCCCAATTTTGGTGATCCTTGTGATTGGTGCAGGAGGTGAAGGGAAATCTCCCCAATCGGACACAAATATGACAAAAAATGTCAGGGTTTATAACCCTCCCTTACTCTATCCAAAATTAAAAAAAAAGTTTTACCCTTAGTTCTACTTTAACCACTTCAGCCCCGCAAGGTTTTGCCCCCTTAATGACCAGGCCATTTTTTGAGATAAGGCACTGCGTCACTTTAACTGACAATTGTGCGGTCGTGCAACGTTTTACCCCAACAAAATTGACTTTCTTTTTTACCCACAAGTAGAGCTTTCTTTTGGTGGCATTTGATCATCACCTCTGCGGTCTTTATTTTTTGCGCTATTAACAAAAAAAGACTGACAATTTAGAAAAAAAAACACATTATTTTTTTACTTTCTGCTATAATACATATCCAAGAAAAAAATAATAAAAAAATAATTTATTATTTAGTTTAGGCCAATATATATTCTTCTACATATTTTTGGTAAAAAAAAAAATCGCAATAGGCTCACTAGGTGTATATTGATTGGTTTGTGCAAAAGTTATCGCGTCTACAAACTATGGGATAGATTTAGGGACTTTTATTTATCTTTTTGTTGTTTTTACTGGTAATAGTGGCAATCTGCGATTTTTAGCGGAATTGCGGCAGACAAATCTGACCCCAAATTACACTTTTTGGGAACCAGTGACATTATTGCATTTTTTTTTTTTTTTAAATCAGATTCTTTTTATTGACAAAAAAGTACATTTACATGAACAAAAACAAAAAAACAAAAACAAACATCAAAGAAAAAACAAGACATTCAACAAAGGTGTTTGTGGAGGACATATGTTTTCCTGTACAGATATTCAGTAGTCATACTTCAACAACAACAGGATGTTATAGAAAGCGTCATACCCTGTAAAAATAAAGTGACACATCCTGAAAATCACATATCTGTGTCTGTCTCTTGGATTGTATTGTATTTAGACCGTATCCTCATATTATTATTATTCTTGTCCCCGGCTCCGCTCCCGTCCTCAAAAATTGGGAAACCGGTCGGGGCCGGGGTGCCTCCCAACCCTAAACAATGGGTCAGGATTCACAGCGTCTATATATCAACTGTCACACATAACTAAAACAGATAGCGCGTCACTGTAGAGCAAGACAACACAACATCAGGAATACTGTTCTGGAACTTTCCCACACATGCCGGGTTTATACATACAGTGTACATTCCTTGACCCTTTCAAACTGTCAGTCACCTCCTCCGGTGAGCGAATGTCGAGGTCCTGCCGCCCAACACTCTATTCTGGACCAGCTGGAAGGGGACCAAATCCAGGGACCCCCAACCAGGGATCCCAAACATTTTCAAATTTGCTCGTGCTGCCCCTGTGTTTATATGTTAGCTTTTCTCGTATTAAAGCGGAGCTCCGCTGTAAAAAAAATACTGCAGCTGCTGACTTTTAATAAATGGACACTTACCTGTCCTGGAGTCCAGCAACGTCGGCAGCCGAAGACGAGCAATCACTCATCTCTCGGCTGCCCCCTCCTCCATCATCGGTGAGGGAATCAGGAATTGAAGCGTTGTGGCTTCACTGCTCGGATCCCTAGTGCGCAAGCGTGAGTCGCGCTGCGCTGTTCTCACTGGTCCCCGCTTTGTTCTGGGAGCCGAGTGTTTCCCAGAACACAACGAGGGGGGGGGGGGACTGACGAACTATCCGCAGTTTCCCGCAGAGTGTATGCCCGGAAGTGGGTGCAAATACCTGTCTTAGACAGGTATCTGCACCCCCCTCCCCCCTGAAAGGTGCCAATTGTGGCACCGGAGGGGGGGAGGAATCCGATGAGCGGAAGTTCCACTTTAGGGTGGAGCTCCGCTTTAAGGTGTCATTGAGGGTGCTAACCCATTCTGCGTGTGTAGGTGGAAGCGCTGAGAGACATTTTCTGGCAATGAACAGGACCCTGAGAATGGCCACATATATATAGGGCGTGTATAGCTCTTCGTCTAACCAACCCAGTAGACACAGTTTAGGGTCCATCGTAAGTGTGAGCTTCCATATGCTATTAATAGAAGCGAACACTTCCAACCAGTATCTCTGCAGCTTTGGGCATTTCCAGAGCATATGGATAAGGCCGTGTACACACGATAGGTTTTACCGATGAAAACAGTCCGATGGACTTTTTTCATCGGACAAACCGATCGTGTATGGGCCCCATCGGTCTTTTTTCCATCGGTGTTTAAAAATAGAACATGTTTTAAATTTATCCGATGGTTAAAAAACCGATAGCAAATTCCTATCGTCTGTGGGGAACTCCATCGGATAAAAAACCCACGCATGCTCAGAATCAAGTCGACGCATGCTCAGAAGCATTGAACTTAATTTTTCTCGGCTCGTCGGAGTGTTTTACGTCACTGCGTTTGGAACGGTCGGTTTTTTGACTGATGGTGTGTAGGCAAGACTGATGGAAGTCAGCTTCATCGGAAAAATCCATCGGTTTAAAAACCATAGGAAATCCGATCGTGTACAGGGCTTGAGAGTACCAGTGTCTACCAGACAACGAGGACAGAGTTGGTCATCTCTTCTATGCCATTTGTGTAATTTATATGGGGTACGGTAAGTACGGTGCACAATGAATAATTGCGTGAGTTTTTGAGAAGAAGAAAAGGATACCTTGGGTACATTTTCCAGTATGCTTGACCATTCCTCATCTGTTATATGGCCTATATCCTCCTCCCATTGGGTTCTACAATTCAATGACATAGCCTTGGACACTTGAGAAATGAAGGAGCCATATAGGGAGGAAATCTGTCCCTTCCGGGATGAAGACGTCACCAGTCTTGTGAGTATTGTGGGTCTAGTCAGCTCCTAGGTGTTCAGTGCAGCCTGTGCAGAGAGCGCATGTCTGAGCTGCAAGTACTGGAAAAACAAGGTATTCAATAGATTATATTCCCCTCTCAGGGACTGAAAATCTCTCAATAGGTTACCATGATATAGCTGTGAGATGCGACGCACACCACATTTAGACCAGGCAGAAAAGCCCTGTAGCTTATACAGTTCAGTGTAATTCTTATTATTCCAGATACGTGACCACTCAGAGTATCCGTCATACTGGAAATGCTGTTTGGCCTTTTTCCATATCCTATCCATGAGCGCCATAGTGGGACAGTCAGGCAACGCTCCAAACTCTCCTGCCTCCATGCGCTCGACATTATTACATTGATCAGTGCTAAAAAAATTACACTGGCAGGGAAGGGGTTACCACTAGGGGGCGATCAAGGGGTTAAGTGTGTTCCCTCAGCGTAGGGGGGATGGGCTTACTGGAACATGACAGAGATCACTGTTCTCGATCACTGAGAACAGTAGATCCCTGTCATGTCACTAGGCAGAATGGGGAAATGCCTTGTTTACATAGGCAGTTCCCCGTTCTGCCTCTCCTCACCGCAATCGTGGGCCACCGGCAGAAATCGAATCTGTGGGACCCATGGGCACGCTCCCGCGGTGGGCAGCGGGCACGGGCGCGCCCGCTATTATCCTTGAACGGACTGACGTGAAGGTACATCCGTTCTCGCAGGAGAGCCGGCCTGCCACAGTATATCTGCGTGAGTTGGTCTGCAAGCGGTTAAAGAACTCTGAAATAAGCAAACTTTTTCTACAGTTTAACCACTTCAGCCCCGGAAGAATTTACCACCTTCCTGACCAGGCCATTTTTTGCGATACGGCACTGCGTCACTTTATCTGAGAATTGCGTGGTCGTGCGACGTTGTACCCAAAATTGATGTCCTTTTTTCCCCCACAAATAGAGCTTTCTTTTGGTGGTAGTTGATCACCTCTGCGGTTTTTTGTTTTTGCACTATAATCAAAAATAGAGCGACAATTTTGAAAAAAACACAATATTTTGTAGCTTTTGCTATAAATAAATATCCCAAAATTTTAAATAAGAAATTTTTTTTTCCTCAGTTTAGGCCGATATGTATTCTTCTACATATTTTTGGTAAAACAAATCACAATAAACATATATTGATTGGTTTAAGCAAACGTCATAGTGTCTACAGTATAGGGGATGGATTTATGGCATTTTTATTTTTTTTACTAGTAATGGTGGTGATCAGCAATTTTTATTGTGATTGCGACATTGCGGCGGACAGATCGGACACATTTGACACTTTTTTGGACCATTCACATTTATACAGCAATCAGTGCTTAAAATAGCCACTGATTACTGTATAAATGACACTGGCAGGGAAGGGGTTAACACTAGGGGGCGATACTGCATGCACTTTAACCACTTCAATACCAGGCACTTACGCCCCCTGCCCAAGCCAATTTTTAGCTTTCAGCGCTGTCGCTGTTTAAATGACAATTGCACGGTCATGCTACACTGTACCCAAACAGAATTTTTGTCATTTTGTTCCCACAAATAGAGCTCTCTTTCTCTGCAGTTTTTATTTTTTTCTAGACAAATAAAAAAAGACCGAAAATGTTGAAATAATAAACAGTTTTTCTTTTGTTTCTGTTATAAAATGTTGTAAATAAGTAAGTTTTCTCCTTCACCGATGGGCACTGATAAGGCGGCACTGGCAGGCACTGATAAGGTGGCACTGATGGGCACTGACAGGCATTGAGGATGGGCACTGATAGGTGGCACTGATGAGTGGCACTGATATGCAGCACTGATGGGCATTTATAGGTGGCACTGATGGGCACTCATGGGTGGCACTGGTGGGCACTGATAGGCGACACTGATGGGCACTGAAAGGCTGCACTGATGGGTGCTTATGAGTGGCACTGCTGGGCACTGATAGGCGGCACTGATGGGCACTAATACGTGGCACTGATGGGCACTGGTATGCAGCACTGATAGGCATCACTGATGGCGCTGGCACTGGCAGGCACTGATTGGCAGCTGCCTAGGCACTTATTGGCATTTCCCTGGTGGTCTAGGGTGGCATACCTGGTGGTCCAGTGTGATGGCCATCTTTAGTGGTCCTGGCGGCATCTTGGTGGTCTTGGGCGGGCATCCGAGGGGGGGCTGCGCTAATAAACAATCAGCACAGACCACCCCCTGTCAGGAGAGCAGTCGATCAGCTCTCCTCTACTCACTTCTATCAGACGTAAGTGAGGAAGAGCCAATCAACGGCTCTTCCTGTTTACATCGTGATCAGCCGTGATTGGACATGCCTGATCACGTGGTAAAGAGCCTCAGTTGGAGGCTCTCTTTATCGAGATTGGTGTAGCGGTGTGTCAGACTGACACACCGCACCACCAATCGCCGCGATGCACGCCCCCACGGGCGTGCGGCGTCTGTTATCCTGCTGGACATCATATGACGTTTAGTTTAGTTTTGATTAGTTATTTACATAAAATTGTTTAGTAAAATTTTGTTTTTTGATTAGTTTCATTTGTTTTCGGGATTTGTTTCGTTTATTCTTTTTTAAAATCGATTCGACAAGTTTTCAAATCAAATTTAAATAGTTTTCGAATCCGAAAAGTTTTCAAATCAATTTCGAATTTGAAAAGCTTTCGAATTTATTCAAATTCGAATAGTTTTCCAATTTCCAAAAAGAATAAAATAGAATAGAAAATAAAGAAAAACAATAGAATTTTTTTTTCTATTCTATTTTATTCTCTTTGGAAATTGGAAAACTGTTCGAAAAGTATATGAATTTGAAAACTATTTGAATTGGAAAAGTATTCGAAAACTATTCGAATTCAAATTTTGTCCAAATTCGAATTTCGTTATTTCAGATTAGTTTAGAATTTTGTTATTTCAGATTAGGAAGTGTCTTATTTGAAAATACATCTTGGGTTGTCTTCGTTGAGGACATTAAGAGTACATTAAGAGTATTTAGATCATGAAGTGTGCCTTTCTCATAAAATATCTGAGCTGTAAGTTTTAAAGCCGAGTGCCCTGTGGTCAGAAAGTTTTTGGATGAAATGATGCAACTTACATTTTAAGTTATGTCTTATGAAATGTGTCTGATAAAAATATCATCTAGTTTTGCATTGGTCAAAACAATCAGGTGCGTGTTCCTATTGTGTTATGTGTGTATCTCCTCCCATTAGGGCAGCTAAGAAGCTTGGGGGAAGTGACCTGGCGTGAGAAGAATCTTATAGAATCCATTAGGCAATTTAAGCAGCAGCAAGGAACCCGACAAGAAGATTTCGTTGTTCCTGTGTTTGTTTACAGGTAGGTAGGTGTAGTGAGACAATACATTTCATAATGGCATTGTTTTACATTGCAGGGTAAAGATATTACAGCATGAAAATATAAATTAAAGGGTCATGCTCAGGTTACCCCCTGCCATTTTATATGTTTCACATAGTTCAATGCAGAAATCCCCCTGCCTGCATTAGGAGGTAATTATGAGATGATAGATTAGCTTTAAATCAAGCTTTTTAGATGACTCCTCTTACAGTTATACTCCCTGCAACCCAACATTAACCCTTTCTGTAACCCAAATACTCATACCAATCCTCACCCCCCTTTAAACCTAGCACTATTTTTTTCTGTAAAGCTGACACAAAACTTTACACTAGCACTCACTGCAATCTTTTCTTTCACACTTAACTCTTCTGTAAATCTGCACACTAACGCCACGTACACACGGTCAGAATTTCCAACAACAAATGTTCGATGTGAGCTTGTTGTCGGAAAATCCGACCGTGTGTATGCTCCATCGGACATTTGTTGTCGGAATTTCTGACAACAAAAATTTGAGAGCTGGTTCTCAAATTTTCCGACAACAAGAGTTGTTGTCGGAAATTCAGACCGTGTGTACACAATTCAACGCACAAAAATTAGACGCATGTTCGGAATCATTGAACTTAATTTTTCTCGGCTCGTCGTAGTGTTGTATGTCACCGCATTCTTGACAATCGGAATTTCCGACAACAATTGTGCGACCGTGTGTATGCAAGACAAGTTTGAGCCAACATCCGTCGGAAATTTATCCACGGTTTTGTTGTCGGAATGTCTGATTGTGTGTACGCGGCATAAGGGCTTTTATTTGCTTTAATGAGTTTTGCATTCCCACAGTCCAACTGAAGCAAGTAAAATGCATGTCAAAAGGAGGTTAAAGAGTAAGCAAACCCTGATGGGTTTTACTTCCTCTTTATTTCCCTGCAAAGGTAAAGCATAATAGGCTACTGTGCATCGCATAGTAGCCCATTATGTGTCACTTACCTGAAACCGAAGCCTGCGATGTCCCCGATGTCCCCGCTGGCTGGAAGCGTCCATCTTCAGCCCTCTTTCTTCCGGGGCTGCGAACTCCGGCTCTGTGACTGGCCAGAGTCGCGTGACGTCACTCCCGCGCATGCGCGCATGAGCCACCAGTCACGGCATGCCCTTCCTTTAGAAACGGCACAATCGCCGTTTCTAAAGTGCACCTGCGCCTTAGGATGTTTCAATTTTCCAAAGATGTGATTTTCATATGACTATGCTTACACCCCCTGAGTCTCAGTGATGAAAAAGATATATATGCCAAATTTCAAGAAGATTGGATAATATTTAGGGGTTGCACACATTGGTCACTTTCATCACAAACTAGTAAAATTTCTAACATTGAACTAAGTGTACAAAAGAAGAAAACAAAGATTCCTATTAGAATAAACATTACAAAGCTATGGCTGAAATCAATAAGACAGTTATAGTGGAAGACTCATCTCCATCATCACAAGCACCTAGTGACGAAGAGGCTGAGTTTTCGCCTCCAGCAACGAAAAAATTACGTTCAAGTCCTAGATTAAAACCTTTTGATCAGAAACTCACGTCTACTTGGGATCGAGAACAGCTATCTATTCGACAAGCAAGTACTTCATTTATAGCAACTGCAAACAGCCTTGGCCACGATGTTTCAAAAATTTCCATATCTCCAGCTACCATTTACCGAGCTCGGGTCATCAATAGAAGTAAAATGGCAAAGAAAATCGAAGAGTCACTCTTTGAAAATCCTCCTTATTTGGTCTTGCATTGGGATAGTAAACTGTTGCCCTCAGTTGCCCATGGGAATGTCAAAACTTTGGAAGATAGAGTTGCAGTTCTAGTGACTGGAAAAGATTTTGAGCATTTGCTTGGCGTACCTGTTGCCCTGAAAGGCACCGGTGAGCAGATGGCTGAAGTAGTTATTTCGGAAAGTGGACCGATTTGGGCTACAAGACAATATAATCGGTATATGCTTAGATACTACAGCATTTAATACAGGACTGATCAGAATTGAAAGGGAAATCGGATGAACATTGTTGTGGTTGGCTTGCCGTCATCACATCCATGAACTAATATTGAAAGGAGTGTTTGAGGATTGTTGTGGCATACCATCAAGTGGTCCTGACATCCAGAAAAAGGAAGTGAAACGATTAGAGGGTAAAAACATGTTTTTTGAAGGAAAAGACCTGAGCCATTTCGATACTAATAAAACAAAGACGTTCTTTGAATTGTTTGGGATCCACGACGTGACAGAATACTGCTGTGATTCTCTAAGAAGCCATGTGAACGCTCTTAAGGTTGTCAATGATACCGCAGAAAGAGGAATTGCACTTATAAAAAAGTATAACGAAACGGTCAGGGATGAACAACAAAAACAATTCTTGTTGAGGGTAGTTGAGCATCACAGAAAAGTCGTCACCAAGCGAACAAAACTAGGGATTGCATCGTTCAAAATTGATTAATATAACACATATTTTGCCTATCATATTACCTATTAATCTTAAGCCCTGTACACACGATCGGATTTCCTATGGTTTTTAAACCAATGCATTTTTCCATCGGAAAAACGATGAAGCTGACTTCCGTCAGTCTTGCCCACACACCATCAGTCAAAAAACCGACCATTCCAAACGCGGTGATGTAAAACACTCCAATGAGCTGAGAAATATGAAGTTCAATGCTTCTGAGCATGCGTCGACTTGATTCTGAGCATGTGTGGGTTTTTTATCCGATGGAGTTCCCCACAGACGATAGTAATTTTCTATCGTTTTTTTTAACCATCGGATAAATTTAAAACATGTTCTATTTTTAAACACCGATGGAAAAAAGACCGATGGGGCCCATACACGATCGGTTTGTCTGATGAAAAAAGTCCATCGGACTGATTTCATCGGTAAAACCGATCGTGTGTACGCGGCTTAAGTGTATCGTTTTAATAGTATTTTAAGTTTGTGATTTCTAGTTTTCCCAATAAAAGTAATTAACATTGAAAAATCATAATTTTTGCCTACTTTTACAAAACAGATCAAAGTGTGCAACCTCTAAATATTATCCAATCTTCTTGAAATTTAGCATATATATCTTTTACATCACTGAGACTCGGGGCGTAAGCAAAGTCTGCAAAAATTTTACAGTTTAATTTTTGCCTTAGAAAATGAAACACCCTACTGCGCCTGCGTTGGCGCTAGTCTCAATTGTAAATATCTCCTAAACCGTGGAGCCCCTAAAGGTAAGCCTTAATCTAGGCGTACCTGTAGGTAAAAGTGCACCTGTCAGTGAAGTCTGAACGATCTTAGAAGCATTTCAACCTGATGTCAAACTAATGCAATCAACACAAGTCCAAAGCCCATTGACACAGGCCTTTAACTTCCCTGTATCCCTAACACTAACCTTTCCAATAACCCTCATACAAAGCCTCCCTGCAATAACCCTCCTTGTAACCCAATTTACTGTTGTGATCTAATCATTTTAATACATTTTTGGATGCTATTCTGAAGATCCATAGTGTGCTGGCAAAATATGTTTGACCTGCGTAGACACCGATTCTCAGCTGCTATAGGAACCACATGCTTTGGTCACTAAATTCTACTGAACTCCCTTACACTAACTGTCCCTCTCTATCTCTAACACTAATGCTACCTGTAATCCTAACACTCCCTGTGACCCTTAAGCCTAGTACACACCATTCGTTTTTTTTTCGTTCAACCCAACGGGATGAACAAAAAAAAACTGACAAGTTCCAGTCAGAGATGTTGTACTAACAATCTGATGTTAGTACAGCAATATTCCTTGCTGAGCTATTGTGTTATGACAGGGGGAAGGTCCCCCCCCCCCCCACCAGAACACTCCGATCAGCGCTGGTCGGCCGCTGGTTTTCCAGCATGCTCGTCCTACACGCGGGCTGAATGTCAGTTGGTTATTATTGAACCAGCCAATGTCGCCCAACATTCGGCCCATGTGTACTAGGCTTTACACAAGCCACCCCTGTATCCATAAATTCCAATCCTAACACTAATTGTCTCTGCTATTAAAGTTGTTCTAAACGTAAAACGTTTTTTACCGTAATGAATGGCAAACAGATGAATGAACATCAAAATATGGTTATCCATTTGCTGTGCCCTGCCCAACCCCAAAAACTAACCTGTACCAATCCAGCGCTGTGCGAGTCATGCCGGTCTTCTCTACCCTCTTCTCGCTCTCACAAGTTTGGCTGAGAGTAGCAGGATTCATTGGTTCCTGCTGCTGTCAGGGCCAGTTCACACCACATGCAGTCCAGTGCGTTTCTTTCTTGCATCAAAAACGCATGGAAAGTAGGTTATATGATTTCCAATGGCATAGTTCACACCAGTACTTGCAGTTCCAGTGTGTTCCAGAAAAATCAGTGGAACATGTTGCATTTTACCTGCACTGGAGTGTACTGGAACACTGTAAAAAGCATCAAAAACGCACTGGAACGCACCTAGAATGCACTGGAACACCCATGTCTCTATTTAATGTTAAAAAAGAGGGGGAAAATGCACTGGTCTGCATCAAAAATGCACTGTAACGCATCAAAAAGCACTGGAATGCATCAATAGCTAGTCAAAAACGCGCATGCAGAAAAGCATCTGGAACACATCCGGACTGCTTTTCTATGGTGTGAACTGGCCCTCAGTCAAATTCTGTGAGCAGAGAGTAAGCGTGTGGTGACTCAGCGATGGTGGCAGATGTCCATTGACACACACATAGCGTGGCTCAACGCTGTGTGTGTGTCAATGGATGCCTGCTACCATAGCAAGTGCTTGCTATGAGGGCAGACACAAAAGAGGAGGAGACAAGATCACCAACAGGGACCCCAGAAGAGGAGGTTTGGGGTTGCTCTGTGCAATACTATTGCAGGTTAGTGTAACATGTTTATGATTTTAAAGTGCCTTTACAAAAGATTCAACCGAAACATAAGAACGCTGGAATCTTCAATTTTGATTGTGACATTTTTCCTTTCTTTAGATATAGGGAGCTTTTTTCCACGGGCAATAAAGGCAGTAAATGGGAATTTTTTCCACGGGCAATAAAGCCCGTGGCAATAGAGGCAGTAAATGGGAATTTAACCACTTGCCTACTGGGCACTTAAACCCCCTTCCTGCGCAGGCCAATTTTCAGCTTTCAACAATGTCGCACTTTGAATGACAATTGCGCAGTCATACTATACTGTAAACAAATTACATTTTTATCTTTTTTTTTCACACAAATAGAGCTTTGTTTTGTGAATATTTTATCACTGCTGGGATTTTTATAGGTTGGTATAACATTTTGCAAACAAGTAATGTTTCTCCTTCATTGATGTGCGCTGATGAGGTTGCACTGATGGGCACTGATAGGAACTGATGGGGCAGCACTGATAGGTGGCACTGATGGGTTTGCACTGATGGGTGAGACTGATGAGCACTGATGTGCGGCACTGAAGGGCACGAATAGGTGGTACTGATAGGTAGCACTGATGATAAGGCACTGATGGGCACTGATTGGCAGCACTGATCGGCACTGATAGGTGGCACTGGTAGGGATTGATAGGTGGCACTGATGGGCAGTAATGATTTGCATTGGTAGGTGGCACTGGTAGGCACAGATGAGGTGGCAGTGGCTCTGTTCGGGAAGGATGTCCCTCTGACAGAAGCCAGTGATCAGCGATGTCAACGTTAGGAAATAAAATAGCCTATTACCGGCTCTGTTTACATCACGTGATCATTGGCTGACAGCTGATTACCCGGTAAGGGGTCGGGATCGGCCCCTTACTCCGATCTATGGTCAGCCAAGTCTCGTGGACTCACTGATCACAGAGTGTGCCGCGCACGCCCTCCAGGGGGCGCACAGGCACCGCTTGCTTGAGAGGACGTACATGGATGCCCTCCCGGCAATTTAGGCCCGCGGGCACAAAGAGGTTAACTTTAGGTTAGGTAAACAATGGTAATTTGTTATTTTTTTATTTAGTTTTTGTGATGTGTGTGTAGTTGGTTGTGATTTTATTTGTGATGGAGTTCCCCTCATTGTTTGTTTGTAATTTTGGTGTGGAATTTATTCACAATGTGAATAAATTTATTTAAAAATAATCTTATATCCTTTTTTTTTTCACAAGAAGACTAATCTTAGATCTTTACACCTATATATTATGTAGCTACTGTATATGGAGCTTGCAACATCAAGATTGAGACTCCCCCAACTGCTACTGAGAGAGTGAAACCTGGTTTAGTGGTGGGAGCCATGGCTTCCAAATGTCCCTTTTCGTTGCCGAGACAGTTCCAGTGTGGAACCCAAATCCTTATTTTGCCAACAACTGCTGCTTCTTTAGGACAACTGCTGCTTCTTTAGGACAACTGCTGCTTCTTTAGGACAACTGCTGCTTCTTTAGGACAACTGTTGCTTCTTTAAGACAACTGCTGCTTCTTTATGACTGATATGGAAATCTTTATAAATAAAGATGGTAATTCAATAACAAAACTACTTTTATATTTCTCTTAAACTTATATGATCCCATTCTCAACTGAAGCCCCGTACACACGACCGGTTTTCCTGCCAGGAAAACTGCCAAGAGAGCTTTTGGCCGGGAAAACCGGACGTGTGTATGCTTCCTCGCAGTTTTCCCGACAGGAAAACAGCCGGGAATCCCGGTGGGAAAATAGAGAACCTGCTCTCTATTTTTCCGTCGGATTGCCTGCGTTTTTTTTCCCGCCAGATTTACTACTACTTTCCTATGGGAAACACTGCGAGGCAGTGCCGCTGGAGCATACACACGGCCGGGATTCCTGGCCAAAGCTCTCATGGCAGTTTTATTGCCGGGAAACCCGGCTGTGTGTAGGGGGAAAAAGCTACCGAGCAGGTTCTCTGCTTTCCCCTCGGTTTTCCCGGCTGACTTTTTACCGCCGGGAAAACCGAGCGTGTGTACAGGGATTAAGTGTTACAGAATCCATTCTCTCCTTAGATCTCCCCTCCATCTGGGCTGATGCCATCCACTCATTTTAAGCACCAAGTCACAAAGCCACCTACTTATTTTAAGAATTCAAGGCACCATCCTTCTAACAGTTCCAACTGGGGAGGTTCCCAGCTAACTATGAGCTTTTTGTTTTGGGCAAGGCATCCCACTTGACTGACTATTGGCAGCTTTGTTCAAGACCTTGGGTCCTACCTTATGTGTCTTCTACCTATATGGCTACCTTTGGACCTGGCATGAAGCTTGCTGTACAAAGCAGCTATGAGTGTGTGAGCACGTTTATCTTCTATTTAAACTTGAATAACAAAATTGCTAAGTTTTTGTTTCCTGTTTCAGCTGTTGTCGTGGATGGAATCCCACGGAAGGATCTGAGATAAAAAAGATTTTCACCAGTGTGTACCAAATCACAGGTAATCCCAAACCATGCTATTCTGGGTCTCTGAGGTTTTTCAGCAACCTTTTAAAGGTGTTTACATTTTCCTGACAATACAAATAACTGTGATCGCAAATATTGGCCATAGTCAGATTTTCCTGTATCCCGTTATTATTTAACCAATGACAACTGACGTACATATTAATGTATTACTCATTAGCACATGGTCATTACAAGATCATGGTTGCAGCTGCAGCCATGATCCTTGCAGCATTTTTTTCAGCTGACAATGGGCTGTTTTGCCAAAGAGATCACTTGATCACTTGTACAGTGTTGTAAGATGCTGCCCCCCCCCCCACTCCTGCTGCCATCCACAGTGCTTTCCGATCTTTCCTGTTTTTTCAGGAAGCCCAGGACTGTGGTAAGCAGCCAGGGCAACATCCCTCAGAGGAGGCGGAGGAAAATCAACTCCCCCATCTCCTCTGTAACAAATGAACTTGGAAGGGACAATGATTTCGTAACAGCTAGAGAACTAGCTAACCAAGCACACTCTGTGATTGGTTAGTTGCATTGGAGGGCAGGAGAGAAATCAGGTGTCTAATAGATCCCTGATGTCTCCATAAGGAGGATTTTTCACTACCTAAAGCTGTCACATAAGGCTGTCAGCCCCCTTGTGATATCAATAAAATTACATGAGAAAATACTATAGCTATTTTTGATTCCTATATTAAGAGCCTGTTCTGCTACAGCTTGTATGGAAAGAATGGAGCATACAAATGGTCAGGCTTAAAGCTTGAGTTTAGTCAGTAATTTTTTTTAAAATCTTTGGCATAAAAAAAAAGAAGCATTTGCTGCATTACCTTTCATCTGGAGCTGTGCTGCAGTATTTTTCTCCACCATCAGTCTTTTGGGCTGAATGACAGCCAGTATCATTCACCTTGGCACCCAGCCTTCCTGGATCCGCCCCCTGGGGCACATAATTGCACCCACATAGACTAACAGGAGAATGCAGCATCATTCAGACCTGTCCACTTTAGGAGCATGATATGGGAAAGAGGACCCATTAAGTCATGTGACTGGACCAAAAAAACACAAAAAAAAGTGTGTGGTACCCCAAAAAAGCCATACAACTCTTAATCTTTGCATGCAACCTGGATGGCAAGGAAAGGAAGGGGGGGGGGCAAATATGCAACCTTTCCCTTGAACCATACCAGGCCACATGCCCTCATTATGGGAGGATGCCTTGCCAAGAAAGAATCTCCCTGGCAAAGCATCTTGTCCCCATGTTGATGCGAATAAGGGCCTCTCCCCTACAACCCTGGCCAGTGGTTGTGGGAGTTTGCATGCAGGGGGCTTATTAGCATCCAGAAGCCCCTCTACTAATAAGTAAATTGTTAATCTCGATGCCCACTGCCCATCAAAACAAAAACCCAATGACACGGCGCACATGACCGATCCCAAAAGTACCATTTGCTTTTATGCTTCCCGAGCTATCATCAGCTATATAATGGAAGTGGTGACATAATTGCCCATATATGGCCATGGCCATAGTGGAAAAAGGGTATTGTCCAAATATGGGCATCTGGCCATATTTAGACAATGATGTAACCTCTCTGATCCCTGCCCAGTGAAACAAAACCATGTAAGTGAATGGCCTAGGTGACATCAGTGACTGGTAAGGACGCTTCTTTAGTAACCTGTACAGCTGGATGCTGCTATGTTCATCCACGCCTAACGCCCTAAAGGTTCAATGTTTGGATAAGCTTCCGAACAGCTAATGTATTGTCCAAACTTACGTTCAGAAAGAACACTGAGCTTATCCCTACTGAGGATGTGGGACTGTCATTTATTCATTTTTGGCTTTTGGCTTAATTCAACAGACATGTATCTTTTTTCAATCTATGTATGTAACTACGTATGTATGTGTGTAATGGCTTCAACAATAGTTTTGCTACTCAGACTTATTAAATCTCATAATGTTCTTAGGACAATTTAGAGAATTAAAACAAACATGTGCTTTGGGAATAAATATTTTAATAGCTTACAAGTTATTTTAACGGCAAACAATTTTTGAGAAAAGTGGGAGTTTGGCTTGGTTGCAAACAGACATATTTCTCTTCAAAATAGAGACACGAACATACTCAGATAAAAAATGTAATTTTTATTTACAGGCATCCAACCCATTGTTGTGATCACGCAATGTTCCTCAGGGAATTGGAAGAAAATTGAGGCCAAATTTGTAGAGTTTGGTTGCACACGCTTTGTGGCCATGGAAAATTACACTGAAAATAACCAGACACGAACCAGAGAGACCGATGAGAATGTCCTAAAACTTCTGACAATGTGCATTGAGGAGGCGGAGACTGGAATCGGGAAATTGGCGAATCAGGATCCTTCCAGGAGACCAATCAAAATGATGATAGGGCAAATTGACCAAGACTTAGAACGGTTGAGAGAGACCAAGTTAAAATGTGAAAAATTTATGAAGTAAATTGTGCTGAAAGCAACAGTCACCTCACTGATGTTTTTGTGTTAGTGTTTTTTTATAAAATCTCAGTATATAATAATAATATTATTAATTATTATAATAATTTAACAAGCATGGTTAAAAATTAACTTTTGCGAAAAATATAAATACATTCAAAGGTTGCTTTTAAAAAAAAAAAATACATTAATTAACCACTTGTTTACTGGGCACTTAAACCCCCCTCCTGCCCAGACCAATTTTAAGGTTTCAGCGCTGTCACACTTTGAATGACAATTGTGCGGTCATGCTACACTGTACCCAAATGAAATTTTTATAATTTTTTTTCACACAAATAGAGTTTTCTTTTGGTGGTATTTGATCACTGCTGGGGTTTTTATTTTTTGCTAAACTAACAAAAAAAATGGAAAATTGTGAAGAAAAACAAACAAACAGTTTTCATAGTTTGTTATAAAATTTTGCAAACAGGTAATTTTCTCCTTCATTGATATACTCTGATGAGGCTGCACTGATGGGCTGCACTGATAGGCACAGATAAGGCGGCACTGATGGGCACTGATGAGGCGGCACTGATAGGTGGCATTGATAGGTGACACTGGTGGGTGGCACTGATGGGCACTGATAGGTGGCACTGATGGGCACTTATAGGTGGCACTGATGGGTACTGATGGGCACTGGTAGGTAACACTGTTAGGCAGCACTGGTGATGAGGCACTGATTGGCACTGATAGGTGGCACTGATGAGCATTGATAGGGGGCACTGGTAGGCAGCACTGTTGTGCACTGGTAGGTGGCACTGGTGAGCACTTGCAGGTGGCACTGGTGGGCATAGATGAGGTGGCGGCTGCTTTCCGTGATCGGGACCGATGTCTCTCTGACAGCCGTCGATGATCGGCTTTTGTTTTTCTCCTCACGCTATCAGCGTGAAGAGAAAAAATAGCCGATTACCAGCTCTGTTTACATCACATTATTAGCTGTCATTGGCTGACAGATGATCACGTGGTAAGGGGTCGGGATCGATCCCTTACTCCGATCTGTGATCAGCCGAGTCTCCTTGACTCGCTGATCACAGAGCGCGCCGCGCACCCTGCAGGGAGCGTGCCGCGCGCACCCTGCAGGGGGCGCGCAGGCCGCTCGAGCACGGGAGGATGTCTATTGAAGGCCTCCCGGCAAAGTAGGTCCGTGCTGTAGCCTTCATTTGGCTATAGCGCAGACAGAAAGGCGTTAAAGTAAGACACCAAATAAGACTGTCTGGTTCCTTGAATAACTCCAAACTCAAATTTAGTCAAATTTAGTCATTTCCAGGAGATCGATCAAAACAATGATTGGGCAAGCTGACCAAGACTTACAACTGCCAAGACAGACCAAATTAAAATGTGAAATATTTTTGAAGTAAACCGGGCTGAATACAATAGTCACCTCATGTTCTGAGATTTTCTAAAATCTCTTTGTATAATATTCATATTATTATACAAGGTTTATATAGTGGCAACAGTTTGTGCAACGCTTTACAATATAAAGGGAGACAATACAGCAACAATACAATTCAATACAATAGGGTTAGCAGGGTCCTGCTTCTGGTAGTTTACAATCTAATTGGGAGGGGCTGGTGAAACAAAAAGGTAGTAACTGTGAGGAATTAACTGGTGGGAGAAGTAGAAGATTTGGTTATTAGCTGAAGGCAGGATAGGCCTCGCTAAAGAGATGAGTTTTCAGGGATCGCCTAAAAGTGGACATAGCTGGACAGGTTAGGGTAGTGAGTTCCAGAGGATGGGAGAGGCTCTGGAGAAGTCCTGGAGATGAGCTTGGGAGGAAGAGACAGGGGAGCTAAAGAGCAGGAGGTCTTGGGAGGAGTGGAGAGAATTGTTTGGTGTGGTGATGTTTGGAGATATGATTGGTTATGTAGCTCAGGGCAGAGTTGTAAATGGCTTTGTATGTTATTTGGTAATGTTTTGAATTTTATTATTATGAATTATATTATTATTATTATTAATATAACAAGTCACCCCTTGTGCATTCTAAGTTTTCTCTTTCACATTAGATTCAGGTGACCAGATTTTTAAAATTAAATCCGGGGACATATTTTTTTTTTTTTACTAGTAAAAGCCTGTCAAGTCTCACTTTTCGGGCCCCAGCTACTACTGGATGGGGTGTGGAGGAAGATCACTCTGCCAGGGAAGGCAAGGAGATAAGCAGGCAGGTGGCTGGTTGGGACTTGAGCCAAGGCAGAAGAACATGCGAGCGGAACTGAATGGGCATGCACGCGAAACTGAAGAAATATTCCCTCCGCTCCGACTAACACATGATCATCAGAAAAGGGCACAGATAATGGAAAAAAATAGACCCCCCCCCCTAAGCTAGTAGGTGCGGTGGAGCGGGGGGGTGTAATTCAGAATTATTATTTTTTTATTCTGCACTTTCATGTTTTTGAAATTGCCCCAGCCCCTGTTCACATCCAATCCGGGGACAAAACCGGGGACAGACTTGGTCCGGGGACAGTGTCCTCAATCCGGGGACTGTCCCCGGAAACTGGGGATGTCTTGTCACCCTACATTAGATGCCCCCCATTAAATCAGAGTCCCCCTTTCACATCAGAAGTCTTCCATTTCCATTAAAGCCCCTCTTTCCATCAGAGTCCCCTTTTCAAATCAGGGTTGTCCTTCCACATCAGAAGACTCCTTCACATCAAAGTCCCCCCTCCCATCAGAAGTCCCTGCCCATCACATCATGGCCCCCCCTTCACATTAGAGCTTCCTCTTCACATCAGTGTCCCCCTTTTCCATCAGATGCCCCATCACATGAGAGCCCCCCTCTCTTTCTGTCAGAGTCTCCCTCCCACATCAGAAGCCCCTTATCACATTAGAGTTGCTGTGGGTCAGGTAAAATCTTGGAGTGGTCTAGATGAGGCTCACGGATCATAATTTGGAGATCCCTGCCCTATATGAATTAGTACCCACTTCCTTTTTGTGTTGAATTAAAGTAAGACACCAATTTGTACTTTTTTGGTGCCTTGAATAACTCCAATCTTCTATTTAGTCATTTCACAGAAGCCCTTATACTGAAGCCATTTCCTATAATGTATACATAACTTTTTGGACACAACATGCATCACATACAGATAATATAAATGATACAGTACATCCTGTTGTCAACATTATGGGCAAAATTATAACTTATTCGCTTCCTCGGATAAATCTTCTTTGCCATACAGTATAAACAATCTATTTGAAAAAATATATATATCGTAAATTATTATGCGGCGTACACACGACCGTTTTTAATGACGAGAAAAATGCAATTTTTTAAAATGGTCATTAAAAATGATGGTGTGTGGGCTCCAGAGCATTTTTCATGACGTGAAAAACGGCCATGAAAAAATTGGAACATGCTCTAATTTTTCTCTTCGTTTTTCACATCATCATTTTTCTCGTCATGAAAAACGGCCGTGTGTAGGCTTTAACGGCGTGAAAAAAAATGCGCATGCTCAGAATCAAGTATGAGATGGGAGCGTTCATTCTGGTAAAACTAGCGTGCGTAATGGAGATAGCACATTCGTCACACTGTAACGGACTGAAAAGCACGAGGCTGAAAAGCGCAAATCGTCTCTCAACAAACTTTAGTAACATGAAGGGTGGTGCCATCCGAATGGAAATTCCCCTTTATAGTGCCGTCGTATGTGTTGTACGTCACCGCGCTTTACTCGAACATTTTTTTCCACGATAGTGTGTAGGCAAGGCAGGCTTGAGAGGAAACACGAAAAATCACGTCGAGAAAAATGCATTTTTTTTCAATGACATTAAAAACGGCCGTGTGTACGCGGCATTATATTACAGTAATACAATCATTACCTTAGCAGCTTGCTGTTGTATAAAAAAGCTCTTATACCCTGTACACACAATCGTTTTTTCCAATGAAAAAACTCTGATGGACTTTCCGATGGAAAAAAAAAACGATAGGAAATTCCGATCGTCTGTGTGGAACTCCAACGGAGAAAAAAACAACGCATGCTCAGAATCAAGTCGACGCATGCTCAGAAGCATTGAACTTCATTTTTCTCGGCTCGTCTGAGTGTTTTACGTCACCGCGTTTTTGACGGTCTGAATTTTGCCTGATGGTGTGTATGCAAGACTGATAGAAGTCAGCTTCATCGGAATTCCGACGGAAAATTCCATCGGATTTTATTCCATCAGAAATCCGATCGTGTGTACAGGGCATTAGGGTTGTATCAGATTAAAAAACACACTCACCGGCCACTTTATTAGGTACACCTTGCTAGTACCGGGTTGGACCCCCTTTGGCCTTCAGAACTGCCTTCATTCTTCATGGCATAGATTCAAAAAGGTGTTGGAAACATTCCTTTAGAGATTTTGGCCATAGTGACATAATGGCATCACGCAGTTGCTCCAGATTTGTCGGCTGCACATCCATGATGCAAATTTCCCATTCCACCACATCCTCTATTGGATTGAGATCTGGTGACTGTGGAGGCCCTGTGACCTCATTGTCATGTTCAAGAACCCAGTGGTGAGATGATTTGAGCTTTGTGACAGAAGATGGGGACACTGTAGTCATAAAGGGATGGACATGGTCAGCAACAATACTCAGGTAGGCCGTGATGTTTAAACAATGCTCAATTGGTACCAAGGGGCCCAAAGTGTGCCAAGAAAATATCCCCCCCCCCACACCATTACACCACCACCACCAGCCTGAACCGTTTATACAAGGCAGGATGGATCCATGCTTTCATGTTGTTTATGCCAAATTCTGACCCTACCATCTGAATTACGCAGCTGAAATCAAGACTCCTCAGACAAGGCAACGTTTTTCCAATCTTCTATTGTCCAATTTTGGTGAGCCTGTGCGAAATGTAGCCTCAGTTTCCTGTTGTTAGCTGACAGGAGTGGCACCCGGTATATTATTCTGCTGCTGTAGCCAATCTGCTTCAAGGTTTGATGTGTTGTGCATTCAGAGATGGTATTCTGCATACCTTGGTTGTAACGAGTGGCTATTTGAGTTACTGTTGCCTTTCTATCATCTCAAGCCAGTCTGCCCATTCTCCCCTGACCTCTGACATCCAAAAGGCATTTTCCTGCACACAACTTCCGCTCACTGGATATTTTCTCTTTTTCGGACCATTCTCTGTAAACCCGAGAGATGGTTGTGCATGAAAACCCCAGTAGATCAGCAGTTTTTTAAATACTCAGACCAGCCTGTCTGGCACTAACAACCATGCCACGTTCAAACTCACCTAAATCCCCTTTCTTCCCCATTCTGATGCTCTGTTAGAACTTCAGTTTCCTTCTGCTTGGAAGCTCCAGGCTCCTTATCCTAAAGCCCTGTACACACGATAGGTTTAACCGATGAAAACAGTCCGATGGACTTTTTTCATTGGACAAACCGATCGTGTATGGGCCCCATCGGTCTTTTTTCCATCAGTGTTTAAAAATAGAACATGTTTTAAATTTATCCGATGGTTAAAAAACCGATAGCAAATTACTATCGTCTGTGTGTAACTCCATCGGATAAAAAACCCACGCATGCTCAGAATCAAGTCGACGCATGCTCAGAAGCATTGAACTTCATTTTTCTCGGCTCATCGGATTGTTTTACGTCACCGCGTTTGGGACGGTCGGATTTTTGACTGATGGTGTGTAGGCAAGACTGATGGTAGTCAGCTTCATCGGTTTTCCGATGGAAAAATCCATCGGTTAAAAAACCATGGGAAATCCGATCGTGTGTACAGGGCTTTAGACTTGTCTGCCCCTTGTAGCGTCCGCTGTGGCAGGGCAGTGACACCATGTTTGGAGCCGGGGGCCTGCAACATCATACCTCTTAGATCTGGTCATCTCTGCTGTCCAGCGGGTCGGCAGGTGCAAGCGGGCTCCAGGGAGTATTTAGAGCATGCCAGGAGTGGGAGAATCTGTGATGTGAGCTGGGGGAGAGGATCTTTGAAGGATCGGCACATGGGAGCTCAGAGAAGCAGGACCTCTCACATGCCGAGCTTGGCTCCGCCCTACCTTGGAAGGAACATTAAACACCCAGAGGGCATGGAATTCACTTACAGGACCACCATGTAGATACAGTGCCTTGAAAAAGTATTCATACCCCTTGACATTTTCCACATTTTGTCATGTTACAAACCAAAAACCTAAATGTATTTTATTGGGATTTTGTGTGATTGACCAACACAAAGTGGCACATGATTGTGATGTGGAAGGAAAATGATAAATGGTTTTCCAAATTTTTTACAAATAAATATCTGAAAAGTGTGGCGTGCATTTGTATTCAGCCCCCTTTCCTCTGATACCCCTAACTAAAATCAGGTGGAACCAATTGCCTTCAGAAGTCACCTAATTAGTAAATAGAGTCCACCTGTGTGTAATTTAATCTCAGTATAATTACAGCTTCTCTTTGAAGCCCTCAGAGATTTGTTAGAGAACCTTAGTGAACAAACAGCATCATGAATGCCAAGGAACACACCAGACAGGCCAAGACCAAAACCTACCTGCAAACCTACCAAGACATGGCTGTCCACCTAAACTGACAGGCTGGGCAAGGAGAGCATTAATCAGAGAAGCAGCCAAGAGGCCCATGGTAACTCTGAAGGAGCTGCAGAGATCCACAGCTCAGGTGAGAGAATCTGTCCACAGGACAACTATTAGTTCACTCCACAAATCTGCCCTTTATGGAAGAGTGGCAAGAAGAAAACCATTGTTGAAAGAAAGCCATATAAAGTTCTGTTTTCCAGTTTGTAAGAAGCCATGTGGGGGACACAGCAAACATGTGGAAGAAGGTGCTCTGGTCAGATAAGAGCAAAATTGAACTTTTTGGCCTAAAAGCAAAAGGCTATGTGTGGCTGAAAACTAACCGTGCACATCACCCTGAACACACCATCCCCACCGTGAAACATGGTGGTGGCAGAATCATGTTGTGGGGATGCTTTTCTTCAGCAGGGACAGGAAAGCTGGTCAGAGTTGATGGGAAGATGGATGGAGCCAAATACAGGTAAATCTTAAGAAGAAAACCTGTTAGAGTCTGAAAAAGACTTGAGACTGGGGCGAAGGTTCACCTTCCAGCAGGGCAGCGACCCTAAACATACAGCCAGAGCTACAATGGAATTGTTAAGATCAAAGCATATTAATGTGTTAGAATGGCCCAGACAAAGTCCTAAATCTAATTGAGAATCTGTGACTTGAAAATTGCTGTTCACAGACACTCTCCATCCAATCTGACAGAGCTTGGGATATTTTGCAAATGAGAATGGGCAAAAATGTCACTCTCTAGATGTGCAAAGCTGGTAGAGACTTCCCCAAAAAGATGTTCAGTTGTAATTGCAGCAAAAGGTGGTTCTACAAAGTATTGACTCAGGGGGGCTGAATACAAATGCACATCACACTTTTCAGATATTTATTTGTAAAAAAAATTGAAAACCATTTATCATTTTCCTTCCACTTCACAATTATGTGCAACTTTGTGTTGGTCTATCACATAAAATCCCAATGAAATACATTTACGTTTTTGGTTGTAACATGAAAAAAATTTGAAAAATTCCAAGGGGTATGAATACTTTTTCAAGGTATGTAGGTATGACATAACCCAAAAGTCCTTTCTACTTTGGGGAAGACAAATTGGCAGACATTACAAAGGCCTGAGGTCCCTTATATTTAGCATATTTTTTTGGAGCATGCACAATCATATTTATTTTTTATCTGTCAGTATAAATACACTTATCTCTATCTAGACCATAGCACTGTGTACACTGTGAGAATGCCATTGGGTTTTATCCAAGTGATTTGTGATACGTGACCTGTAATTTTCTAGCTGCAGGCTGTGCTTAACAGGAAGACATATACAGGGTCATTTCATTGTAATTCATTGTAATTCTTATGGGACTTTGGCACTTCATTCTCTCTTATGCAAATTTCTTTCAGAAATGATGTTTTTGATTTCCTTGGCTTCCTTTTACTGCACTTGTCAGTTTTGCTGCGGTCTTGGAAGTTTCTGCACACAAAATCACTGGATCTACTGGTAAGGAACATACTAATATGAGGGCACATTATTTTCTGTCTATTAGGGCACAGCTGGGTGGAACTCTCAATATTGAAAAAAAGAGGGAGCTCTAATTAATCTTGCAGGAATCGCTGCAATACTGGGACCTGCCAATATGAAATTAGAAGCTCTTTTCCTTCTTCTTGGCAGAAAAGGGTATAGCAGGTGATCCGCTTTACATAGACTGTCCAGGGATACTTTCTTACCGTTTCTTTCATATATACTGTATAATTGTTTTTGCTGTACAGATTATTACATTTGCTATTGACAAAATGTTTAGTACCAAAATTGTCCATAACTAAAAGTGTCTGTATTCATGTAATGGGGACAGAAGAGTGAAAGCTCCTCTAAAACAGAGACCAGTGGGAACACTTCACTGAGCTTCACTATGGAATATCTAAGATTTTCAATCACTGGGCAATGTATTAGGAACTAATCCTAAACCAGTACAAATATTGATGTGGGCCTCTTTTTGCTCTTTAAATTCTACATTCTTCAAACATTCTTTTGAGATTCTGGTCCATGCTGACATGGGTTCCATGGATTCTTTGTAGTATGGATTTTACATTCCAAAAGCATTCTTTTGAGATTCAAGTCCATGTTTACATGGGTTCCATGGATTCTCTGTGGTATAGATTTCACATTCCACAAACATTCTTTTGAGATTTAGGTCCATGTTGACATTGGTTCCATGGATTCTCCATTGTATGAATTTTCAATTCTTTTGAGATTCAGGTCCATGGTGACATGAGTTCCGTGGATTCTCCATGGAATGGATTTTACATTCCACAAACATTATTTTAAGATTCAGGTCCATGTTGACATGGGTTCCATGGATTCTCCATGGTATAGATTTCACATTCCACAAACATTCTTTTGAGATTTAGGTCCATATTGACATGAGTTGCATAGATTTGTCTTGTTATGGATTTTGCATTCCTTTGAGATTCAGGTCCATGTTGACATGGGTTCCATGTATTCTCCAGGGTATGGATTCCACATTCCACAAGCATTCCTTTGAGATTCAGGTCCATGTTGATCTGAGTTCCATGGATTTGCTGTGGTATGGATTTCACATTCCTTTCAGATTCAGGTCCTTGTTGATATGGGTTCCATGGATTCTCTGTGGTATAGATTTCATATTCCACATGCATTCTTTTGAGATTCAGGCCCATGTTAACATTGGTTCCATGGATTCTCCGTGGTATAGATTTAGAATTTCTTTAAAATTCAGTTCCACGTTGACATGGATGGATTCCATGGATTCTCCATGGTGTGGATTTCACATTCCACAAACATTCTTTTGAGATTCAGGTCCATGTTGACATGGGTTCCATGGATTCTCCATGGTATAGATTTCACATTCCACATGCATTCTTTTGAGATTCAGGCCCATGCTAACATTGGTTCCATGGATTCTTCATGGTATGGATTTTGAATTTCTTTAAAATTCCGTTCCATGTTGGGATGGGTTCCATGGATTCTCCATGGTATGGATTTCACATTCCACAAACATTCTTTTGACATTCAGGTCCATGTTGACATGAGTTCCATGGATTTGTCATGGTATGAATCTCACATTCCTTTGGGATTCAGATCACTTTTATCGGCGGTGGGAGAGGGGCCCCCCACCCTCCTGCTGCGCTCTGGTGCCCTCCGCCGCTTACCGGAGCCGTCGGTAGCGGCGGAGGCAATCAGGTCCTGTGTCCTGTTAGGTATGGAGACAAGTGAGGGGAAGATGGCCCCCACCCATCTCCATACCATTGCAGGGCGGAAGCAACATAAAAACTTCACTTCCGTCCATAGCTCTTAAAAATTGTTTTTTTTTTTAATTGACATTTAATTTTTTATTGCATCTTAGTGTAAATATGAGATCTGAGGTCTTTTTGACCCCAGATCTCATATTTAAGAGGTCCTGTCATGCTTTTTCTATTACAAGGGATGTTTACATTCCTTGTAATAGGAATAAAAGTGATACCATTTTTTTTTTTATGAGAACAGTGTAAAAAGAAAAGGTAAAATAAATAAGAAAAAATTTAAATTTAAAACGCGCCCTGTCCCGCCGAGCTTGCGTGCAGAAGCGAAGGCATACGTGAGTAGCGCCCGCATAATAAAAAAAGGTGTTCAAACCACACATGTGAGGTATCGCCGCGATAGTTTAGAGCAAGAGCAATAATTCTAGGCCTAGACCTCCTCTGTAACTCAAAACATGCAACCAAAAAGTCGCCTATGGAGATTTTTAAGGTTAAAAGTTTGTCGCCATTCCACGAGCGGGCGCAATTTTGAAGCATGACATGTTGGGTATTAATTAATAAAAAAAAAAATATATATATATAGTGCAAAAAAACCAGTTTAACTTGTTAACACCAAATCTCAGAAAGAGACTCGGTTTTTAATTGGTTACTGGTTAGTTAATTTTTAATATTCAGACAATACTCTTTCATCCTTGTCTCCATGCTTTATTTTGCTGAGAAATCACTTTGAAAAACACTCCCTAGCATTTTTGTCCTTAGCCATCTTCAGTAAGGGCAGATTATGGAGCATTTACTTCCTGGAATCCATTTGCCCTTAGCTCATGGATGCAGACAGAAGGGTGTGATATGTGACTTGTAATTTTATAGCTACAGGCTGTGCTTAGCAGGAAGAAATATACAGTGCCATATAATTTCAAGGTAATTCTTAAGGACTTTGACACTTCATCATCTCATTAAAATTCCTTTCAGGAATTATGTTTGTGATTTTATTGACCTCCTTTATTGCAGTTGTCAGTGTTGCTTTGGTCTTGGAAATTTATGCGAACTAAATCACTGGATCTACTGGTAAGGAACCTACTAATACGAGGGCACGTTATTATTTGTCTGTTAGTGCACAGTTGGGCTGAACTCTCAATAAAAAGAAAAAAAAAAGAGGGAGCTCTAACTAATCTCACAGGAATCGCTGTAATGTCCCGTACACATGAGCGGTTTTCCCGTCGAAAAAAAAAACGATGGTTTTCCCATCAAAATTCCTCTCGAGCCTGCCTTGCATACACTTTCCCGACATAATTCCTCTCAAGCCTGCCTTGCATACACTTTCCTGACAGAATTCCTCTCAAGCCTGCCTTGCATACACACGGTCACACAAAAGTCCGGTGAACTTTTGACTGCCAAGAACACTATGACGTAAAAGACTACGACGAGCCGACATAATGAAGTTCTATGCTTCCGAGCATGCGTCAAATGGTTTCCAAGCATGCGTGTTTTTTTCCCGTCGGAAAAGCATACAGACGAACGGTTTTCCCACTAGGATTTTTTCCTGATGGGAAAAAAGAGACCCTCTTTTTTTTTCCGGCAGTTTTCCTGATGGAAAAAGTCTGATGGAGCATACACACGGTCGGGATTCCCGAACCAAAAGCTCTCATCAGACTTTTTCCTACAGGAAGACCGGTCGTGTGTACGGGGCATAATACTGGGACCTGCAAAAGTTCCACATCTTTCCTCTCTCCACTGTGCTTTTGTTTTTTGTCTATGGCTTCTTTGGTGGGATTTTTTTCACTTCCTCTACTGACAATCCCCAATACGGACAATGGTAACAATAAAAACCTTCCCTATTCAAAATGAAACCATTTGTTTTTGCTGGATTTAGGGCTCTTTCACACGGGGCGGATCAGTCATGATCCGCCCCGTGAAGCTCCGCTTGCTCAGCGGGGATCGCTCCGTTGATCCCCGCTGAGCCGGCGGATGACTGGGCGGTCCCCGCACACTGTGCAGGGACCGCTCTGTCAGAGCGCCGCTCTCCCCTATGGGGAATCGGATGACGACGGACCGTAGAGTCCGTTGTCATCCGATCCGCTCCGCCGACGGAAGGAAAAATAGGGTTTTCCTCCATCACACTTTGGCGGAGCGGAGCGGATGTCAGCGGACATGTCACCGCTGACATCCGTGCCTCCATAGGGGTACATGGAGCGTCCGTCCAGGTCCGCCTAAAAAACTGACAGGCGGACCTAAATGGACCCTCCGTGTGAAAGGGGCCTTAAGCTCTAAGGAGCAATTCCCATATAAGAGCCCTGTGACAGAGGAGCATACTTTTAGCATCATCCATGTCTTGGACAGTAAAGCTGTGGCTTCACTTACATAACTACCTCTGGATTCAGTCTCAGGTTTCCAAAAAGGTGTCCTAGATTCTCCATAGAAGTTTTGCTTTTACTGTTTGATATTTCTTGTCACACTTAGATTTCTGGATCTCCTTTGCCTGTGTGGGTCCAGGAACCATGCAGGACCCTACCACTGACCGTGGCATCCTGGAGAAGCTCCGCACCTATATTCCGGGTCACCAGTATGAGCAGGTGTGCCTGCAGCTTTTTGGGATGCCAGGACATGGCAAGTCCTCCCTTATTAACACATGTGTGTGCGTGGTCAAAGACCGAGACCTTAAAAACGTGGCCGGAGCTGGGAAATCCAATGAACCCATCACAATGGAGAGAAAAGATTTTCATCTGGCAGATAAAATTGTCATCACTGATAACCGAGGAGTGAACAAAATGAGCAAGGAAGAGTTGGTGGAGATCACAGCTCAGTTCTGTAAGTGACAATGAAGGGTAACTATGGCTTCCATGTTTCTTTTCCCCACATCAGTGTAGGATAAATGACCGTGCCTCTATATAAACACCACGTGCCACCTTAAAGTGGTTGTAAAGTCACAAGGTTTTTTTATCTTAATGCATTCTATGCATTAAGATAAAAAACCTTCTGTGTGCAGCAGCCCCCCTCATTCTTACCTGAGCCCCATCTCTATCCAGCAATGTTGCACGAGAGCCTCGGCTGCCCGGGACTCTCCCTCCTCATTGGCTGAGACAGCAGCGTGGCTCCCGCTGCTGTCAATCAAAGCCAGTGAGCCAATGAGGAGAGAAAGGGGGCCGGGCCGCAGCTCCGTGTCTAAATGGACACACGGAGCCGCGGCTTAGCTCGGGTGCTCCCATAGCAAGCTGCTTGCTGTGGGGGCACTCCACAGGAGAGAGGGGCCAGGAGTACCGAAGAGGGACCCCAAAAGAGGAGGATCTGGGCTGCTCTGTGCAAAACCACTACACAGAGCAGGTAAATATAACATGTTTGTTATTTTTAACTAAACAAACACAAGACTTTAGTATCACTTTAAGGCTAAGTTCAAACTGGCATTGAAAGCAGGCGTTTGAGGGGTGTTAAAAATGCCCCTCAAATGCCTATGCAAATGATACAATGGACAGCACACAGTGCTGTTCACACTATGAAAATATGAAGCGTTAGCATTGCGTCGCTTCAAAATTTAAGCCTCATGTCGAGTCAGGAA
The DNA here is from genome assembly GCA_029206835.1 of Rana muscosa. Taxonomy (NCBI): domain Eukaryota; kingdom Metazoa; phylum Chordata; class Amphibia; order Anura; family Ranidae; genus Rana; species Rana muscosa. Next base: position 161,005,321 of record CM055127.1, read on the forward strand.
GGGTTTAAAGCCTTTTAACGCCTCCCATTCAAGTCTATTGTAACGCTTCGCAAATGCTCTAGCAGGCAGTTGTGGTGCGCTTGCGGGGCGTTAAGATACATTTTTTTCCTGTAAGACATCTTAACGCTCATCAAACGCTTCAAAACTGCCCATAGGGCATTTGGGGAGAATTTTTAACTCATCATTAATGCTTGTAAAACGCCAGTCTAATGCCCTTACTAACGCTCATTAAAGTGAGTCTAATGCCAATACTAATGCTATAGGAGCATTTGTTAAGCATTAGAAAAATTGTCAAGTGTGAACAAGCCCCCAGAAATAATCATGTATTAGCCAGACACCACAGAATCCCCACTCCTTAGGTTAGGACCACTTCAGTCTCCTGTCCAATGGGGTCTTCCTTGGTACACTTCACATTACCTCCCAGAATTAGGGGGTGCGGTTTCTTTGAGACCTCTAGATATTCATGCAATCATTATACCTTGCTCACATTAGAAGAAGCATAGATAGCGAGCTCCCATAGTGTAGTAAGTTTGTAAAACCAGCCAATTTATTATTAGAATTACACTCACACTCAAGGAGAAAAAAACATGATAAAGCCATGTACTGTAGAAACCAAATACCGGACTTCCTATTACGTCACTTGCGGTCCGTGTCTACCTCCGCTCACGCCCTACTCATCACCTCACGGTCACGTGACTTCATCCTTTGTTTTTCACAGTGAAGTGCTGCACTATTTTTGCTATTCTACAGCTAGAGAACTGATCACACTATGCTCTCAAGCCTAGTGTGGTCAGTTTTTAAAAGGAAAGGGACTGGCAGGAACACCAGGGATTTCACACAAAGGAAGCAAAATACAAAGAGAATAGGATGCTTTCTCATACAAGTACATAGTACAACAGGCACGTATCAGGAATATAAAATGTTGGGTTTACATACATTCTTTAACTGTTGAGCGAAGAAGAATACCCCAACGTTCTCTAGCAGAATTTGTCATTTTAGACAGGCGAGTTTGACAGATGTTTCTATTTTCTCTTTCATAGGTCATCTTCGAGGCCGGGATAGGGTGGAATGGGATCGAAGCTTTAGAGAGAATTTAAATGCCATTCTCGCTTTCATGTATCAGCAAAAGGAGGTGATTGTTCCAATTTTTGTTTACAGGTAACTGCACCTTCCACAGTATGCAAAGGACTCAGTCACACCTAGACACTGTATTACATTCAGGGGAGGACTGGCAACCTTTGGCCTGAGGGACCAACACAACCAGTCTTTTGATGGTAGTGGCAGATTCCCGTAGAATAAAGGGTGTACCATGCAAAGAGTACCATGGTGCTTCATTGTTTGGTGGACATGGTGAAATGAAATGTGCTTCATTTTTTTTTTGTGACACACCCTTTCACATCTTTCTGCATCAGATTCCCAGAATTTGGCCAGCATGTGTCGACTGATAACAGGCCTAACTTTGATCAACATTTGAATAGAGTAGAGTAAGGTATCTTAACCACTTGAGACCCGCGCTATAAACGAAAGACGTCTGCAGCGCGGCTCTCAAGTGCCGGGTGGACGTCCCTGAACATCCTGCTGTTTACATTCCCCCCGCACGCCGCCGAGGGCGCGCTGGCGGGGAACAGCTGTGCCCGCCGTGTCACGTGTTGCCGATGCGCGTGCCTGGCGGCCGTGATGTCCACCCGGTACGCGCGATCGGCTGTTACAGAGCCTGGGACGTGGATCTCTGTGTGTAAACACAGAGATCCACGTCCTGTCAGGGAGAGAGGAGACCGATGGTGTGTCCCTTGTACATAGGGACACAGATTGGTCACCTCCCCCAGTCATTCCCCTCCCCCACACAGTTAGAATCACTCATAGGGACCATATTTAACCCCTTGATCGCCCCATAGTGTTAATCCCTTCCCTGCCAGTCACATTTATACAGTAATCAATGCATATTTATAGCACTGTTCGCTGTATAAATGTGAATGGTCCCAAAATAGTGTCAAAATTGTCCGATATGTCCGCCGCAATATTGCAGGCCTGACAAAAATCGCAGATAAAGGACATTACTAGTAAAATAAAAAATATATAATAAAAATGTCATAAATCTATCCCCTATTTTGTAGGCGCTATAACTTTTGCGCAAACCAATTAATATACGCTTATTGCAATTTTTTTTACCAAAAATATGTAGAAGAATACGTATCGGCCTAAACTGAGAAAAAAATGTTTTTTTTAAAAAAAAAATGGGATATTATTATAGCAAAAAGTAAAAAAATATTGTGTTTTTTTTTCAAAATATTCTGTCTTTTTTGTTTATAGGGCAAAAAATAAAAACCGCAGAGGGGATCAAATACCACCAAAAGAATGCTCTATTTGTGGGAAAAAAATGATAAAAATATCATTTGGGAACAGCGTTGTATGACCGCGCAATTGTCATTCAAAGTGCGTCAGCGCTGAAAGCTGAAAATTGGTCTGGGTACGAAGAGGGTTTAAAGTGGTTGTAAACCCAATATTTTTTATTTTTTTTCCTAACGACCTGTAAGAGAAAGGCATAATGAGCTAATATGACTAGCATAATAGCTCATTATGCATCACTTACCTTAGATCAGGGCCCCCGAAGCCGTCCTCGTCTCCCTCTTCAGCCGCAGTCATCGCTGCGGCGATAGCCGGAAGGTTACTTCCGGGTATCGCCGCTCCAGCCAATCACAGCGCCGCTCCGGCGATGTGATTGGCCGGAGCGGCGAAGACGTGACTCCCAGCTTACGCGCATGAGCCGTGGAATTTGGCTACGTCGTCGAATGCTGCGACCTAGCCAAATTTGTGAATGGGATTAACCCCATGCGCATGCGCGTGACATCAGCGGCGCCGCTTTTAAATGCAAATATCTCCTTAACAGTGTAGGTTAAGGAGATATTTCATGCACCTACAGGTAAGCCTTAATCTAGGCTTACCTGTAGGTGTTTGTTTACAAAGTGGGTTTACAACCACTTTAAGTGCCCAGTAAGCAAGTGGTTAAGCAGCCCAACATATCTTTATTAGCACTAGTTCGAGAGGCGCATGTCTCCCTACACCCAATACCAGTCCTCCACTGACTGTATACATATCCCGGGGTTTCAGTTTTGATAGATGCCAATAGATCAAACAACTTTTACTTCCCAGGATCCCCACTGGTGAGATATCGGTTCCTTGATGCAGTAGCCTAGCTCTGCCTTAACACTGGACTTTGTGTGTACAATCTAGGTTGTCTAATGCCGCGTACACACAGCCGGAATTTCCGACAGAAAAAGTCAGATGGGAGCTTTTCATCGGAAATTCCGACCGTGTGTACGCTCCATCAGACTTTTGCTGTCGGAATTTGCGACGGACTTAGATAGAGAGCAGGTTCTCTATTTTTCCCTCGGGAAAAATTCCGATCGGAATTTCCTATCGTGTGTACAAATTCCGACGGGCTAAATTCCGACGCATGCTTGGAAACAAATCGACGCATGCTCGGAAGCATAGAACTTCATTTTCTCGGCTCGTCGTAGTCTTTTTTTCGTCACAGCGTTCTTGGCAGTCAAAAGTTCACCGAACTTTTGTGTGACCGTGTGTATGCAAGGCAGGCTTGAGTGGGATTCTGTCGGAAAAGCCATCCAATTTTTTTCCGACGGGAATTCCGCTCGTGTGTACGGGGCTTTAGGACACCCATAGATGCCTCTAAGGGCTAAAAAAAAAGATTCTCACAGCCACACAAGTGAGGTAGATGGAGGAATCCTCCTCGCTGTGCTATTGTATTCTGGCAGCAGGTCTGTGCTGCCAGAATACACTGATCAGTGGCGGCAGTTGGCTAATTAAGGCTGGCGATACATTATACAATTTTCTTGTACAATTTTCCTTTAGATTTACCAAAACCAAATAATTTCAATTTGTATGAAATCAGGCAGGCCCTTGCACAACATAGTTGAAGGTAAATCTATAGGAAATTGAGGCTGGGTTCACACATATGCAACCGCGGGTTCATGCCTGGGGTCCGTTGTGTCCCTGGTGCAGGTGCGAATCAGGTCTGAATTTTTGCCTGAATTCACACCTGAATTGGACCCAAAGACGCACGGGACCCTTTTTGAATGTGGACCGCAGCCGACCCGGACCTGTGTGAACCGGCTTCATTGAGAGCCGGTCACACTCGCCTCTCATGCAAAATTGGATGCGAGGAAATCCACATCCATTTTGCATATGTGTGAACCCGGCCTAAACAAAACAATTGTATAGTGTATGGCCAGACCCAAGAAAAATTTTCCAACAGCCCCGTTCAACAGAGGTCAAGTGGGAATGGACATAGATGGATGGAAATTCGTCCAGACCCCACTGAACTGGCCAAATTTCATACCATCTAATTATGATAGAATGACCCTTGAGATATGGATCAATTATGCGTCAAGTGCCAAGGTACCCACACTGAAAGCAAAATGTTGTCACTCTTTGGCCCTACATTAGGGAATGAATGGACATGACATAACTGAGATATGGAATCTGATAAAGAGGGAATGTTCATATGCTGATCACAACAGACAATTAAGTTTAACTTTTTGTAATCCAGGCCAGGAAAAGAAACTTGAAGTGTATTTTTGCCACAGTTTTTACATGTGTCAGATGAGCATTACTGCAATGTTAGGAAGTCTGTCTAACATGTTCCCCTCTTCTAATTGCCCCAGTGCCGAGAGCTTGGTTACATCAGAACGATACGCAGAGTTGGAAGCATTCATCAGAGACGCCCACGGAATCACGGGTAAAGTATCATGTCGTTAGCAAGAACCCCTCTTTTCATTTTCTAGTTGCCAGCAGGACTTGGGGTCAGGAGGCCCTGGTTAGGAGGTGAAGAATTGCAGAACGATGCTGATGATAGTATTGGCTGCTGACAACTTTACTGCAGGTTTCTGTTTCTCTGGTAGAAGACCTCCTAGAAGGCACATGAAGATTTTAAAGGCTGTCTTAGCAGACACCGACTATTGGTTTTCACTAGAACAACTCAGAAGTGGCATGTTCTATAGCCAGACAGTTGTAGGCAGTGGCGTCACTAGGGTTGGTGTCACCCAGTGCGGAAAAAATTGGTGTCACCCCCTCCACCAACTATAGTCCCCCCACCTCAGTGTACAGACTCCCTCCACTAAGTACAGATCCCCCCCCCCCCGCAGTATGGATTCCACTCCCTCAGTACAGACCCTCCCTCACTAAGTACAGACCCCCCTTCCTTAGTATAAACCCCCCCACTAAGTACAGACCCCCAACAGTATAGACCCCCCTCAGCGCATACCCCCCATAATCAGTATAGACTCCCCCTCAGTGCATACCCCCTATCAGTATAGACCCCCCTCAGTGCATACCCCTTATAAGTATAGACCCACCTCGGTGCATACCCCCCCATCAGTGCATACCCCTCATCAGTATAGACCCTCCCTCAGTGCATACCCCCATCAGTATAGACCCCCATCAGTATAGACCCCCATCAGTATATACCCCTATCAGTATAGACCCCCCTCAGTGCATACCCCCCATCAGTATAGACCCCCCTCAGTGCATACCCCCCATCAGTATAGACCCCCCTCAGTGCATACCCCCCATCAGTATAGACCCCCCCAGTGCATACCCCCCATCAGTATAGACCCCCCTCAGTGCATACCCCCATCAGTATAGACCCTCCCTCAGTGCATACCCCCCATTAGTATAGACCCCCCTCAGTGCATACCCCCATCAGTATAGACCCCCCTCAGTGCATACCCCCATCAGTATAGACCCTCCCTCAGTGCATACCCCCCATTAGTATAGACCCCCCTCAGTGCATACCCCCCATCAGTATAGACCCCACTCAGTGCATACCCCCATCAGTATAGCGCCCCCCCCCCTCAGTGCATACCACCCCATCAATATAGCGCCCCCCCTGCACATGCCCATCTACATATAGTAAATAAGGAAGTGTCCAGACCTCATTTAGAAGAGCACGTACGGATATACACACTCACAGGGATGTGTGTCCCTCGGGCTCCTCCTTCTCCTAAACAGAGTGGAGGGGGACACGGCTTCAGTCCACTCTGCTGAGAGACCCGAGAGGCGAAGATCACAGTGTTGTACATCGGGCAGTGTTGCTACTATCGGTGTCACCCCTCTGGCGGGTGTCACCCGGGTGCGGCCCACACCGCCCTAGGGATGCCACTGTGCGTAGAAGCGCTGTCTCCTATGGCAACAGTCTTTAACAGTTCCTAACACAAAGTGCAACAGTTCCTTCACTTCCACTACAATCACTTCTCATAGTTCTTCAGCCCACTGAGCTCCCAGTCTCTCTCCCACTAGACTAGATGATTCACTGCCACTGAATCCCTTGAGCTCTTCCAATCTTCACTGTAGTCAGGGCCGGTGCTACCACTAGGCAAACTAGGCAGCTGCCTAGGGCGCCCTCCTGCCTAGGGAGCCTGGCCACTGGTGTTCCTACTCTCTTCTCTATGCAGCAAGTAACTAAGTCTCAGCATCAGCAGGCAACCGCTGCTCCATTCGCACATAGTGTAGGAGACGCAGCGGCAGCGGAGGAGAACTGTGTCTGTGTCACGACTCCCGAATGAATGGAAGCAAGCAAACATTCATTGATGGGCACTGGTAGGCTGCATTGATGGGCGCTGGTAGGCTACATTTGATGGGCGCTGGTAGGCTGCATTGATGGGTGCTGGTGAGTTTGCATTTGATGGGCGCTGGTGAGGTTGCATTGATGGACGTTGGTAGGCTGCATTTGATGGGCGCTGGTAGGTTGCATTTGATGGGTGCTGGTGAGGCTGCATTTATGGGCGCTGGTGAGGCTGCATTTGATGGGCGCTGGTGAGGCTACATTTGATGGGCGCTGGTGGGCTGCATTTGATTGGCGCTTCATTAAAAAAAGTGGGGTATACATGGGCTGGGGAAAGGGGGTGGAGTCAGGGGTGGAGCCCAGGGGGGCGGCAAATTTAGGTTTTGCCTAGGGTGTCAAAAATCCTTGCACCAACCCTGCTGGTAGGTTGCATTTGATGGGTGCTGGTGAGGCTGCATTTGATGGGCGCTGGTGAGGCTGCATTTGATGGGCGCTGGTGAGGCTACATTTGATGGGCGCTGGTGGGCTGCATTTGATTGGCGCTTCATTAAAAAAGGTGGGGTATACATGGGCTGGGGAAAGGGGGTGGAGTCAGGGGTGGAGCCCAGGGGGTCGGCAAAATTAGGTTTTGCCTAGGGTATCAAAAATCCTTGCACCAGCCCTGACTGTAGTATCTTCCTCAAGCGACACCCTCGCTTCTCTGTTGGGTCCCTAGCTTGGCACCCAAGATACTTCTCAAGCTTCATCCCACCGGCCTGCTCGCTCCCTGGCTTGACACACAAGGCTGCTCTGCAAGCGTCACCTCCGCTGGCTGGGTCCCTGGCTTGATACCTGCCAGTTGGTGAGAATACTGCTCCGGTACTTGCTTCAGTTACTCACTGTTGTCCCTGGTAATAGGGTGGCTGGTCCCTTAGTGGCGACAGCTTCCCCTCTACCTACGACCACCACAACAGGTTCTTCAGCCAACAGAACAGTCACTTCTGGTTGGACCTGAATGCCGCAATCCCAATCCTGTGCTGCTCTTTTGCTTTTGGATAGGCCCTCAGACAGCCTAGCAGCCAGATGTGCCCAAACTCCAGCCTAGCAACCCAGGCAGTACAACACATGTCCACCCAAACAGCCGTCCAGGTGGCACAGAACACTGATCACCTGACTCCACCCAAATATATAGGTTCTCCCAGCAGGCCAAGGGATTTAAGAAAACCCCTGCCCATTGGCTGAGATACCCCATATACTCCTAATCTGTCCTTGCTTTTCCTTTGCCTTATCTAATGCCACCAGATACCTGGCCACCCAGTAGCAGAAGAGAGAAGTGCAGCAATTCCAGGCTTAGGGTGAACTCAATTGATCCCTAACAATGAGCCAAGGTAACTACACCTGGCAGGTAAATTTAGGAGCAACCCTGCCTAAACATCAGGGTGCTACATCATGTTCAGTATTTGCATTCCTCCAAAATATATCATTATTTGTTGCTCAACTAACATCTTGCAGTAGATCGTATCGGCATTTAACACATTTTAGACATGTTATCTACTGTTATAAATCTGTGTATATATCCAAAAACCCCAAGACTTTTTCTGGGCACCCCCATCTTGGATGTAATGTCAGCAGCCCTAGCCGACTCAAATGACACTCTATAGTATTCCACTCCCCCCTCCTCAAGCTGCTACTTTCAAGGGTATGTAGGGAGATGGGGAGAGGGATGGAGTAGATGTGCCATCACAGAGAGTAATTACACCCTTCCAGAAGAGACCAGGGCTATGACGTGCAAGGAGGAAGGGGGACTGTGCTAGGAAATTGACTCTGACTGAATAGTCATATTTTCAAGCAAGCTCAGGGGCACATTGCAAGGGAAAAATACAAAGTTTACAGAAAGAAAAAACATTGCAAGTAAGAATTTAAAATACCGAATTTTTCCGTGCTTTTAAGTGCAATTTTTTAAGATGGTGACAGGTTCTCTTTAATGTAAATTCTGCAATATTAGGCTTATAGAGGTCATTAACTGTTGCTTATACTTTTATTCTCTAGGCATCTATCCAATTATTGTTCTGACCAAGGTTCAAGATCACAGTACAGAATCAGCAATCCATTACAGAAAATTTAAAGCACTTGGAGCAGAACACATCTTTCAGATAGAGAATTACACAATGGAAACCTGCGAGAGGAACCCGGAAACAAAGAGCAGAATTCTGGTTCTCCTGGACACGTGCCTGCAAGAGGCAGATAGACAGATATCAGAAAATCAAATGAAGGATCTTCACCAAGAGTATCTAAAGAAAGCAATGGATGTTATTGAGAGCAAAATGATGATAGAACTTGAAAACCAAGTTACACAGGATGAGAAAGTTAGGGTACAACATGAGGCTGCATTTAGGAAAATACAAGAGGAACTTGACAAGAAGAATAGAGAGAATGAAGAACTGAAGGCAGAGAATCAGGACCAAAAGAACGAAATATCGAAACTGAGAAAGCGTATAAAAATCTGCAGAGTCATGTAAGCCAGTTTCGAGCTCACTACTTTATCTAGGGATCAGAGGGTGAATCAAAGGGGCACATCATTTTAATCCAAGAATCAGAAAGCCAGCATGTTTTGGGGGCTAGGCTGGGCCACCTTTCATCAGGAACTAGAAGTTTATATGTAATAGCACGACCAACAACAACATACACCATAATGCCAAAAGTATTTGGACACCCCTCCAAATCATTGGATTCAGGTGTTCCAATCACCTCAATGGCCCCAGGTGTATAAAATGAAGCGCCTGGGCATGCAGACGGCTTCTACGAACATTTGTGAAAGAATGAGTCGCTCTCAGGAGCTCAGTGAATTCAAGCGTGGTATCGTGATAGGTTGCCACAATAAGTTCATCCATGAAATTTCCTTGCTACTAAATATTCTACGGGCAACTGTTAGTGGTATTATAACAAAGTGGAAGCAACTGGGAACAACAGCAACTCAGCCACAAAGTGGTAGGCCACGTAAAATGACAGAGCAGGGTGAGCGCATGCTGAAATGCACAGTGCGCAGAATTCGCCAACTGTCTGCAGAGTCAATAGCTACAGACCTCAAAACTTCATGTGGCCCTCAGATTAGCACAGCAACAGTGCGTAGAGAGCTTCATGGAATGGGTTACAATGTCCAAGCAGCTGCGTCCAGGCCTTACATCACCAAGTGCAATGCAAATCATCGGATGCAGTGGTGTAAAGCACGCCGTCACTGGACTCTAGAGCACTGGAGACGTGTTCTCTGAAATGATGAATCATGCTACTCTGTCGGGCAATCCTTTGGACGTGTCTGGGTTTGGAGGTTGCAAGGAGAACGGTAGACCATTCTTCCAAAAATGCATTTGTGAGGTCAAGCACTGATGTTGGAGAGAAGGCCTGGCTTGCAGTCTTCCCTCTAATTTACACCAAAGGTGTGCTATTGGGTTGAGGTCAGGACTCTGTGCAGGCCAGTCAAGTTCCTCCACCCCAAACTCACTCATTTCTGATCAATAGGTATTTTTTTCACTCATTAACCACTTTAGCCCCGGAAGGATTTACCACCTTAACGACAAGGCCATTTTTTGCGATACGGCACTGCGTCGCTTTAACTGACAATTGCACGGACGTGCGGACGCTGCACCCAAACAAAATTGATGTCCTTTTTTCACACAAATAGAGCTTTCTTTTGGTGGTATTTGATCACCTCTGCGTTTTTTTTTGTACTATAAACAAAAAAAGGCCGACAATTTTGAAAAAAAAAAAAAATTCACTTTTTGCTATAATAAATATCCCCCCATAAAATGTAAAGAAAACAATTTTATTCATCTATTTAGGCCAATATGTATTCTTCTATATATTTTTGATTAAAAAAAAATCCCAATAAGCGTATGTTGATTAGTTTGCGCAAAAGTTATTGTGTCTACAAAATATGGGATCGATTTAGGGACCTTTAATTTTTTAATAATTGTTTTTACTGGTAATGGCGACGATTTGCGTTTTTTAGCGGGACTGTGACATTGCGGCGGACAAATCTGACCATAAGTGACACTTTTTGGTGACCAGTGGCACTAATACAGGGATCAGTGCTATAAAAATGCGCTGATCACTGTATAAATACACTGGCAGGGAAGGGGTTAACACTAGGGGCGTTCAAGAGGTTGTGTTCCCTAGGGAGGTGCTTTCTAACTGTGGGGGGAGGGGACTAACAGGGAGTAGAGAGAGATCGCTGTTCCGGATCACTAGGAACAGCATATCTCTCTGACCTCCCCTGTCAGAACGGCGATCCACCTGGTTTACATTTGCAGATCCTATGTTCCCGATCCCTGCCGAACCCGCACGCTCCCCCCACGTGCAGCCAACACGATTGCATGCACTGACCGATGTACGTCGGTTCGTTGCAGCCGAGCCGCCTTGCCACAGTATATCTGCGGTGGACAAGTGGTTAAAGCGGTTGTAAACTGCGGCAGTTTAAAAAAAGAAAAAAGAAAAAAAACCACCTGTAAGGCAATTGTATAATATAGGGAGGAGTGACGTGCTGACGTCACCGCGTACACGCAGGTCCCAGAGTGACGGGCTACAATCGAGAGCCGGCCGGCTCGGTGTTTTTACTGCAATTTCTATTCGTCATAATTGTAAGTGCAATACTGTTTGTTTATATAATAAAACCACCAAAGATTTTACACTATGGAAGCTTTTATTTCTTCATGGAGACCAACTGGCTATATATACCTGTAGCGGCCTCACTCTCTCTCCATCTTTATCGGTTACACACCAACTCATGTCTAGGGGTTCCTGGGTTGTGAGAGTGAGATGCGCCACGGCCCATGTCCTCCCCATTGTAGTAGGGAGGTGAAGGCCACTTACTGATGTTTCCTCGGGCCGGTGTGTTCTGTGAATGCACTGAGTCTGTAATTGCAAGCTCACCAGCCTCCCCTTTGCTTCCAGTGACTGGAGTTCACACACCGGAGAAAGGTCCAACACTTGTTTATTTGACACTCCAATACGCAAAGCACAATAAACAGTTCTTTTGCAGCAAACTGGTGGGACCTATAACCTTGCCAACGGTGGGGCGAGCAGATCGAGGCACTTCCTAAAGTTTAAGTTCTATGCCACTGTACTATGACCAGCGGCGCCTAAGCCAATCCGGCTGTTACAGAACAGGAAAGATGGGGTCTCTTCCAGCAACCCCTATGAACAGCAATGGAGCCCTCTTCGATACGCTGTGGCCCCTATCAGGGGGATGTGTCCCCCCAAGAGAGTTCCCAGAGGCCCACTGTCACCGGGTTGGTGCTGCTCCGGGTCTCCAGTGGGTAACCTCTCTGGCCTCCTCACCTCAGATACGAGTCCCTCCGCTCAGGGACCCTCGGACAGTCCACCCTAGCGGGACCCAGTCGAAGGTACTGGGCCCCAGGCCTCCTCGATAGTACCTCACCCCAGGCTAAAGGTGCCTGGGATGGACGCCAACATGACTCCGGACCAGGCCATGGGCACCTGGACCAGACTCCTGGATCTCCAGCACCCAGGCCTGAGGGGCCTGGGTGCGGACCGCAACCCTCCTCCTCCGAGGACCTCCTTCTCCGCAAGACCTCGTGGTAAGGGCGTCTCCCCCTTTTATCTCCTCCCATCAACGGCCCGGCGGGTTCCCCGCCCCAGCCATACCATCTCCGGGAAGGGACAAAACAGGGAGCACTGCAGGAGATGATTCTACCTGAAGCCTGTGGGTACCCTGCCACCCACAGGCAAAGGAGAATATTACATCCTCCAATCCTCCACGAAACAAAAAGGGGTCTGAACCCTAACACAATTATACACCTGGGTCACACTATTCCCCAGGTGTATCCCATCAATTTGAGGACCCCGCTACATACCTTTGAGGAACACCACCGGGGAAGACGCTGGGACCATTGCTTTGTATCTTAAAAGCCTGGGCTGGTTATTAAAGGGGTAGTAAAGGTTCGTTTTTTATTTTCTAAATAGGTTCCTTTAAGCTAGTGCATTGTTGGTTCACTTACCTTTTCCTTTGATTTCCCTTCTAAATGTTTTTTTTCTTTGTCTGAATTTCTCACTTCCTGTTTCTCCTCAGTAAGCTTGCCCCCATCATCCGAGCGGGGGTTAGTCGGCCAGAACAGCTTACTGAGGGAAAACAGAAAGTGAGAAATTCAGACAAAGAAAAAAAACATTTAGAAGGGAAATGGAAGGAAAAGGTAAGTGAACCAACAATGCACGAGCTTAAAGGGACCCATTTAGAAAATAAAAAACAAACCTTTACAACCCCTTTAAGTCAAAAGCACGTGTGATCTCCCGTAATAGGAGATCATTTGGAGACGGTAAGCGGCAGAGCAGTGTTAATTTTGGCAGCAAATTTCAATTTAGTTTTAGTCTTATGCCGCGTACACACGATCGGAAAATCCGACAACAAAACCGTGGATTTTTTTCCGACGGAATGTTGGCTCAAACTTGTGTTGCATACACACGGTCACACAAATCTTGTCGGAAATTCCGAACGTCAAGACCGCGGTGACGTACAAGACATAAGACGAGCCGAGATCAATGAAGTTCAATAGGCAGTTCGGCTCTTCTGCTTGATTCTGAGCATGCGCGGTCTTTTGTGTGTCGGAATTGCATACAGACGATCGGAATTTCCGACAAGAACTTTTCTTGTCGGAAAATTTGAGAACCAGCTCTCAAAGTTTTGTGGTTGGAAATTCCGACAGCAAATGTCCGATGGAGCCTACACACGGTCGGAATTTCCAACAAAAAGCTCACATCGGACATTTGTTGTCGGAATTTCCGATCGTGTGTACGCGACATTAGTCTTAGGACTAATTTTAGTCCCATTTTAGTCTTCTGCAATTGTTTTTAGTTTTAGTCGTATTTAGTCGACTAAATCTCCAGTACATTTTAGTCGATTAAAACCCGTTTTAGTCGTCTAAAATCTAATGGGTGTAGTTAAATTGTAATGCATTATTTAAGCATTTCTGTACAATTTCCAAACTCATTATATACTTGCTGGAGTGAAAAATCTAATATGTTATTATTTATGGTATTGAGGTATGAACATGCACTACAGACCAGTGTCAATTTTGACGGCAAATTTCAATTTAGTTGTATGCCGCGTACACACGACCGTTTTTCATGACGAGAATTTTTTTTTGAATTTGGTCATTAACCACTTGCCGCCCGCCCTATAGCGGATTGACGTCGGCAAAGTGGTTGCAAAATCCTGACAGGACGTCATATGACGTCCTCAGGATTTTGAGCCGCTGCGCGCCCCCGGGGGAGCACATCGCGGCGATCGTTGCTGCGGGGTGTCAGTCTGACACCCCGCAACTCCGATCTAGGTAAAGAGTCTCCGACGGAGACTCTTTACCACGTGATCAGCCGTGTCCAATCACGGCTGATCACATGTAAACAGGAAAAGACGGTCATCGGCTTTTCCTCACTCGCGTCTGTCAGACGCGAGTAGAGGAGAGCCGATCGCTGCTCCTCTGACAGGGGGGGTTTGTGCTGATCGATTATCAGCACAGCCCCCCCGAGGATGCCCCCACTGGACCACCAGGGATGCCACTGGACCACCAGGGATGCCAGCACCAGGTATGCCACCCTAGACCACCAGGGATGCCAGTTAGTGCCCCCTAATGGATGCCAATCAGTGCCCACAATGGATGCCAATCAGTGCCCACAATGGGCATCACTGATTGGCAGGCATTTTTGTTTGGCACTGATTGGCATCCATTACAGTACATCAGTGCCGCCTATCAGTGCCCATCCGTGCCACCTATCAGTGCCCATCCGTGCCACCTATCAGTGCCCATCCGTGCCGCCTATCAGCGCCCATACGTGCCGCCTATCAGCGCCCATACGTGCTGCCTATCCGTGCCCATCTGTGCCGCCTATCCGTGACGATTATCCGTTCCACCTATCAGTGCCGCATATTAGTGCCCATCATCAGTGCCCATCAATGCCACCTCATCAGCGCCACCTCATCAGTGGGGAAAAAATGATAAAAATTTCGTTTGGGTACAGTGTAGCATGACCGCGCAATTGTCATTCAAAGTGCAACAGCGCAGAAAGCTGAAAATTGGTCTGGGCAGGAAGGTGTTTAAGTGCCCAGTATTGAAGTGGTTAAAAACGATTGTTTGTGGGCTCCAGAGAATTTTTCACGACGTGAAAAATGGGCATTAAAAATTTGGAACATGCTCTAATTTTTCTCGTCATGAAAAACGGCCGTGTGTAGGCTTTAACGACGTGAAAAAAACGCGCATGCTCAGAAGCAAGTGATGAGACGGGAGCGCTCGTTCTGATAAAACTAGCGTTCGTAATGGAGATAGCACATTCGTCACGCTGTAACGGACTGAAAAGCACGAAGACTAAAAAGCGCGAATCGTCTCTCACCAAACTTTACTAATACGAGGATCAGCAAAAGCAGCCCAAATGGTGGCGCCATCCGAATGGAACTTCCCCTTTATAGTGCCGTCGTACATTTCATACGTCACCGCGCTTTGCTCGAGCGTTTTTTTTCATGATCGTGTGTAGGCAAGGCAGGCTTGAGAAGAATCACGTCGAGAAAAACTTTGTTTTTTTCAATGACATTAAAAACGGTCGTGTGTACGCGGCATTAGTCTTTTGACTAAAATGGCATTTTAGTTTTAGTCCCATTTTAGTCATCTCAATTGTTTTAGTTTTAGACATATTTTAGACGACTAAAATAGTATTAAGTTAGTCGACTAAAATGTTTTAGTCGGTTTTAGTCGACAAAATTAACACTGGTGTAGAGTTGGAAGTTACATCTTTTTTCTCACCGCTTTTCCTTGGGTGCATCGGATGCGTCATTCTCACATCTGAAATTTACCCATATTATAAATGGACTAATTATAGTGTGACACAATGTGATAACTATTTCAGATTTTGTGTTATCAATTTTAGTTTGCACAGAGTTACTTTATATGTAAGCTCAGCACAAATTAATGTTTTTTGAACAGGTTCACTTTATATGAAAGTTTAACGCAACTTAATATTGAAAGTTGTTGATTTTGTGTGAATCTCAATGGAAGTTGCAGCTTGACTTTCTAAGAAAACAATTATCCACATTTTCATCTATTAACCATTTAATTTGATCTACAGACAGCGCAGTAATTTTATTTTGTTTTATAATGTGCTAGTATACATTGCACTCTAGCACATTATGAAATACTTGCCTTAGAAGGGAGCCCTGCAGCTGTGCTCTGTCACCGTTGAGAGGGTTGACATCTTCCCCCCGGTCTTTCTTCATGGGTTTGTGGACTCCAGTGGTGTGAGTGGCCGGAGCCGTGATGACGTCACTCCCATGCATGTGCGCAGGAGAAGTCGGTTCCAGAACGAATCTCTGAAGGTCTGGAACAGTATGCCAGGCCTTCAGGGAGCATGCGCCGGTGATGTCACCAGATCTATCCAGGGTGAATATCTCCTTTACAAGTTAAAAACAAGTTTTTTTACTCGATAATTACTTAGAACCCCCAAACATTATATATATTTTTTTCTAACACCCTTGAGAATAAAATGGCGGTCATTGCAATACTTTTTGTCACACCATATTTGCCCAGTGGTCTTACAAGCGCACTTTTTTGGGAAAAAATTCACTTTTTTTAATTAAAAAATAAGACAGTAAAGTTAGCCCAAATTTTTTTTATATTGTGAAGGATAATGTTACACCAAGTAAATTGATACCCAACATGTCACGCTTCAAAATTGCACCTGCTTGTGGAATGGCGTCAAACTTTTACCCTTAAAAATCTCCATAGGCGACGGTTAAAAAATTCTACAGGTTGCATGTTTTGAGTAACAGAGGAGGTCTAGGGCTAGAATTATTGCTCTCGCTCTAACAATCGCGGCGATACCTCACATGTGTGGTTTGAACACCGTTTTCATATGCGGGCGCTGCTCACATATGCGTTCGCTTCTGCGCGCGAGCTCATCGGGGCGGGGCGCTTTTTTAGAAAAAAAATTGCCTTATTTATTTTACTTGATTTTATTTATTTTTACACTGTTTAAAATAAAATTGGGTCACTTATATTCCTATTACAAGGAATGTAAACATCCCTTGTAATAGAAAAAAAGCATGACAGGTCCTCTTAAATATGAGATCTGGGGTCAAAAAGACCTCAGATCTCATATTTAGACTATAATGCGATAAAAAAAAATAAAAAAAATTGTAATTTGAAAAAATGACAAAAATAAAATGGTCCTTTAAGAGCTATGGGCGGAAGTGACGTTTTGACGTCGCTTCTGCCCTGCTATGGTATGGAGACGGGTGGGGGACATCTGGCCCTCATTAGTATCCATACCCAGCTAGGAAGAGGACCCGATTGCCTCTGCTGCTACTGAGGGCGCGGGAGTCCTCTCCCGCCGCCGATAACAGTGATTTCGCGGAAAATCCGCTGCTGTCATTACCGAGATATCCCTCTTCAAAGTGCCAACGTATATTGTCGTGCGGCGGTCGGTAAGTGGTTAACACCACCCTTTTGGTGGCGGTAACCAGTTCTGTACTAGAAAGAGGGGCCTATTCAAACCCTCAGAAAGGGGCATTCCACCCACCGAGAGCATAATTCCACCTAGAGAGGACCCACAGATAGTTGACACTATTCCACCAGCAGTGGACACACAAAAATGTGGCATTAAATATATCCCAAGTACACAAATATTTTGTTTTACTTTATTAAATCAAAAAGGCATGACGTGCAGTGCAAATTAAATGCAAACATCAGCTAAAATGTAACATATATATATATATATATATTTTTTTTTAAATAAAGTGCAACAATGGAGTACCGTATATGTCAATAATGACAATTACTCCAGCTAGAAGTGATATTGAAGTGGCCACTATAATATAACCAAAAGTATAATACTTTATGTTGTATATGTATACCATTACAACAAGTTAAACTTGGATAGGAACATGAATAATAAATAAATAAATAAAATGTTTAAAAAAACATTAAAAAAATAGTCAATTTTTTTTTCGTTTCCACGATATATAAATATAGGCAGCAGCACAGAATTGGGCCAAAAACATAGAACACTCTAGTAAATGGCACTTTCAACAGCTCTAGTAGGCCACACATTTACAAAAAAACAAATGTTTATGAATATATGGCATGATGGATTTAGTAAAGGAGCTCAACACAGCTTAACAGCTCATTTCAGGCAACAGATCTACATGAAAAAGACACAGCCTGGATTACCAAGCATCAGGAGACATACATTTTAGAAGGAAGTTTCAAATTTCAATGCCTCCAAATCAGTGGCGGCTGGTGCTGCAAATTTTTTGGGGGGCGCAAACAAACTGAAAAAAAAAAAAAAATCATCAATTGCCGCCACTGTGCCCATTAAACGCAGCCACTGTGCCCAAACGCCACCAGTTTGCCCCCTCAAATGCAGCCAGTTTGTCCCCAAATGCAGCCTGTTTCCCCCCCAAATACAGCCAATTTGTCCCCAAATGCAGCCAGTTTCCCCCCGAAAGAAAGCCAGTTTGTCCCCAAATGCAGCCAGTTTCCAGCCCTGCACTTACCTTCCTCGGGTCAGTGCCGTCCTCCTCCACACTTCCTCATGTCTTCTCCCGCCCTCGATGTCGCTTCAGCCAATCAGGTTACCGGTAACCAGACCCGGTGAACCTGATTGGCTGAGACGCGTGTCAGTGTTAACCGAGGAACGCACAGCCCGTGCGTCATCTGGTTAACTATTTGGAAGCCGATTACAGCCCACAGGCTGTAATCAGGAAGCCTATCAGAGCTGCTGGCTCTGATAGACACTTCCAAATACAAACCAACTGCTGTTATTCAGATGGCCGGCGCTCGCCAGGGGGCCGGCCATCTGAATAGTGGGCGGCAGCAGCGCCGGCGACTATACATACATTCATGCAATGCATGAATGTATGTATTGTTGACTTGAGTGGCAGTACAGGGGAGAGAGGGGGCGGCGCTCCTGCACCCAGTATGGATGCTGTGAAATTTTTTAGATTAAAACATTTTTTTGCAAAAGAAAAACAGCAAACATGTTATAACGTAAAATGTTATAAGGAAATTAACTTAAACAACCCTTGCTCTCTGGCACACCCTCTGCTTAGTCAGTGCTTTCAGTCTGCAGGAAGGATGAGGTTTGACAGGTGACAAGTTTACTTAAAAGGGCTCAAAAAGCTGCAACTATTAATTGTATGCTGGCTGCCATCTTGATAACGTATTGATTTAAGCCCGGGTTCACACTGGGCTGCGGGAATGAAGCCGTGCGAGTTCAGCTGAACTCGCACCATTTCACTCCCGCTTGTCAGTCCCGATTTCAGCCGCGATTACAGAGATATCTGTACAGGTTTCTGCACAGATGTCAATGTAAATCGCAAAAAGTAGTAAACTACTTTTTGAAATCGGTGCAGCGCCGCAGATGTGGCGTCGCACCTATTAGGACGGTGCCATTGCCGGCAAATGCCGCAGATTTGACATGCGATTTTACATGTCAAAACGCACCAGTGTGAACCAGGGCTTAAAGTAGAAAACTTACAACAATGTTGAGTAAATGAGCTTCAATGAGATATCTACAAAAACATGATCACATTGAAAATTCAGATGGCGTAATGACATGGAGCGGGTTCGAAGACACCCTTAAACACGGACATGTGCAATAAATCACTGCATGACAAAATGCGGTAGTTTCCGAACAATTGAAAAAATACCGCATTCGTTATTTAACCACTTCAGCCCTGGAAGAATTAGCTGCTGAATGACCAGGCCATTTTTTGCGATTCGGCACTGCGTCGCTTTAACTTACAATTGCGCAGATGCTGTACCCAAACAAAATTGACATGCTTTTTTTCCCACAAATAGAGCTTTCTTTTGGTGGTATTTGATTATCTCTGCGATTTTTTTTGCGCTATAAACAATAAAAGAGCAACAATGTTGAAAAAAAAAACACAATATTTTTGTACTTTTTGCTATAATAAATATACCCAATTTTTTTTCAAAAAGCACATTTTTTCTCAGTTTAGGCCATATTCTTCTACATATTTTTGGTAATAAAAATCGCAATAAGCGTATATTAATTGGTTTGCGCAAAAGTTATAGCGTCTACAAAATAGGGGATAGATTTATGGCATTTTTTTATTAGTAATGGCGGTGATTTGCGATTTTTATCGTGACTGCGACATTATAGTGGACACATTGGACACTTTTGGCGCTATTTTGGGACCATTGTCATTTATACAGCGATCAGTGCTATAAAAATGCACTGATTACTGTGTAAATGACACTGGCAGGGAAGGGGGCGATGAAAGGGTTAAGTGTGTCCTAGGGAGTGATTCTAACAGTGGGGGGGCAGGGCTACAAATGACATGACAGGGATCACTGGTCCCGATGACAGGGAGCAGTAGATCTCTGTCCTATCACTAGGCAGAACAGGGAAATGCCTTGTTTACATAGGCATCTCCCCGTTCTGCCTCTCTGTGACATGATCGCGGGCCGCCGGTAAACATCGAGTTTGCGGGGCCCGCGGGCGCGGTCACGGAGAGCGCGGCGGCCGCACACGCTCCCCGCGTGGCTTTTTAAAGGGGACTTACAGGTACGTCCATTTGCCCACTGCTGCCATTGTGCCGACGTATATCGGTGTCCAGCGGTCTGCAAGTGGTTAACGGCAAATTCTTAGTGAATTGAACTTTCACAACTGATTTACGACATGCATTATTTTACTGCATTTTATTTGCCGTTATTTAACTCTTAGTGAATTGACCCCAAAATTATTAAAAAATAAACCTACAGGTGTTTTGATCATTCTCACTCTATCCAAAACTAAAACCGAAAAATAATATTTTTTTTTTTATTGCCGTTATCCTCCCTGGCGGTATGATTATGTCAGATTTTTGAAGCTCAAAGCGGTACAATTATTTTGCATGGAAATTTGGCGTTTTATATTTTAGGCCTGTAATTCTTAGGAATAACTCACTTAAATCTGTCCAAACAAGAGTCTAGTAGACATCCCGGGTATGGTGAAGTTTAAAAACACAAAATTATAAATTATAATATAATAAATAACTATAAATAATTATAACAAATGATAATATAATAATAATGAAATGTATTCAATAATGTAATCAAATCAAAAACACAGAAATTTGCTGAGTCGCAGAATTGTCGCTGTCATTACTTTCAGTGTCTGATGACGAATTTCCCCACGAATCGCTATCGCTCAATTCTGCAAGTGATTCTAATTCACTATCGCTGTTTTCTAGCTGGTCTAAAACCGCTTTGGACATGAAGGGACACTTTTTGGTTGCTATGGACAATCTCAAGTTTCCAGGCAGAAAGAACAGTATATATAATATAAAACTTCATGCAGGGCAATGGACAAAGCATTAGGGACAAAAGGGATGTGAAGTGATTTGATACAGTAATATAATGTACAGATTACAATGTGTTATGTATTTTTCACTTTTTTGAATTTCCCGCCGGGCTCCGCCCCCGCGCGTCACAACGCTCACAGGGAACGGCACAGTGATGAATCGGGCGGAGGACACAGCCCGCGGACACAACAGGAGGACATTGCAGGATCCTGGGGACAAGGTAAGTAACTTTACCAGCATACTGCGATGCAATCCCGAGTGTGGGTCGGAGTTACCGCTTTTGGTAATGAAAATTCAGCCCGAGCCACACTCAGGAATACCGATAGGAAGGTTAAATAAGAGTCATATTTATATTTATGAAACACACATTTATTTGTTATGAATCAACAAGAATAACAAATTAACAATAACATAAAGAGAAACAACAAACACAAGCCTGAGACAATCCAGAAACTACAAAGTATTACCAAGGCCGCATTCACATGGGGTGTACTAAAGTGTACGCTCCTGGAGAGATGTGTTTACCCACATGGGGATGCACATGTGTCCCATGTATCTCCTTGTAGGCAGTCCCACTCATGCCAACTGGGAAGCAGCGGCTGCATGGGTAGAGACGCTGCTCCTAATATGACATCTGTGTGGGTGCACGGCCCAGAACATACACTGCCGCCGGGGCCGTTCACTCGCACAAATGTCAGATTAGGAGCAGTGTCTGTGTCCATGCAGCTGCTGAGTATCAATTAACACCAATGGGACTGCCTGCATGGGATGCACAGGACCCCTATGCATCTCTGTGCAGGTAAATATGGCCCTCCAGGGTAGTACGCATTAGTATGCCCCAAGTGAATGAGGACCCAGGGATAAGATGCTCATACCATATGGAAAAAAAGTAACAGATTCCCTAAACAGAACTCAGTTTAGAAGAGAAAGACTTTTTTTTTTTATAATTACCAGACAACTTATTGGCATATATATAAGCCTTACTTTAACACATCTACGGAAATCACATTTGTTCCATATACAACATATAAATCATTATGTCAGAATGTTACATAGATGTGTCATTGTGTAGTTGCACACAAAGATTTTTTAAACAGGGAGTTCCACCCTAATCCTAAATTCACACTTCCGCGTTTGCACGGGCACGGCAGATCCTATTCAAATGAACGGGCTGCTGTGTCTGTGTTTCCACTAAAAAATGGTGCATGCACCTTTCCAAAAACATGGCCGCAGGGAAATCGCATGCATTTTTTGACCATGTGATTTTCTTGCTGTTCCTGCACCTGCAAACCAGCTAAGTGGTGAGATGCTTGGGGGGGGGGGGGGGGGGGTGTCATTCAGAATGAATGCGCATCTCCTACGAGAAGTGCAATTTAGCTGCGGGTGGTTGCCGGTGCGGGAACAGATGTGATTCCCGCACCTGCAGCCACACACAAAGGTGTGAACCTAGTGTTAAATTATGTCATCTCTGAGTGGCTATGAGAGGTCTGCATCACTGGTGTTTTTTTTTTATATTTTTAAGGCTGGTTTCTCACCTATGAGTTGCAGTAAAGCACAAATTTTTCCAAATCCCAATGGATGTTATAGGGACACTATAGCACTGCAATGCACCATATACACATACCACGCATTGTGGTAAACATAAAAAAATAAAACTAAAAAAAGTTTAGATCTGTTTTTTGTTCCTTTGCCATGTACTGTCAACCACTTCAAAACCTTCTAAACGCAGGTTAACAAGTGAAATGTAGCATGTTATTGTCGATGCAGTATTGCACTATAACAGAATAGCATAGTGTGAAGGAAGCACTATGTACTTAAAGCGGCGTTCCGCCTAAAAAAGAAAAATTGCCTGGTTCCCTACTGCGTATGCGCGAGTCATGCTGCACGCTCTAAGTGGTCCCTGCTGTCTTCTGGGACCTGTGTGCTGTGACGGAAGAGGGGCCCGATATGGCGTCGATCGCAGTGGATACTGCAGGGATCTTTTGTCGGAAGTGGGAGCAAAAACCTGTATTAGGCAGGTATCTGCTCCCCCCTGAAAGGTGCCAAATGTGACACCGGAGGGGGGGGGGGGGGAGTCCGGACAGCGCAAGTTCCATTTTTGGGTGGAACTCTGCTTTAAGCAGTGAGCTTCCAACTTCATCGACCTGACATAACCATTATGAGGGTTTCCTACCCTCTCACTGCATTGCTCTATCATGGGAAAAGAAAATGATATAGAGAAACAGGGGGGAAGTAAAGAACTCTCAAAGAGCTTTTGTCATTTGTATCAAAGACATATATTAAGCCAAATAATTCAAATAATTATTCAAACAAATCAAATTGGCACCATTCCAAAACTAAGAAGTTTACAGAAATTGTATCTGTAGTAAAGTTACAGCAAATAAAAGAACAAACTTGAAAGCAGCACTGAGCTATACAAATCCTGAGTACACATACATATGTTACCACTCTAGGCCATCATACAGATCATTCGCCAGCTATGGGGTACACACATACAGGTATCCGTTTCCCCCTGCAGTATCCAGACACAAACAGGCTACACTTCCACTGTTTTTATCCTTTGATATCCAACAAGCTTTGTTGCAAGCTCACAAAACCAAACTTTGGCACATCACACACCGCCAGGCCCTCTCCTACTCGAGTCTTCAACATGTTTCTTTCCAAAAGGGGCTTAGTCATGAAGGTCATGGTG
Organism: Rana muscosa; assembly: GCA_029206835.1. NCBI lineage: Eukaryota > Metazoa > Chordata > Amphibia > Anura > Ranidae > Rana > Rana muscosa. The sequence continues at coordinate 161,028,937 of CM055127.1, forward strand.
GTGAGATGGGCCTCAGTCTGGCTTTGTGAGTTTTCACCACTTGCAATAAAGCTAGTTAGATATGCAAATCCCGACTTTAGCTCCCAAAGCTGAGCTTGAGCCTACCTTTCTATTGGTCTAGAAATATGATGAGTATGTTGATGGACACTAGAGGTGGGCCATAGATCAGTTTTTAGAGCAGAACTTGGTGTATGCATCAATGTATTTCAGGGCTCCCGAGTCCCTTATGGTATTTAGAGTGGTTACATTTTATTTCCCGCTGTTAGTTTACTTGCAAGCATTAGTCTTATTTATGAAATGACTGAAGACCATTACTAATAACCAGTCAGGTTTTTGCTTTCATTCTCATTGTCCAGAAAGACAGATCTGCATTTGGACACTTTGACAAACTGTCCTGATAAAGTATTTGTTAGAGTATGTTGTTTTGAACCTGGAAGGACTGCAATGAGGATTTTTAAAATAACCTTTTCTGATAAACAAATGTTAAATCTTAACTGAACAGAACTTTTATAATCTCCTGCTAACATCACACAGTTTCTCTTCCTATCATATCTAACAGCCTCTATACATAAAGTCCGCTGTAAGCTCTTGTCCTCTGTCATGACACAGCTCTCTATACATCTCTTCTTGGTAGCTGTAAAAAACTTTGCATTAATCAATTATACCTTTACAATTGTGATTAGCAATCTCTGGGATTGATTTACTAACTGGAAAGTGCAAAATCTGATGCAGCTCTGAATAGCAACCAATCAGCTTCTTTTTTTGGTCAAAGCTTAATTGAGCAAACTGAAGTTAGAAGCTGATTGGCTACCATGCACAGCTGCACCAGATTTTGCATTCTCCAGTTTTAGTAAAACAACCCCTCCGTGTTCAGTTTGCCTGGACAGAATATCATTATCCTTCCTTTCACAATTGCCTGGAATTTTTTTTGCTATAGGGCAGTGATGGCACCCCAGATGTTTTGGAACTACATTTCCCATGATGCTCAACTACACTGCAGAGTGCCTGAGCATCATGGGAAATGTAGTTCCAAAACATCTGGGGTGCCAAGGTTCGCCATCACTGCTATAGGGTGATGTCAACCAAATATTAAAAAAAGATTAATAATAATTACAGCCAATGAGGAAAGGAAGAATACAGGAAGGTCAAGGGAAAAGAGGTAAAGTCTATTTTTACAGAGTTTTTACAGCTGCTATATAGGGAAAGATAGAAAGCTGTAACATTAAAGAAAGAGCAATAAAGAGGTTTCACCAGCCTTTATGCACATGTACCATAAGATGCAACAGTAAGAGGACCGGCATGGGTCACTTCAAGCTTCTAATCAGTTACAGAGAAGAGGGGACTTGCAAGGCGCCTCCTTTGGATCGGCGCTGCTGTTGTGCTGGTCGGGATCTGGACTCAAGGTTTCTATAGGGATGTCTTCTTATCCAGAGACCCTCACATCTTTTCCAACTTCTCCAACTTTTCCTTGACTTTTTCTTCCAATTATTTTTTTGGGAACTCCTGCATGAATGTAGAAGAGTCAGTGGTGAACTGCAGACTGCAAGCAAAATTGCTTCACATATGACAGCTGAAGCTTCCTCAGCATTCACTACTGCTATCTGTAACTATAAAACCCTTCCTTCCTTTAACTTAAAGTGGAGTTCCACCCAAAAATGGAACTTCCACTTTTTGGAACCCCCCCCCCCCTCCGGTGTCACATTTGACACCTTTCAGGGGGGAGGAGGGAGCAGATACCTGTCTAATACAGGTATTTGCTCCCACTTCCTGGCATAGATCACCTCAGTGATCTACAACACTTCCGGCGCCTATTCTGTCCTCCCCCGCTGTCTTCTGGGAGACACACAGGTCCCAGGAGACAGCAGGGACCAGTGAGGACGCGCAGCGCGACTCGCACATGCGCAGTAGGGAACCGGGACGTGAAGCCACAAGGCTTTACTTCCTGATTCCCTTACCAACGATGGCGGCGGCAGCCGCCGTTCCTAGAGCGACAGATCGGCTTCGGCTGCCGACATCGCGGGCGCCTTGGACAGGTAAGTGTCCATATATTAAAAGTCAGCAGCTGCTGTATTTGTAGCTGCTGGCTTTTAATATTTTTTTTTTAGTGGGACCTCCGCTTTAAGATCTAAATTTGCATTAACAAGTTTCAATTTGTAAAGAATAGAAAACATTATGAATTATATGGTCTTTTGCATGCAAATATTTAACGCTTCACCTTTACAAATCCCGCATTTTGATGCCGGTTGTGGATACTGGAACCTTTGGACTCATATGGGTAAGGGTATGAACTGGGTTACACAAGATTTCCAGAAGAAGGCAACATACATCTGTTTTGCCAATATGAAACCCTAGTTCCAAAGTACTTTCAGTACTGATTGGCCTACATCTTCTTTTGGCTATATTAGATGTCATCCCCCTGGAGGTCCTTTATGCTCTTTTATGTGATATTGTTATGCACACTTGGGATATAGCATGCTTCCAGCAGGGTTGGGCTAGTGAAGATGCAGGAGTGGTTCTGTCTGAAGTAGGGCAGTGAGTAGGTGGGGGTCAAGTACCCATTGCTCCTACGGGTTATTATTATAGGACTTTGTGTAGCTGCTTCACTAAATCCCTTACCTTCATCCCCACTCACTAAGTGGCCCTGACCAGTGCTGCACAGCCTATGCTAGAAGAACTTTCAGGTCGGGTCCCCTGCCTAGTGCAAAGTCCTATGGATGCCCATATTCATGGCGGCACCCTCAGCCATCCAATATGAGTATGCACCCTAAGCAAAGGACCTGGACAGATGTTTTTCTTGCAAAGACTGTGCAGGGCCGAACAATGAAGAACTCTGTAGTGGGGATGAAGGTAGGTATTATGATATGCGGGCAACACTGAGGGGAGTAGGGTGTATGTTAAAAGGACAACTCCACTGAGCGCCCATTCATACCTGTCTGATCGAGTGCATTCTGCTAATACATGCAAAAGAATGGTCCAAAAACCATGCAGCATTTTTTCTGACACTATGGGGGTGATTTGCTAAAACTAGAGAGTGCAAAATCTGGTGCAGCTGTGTATATTAGCCAATCAGCTTCTAACTTCAGCTTATTCAATTACGCTTTGACAAAAAAAAAAAAAAACTGGAAGCTGATTGGTTTCTATGCAGAGCTGCACAAGATTTTGCACTCTTCAGCTTTAGTAAATCAACCCCAGTATGCAACAACAAACAGTAGGTCGGAGCTGCATTGCCTTGCTGCGCTGAGGTATCATTGATAATGAATGGCGCCACAATGCGCCAAATGCATGTAACATGCAATAATGTGTGTTGTGGTAACGCGGGCCTTACCACAATGCAACGCAAAGGTGTGTTTCAGCCCTAAACGTGAAGTTGTCCTTTAAAAGAAACAGCTAAGTTGTGTTTATACAGAAACGTCCCATTCCCAATCAGGAATTATGCTGTGTTGCTATATTACCTTGTTCTGGCAGCAGAGAGTTGTAAGCCAATAATGCTGAGGTTTGGGGTATTAGGCACTCTTGAACTATTGGAAAACAAACTGGAATTAAAACAAAGCTGAAATGAACTACTGTATAGATTATGTCAGTGTTTCTGGTATCACATTTTCAATATAGATCTTGTGCCTTACTGAAATACGCCAAAGCCTATTGCTCTATTTTTTCACTAGTTTCTGAGCTGTCTGTAGAAATCTATTCTGCCCTTTAATTTTTATCTCTTTGTCACCCTCCTTACTGCAAGGGGAATGTTTTTCTGTAGTTCAGCAGGGGAGAACTTGGGATTTCAGTGCAGCAGAAGCTGAGTTGTCAGCTCACTACAGGAAGTCAGTAGCTCACTTAAAGCGGAGATCACCCAATTTTTTTTTTTAAAAGACAGCAGCTACAAATACTGCAGCTGCTGACTCTTAAAAAATGGACACTTACCTGTCCAGCGCGACCGCAATGTCGGCAGACGAGGCTGAGCAATCGCTCGGTCCTCGGATGCTGCCGCCGCCATCCTCGGTGAGGTAATCAGGAAGTGAAGCCTTGCGGCTTCACTGCCTGGTTCCCTACTGTGCATGCGCGAGTAGTGCGGCGCGCCGTCACTGGTCCCCGCTCTCTCCTGGGAACAGTGTGTTTCCCAAGAGACAGCGGGGGGCGGAAGAGACGTAGACTCCCACGGGAGTCTATGCCCGGAAGTGGGTGTAAATAGACAGATATCTGCACCCCCCTCCCCCTTGAAAGGTGCCAAATGTGTAACCTGAGGGGGGGAGGGTTCCGAAAAGCGGAAGTTCCATTTTTGGTTAGAACTCCGCTTTAAGTTCTGGCATATTCACAATATATTTCTATATATGCATTATTTATAAAAAGGGATACAATGTAGGGACTTGGGCAAGTATTACGGAGATGTACTGCATTTTTGTTTGCTCTGACATACATTTTAACAATTTACAGGGTACTGGGCAGAATAGTAGGGGTTCACAGGACAGTGGGACTGATTTACTAAAACTGGAGAGTGCAAAATCTGGTGCAGCTCTGCATAGTAACCAATCAGCTTCCAGGTTTTATTGTCAAAGCTTAATTGAACAATCTGAAGTTAGAAGCTGATTGGCTACCATGCACAACTGCACCAGATTTTGCACTCTCAAGTTTTAGCAAATAAACCCCATTATACCTACATTTCAAATAATATAAAAGATCAAAAATTACCTAAATTCGTATTTTTTAATGGTAAATTGTGAGCACAGTTCACAGCTGATTGGGGGTCTCTGTGTCTGAGTTAAGACCACATGAAGTTACTGTACACTTTCTCAATAGTGGATGTGGATATTTAGGTCTGGCATTCCAGAAAACCATCTACACCCTTGGTGCCCAACTGGACACCATCTGGTACTTTTTGCATGGCCCCTGCGGGCAGTAGTCAATGTTTCCCTATTACAGTCATCTATAACAGTCTCATGTAATGTGTATGCAGTCTATGACTGTCTTCTGAAGCATGTCTTCATTCTTTACCAGCTCCTATGGCACCCTACAGTCTGTGACCATGTCCTGCAGCATGTCTGCACTCTCTGACCATCTCTTGTAGCAGGTCCATAGTCTCTGACCATCTACTGTCTACAGTTTCTGTACCATTACTTTCATTTCATATTATGTGTGGCCCTTTTGTGATGTGAGGGGCAACATTCAAGACTTTCAATATCAAAAGAGTAGACAACCACTGATCTACACAATGAAATTAAGGAATATGTAAACTAAACAGTGCTAGCAATCCTGTCAAGTAATGATAATAGTTTACAGGTTGTGATTTTTTTTATTTAAAGTGGTTGTAAACCCTTCCATACAGTATACCCAGTGAAGTGACTGGCCTCAGGTGATACACAGAGATTAAACAAATGCTCCTACATACAGTAAGTTGTAACTGTTTATCTGCAGTCTTCTCTTCTCTACATCCGCTCAATTACTGAATTTATAAGCTTATCTGAGATGTCAGAAAAAAAGGGGGCGGGGAGCTGAAGTTACACTCTGCATGGCTCAGTAAGGGGAGCTCTGAGAGTTGATTGGAAGGAAGAGAGACACCCTCCCCCCCTTCACACAGCACACAGGAATAGAGCTTAAGTTGTCCATCAGCTGGAGATCCCTCACCTGTCATCTTTTTAGCTCTTGGTGTAGGGAAGACTTGTCAGAGGTGATTCATGCTGATTGCAGAGGAATGAGGCAGCAGACAGAAATGACACTTAGGGGTTGATTTACTAAAGGCAAATAAGACTGTGCACTTTGCAGAGTGCAGTTGCATTCTGCTAATGCAGTTTCTCCAGAGCTTAGTAAAATAGGTAAATGTCCACTTTGCAAAGAGTACCCAATCACATGCAAAAAAAACCCCCAAAAAAACAGCATTTATGCTTGCACATGATTGGATGATGTAAGTCAGCAGAGCTTCCCCTCACTCACTAAGCTTTGGAGCAATTGAACTTTGCAGTGTGCACAGTCATTTGCCTTTAGCAAATCAACCCCAATGTGCTCTTAACAAGTACACACTATAGAGGGATATGTTTTGTTCATATTTCATGTCTTTGGTTTACAACCACTTTAACCTCCCAGGCGGTATGATTCTGTCTGGAATTATGTACCAAAAGCGGTACAATTATTTTGCATGGAAATTTGGTGTTATATATTGTAGGCCTGCAATTCTTAGTAATTACTTACTTAAACCTGACCAAACAAGAGTCTAGTAGACATCCCGGGTATGATAAAGTTTGAAACACAAAATCATAATATAATAAATAATTATAACAAATAGTAATGTAATTATAATAAAAATTATTCAATAATGTAATCAAATCAAAAACACAGAAATTTTTTAAGTTGCAGAATTTGTCGCTGTCATTAGATTCAGTGTTTGATGACGAATTTCCCCACAAATCGCTATCGCTCAATTCTGCAAGTGATTCTAATTTATTATCGCTGTTTTCTAGCTGGTCTAAAACCACTTTTGACATAAAGAGACACTTTTTGGTTGCTTTGGACAATCTCCAGTTTCCAGGCAGAAAGAACAGTTTTTATAATATAAAACTGCATGCAGGACACTGGACAGACCACTAGGGACAAAGGGGAAGTGTAATTATTTGATACAGTACTGTAATCTGTAAGATTACAGTATACTGTATTTTTTCACTTTTTGAATTTGGCGCCGAACTCCGTCCCCATGCGCCGCAACGTCGCAGGGAACAGAGCTCGGCACCCGGCAGTGTGAATCGAGCGAGACACGGCTCGCACACATCGCAGGATCCAGGGAACAAGGCAAGTTACTTCCCCTGGACATTGCGATGCAGCCCGAGTCTGGCTCGGGGTTACCGCTCTTAGCATTAAAAACTCACCCTGAGCCTGATTCGGGATTACCGCTAAGGGGGTTAACTAGCAAATTGTGCTATTCTTTGAAGGTAACATACCACATTTCAAAATGAGTTTCTAGAGATAAGAATGCACATTACAGCATACCTATACTGGGGAGTTCTGTGGTCTGGGAAATGTAATGTACAGCCAGTGCACACAGTACAGAAGTTTGATGCATACAGTATATTGCATAGTACAGAAAACATATTTTAGTGGTCCACAGTATGCATTATACAGAAAAGTGTACAGAACGCAGCAGTCTAGATGTCAGGCGTTATGTACAATGGCAATAGTTTACTGTATGTAACATTCAAAGTAGTGTACATTCTGCAGTTATGTAACATGCAGCACAATCTGAAGACATCCAGATTATGTAATATGCAACGTATTATGCAGAACATAATAGTTAGGAGTATGTAATGTACAGCACGTTGTGCAGACTGCAGCAGTTGGCAAACAGAAAGCCACAATTTGTATTATCGTTAAACTGGAACTTCAGTCAGAAAATGAAGTCCTGCTAGATCACTCCAGGATGGCCCCTTTTGCAGTTATAGCTATGTAAAAAATTAAAAAGAAGTGCCTATACTTTTTAAAATCCAGTAATACACTGTCTCACCCTGCTCTGCACATGCTCAGTTGCTCTCTATTTTTAGGCACTGTGCTGAACTTGTGGAAGCCGATCTGCTGACAGCCTTAAGATTTTCTGTTGCTCAGGGGCTCTGGGCTTCAGCAAAATGGCAGCCTCCAGCAATTCTGGAGTCAATTTTCAGCACACACTCATTTTGGTAGCATAATTATTAGTGTGGAATTTATGTTTCTTGCTAAAAAAAAAAACATTACTTTTATTCAGTTGTTTTGGGTAAAATTCCACTTTTAGAAAGGCTCTCATAAATAGTGATTAGGTAAAAGCCAAAAAGCTTTTATCTTACCTGGTAGGGATCCGGACAATCACTGGGATGTTCTGCAAACCAGAGGTATTTGTGTTATGCCGTAAATCTGAAATAAGAGACACACATGTGTGACAAGGTAATTCTGGAAACAGACCTTACATCTGTGGGTCCACATGGTGCTGGGAGGGGCTTGGTTCCCCTTTCTAGGATAAACTCAGGGGACAGGTAGAGGGAGGTTCCCCTTCATTTGGGACACAGCATCTTGTTAGAAATTCCCAACCTACACATGTTAGCACCTGGTAAAAATTTCATTTTGATGATACTTTTTGACCCTAGATATCCATACTTAATTATGTGTGGTAGCATGCTGTACATATTGGTGTCTAATGGTGTTGTACTCTTCATACTGCACACACCGGGGTTGATTTACTAAAACTGGAGAGTGCAAAATCTGCTGCAGCCCCGTATAGAAACCAATCTGCTTTCAAGTTTTTTTTTTTTTGTCAAAGCTTAATTGAACAAGCTGAAGTTAGAAGCTGATTGGTTACTGTAACGAGCCCCTTGCTCGCTCGGTTCCACTCTCCCGACACTCCTCTGCTACTATTGGATCATATTGCAGATCGCAACGTCTGATGGTTCGGTCATCCGATGCTCCAGGATTCAAACTACAGCTATGTGACATTCTAATCCATTTGTGATAGTTCAGAACAAACACTAGGCAGGCTGTATGTAAGTTCAAACAGGAATCTCATTTTATTGGATGCACACACACACTCTTATACAGCAGTTTGAACACCCTGCCCACAACAACCACTTTCCTATTGGTCAATTGTAAAGTCCATTGTATTTCTCAATTAGGTTCTCTTGGCCATGCAAATGAGGACTTGAAACAGGGTCAGCAGGGATTGGTCCGATAGCTTGAATAGGAGAACTGAGATGTGTATTGACACAGAATGTGTATTGACACAGAAGCCCCAGGGGGTAATTAAATTACATAAACAAACAGTCAAACACAGAACAATGCATTCCTTCCAGACCATGGAGCCGTCTGGAGGGGGGGTTAGCCTTAAGACAGGGCAGAAGACCCCCCACTGTGTAATAGATTCAAAGGAGAAATACTTCAGTATTCAAAGGTTCATGACAATACTCCCTCCTGGGAAATAGTCCAACAGCCACAGTGGGACCCCGAACGGGTCAACTCAAGGATGTTGGAAAAGTAGTCTTAAGGTTTCAGGTCTGTCTGCCGGGATAACCCATCCGCATTCCTGTCTTGAGGCCCTGGCCCATAATCGGAAGGCAGGAGGCTAGCATTCAGTCCTCTCCAAAAGCCTCTGTCCCGGCTAGATCTGTCACAGTTACAAGGCAGAGCTACACCAGATTTTGCACTCTCTAGTTTTACTAAATCAACCCCAAGGTCTAGCTATGGTTCACTGGTGCTAGACATCAAATGCTTTCTTTTTATTCCTCCTCCCCTAGCGGGTGCAATACTAATATAGTGGAGATAGTCTATTCATTTATGTACAGTACATGGGTATTATTCTCCCTAATAGTATTACATTGAGGTACTCTTTTTCACTTTTTTCTGTTTTCCACTTTGTGGTAGATTTGTGCACACGGTCTATTTTGCTTTCACATAGGTCTAATTATTTGTTTCTGGTGGAAAACGGGTCTTCTGATTCCATCTATGTAATTTTAAGTACCGTATATACTCGAGTATAAGCCAACCCGAATATAAGCCGAAGCACCTAATTTTACACCAAAAAATTGGGAAAACGTATTGACTCGAGTATAAGCCTAGGGTGTCCATCTGCATGCCTCACTGTGTCCATGTGCATGCCTCACTGTGCCCAATCTCCCTACCTGATCTCCGGCGCTGTGTGACTAGACTGACTTTTAACATGGGAGTCTATGGAAGGGGTGTCCGGCTTTAAAAAATCAGTGCTCCCCAGCACACTTGTATATAAAGAGTGGGGCTACATGTGTGCCAAGTCTGGGGTCCAGGAGACCTAGGGTCGGCCGGTACCGGGTCCCCAAAATTACTGGAGAAATGACCGTTTAACATTGGAGTCTATGGAAGGGGTGCCCGGCTTTGAAAAATCGGTGCTCCCCGGTCGTAGGTCCCCCGGACAACAATATTTGCACACGTGTAGAGGAAGAGTGGGGCTACAAGTGTGCCAAGTTTGGGGTCCAGGGGACCTATGGCTGGCCGGAAACAGGTGCACAAATTTGAAGATGGACACAGACTCGAGTATAAGCCGAGGGGGGGCATTTTCAGCACAAAAAAATGTGCTGAAAAACTCAGTTTATACTCGAGTATATACGGTACTGCACCTTAGTTTTCCCATCGGGGTACCGTGTTTTCCTTCCACAACACCCATGCCAGACACCTTGCAGCGGTTGCCAATTGGAGGTGTTATCTTAGATTAATTATCAAGCTGATTTGTAAGTATTGTTCTATTAAGGATATCAGTATGCATTGATATTGCATCCCCCCCACCCTTTTTTTCAGAGAGTGTGTGAACATATCTTGTGAATTTTTTTTTGGGTTTACAGATTTTACATTGGGCATCCTCTCCTGAAGAAGTGAAGCTATATTCACAAAACGCATCGAGTTATAAGATGTGTGCATTATGTTTTAAAAAAATTGGAAGTGTGAAACATAAACATGAATTATTATATGAATATGATGTAGATTGTATGCCAATATACGGTAGTGGTAATGAATCCGCTTTTTTTTTACTAATGCTATTATTTATGTATAAGATTTTCATCTGTTGTGCAATTAATGTATTTTTAATGAAAATGTTATGCCTTATTTAAAGTTTTATTGCTTTGCAGATGTAATGCTAGGGGATGGAGATGTGGCATTGCTAAACACCAGATCACAATTTTATTGTGTATACAATTCTGAAAACAGCACTGGGAGAGCAGCACTAGAAGTTGTAAAATGCGAGTGCTGGGGTAGAAATTTTAACAAATAGTTTACTGAGGAATGTTTATTTTATTACGCACAAGCAAAAAATGTGTTTCTGTGTTAAGCTAAAAACGCTGAAGGTTTAACACTACTTTAATCGTGAGAAGGTAAAAGTATTCTAAGGCCCCTTTCACACTGAGGCGTTTTTCAGGCATTTTAGCGCTAAAAATAGCGCTGTAAAAACGCCTGAAATAATCATGCCCCAGCATTCTCAAAGTGAAAGCCCTAAGGGCTTTCACACTGAGGCGCTGTGCTGACTGTGCGTTGGAAAAAATCCTGCAAACAGCTTTTTTGGAGCATCTTTGGGGCGCATAAAATAGCGCTGTAAAAACGCCTATCCCCATTGAAATGAATGAGTACCGCTGTAAAACCGCAGTAATACGGCTTTAAAAACGCCCAGAAGCTACAAAAAAACAGGAAGTGCACAATATGTGATGTAAGGGGGAGGGTTATTAGCTGACACTAACGCGGTAAAAACGCATAGGCGTTAGCGCTATTTTTAGCGCTAACGCTGTAAAAACGTGGTAATAACGCTACTCGTTTTTAGCGCGTTATTGCAACGTCTCAGTGTGAAAGGGGCCCTAAATATGTCTTCATGACTCACATACATAGCTCGTTAGGTTTATTGGTCCTTTATGAAAGTCAGCTTGGTGGATGTGAACTGTGCTGCCCTCTTCTGGTGGACAGTACAAAGTTTGGGAACTGTGGGCAAATATCTCCAGTATAAATGATTAAAAGTTAGGCTTCTTTCTCACAGGCGATTACACAGCGGTTAACAAACACCAGTCTTTCCAGCTGCAAGAATTTGCCGATTTTTTGACATTGGAGTTCTGTTGTATGCATGTAATCACCCGTGTGAAGGAGGCTCCATAATACTTAAAGTGTTACTAAACCCACAACAGTAAAATCAGTCTGTATATGCAGCATAGCATGCTTGTTATACTCAATATGGAACTTAAAGTGGTTGTAAACCCACTTTTTCAACTTGCACCTACAGGTAAGCCTAGATTAAGGCTTACCTGTAGGTGCAAGAAATATCTCCTAAACCTACACGGTTTAGGAGATATTTACTAAAATGACAAGCGCCGCTGTATACGGCGCATGCGCACCGTAGACAACGGCGCATTCATGGGGTTAATCCCATTCACAAACTCGGCTACTTCCCAGCAATCGCTGGGCGTACCCGAGTGGGACGCCTCCCGCGCGCATGCGCAGTGACGTCTCCGCCGCTCCGGCCAATCACAGCGCCGGAGCGGCGCTGTGATTGGCTGGTGCGGCGATACCCGGAAGTAACATTCCGGCTATCGCTGCAGTGATGTCTGCGGCTGAACAGAGGGACGAGGATGGCTTCGGGGGCCCCGATCTAAGGTAAGTGGAACATAATGAGCTATTATGCTAGTCATAATAGCTCATTATGCCTTTCTTTTACAGGTTGTAAAAAAAAATAAAAAAAAAAAATGTGGGTTTACAACCACTTTAAGGGGTTAATCCTCTTCATTGTGTAAAAAGGCTGTTTTATCCTGTATGCACAGATTCTTTCTTTCTTGCATTGTCTGACTTGGGAAGGCCAGCTAGCACACAGGCAGTAGCCAACCTGCACATGCTCAGTTGTGTCTTTTAGACCCCTTTCCCTCAAAGCACCTGAAAAATACCTCCCCTGCAGCCAGATGCGCTGGCAGGATGTTAAAAAATGTCCTGCAAGCAGCATCTTTGGGGCAGTGTAAACACCGCTCCTCCACTGCTCCTGCCCATTGAAATAAATGGGCATCGCTGCCAAAGCGCCTCGGCAGCGGCGCTAGATGGGCGCATTTAATCCTTTATTTGGCCGCTAGCGGGGGTTAAAAGCGTCTCGCTAGCGGCGCTAAAATGACGGTAAAGCGTAGCTAAAACTAGCTGCGTTTTACCGTCAATGCCAGCTCACCCTAGTGTGAAAGCAGCCTTATGCTGGAGAGAACATTAACTTGTTCTCAGAGATAGGCAGGTCACATGATACTGGCATCACACATGTGGGCGTGCATACAGGCTGTAGTGGAAACCTCCTTCTTCCTGAACTCTCAGCACTGGAGAAACTGTGCCGTTTATCACTGACCGTGGTATACATATCATCCAAAAAGGTATATAGTGGCAATATTTTAATGTAAACTGTAGGGGGGCGTATGAACTATTTTCATATTACTGGGTTTAGTAACACTTTAACTACTTTCCGCTCGTAGGATGTCATATGACGTCCTCGGGTTTAACCGAGATGATTCCTGGCACCATCCCGGTGTCAAAATGTTCAGCCGGAAATTCTATTATGTAGATGTGATTTTTACAGATTACTTTTACAGACAATAGGAGGGGGTGAGCCCAGTGAGGATGCGGCCGGTGCCATCTGCTTCTGGGCACACAAATAAAGCAGATTGCAATTTTGACTAGCTATTGATTCCCCTTGCTCGGAGTTTACCAGTATCCTTGAGGATTGCTGTACAACTAAACACAAGTACTAAAATGGAGTAAAATGGATCAGTTGAGATGGAGTGCTTAGCACTAATCTCAGAGTATATCCCTTTTTTATTAAGTGTTGCACACAAAGCTACATACACAGCTGGTTCACCAATGTCCAGAGGGGGCGACAGATCATACAGGTCTTCCCCTTACAGTTGTGACAGTGCTGGAGGAGGAATCGCAAAGTAGAACACCCAGGATCTAAAATAAACAGAGAACATTTTATCCCATTACTAATGGTTAAAAGAATACAGTAAAGACATTTGTCTTTGTGAAGATTCACTTCAATCATGTAAAAAGTAAAATCACGATGATTTATTTCATCTGCACACGATTGGGTATTTTTTCGACTCCTTTAGTACTTTAGTACTTTAACCTCATGGTGTCGTGCTCTCAACATACTAATAAATGCGATGGAAATGAAAGCGGCAGATTTAAAACCGCATGAAAACAAATTAAAGTGGAACGTTATGCTAACAAATAATAATGGGCTCACAAGCAGGATTTTTAATGCAGAAGATATGCTGTCTCTTCTGCATTAAAGTTACTTACCTGTGTATGTAACCCTTGCTGTCTGGTAATAAAAACGTAAAAAAATAAAATAATTACTAACCTGCCTGTCCGCTCCCTGTACAGTGAATTGCGCTTGTGTAGCTCACCGTAAAAATTCAGCAATGCCGACACTGACTGCACTCCCACGCATGCAGCCAGTGATCAATGAAATCAACCAAGAAACTGCCCACCTGAAGATGTAAGCGGCCGGCGGGGAGCTCCAGTACATTGCATCGCTGGAGCTAAGGTGAGCATAGTTCTGCTTTAACATGTTAAAGTTTATCAGAGATTTTCCAGTGCAATCCTAGTACCTACCTGACATCAGTTCACCACATCAGAATGACCTCCTCTGGGCACAATTACCTTAACAGGTTTACAGCAGACAATCATTCCTGTTCCTCAGAAACCAATAGCCATCATACAGGCATACAACAGGCATACATGTATCCCTGCAAATCAGTTAGTTTTACATGCAGAGATTAGAATAATCCTGATGGCAATGCAAAACATTGACACTTTGGGCCAAATTTGGACATTTTTAATTAGTTTAGACATTAATGGCTGTGTGTTGAGTTATTTTGAGGGGGCAGCAAATTTACACTGTTATACAAGCTGTACACTCACTACTTTACATTGTAGCAAAGTGTCATTTCTTCAGTTTTGTCACATGAAAAGTTAGAATAAAATATTTACAAAAATGTGAGGGGTATACTCACTTTTGTGAGATACTGTATGTATAAACACTGTATATACCATATCATTTCTTTTTTTTAAAGTGTACTTTCCTTTTATGATGCCCAAAAAAAACATTTTTAAGTAATCCATTTGTGCACTAAGGCTTGGCTCACATATATGCGAATCGGATGTGTTTTGAATGCATCAGATTTGCATAATATGTGAACCAGACTGGGTGCGGTGTGAATTAAAAAAAAGTCCTGTGCATTTTTCAGTCCGGTTCAGATGTGATTTAAGTGTCAAATTCACACCTGAATCGCTGGATGGAAACCACACTGGACTCTGCACAGAAACAGGTCCCGAACATATGTGAATTCGGCCTTATTGAAAGATTGCTCAACTTACTCAATGTAAAAGCTTTGTTAAGTATAATTACGGTACATCCTTCAGTAAGTCAAAGCTGAAGTTTAATCTGCTTATATTTTGCCTTCCCTTGTGCCTCCATCATCAATATGCTAATGAAATTTTTAAATAAAACCTTTTTTTCTTTCATTGCTTATCTTATTTTAGGCACACTTAGGGCTCTTTCACACGGGGCGGATCCGTGCAGATCCGCCCCGTGAAGCTCCGCTTGCTCAGCGGGGATCGCTCCGTTGATCCCCGCTGAGCCGACGGATGACTGGGCGGTCCCCGCACACTGTGCAGGGACCGCCCTGTCAGAGCGCCGCTCTCCCCTATGGGGAATCGGATGATGACGGACCGTAGAGTCCGTTGTCATCCGATCCGCTCCGCCGACGGAAGGAAAAATAGGGTTTTCCTCCGTCACACTTTGGCGGAGCGGATGTCAGCGGACATGTCTCCGCTGACATCCGTGCCTCCATAGGGGTGCATGGAGGATCCGTTTCAGGTCCGCCTAAAAAACTGACAGGCGGACCTGAACGGACCTCCGTGTGAAAGGGGCCTTATGTTATCACTTTGTCTCTGTGCTCCTCCATGCAATGCAGGCAGATCATGTCTGGTGGGAGGAGTCAGCAGGGTGCTGTACATAGCTTCTTGTAAACATTACAGCTCCCTGCCCAAGTACTCCTCCCAAGAGCCCTCAGCCCTGATGAAAGCAGTAAGATGGCTCTTGGGAGGAGATATGCCAGTTAGGAGAAGTGGGCGTTAGGCTGCATTTGCATGAAGACTGCCCTAGGTAATGGTCACCTGGGATATTGAGTCTCCATGACTGGAAGAACTGAAATCCAAAGAATGAAAAAGGGGAGAGTCAGGGACAGTCAGACTAGGGAGGAAGATGCTGCTGGCTCTATCTGACTTGCTGCAGTTTCTGATGCACATTGTGAGAAGCTCACAGTGTGAAGTGAAATCAGAGTAAGCCATTCCAGTTCAGGAGAGGAGTCTGTACAACCATGCAAGAATGAAGGGAAGGCCAGAGTACGCATTCAATCCTTCTTCATCCACAACTAAATAAAAAGTTTTGGTTTAGAGACACTTTACTGAGAGTGACAGACTGAAGTATATGTTATTTTTGATTTTGCCTAGAGTTCTAAAACTCTAAAAAGTAATATCTTACATAGGCAGCCTGTGAGGTCTGTACATGACTGTGAGTGGCCCAGAATTTTCACCATGGTGTGGCACTGAGGCAGAGTACAAAGGCTGTTGGGTTCATTGTGGAATGTCATACATGTCCAGGTGTGGAACAAGACAAACAAGAACTGCCGAGTGTTTCCCACTTTCAAGGCATGAATTTCGGAGCTTGAGGAGCACCTACCAATCTTCCGTAACAGTGCCTGGAATTAACAAGGGATATGTATGAGTCAAACAGGAAAATCATAGGAGACTTAAAGTGGAAGAGCGGGCTAATCTTAAACCTGCCCCCATCCCCATTCTAACTACTATACTAACTACCCTGTAGAGCAGGGGTCTCCAAACTTTCTAAGCAAAGGGCTGATATACTGTCTAGTGCAGGCATCACTAAATCCCGTCATTTAGGAGCCGCTTCTCTTCCCCAACCTCGGCCGTTGTCATTCTCTGCATGTCGGGAGGCACCATGTCAGGAGACCGCCCTGCATCCTAGCCACCAATCACTTGCTGGTTAATATGAAAAGCAGCCAGCAGCTCTTGTTCCCATCCAATGCAGAGCTGTGTCTCCCGAAGTCTACTTAATACCAGCACTCAGCTTATTACCCGCCCCCAATGCTGAGCTGTGCCTCCCGCACCCGGGATATTACCATGGTGCCTCCCGACCTCTGCTCGATCTAGGGTAGGAGAGTGAAGGGCAGATGACACTACAGGAGGGGGGGTGATGTGAGAGGAGGCTGGCTGGATATCCAGAGGGCAAAGTGTACTACTTTGGGGGGTAAAGGGGGGTGGGGGGTTAGTGCTGTGGGGGATTGTGAAGGTAGACAGTGCTGTGTGGGGGGGGGGGGGGCTGTGAAGAGGGGTTGTGATTTGAGAGGGGGCAGTGCTGTAGGGGAGTGAAGAGGGCAGAGTACATTACAGGGGGACTGGGGATTTGTGATGTAAGGGTGATGTGAAGGGGATTCAGGTGATGTGAAGAGGGCAGATCTCCCTACTGTGGGGGGATTTGTGATGTGAGGGGGCAGTGCTGTGTGTGTGTGTGAGGGGTTGATGTGAAGGGGGCTGGTGATGTGGGAAGATGATGTGCAGAAGGGCAGTGCAATGTGAAGGAGTCTACGCACAAACGTGCAATTCAGACCTCTGCTGGCAGAAAATTTGGCTGATCGGTTTTCCTTAAAATTGAATTCAATACCCCTAGTCTAGTGTCTGTGAGTGGAGATAATATCTCCAGCTTGGTGGTCAGTGGGAGTTAAAAAGAATTATGTAGCGCCTGGTTAGTAGGAGGAATAGTGCTTCATCATTGGTATTAGTGGGAGGATCAATGCCCCATCATTGGTGTCAGTGGGAAATGGATTCAGCCCCATCAAAAGTGTCAGTGAGGGAACTGGTGCCCCATTGTTAGTGTCAGCTGGGGGGGGACAACCACTAGTGCCAGTGTGGGGGGGGACTAGTATTGCCCCATTGTTGGTGTCAGTGGGTGGAGGGACTAGTGCCCCATCGTTGGTGTCGGGGGAGACTAGTGCCCCATCGTTGGTATCAGTGAGGGGACTAGTGCCCAATCGTTGGTGTCAGTGGGGGGACTAGTGTCCCATCATTGGTGTCAGTGGGGGGACTAGTGTCCCATCATTGGTGTCAGTGGGGGGACTAGTGTCCCATCATTGGTGTCAGTGGGGGGACTAGTGTCCCATCATTGGTGTCAGTGGGGGGACTAGTGTCCCATCATTGGTGTCAGTGGGGGGGACTAGTGTCCCATCATTGGTGTCAGTGGGGGGACTAGTGTCCCATCATTGGTGTCAGTGGGGGGACTAGTGCCCCATCATTGGTGTCAGTGGGGGGACTAGTGCCCCATCATTGGTGTCAGTGGGGGGACTAGTGCCCCATCATTGGTCAGTAGAAGGAAAGGTGCCCCATGTATGGTGTCAGTGGAAGGAAAAGTGGCCCATCATTGGTGTCAGTGGAAGGAATGAGGCCCATCATTGGTGTCAATGGAAGGAATGAGGCCCATCATTGGTGTCAGTGGAAGGATTGAAGCCCATCATTTGTGTCAGTGGAAGGACTGAAGCCCATCATTTGTGTCAGTGGAAGGAATGAAGCCCATCATTTGTGTCAGTGGAAGGATTGAAGCCCATCATTTGTGTCAGAGGAAGGAATTGTGCCTCAAGTGCCACATACAGGCAAGTAAAGGGCCGCATTTGGCACACGGCCCAGTTTGGAGACCACTGCTGTAGAGGAAAGATGTCTATACTTACCTATTCTAAGAGCGTTCCCGTCTGTCACATGATCTCCCTCCCAATCGGCCGGCTTCAGGGGAGAGGAGAGATCGCCAACGACTGCAATGCCTGGATGGTGATGTCAGCCATAGACTTACTATCGGGCATCCGTTGTTGGCTGTCCCTCCTCTCTCCTGAAGCCGGCGCTGGGAGCTGATCAGGTGACTGGACGGGAGCACTCTGAGAATAGATAAGTATAGACACCATTCCTCTACAGCCAGGCTAGATAGTATAGGACTTAGCATGGGGGTGGGAGCAGATTAGATAGGTTAAGCCTGGACTTCCATTTTAAGACTCCCCAAATGATAACATCTACCCCCCACCCCCATACAACCTACACAACGCTCCATATACAATTTTAAACTATCTATCTTACATCTTATTCATTGGTATCCACTTCACTGCACCTTGCAACGGGCTACACAACAAAGCAAATACACCACAAATTTCATACAATGTAACTTTTTGTGTTGAGGGTTACTAATCCATGAACAAAGCCTCTTTACCTGAGTCCACTCCATGCCTCTGGGGCTAAGGCTGAGAGCCACGAGGCAATTCTTCTTGCAGGTAATTCCATGTGACACGATTATTCGAGAATCACGGCAGCTGGCAACTGATCATGACATTATAAAACAGAGTGAGCAAGTAAAAATACATTTCAATAAAGAACGTATGATAATGATGACCATACACACAACCAAATGATTGTTCAGTATAATGACTGGTTCGATGGAGTGTATAGTCCAGCAATCAACCACTTGATTTGTGAATGATAATTTTCTATAAAAAGAAACAATGGGGGAGATTTACTAAAACTGCTGCACACAGAATCTGGAACAGCTGTGCATGGTAACCAATCAGGTTCTATTTGCAAAGCTTATTTGAACAAGCTGAAATTAGAATCTGATTGGGTACTATGCACAGATGTACTGGATTATGTGCAGCAGTGTTATTTTTGACATCAAATTTCAATTTAGTTTTAATTATAGTCTGACTAAAATACCATTTTAGTTTTAGTCGTATTTTAGTAGGGCTGGGAAAAAAATCGATTTTAATCTTGAATCGAGTTTTGAGTTCAAATCGATTCAGATTTGAAGAAAATCGATTTTTTTAGATTTTTTATTTTTCAAAAAAAAAAATATATATATTTTTTTTCCTTCAAAGTTTCCGTAGCAGGGCTACAGGGGGCGTATCCGGAATGGCACTGGGTGGCGTTACCCTAATTACATCTACTCGCCGCAGCCGCCACGAGTAGATGTAATGTAACACTAACCGCAAGCCGCCGTCTGCCTACCTGATCAGCGTGTCATGCAGACAGACGGCGGCCATTGCAGTGTTCAAAAGCCGCGCCTCCTGAGTCCTCGTCGTCTGTGATAGGCGGAACACTCAATTTCACAGCAGGCAGTGTTCAGCCTATCACGGACATCCTCTCATCCTCGTCTGTGTTATGAGAATGAGAGGATGTCCATGATAGGCGGAACACTGAATGCTGGGAAATTGAGTGTTCCGTCTATCACAGACGAGGAGGAGGCACGGCTTTTGAATACTGGAATGGCCGCCGGTGTAGCAGTAAAATCCGTATCCCATGGAAATTTGCATCAGGTACGGGCACAGTGAGGCATTGGGCACAGTGAGGCATTGGGCACAGTGACGCATGGGCACAGTTCAATTCAACTAAGAGTAACCTCAAGATTTTTTGTTGTTTTATTAGCTAAATCCAAATACAGTATTAATAATTTGGATGTTTAACAATCTTTGTTGCACACTGACTTTGCAGTTAGAGAAAGGGTTTGCCTTTGCAATTTTCTTTGTTGATGCACTTTAATTAATATAATTTAAAAAAAATCGAATCGAATATCGAGTTTTTTATAAAAAAAAAAATCGCAGATTTTTTTGGGGGGGGGGGGGGGGGGAAATCGCCCAGCCCTATATTTTAGTCATCTGAATTGTTTTAGTTTTAGTCGTATTTTAGTCTACTAAAATCTCCAGTACATTTTAGTCATCTGAATTGTTTTAGTTTTTTAGTCGTATTGTAGTCAACTAAAATTTCCAGTACATTTTAGTCATCTAAAAATCTAATGGGTTTAGTTACATTTTAATGCATTATTTAAGCATTTCTTTAGAATTGCCAAATTCATTATATACTCCTGGAGTAAAGATCTAATAACATCTTATTATTTATGGTATTAAGGTTTGAACATGGACTACGGACACAGATTTAGCTGTCGTGATATATAACATCTTTATAAATAGAACCAATATATGTGTCAATTACCAAAGATTGGCGCCCTATATAAAATAGTGAGCGATGCTGTAGCTGCCCCTTTTAAGAGTGAATTGATCACCTAATGTTAATAGTGCAAGTGTAAAGGAAGTGGCGCTTGATGTGCTCATACAAATAATGAAATCAATAAATAAACCGAATATTCCAAAAAATATAGATAGAACTAGGATGTAAAAATTACTCCACATGTAAAAAGTCCCATAGTGTAGTAAGTTTATTGATTGGTATAAAAGCAATAGGTAAATATTGCACCAGGAAGTGGGAAGCACTTTTGAATAAAATGCCATTTTAGTCATCTCAATTGTTTTAGTCGTATTTAGTCAACTATAATAGTATTAATTAAGTCGACGAAAATATTTTTGTTGACTTAATTAACACTGCTGTGCACACCACTTTTAGTAAATCTTCCCTATTACGTCTTGACGGAAAAAAATACCTTTTCCTTGTTGTGTCCATCATCTTCATGTTGGACTGCTAGTCCCACCAGATTTGGAGTGAGATTTTGAGATGTCATTACTGTGCTGTTCACTGTGCTCGTTACTGGGAACAAAGCTGTACCTGGGGACCTGCAGTGCAAGAACCGTCCTGCTTCTTTTATTTTGTGGATAGGTGCTTTCTTCACCTTTCTTGCTGCTTCTTGATCATTATGCTTATTGGTCATCAGAATACCAGTGATAAGGGGGCAGCTAAGGCATGGGAAAACTAAGCCCTGTACCTTGTACCAAAAAGCTGCCTCCAAACAGAGTGTGAGGCACTTCCTGGCAGGCTTGTGGATGGTGTATACTGTATGTCTCACCTAGGATTCTCACCTACATGTTGTGAGGGGCTCCAAGGTTTGTGTCTCATATGGATAAAACAAAACTTTTTGTTTTCTTCAGAATCTTAGTAAGTCCTGTTTTGGGTCCTGGATCCCATTAGGTGGTACCCTGTTATTCAGGAACTGACATGAGTTTAGTCAGTGGCTTTGAGTTTTGTTTGTTTTATACTATGTAATTGCTGTAGGGTTGCCACCTCATTCCTTTAAACCCGAACACATATGAATTACACAGGTTCTAATGCCGCGTACACACGATCACCTTTCTCGTCGGGAAAAATTTAATTTTTTTCTCTTGGACGAGAAAAACGGCTGTGTGTTTTTGGATGAGAAAAACGGCAAGAATCACGACGAGAAAAATTAGAACATGCTCTAATTTTTCTCGTCGCGAATCATGGCATTTTTTTCCTCGGCAGTTTTCCCATAGGGAAACACTGCCAGGGAGCCTACACACAGGCCAGTTTTCTCGACCAAGAGAAAACATGTCGTGAAAAACGGCCGTGTGTAGGGGACCAAGCCGGTCCTCGTTTCTCCCGTCGGGTTTCACGGCGGTGTTTTCACCGCCGTGAAACTCGATCGTGTGTACACGGCATGAGGCTAATTTAATGCAGGCAAGGCACCAAGTGAGTTTAATTACCATCTTAAAGTGACACTAAAGGTTAATTTTTTTATTTTTTTCTAAAACAAACATGTCATACTTACCTCCACTGTGCACAGAGTTCTGGGGTCCCACGGCGGCTCTTGTGAATCCTCCCCGCAATAGATAACCCCCTCTGGGAAGCTCTCTCCCGAGGGGGTTACCTTGCGGCAACGCTCCTGTGTCATACAGTCGGCGTCCATAGCCGCCGAGTGTATGACTCGGCCCCGCCCCCGTCATTGGATTTGATTGACAGCAACGGGGGTCAATGGCTGCGCTGCTATCAATCTATCCAATGAAGAGCCGAGAAGCGGGATCGCGCCCACTGAAATTCAGGGCTCAGGTAAGTCCGGCTGGGGGAGCCGGAAAGTGCAAGGTGTTTTTTTACCTTAATGCATACGATGCATTAAGGTGAAAAAACACAAAGGTTTACAACCCCTTTAATCAGCCACAGAACCTGTGTAATTAATATGTGTTCACTTTTAAAGGGATGAGATGGCACCCCTAACTTGCTGGCTGCCTTGCAGGACAAACCATTTTGGACTGCTGCGGCTACATGCATCGTTTATTGTCATTATTATTATATATCAAAAAAATAATCTAAAAAAGGTGCACATAAACTATAGGGGCCCACAAGTGCACTTCTCGGCGCCAAGGGAAACGGTTTACCAATTAACTTATTCTGAGATCAGAATAATAATAGAGTAAAAAGATAACATACAGATATATATATAAAATTTGATATAACCAATATCACATTAATGATAAAAGGTGTTCTTATAAGAAATAGCAGCAGCTGTTTAAAATTATAGATGAAAGAAACTGACACCCATAAAACAGTAAATATATAAAATGTATCAAAAAATTAAGAACAGAGTCTATTTGATAAAACAGCGCTTAGTATTGGATAATGTCCAACTTCAAAAAATGTATGCGGTATGGTGGAAAAGAAATAAAATCACAAAGGATGCAGTAAAGTCACAGTTCTTAGTGTGGTAGGTGTTTCTAAGAGATGGATGAATCGTGCACCCTACACCAGCTCCCAATCTTCACCACAGATGTGATATAAGGTCCCCCGCTGGGGTTCAAACTCACCAGAACAGTAAATCAAATGAGCCTTGCAAGATAAATTCCTCCTAATTCAAACTTCCATCACCACCTCAGGAATCGGTATGGGTTAAAACTTGTATTGGCCACCTGTTCAATGACACCAGATAAGACTCCACACCAAATGTCATTCAGGGACATGTGCAGATGTGCGCGGGAGATATGAAGAACAACACAGCCAGCAGCTACACATTCCAAGCTGTGTGAACTTCCAGCCTCTTCCCTGAATGACATTTGGTGTGGAGTCTTATCTGGTGTCATTGAACAGGTGGCTAATACAAGTTTTAACCCATACCGATTCCTGAGGTGGTGATGGAAGTTTGAATTAGGAGGAATTTATCTTGCAAGGCTCATTTGATTTACTGTTCTGGTGAGTTTGAACCCCAGCGGGGGACCTTATATCACATCTGTGGTGAAGATTGGGAGCTGGTGTAGGGTGCACGATTCATCCATCTCTTAGAAACACCTACCACACTAAGAACTGTGACTTTACTGCATCCTTTGTGATTTTATTTCTTTTCCACCATACCGCATACATTTTTTGAAGTTGGACATTATCCAATACTAAGCGCTGTTTTATCAAATAGACTCTGTTCTTAATTTTTTGATACATTTTATATAATTATTATATATCAGTTGAGCCTGCCCCCTTACAAGAGATACAGTGCAGAAAAAGGGAAAGTTCATTTGTAATGGGGGAGGGATCTGCTGAAGGGGGAAACCACAGGCAATACTGGTGACAAACCCTTCTTGTACTCTTTAACCCCTTCCCGACCAGCAGCCGCAGTTATACTGCGTCAGGTTGGCTCCCCTGGGCGAGCCATCATAGCTGTACGTCGGCTCTTTAAGCCGCTGTAGCAGGCGCGCGCCCGCAGCGTGTCCCCGGAGGCAATGCGATGACACCCGCGATCACTGGTGACAGAGTGAGAACCGGGATCTGTGTGTGTAAACACACAAATCCCAATTCTGTCAGGGGAGAGGAGACAGATCGTGTGTTCATACTCAGTAGGAACAATGATCTGTCTACTCTTCTAGTCAGCCACATCCCCCCCCCCCACAGTTAGAACACACCCAGGGAACACAGTTAACCCCTTCCCTGCCAGTGACATTTATACAGTAATCAGTGGCTATTTTTAGCTTGGATCGCTGTATAAATGTCACTGGTCCCAAAATAGTGTCAAAAGTGTCCGATCTAAAAATCGCAGATCCCCGCCATTACTAGTCGAAGAATACATATCGGCCTAAACTAATGAAGAAATTTGTTTAAAAATAAAAAAATGAATTGGGATATTTATTATAGCAAAAAGTACAAAATATTGTGTTTTTTTCACAATTGTCGCTCTTTTTTTGTTTATAGCGCAAAAAATAAAAACAGCAGAGGTGATCAAATACCACTAAAAGAAAGCTCTATTTCTGGGGAAAAAAGGACGTCAATTTTGTTTGGGTACAACTTTGCATGACTGCGCAATTGTCAGGTAAAGTGACGCAGTGCCGTATCGCCAAAAATGGCCTGGTAAAGAAGGGGGCAAATCCTTCCGAGGCCGAAGTGGTTAAAGGCATTGAATCTATGTTCAGTCTCCAGTTTATCATCCACCAAGACTGCATAAACATCGCAGGGATCATATGTTCAAGCACACAGTAATATATCTAGTTCTCTATGACTATCATTAATATGTCAGTGCAGTTTCTGCGATCTTACTTTTGCAGGACATCCCAGCTCTGCAATACTTGATATGACTCAACATTGCCTGCACACTGCGGCACAAAGGCAGAGTGATGTACTGCATTACATTAGCTGTCTCTTCACATTCTTCACACTGGTGATGGTGGAACAAGATGACCAGCTCCTCGTAGAGGCACCTGCACGTGGGGCTCAATAGCAAGGGCTCCATGATTTCCAGCAAATGCAGCTGCAACACAGATATAATCAACATTAGGGCCTTGTAACTGAAAGCTGCCAGCAATGAATCACCTTTGCCCTTTCATTCTTCCACAACAGGCTGGATAATGGAAGTTAAAAGGTTATCGTTTAAAGTAGAACTTTACCCATAACAACTTCATAAAAATATTGTTCTTTAGCACGGAACATACATTCCACATTAATAATTATGCTACCAAAATTAACCGCTTCCGGACCACCCACCGCAATTTTACTGCGGCAGGGAGGCCCAGCTGCGCGAAACAATGTACCTGTAAGTTGTATCCTCTTCAGGATCTTGGGCACGTGCGGCGCCCGCGACACGTTCCCACTGTGATTGGACACAGCGGGAGCCAATCAGGTGGTCCGGCGGCCCATGATAGACGTCGGGACCCGCCGTTCATTCTCAGGAGAGGCAGAACGGTGGTCTGCCTAGGTAAACAAGGCAGACCGCCGTTCTGTCAGAGAGAGATCTTGTGTTCCTGCTAATCAGGAACACAGATTTCTCTCTTCCTCCAGTTAAACCATCCCCCACACAGTAAGAAAGCACTTCATAGGAGCACATGTGACCCTTTAATCGCCTCTGGTGTTAACCCCATCCCTGCCAGTGTCATTAGTACAGTGAGAGTGCATTTTTATTGCACTGATCACTGTATTTTTTTCACTGGACCTCAAAAAGTATCACTTAGTGTCCGATTTGTCCGCCACAATGACGCAGTCCCGCTAAAAATTGCTGATCGCCGCCATTACTAGTAAAAATAAAAATGCCATAAAAAAAATACCATAGTTGTCAGACACGATAACTTTTGCGCAAACCAATGAATATACGCTTATTAGGATTTTTTTTACCAAAAACATGTAGCTGACAACACATTGGCCTAAATGAAAGAATAAATGAGATTTTTTACATTTTTTTTTATTGGATATGTTTTATAGCAGAAAGTAAAAAATATTGTTTTTTTTTTCAAAATTGTCTGTCTGTCTTTTTTTGTTGATAGCGCAAAAAATAAAAACCGCAGAGGTGATCAATTACCACCAAAAGAAAGCTCTATTTGTGGGGAAAAAAAGGACATAAATAGTTGGGTACAGCGTCGCAATTGTCAGTTAAAGCAACGCAGTGCAGTGTAGCAGAAAATGGCCTGGTCATGAAGGGGGCAAATCCTTCAGGGGCTGAAGTGATTAATGTGTGCTGTAAATTGCCTCCAACATTGTTCCTGTTTCTTCTTGCTGAAGGTTGCCATTTTGCTAAAGCTCAGAGCCCCCGAGCAGCAGTAAATATTTAGGCTGTCAAACTTTACAAACTCGGCACAGTGTCTAAAAAATATAGAGAAACTAGGCATGTACAGAGCAGGGTGAGACAGTGTATTACTATCATTAATGTTTTACATAGCTATACCTGCAAAAGGGGCCAGCCTTAAGTCATCCTAATTTTCTGACTAAAGGTTCACTTTAAGGTTAACACAAACAGTTCTTTCTAAAACGTTTCATTATAACAGCGCATTATGATTTACAAAAATAAATACAAATTGGGTTTTTATTGCTGTCCATTTAATCCATCACTTCCGAAACACTCCCCATAATCCGACTTCAGGTCACCAGAATCAGCATACCCGCTATTAAACACTCCCTCTGCTATGAAAACCGTTTCATTTTTCCCTCACTTTCTGTTCTGGTGACCAAGAGGACAAACAGGGATGATGGTGGAGAAAACCCAACAAGGACACAGACAGCGATTACCACTTGTCAGGTGTTTTTAAAGAGATCTCGTTTCTAGATCATTCAATTTAACCCATCGGCACTGGCTCCCGCTGCCCCTTTAAGCGCTTTAGAATGGCGGGAGACGGGGTGGGACTTTTGAACATGTGACGACCGTGATTGGCTGTCATGGTGGTCACATGATCGGAAAACTCGTGATCGCAAGCAGCGATGGGGAGGTTTCCGTTAGCCACCGGTTACTGTGCCGGGAGTGCGCACTACACGCGCTCTCAGCACAGCTCTATTGGAGCTATTGCATGCAAATACGTGGCCACTTAGCCCCAAGGCCCGGCTGCCAAGAGGCTGCTTATTTGCGTGCGCTTGGCACTAACAGATTAACAACAGTCTTCCCATAAGGTTATATGTGCATTTAACACATTTTAGGCATGTGTTTTCGACTTTATTAAAATCTCCCTTGTGTAAATATTCAAGAGCCTTAAAGCGGAGTTCCACCCAAAAGTGGAACTTCCGCTCGTTGTACTCCTCCCCCCTCTGGTGCCCCATTTGCCACCTTTCGGGGAGGGGAGGGGGACAGGATACCTGTCTTCCACAGGTATCCTGTTCTCACTTCCGGGAGCCTCAGCCGCGGGTATTGACGTCACCGCCCGGGCTCCCTCCTCCTCCCCCGGCCAGTAGGAGAGAGGAGCGGAGCACATGCGCAGTAGGGTTCCCTGAGTGACGCTGAAAGGCTACACTGCCGGGTTCCCTTACTCGCAATGGAGATGGCATGCACCCGACAGCTGATGGAAACATCAGCTGCGGTGCCGAAATGGCTGGACATTGCAGCGGTGGGCGGACCTCCGCTTTGAGAGTGCTACTGGGTGCTGCCACTGATGTTGGCAGCCCCAGCAGATTCAGAGCTGTTACTCAAGTGTTAGGCCCCTTTCACACGGGCGGAACTTTCAGGTCCGGCTGTCAGTTTTTTAGGTGGACCTGAACGGACGCTCCATACAGGTCTATGGAGTGACGGATGGCAGCGGTGGCATGTCCGCTGACATCCGACCCACTCTGATCCGCTAAAGTCTGACAGATGGAAACCCTATTTTCCATCCGTCTGGTGGATCGGATGAAAACGGACTCTACGGTCCGTCTTCATCCGATCCCCCATAGAGGAGAACAGCGCTCTGACAGGTCGGTCCCTGCACAGTGTGCAGAAATAGACCTGTCATCTGCCTGCTCAGTGGGGATAGATGGAGCGATCCCTGCTGAGTAAAGCGGAGCCCGTAAACGGACACGTCCATGTGAAAGGGCCCTTAGCATTCTCCTTCACTCTTTCCCTGGTTGCTACATTAAAGCCCTGTACACACGATCAGATTTACTATGGTTTTTAAACCGATAGATTTTTCCATCGGAAAACCGATGAAGCTGACTTCCATCAGTCTTGGCTACACACCATCAGTCAAAAAACCGACCGTTCCAAACGCGGTGACGTAAAACACTCAGATGAGCCGAGAAAAATTAAGTTCAATGCTTCTGAGCATGCGTTAACTTGATTCTGAGCATGCGTGGATTTTTTTAACCGATGGACTTGCCCATAGACGATCGGAATTTGCTATCGGTTTTTTATCCATCGGAAAAATGTAAAACATGTTCTATTTTTTGACACCGATGGAAAAAAGACCGATGGGGCCCACACACGATCGGTTTGTTTTCATCGGTAAAACCGATCGTGTGTACATGGCTTAAATGTTATGTAGGGAGGCGAAGAAGGGGAAGGTGGAGGGGCTAGGCCAGCACAGACAGTGGTCAGAAAAGGCCTGATGGTTCTGATGGGTGTCACCATCATGTTTGTGATGTCAACGGCCCCAGCAAACTCAGAGCTGTCACTCAAGTAACACTTTATAGTATTCTTCTTTGCTCTTCCCCTAGTTGCTACATAAAAGGTTATGTAGGGTGGTGAGGAGTGGGATGGAGGAGCTGGGCCAGCAAAGAGTGAAATTAATCACTCCCAGAAGAGGAGAAGGTTATGATATGCAAGGAGGGATGGGGCTGTGCTAGGGAGTTGACTCTGATAAAGCAGGTTTAGAGGCACTTTGCAAGTCAAATAATATGGTTCATGGGAAAAAAAAGTGCTTCAAATAAGTACCTAAAATACCCGACTTTTCTGTGCTTTTACCTGCATTTTTTTTTAAGTTGGTGACAGGGTCTCTTTTAGGGCTGGGAAAAAAATCGATTTTAATCTTGAATCGAGTTTTGAGTTCAAATCAATTCGGATTTGAAGAAAATCGATTTTTTTAGATTTAAAAAAAAAAAAAAATGTTTTTTTCCTTCAAAGTTTCTGTAGCAGGGCTGCAGGGGGCGTATCCGGAATGGCACTGGGCGGCGTTACCCCAATTACATCTACTTGCCGCAGCCACCACGAGTAGATGTAATGTAACACTAACTAACCGCAAGCCACCGTCTGCCTACCTGATCAGCGTGTCATGCAGACAGACGGCGGCCATTGCAGTGTTCAAAAGCCGCGCCTCCCGAGTCCTCGTCGTCTGTGATAGGCGGAACACTCAATTTCACAGCAGGCAGTGTTCAGCCTATCACGGACATCCTCTCATCCTCGTCTGTGTTATAAGGATGAGCGGATGTCCATGATAGGCAGAACACTTAATGCTGGGAAATTGAGTGTTCCGCCTATCACAGACGAGGAGGAGGCGCGGCTTTTGAATACTGGAATGGCCGCCGGTGTAGCAGTAAAATCCGTATCCCATAAAAATCTGCATCAGGTACGGGCACAGTGAAGCACGGGCACAGTGAGACACGGGCACAGTTCAATTCAACTAAGAGTAACCAAGATTTTTTGTTGTTTTATTAGCTAAATCCAAATACAGTATTAATAATTTGGATGTTTAACAATCTTTGTTGCACACTGACTTTGCAGTTAGAGAAAGGGTTTGCCTTTGCAATTTTGTTTGTTGATGCACTTCAATTAATATAATAAAATAAAAAAATCGAATCGAATCGTAAATCGTGTTTTTTATAAAAAATCCCAGATTTTTTTGGGGGGGAAAATCGCCCAGCCCTAGTCTCTTTACCCCTTCATTACTCTGTACAAAACAAGGAAACCGTACTTCCAAGAAAAAATTTAGATTGTACTGCCGGTGTTGTGCCGAGAAATTACCCCCGTCGAATAATGCCCGCACTGTACTGCGCAGCGCGGAGCCGACGAAAGTTTCCGAACATGAACACCTGTACACGGCGCCTGCGCAAAGAAGACAATATTGTGCCACACGCTCCCACACACTCCCGATGCTCGTGCAACTTTGCAAGGGGTGGGTGTATTATTGATTCAACTCTGCAAGGGGCAGGATACTTTCCAGAGTACATTCCTATTATGCTTATATCTCGTATCAGCTCTGCCCATCGTGATACAATACGGCCTCTTCTGTAGGCATCCGCCCCTTGCAGAGTTCAATCAATAATACACCCGCCCCTTGCAGAGTTGCACGAGCAGCGGGAGCGCACGGGACCGTGTGGCAGAATGTCGTCTTCTTTGCACAGGCGCCGTGTACAGCTGTTCATGTTCGGAGACTTTTGGCGGCTCCGCACTGCGCAAGCGATGCTCCTGCGCAGTACAGGGGGGCATTATTCGACGGGGGGTCATTTCTCGCCAGAACACCAGAACTATTTTTCTCCATTGAGATACTTTTCTACTTCCTAAAAAATTATATTTAGACAACAAATGTATCTCTGTAATCATTGAATGTGTATTTGTAAACATCCAATGTACCTCTATAAATAAATGTTCTTTTTGTATTGAAACAAACAAAAACCCCCAAGAAACATGAATTAAAACCCAACAGACTTTTACGCAAACACACTATATTACCAAAAGTATTGGGACACCTGCCTTTACACGCACATGAACTTTAATGGCATCCCAGTCTTAGTCCGTAGGGTTCAATATTGAGCTGGCCCACCCTTTGCAGCTATAACAGCTTCAACTCTTCTGGGAAGGCCGTCCACAAGGTTTAGGAGTGTGTCTATGGGAATGTTTGACCATTCTTCCAGAAGTGCATTTGTGAGGTCAGGCACTGATGTGGATGAGAAGGCCTGGCTCACATTCTCCGTTCTAATTCATCTCAAAGGTGTTCTATCGGGTTGAGGTCAGGACTCTGTGCAGGCCAGTCAAGTTCCTCCACCTCAAACTCACTCATCCATGTCTTTATGGACCTTGCTTTGTGCATTGGTCCAAATCATTTGGTGGAGGGGGGATTATGGTGTGGGGTTGTTTTTCAGGGTTTGAGCTTAGTTCCAGTGAAGGGAACTCTTAAGCATCAGCATACCAAGACATTTTGGACAATTTCATTCTCCCAACTTTGTAGGAACTGTTTGGGGATGGCCCCTTCCTGTTCCAAAATGACTGCGCACCAGTGCACAAAGCAAGGTCCATAAAAACGTGGATGAGCGAGTTTGGGGTGGAGGAACTTGACTGGCCTGCACAGAGATCTGACCTCAACCCGACAGAATACCTCCGGGATGAATTAGAGTGGAGACTATGAGCCACGCCTTCTCATCCAACATTATTGCCTGAACTCACAAATGCGCTTCTGGAAGAATGGTCAAACATTCCTATAGACACACTCCTAAACCTTGTGGTCGGCCTTTCCAGAAGAATTTAAGCTGTTAGGGCCCTTTCAGACGTGGGGATCCCGTGAAGATCCGATTGTAATAATCTGCTTTCTCAGTGGGGATCGCTCCGTTGATCCTCGCTGAGCCGGCGGATGACTAGCCCATCTCTGCACGAGATGGACCAGTCAGATCTCCGCTCTCCTTTATGAGGGGATCGGATGAACACGGACCGTCTGTCTGTGTTCATCCAAACCGATCCACAGACGGATGGAAAAATTGGATTTTCCTCCGTCTTCAGAAACGGACCATAGCGGAGACTGATGAGATCGAATGTCAGCGGATGTTCATCCGCTGACATCCGCTATCCCATAGGGTTACATGTATGTCCGTATTTAATCCGAAAACGGATGGATAAAAAACGGACATACGGTCCGCACATCTGAAAGGGCCCTTATAGCTGCAAAGGGTGGGCCAACTCAACATTAAACCCTACGGACTTATGCTGGCCATACACTATATGAAAAATCGGGCGAAAATCAGTCGTTCAGACAGTTCTTTCGTTTTTCGAACAGTTAATGGGCACAAAATCGATAATCGTTGGGACAATTTTGAGCCGAAAAAACGAAGGACAAGTTTGGAAATTTTCTGCCGAATGAACGATAAATCGGAAGGTTAATGTGTTTCCCGTCCGAACTTTCTGCACTAGGTATATGTAAAAAAAAATAAAAATAATGTTTTTTATTTATGTCCACTGAACGATTTATCGGTCATTACATGATGGCAATATCGTTTGCGCTCACGGCCGAACGTTCGTTTTCCGAAAGTTCATTCGGACGACTTTTCGTAGAGTGTATGGCCAGCATAAGACTGGGATGCCAATAAAGCGCAGTTCCGCCTGCAAAAAAAAATAAAAAAATTTAAAAGTCAGCAGCTACAAATACTGCAACTGCTGACTTTTAAAATAAGGACACTTACCTGTCCAGGGCGTGCCGCAAAGTCCTCACCTGAAGCCGAAACCCGTCCCTCAGCTCCGGGTGGAGACGCAGGCATCTTCAGTAAGGGAATCAGGAAAGGAAGCCTTACGGCTTCACACCCTGTTTCCTACTGCACATGCGCATAGTTGCCAACATTGTAAAAAAAAATTAGGGACACGTTTTTGACGGTGGGTGGAGTCTTATAATAATTAGGGGGCGGGGCATTCGTTTGTCGGAGTGACTGAGTGGGGGATATAAAAATGTGGCGCGCTCAGCGCAAATGGCCATGGTTTAAGTGAAATATTGGGCGTGGCTTAAAGGGCGTGACTCAAAGGGGTGTGGTTAGAGACTGAGATGAACGAGGGATGGAGGGGAGAAACAAAGGGAGAAAGCAAGCGAAAGAAAGAAAGGGATGAAGGGACAACAGACCCAGATCCTACACCACAATAGAAATATGTGTATTTCATAAAGTTTAACAATCAGCAGATAAAGATACTCTAAACACCTGGTGTTGGTGCTTCAATCATCCCGGCACCATGGTTGTTATGTTGTCAGAATGATTGAAGTGCATTATTACTATTATTACATTGTAAAATACAATTAAATAGTTCATCTCACCATAATGTGCAAGCCCAGAGCATGTCACCTGCCACCAGATGTCCCCAGCAGAGTCCCTCTTTACACCAGGCAATCCCAGCGAAGTCCCTCCTTACATCAGGTGTCCCCAGCGCAGTCTCTCTTTACATCAGGTGTCCCGAGCGGAGTCCCTCCTTACATCAGGTGTCCCCAGCGGTGTCCCTCCTTACACCAGGCATTCCCAGCAGAGTCTCTCCCTACATCAGGTGTCCCAAGCGGAGTCCCTCCTTACATCAGGTGTCCGCAGCGGAGTTCCTCCTTACATCAGGCATTCCCAGCGGAGTCCCTCCTTACACCAGTTATCCCTGACTGGAACCCCCCCTTACATCAGGCATTCCCAGCGGGGTCCCTCCTTACACCAGGCATTCCCAGCGGAGTCCCCCTTTCATCAGGTGTCCCCAGCGGAGTCCCTCCTTACATCAGGTGTCCCCAGCGGAGTCCCTCCTTACATCAGGTGTCCCCAGCGGAGTCTCTCCTTACATCAGGTGTCCCCAGAGGAGTCCCCCTTTCATCAGGTGTCTGCAGCGGAGTCACTCCTTACACCAGGCATTCCCAGTAGTGTCCCTCCCTACACCAGGCATTCCCAGCGGAGTCCCTCCATACACCAGGTATCCCCCACTGGAACCCCCCCTTACATCAGGCATTCCCAGCGGAGTCCCTCCTTACACCAGGCATTCCCAGCGGAGTCCCTCCTTACACCAGGCATTCCCAGCGGAGTCCCTCCTTACACCAGGCATTCCCATCGGAGTCCCTCCTTACACCAGGAATTCCCAGCGGAGTCCCTCCTTACACCAGTTGTCCCCCACTGGAACCCCCCCTTACATCAGGCATTCCCAGCGGAGTCCCCCTTACATCAGGTGTCCACAGCGGAGTCCCTCCTTACACCAGGCATTCCCTGTAGAGTCCCTCTCTTTACATCAGGCATTCCCAGCGGAGTCCCTCCTTACACCAGGTGTCCTCCACTGGAACCCCCCCTTACACCAGGTGTCCCCCACTGGAGCCCCCCTTACACCAGGTATTCCCCACTGGAGCCCCCCCTTACACCAGGTGTCCCCCACTGGAGCCCCCCTTACACCAGGTATCCTCCTCTGGAGCCCCCCCTTACACCAGGTGTCCCCCACTGGAGCCCCCCTTACATTAGCTATCCCCCAGCAGCGGAGACTCTCTCCTCCGCCATTACAGAACAGAGAGGGCATGGACAGTGGAGGAGCCGGCCGGGTGGCTGTCAATAGGAATTAAGCTGCGGCACCGCTCACCCCGCCCCTTCCCACATCATTTCACAGACAGACAGTAGCAGGGCGGGACTCGAGAGGTGGGCAGTGCAACAGCTCAATTTCTATTGGCAGCCACCCGGCCTCCTCGTTTGTTTGGTCTACAAGAAAATGGCGGCCGGTGGAGACATTATCTCCGCCGGCCACGGACCTCTAGCGGCGGCGACGAAAAAAAGGATTTCCCAGGACATTTCCTGGGAATCGCAAAGAACGGGAAAAGGGTCTAAATCCCGGGAAATTAGGGACAGTTGGTAAGTATGCATGCGCGAGTCGCGCTGTGGGTTCTGAATGGTTCCTGCTGTCTTCTGGGACCTGTGTGTCTCCCAGAAGACAGCGGGGGGGGATGGAGGAGGGGCCAGACATGGCATAGTTTGCCGTGGATTCTGCGGCGCTATTTCGCCGGAAGCGGGAGCAAATACCTTGATTAGACAGGTATCTGCTCCCCCCTGAAAGTTGCCAAATGTGACACTGGAGGGGGGCAAAGAAACCGGATCAGCGGAAGTTCCATTTCTGGGTGGAACTCCACTTTAAAGTTCATGTGCGTGTAAAGACAGGTGTCCCAATACTTTTGGTAATATAGTGTACCTAACAATAGAGCTTACAAAAAGGAACATACTGTGCGTGTCCTGGCTGTTCCCCCCACCAAACCCCAGTTGGTCTTTGGCATGAAAACAAATAACCCCCCCTACCTGTCGAGCTGGACCCTACTCACAGCAATCACCCAATCTTGCTACTCATTTCTTTAACATTTCTTTAACAAAGGGAATGTTTCTGAGGACTTAATAACAAATGGGTGTGCGTGAAGAGACACATGTAGATCCACACCCCTATGACATCAACTGCTTTCACTTTCATTTCTGTCACATGAGAATTACTTTCATTTCCAGGAATCTGTTAGTGATCGATGTGACATAGATCTGTATTATATGTTAAAGTCAAATCAGCAGCCATTAGATAACAAATGTTACAAAATAATCTAGTCAGTGTGAAAATCAGTGTACTTGCATGGCTGATGAATGGGTTCCAGTGCACACATAGGGGGTGGGGGGCACAGGACTCATCATATCCTGCACCGGGACTGACACCCCCACACCGGGAACTGGGGCTCCGATCTCTGATTACTGAACTCCCAATACAATACAACTGTCCTGTGCTGACAGAAAGTCACAGAGTACACCCAGCAAGATGACTCTACAATAGCAGACACAGAGGAACCCATCATTACCAGAGCTCACTAGCAGGAGACTAGAAGGAGTATTAAAGAAGTGGCTTACAACTGCTGGGACTTGTAGTTCCATATGGATTGCATGTTGCTTTCTGCATACTGGGACTTGTCGTTCTACATTGGCTGCATGCTGCTATCCAGCCTATGGGACTACTGGGACTTGTAGTTCCATACTGGTTGTTTGCTGCTAGTTGCACACTGAGAGTGCTGGAACTTTAAGTCCTGTAGAATCTATGTGCTGCTTCCAGGTCAATGGGACTGCTGAGACCTGTAGTTCCTTACTGGCTACTCCTGCTGGTTGGACATAAGTGCAGCTTGTCACTATGGTGAGCAAACACACACAACTACACACACATCTACACACACATCAATACACACACACACATCTACACATACACATCAATACACACACATCTACACACACAATGATTTAACATAATAAATAAATAGTACTTACAGGGGTTCTGTGTCGGAGAGGACCCGGCTGTCTCCAGTGTTTGCTGCAAAGTGTATAACAGGGAAGGGGACTTCCTTGTGAGTCACTAAAACACAGAGGTAACTCCTGTTTAATTTAAAGGCACAGTGCCATGGAAAGGTGATAAACGTCCTCTTACACTATACCATCCGTACTATAACCAGACCCCCCCCCCCCCCCAAACTGTACTATAACCAGAACCCCCCACACACACTATACCACCTGTATATAACCAGAACCCCCCCCCCCCCCACACACACACACACTATACCACCTGTATGTATATAACCAGGACCCCCACACTATACCACCTGTGTATAACCAGGACCCCCCACTATACCACCTGTGTATAACCAGGACCCCAGTACCCCCCACTATACCACCTGTATATAACCAGGACGGACCCCAGTACCCCCACACTATACCACCTGTGTATAACCAGGACCCCCCCACTATACCACCTGTATATAACCAGGACCCCAGTACCCCCACACTATACCACCTGTGTATAACCAGGACCCCAGTACCCCACACTATACCACCTGTATATAACCAGGACCCCAGTACCCCCCACTATACTACCTGTATATAACCAGGACCCCAGTACCCCACACTATACCACCTGTATATAACCAGGACCCCAGAACCCCCCACTATACCACCTGTATATAACCAGGACCCCAGAACCCCCCACTATACTACCTGTATATAACCAGGACCCCAGTACCCCCACTATACTACCTGTATATAACCAGGACCCCAGTACCCCCCACTATACCACCTGTATATAACCAGGACCCCAGTACCCCCCACTATACTACCTGTATATAACCAGGACCCCAGAACCCCCCACTATACCACCTGTATATAACCAGGACCCCAGTACCCCCCACTATACTACCTGTATATAACCAGGACCCCAGTACCCCCACTATACTACCTGTATATAACCAGGACCCCAGTACCCCCCACTATACCACCTGTATATAACCAGGACCCCAGTACCCCACACTATACCACCTGTATATAACCAGGACCCCAGTACCCCCCACTATACCACCTGTATATAACCAGGACCCCAGTATCCCCCACTATACTACCTGTATATAACCAGGACCCCAGTACCCCCCACTATACCACCTGTATATAACCAGGACCCCAGTACCCCACACTATACCACCTGTATATAACCAGGACCCCAGAACCCCACACTATACCACCTGTATATAACCAGGACCCCAGTACCCCCACACTATACCACCTGTATATAACCAGGACCCCAGTACCCCCCACTATACTACCTGTATATAACCAGGACCCCAGTACCCCCTACTATACCACCTGTATATAACCAGGACCCCAGTACCCCCCACTATACCACCTGTATATAACCAGGACCCCAGTACCCCCACACCATACCACCTGTATATAACCAGGACCCCAGTACCCCCCACTATACC
Source organism: Rana muscosa (assembly GCA_029206835.1). Taxonomy (NCBI): domain Eukaryota; kingdom Metazoa; phylum Chordata; class Amphibia; order Anura; family Ranidae; genus Rana; species Rana muscosa. The sequence continues at coordinate 161,066,346 of CM055127.1, forward strand.
ACCTGTATATAACCAGGACCCCAGTACCCCACACTATACCACCTGTATATAACCAGGACCCCAGTACCCCCCACTATACTACCTGTATATAACCAGGACCCCAGAACCCCGCACTATACCACCTGTATATAACCAGGACCCCAGTACCCCCCACTATACCACCTGTATATAACCAGGACCCCAGTACCCCACACTATACCACCTGTATATAACCAGGACCCCAGTACCCCACACTATACCACCTGTATATAACCAGGACCCCAGAACCCCGCACTATACCACCTGTATATAACCAGGACCCCAGTACCCCCCACTATACCATCTGTATATAACCAGGACCCCAGTACCCCACACTATACCACCTGTATGTAACCAGGACCCCACACTATACTACCTGAGCTGTAACCAGGACTCCAGTACCCCACACTATACCACCTGTATATAACCAGGACCCCAGTACCCCACACTATACCACCTGTATGTAACCAGGACCCCACACTATACTACCTGAGCTGTAACCAGGACCCTTCACATCTCCACCTTCCTTACCTACAACAGTCCAGGATGAGAAGAGAAAAGGGCGGGGACACTCAGTTGAGCTAAGTCTGGGAGGCGGGCTCTGTTACCCTGGAGACAAGTCCCAACCAATAGACAATGTGAGCGGTCAATGTGTGCCACGCACTGCTAAACCACAAGTGTTAGAAGAAACTGGTCATGTGACTCTCCCTCACTGCCTATAGCCCCGCCCATCCAGCTCCTCAGAGGAGAAAGTGAGGAAGGATTTGGCGGGATGTGCGGTGACAGCCATAGAGTTCCATGTCACCGCCTACAGAGAGAGGTGTCCCCGCCTACAGACAGAGGTGTCACACCATTCAGGCAGAGGCGTCCCCGCCCCTCAGAGGTATGTGTTCTGTGTGTGAGTGCGCGCCATATACAATCACGTATTGTTTATTACTATGAGCTCTGAGGGCATTTCCAGTGACATCCTCGGGTACTTTCATGTTACCTGAGGTATCTCATCATCTCCCATATTCAGTATATGACCGGGGCACTGACTGTCCCTTGTGTGATCACATCGTCATGATGTCTGAGGTGATTTCCCAGCTATGGCCTGTGTTCTCCATCCCAGCCTGCACTCATCTGAGGGGATTCTCCTGTCACAGGACATTTCTTAATTCAACTTTATCAGGTGCATTTGTCTATCAGCCAATAATATTCATGTTTATGAGGTAAATTTGGCACATTTTTCTGTCAGAGAGCCCGTACCACCATTTATATTTATATTTCTGAGGTAAATTTATCAAATTTTCCTGTTGGGGAGTCCTTACCACTAATATATTCATGTTTATGAGTACATTAGTCTGTCAGCCATTAATATTAATTGTTATGATGTAAATGTGGTATATTTGTCTTATCAGGGAGTCCTTACCACCCAGTGGCGGTGCGTCCATAGAGGGCGCCGGAGCGTCGCTCGCTCCCGCACCGCCACTGAAAGACAATACACAGATTCATGCATTGCATGAATCTGTGTATTGTCACCGCTGCCGCTGCCCACTATACATATGGCCGGCCTCCTGGTGAGCGCCGGCCATATGAATTAGAGCGGCGGTGGGTGTGACTTGGAAGTGTCTATCAGAGCCAGCGGCTCTGATAGGCTTTCCGAATACAGCTCTCACGCTGTATTCGGCTTCCAAAAACTCCTCCCAGGTACGCACGGGGGTGCGTTCCTGGGAGAAGACTGTGTGGAGGTTTCAGCCAATCAGGTTCACCGGATCTGGTTACCGGTAACCTGATTGGCTGAAGCGACATCGAGGGCGGGAGAACACATCGAGGATGGCGCGGACCGAGGAAGGTAAGTGCAGGGCTGGGGGGGGACAGGCTGCATTTGGGGGACAAACTGGCTGAATATGGGGGACAAACTGGCTGTATATGGGGGACAAACTGGCTGAATATGGGGGGAACTGGCTGAATATGGGGGACAAACTGGCTGAATATGAGGGGAACTGGCTGTATATGGGGGACATGCTGGCTGCATTTGGGGGGAACTGGCTGTATATTGGGGACAAACGCTGCATTTGGGGGGAACTGGCTGTATATGGGGGGAACTGGCTGTATATGGGGGGAACTGGCTGAATATGGGGGACAAACTGGCTGAATATGAGGGGAACTGGCTGTATATGGGGGACAAACTGGCTGCATTTGGGGGGAACTGGCTGTATATGGGGGACACGCTGGCTGCATTTGGGGGGAACTGGCTGTATATGGGGGACAAACTGGCTGCATATGGGGGACAAACTGGCTGAATATGGGGCACAAACTGGCTTAATATGGGGGACAAACTGGCTGAATATGGGGGACAAACTGGCTGAATATGGGGGGAACTGGCTGAATATGGGGGACAAACTGGCTGAATATGGAGGGAACTGGCTGTATATGGGGGACAAACTGGCTGAATATGGGGGACACGCTGGTTGCATTTGGGGGGAACTGGCTGTATATGGGGGACAAACTGGCTGCATTTGGGGGGAACTGGCTGTATATGGGGGACAAACTGGCTGCATTTGGGGGGAACTGGCTGTATATGGGGGACAAACTGTCTGCATTTGGGGGAACTGGCTGTATATGGGGGACAAACTGGCTGCATTTGGGGGGAACTGGCTGTATATGGGGGACACGCTGGCTGCATTTGGGGGGAACTGGCTGTATATGGGGGACAAACTGGCTGCATTTGGGGGAACTGGCTGTATATGGGGTACAAACTGGCTGCATTTGGGGGGAACTGGCTGTATATGGGGGACAAACTGGCTGAATATGGGGCACAAACTGGCTGAATATGGGGGACAAACTGGCTGCATTTGGGGGGAACTGGCTGAATATGGGGGACAAACTGGCTGAATATGGGGGACAAACTGGCTGAATATGGGGGGAACTGGCTGAATATGGGGGACAAACTGGCTGAATATGGAGGGAACTGGCTGTATATGGGGGACAAACTGGCTGAATATGGGGGGAACTGGCTGTATATGGGGGACACGCTGGCTGCATTTGGGGGGAACTGGCTGTATATGGAGGGGGAACTGGCTGCATTTGGGGGGAACTGGCTGTATATGGGGGACAAACTGGCTGCATTTGGGGGGAACTGGCTGTATATGGGGGACAAACTGGCTGCATTTGGGGGAACTGGCTGTATATGGGGGACAAACTGGCTGCATTTGGGGGGAACTGGCTGTATATGGGAGACACGCTGGCTGCATTTGGGGGGAACTGGCTGTATATGGGGGACAAACTGGCTGCATTTGGGGGAACTGGCTGTATATGGGGGACAAACTGGCTGCATTTGGGGGGAACTGGCTGTATATGGGGGGGGGGGGAACTGGCTGCATTTGGGGGGAGCTGGCTGTATATGGGGACAAACTGGCTGTATATGGGGGCACACTGGCTATATATATGGGGACACACTGGCTGTATATGGGGGCACACTGGCTATATATATGGGGACAAACTGGCTGTATATGGGGGCACACTGGCTATATATATATATGGGGGCACACTGGCTGTATATGGGGGCACACTGGCTGTATATGGGGGCACACTGGCTGTATATATATGGGGGCACACTGGCTGTATATGGAAACAAACTGGCTGTATTTGAGGGGGAAAACTGGTGGCGTTTGGGCACAGTGGCTGCATTTAATCGGCACAGTGGCGGCAATTGATTTTTTATTTTTTTGTTTGCGCCCCCCCAAAAATTTTGAGCACCAACCGCCACTGTTACCACCATTATTATCCATGTTTATGAAGTGGATTTAGTACATTATTCTATCAGCTGTTAATATTTATGTCTATGAGGTAAATTTGGTAAATTTTTCTGTCAGCGAGTCCTTACCACCATTAATATTCATATTGAGTTCCGGTTCACACTTGTGCACTGTCAGACATCGCATGTCATTGGCACCGCTTTGCTGTGCGGATCACATGCGATGTCTGTGCGATGAAAATTCAGCCATACAGTTCATATGGCTGAAATCGCATCGTATTCGCACACAAAAATGGAGCAGTATCCTTTTTTTCGTCCACACTGGAACCGGATCGCATGTGTGTTCACACCTATGCAATCCTGCACCATTTCACAGTTTGCACTGCAAACTCCGAACCAATCTGGGAGTGTCATTAACTTTGTATTGACACCAGCAGTGGTTTGCAGAGGGACGTGTGAACCGCCGGTGATTCAGGTGCGATGCGGAAACCCGCACTGGAACTGCTCTGGTTCCCGTATCGCACAAGTGTGAACTGAGACTGATGAGGTAAATTTGGTATATTTTTCTGTCAGAGAGTCCTTATCACTATTTATATTTATGAGGTAAATTTGGTTTATTTTTCTGTCAGAGAGCCCTTACCACTATTTATATTTATGAGGTAAGTTTGGTATATTTTTCTGTCAGAGAGCCCTTACCACCATTTATATTTATGAGGTAAATTTAGTATATTTTTCTGTCATTGAGTCCTTACCACCATTTATATTTATGAGGTAAATTTGGTATATGTTTCTGTCAGAGAGTCCTTACCACCATTTATATTTATGAGGTAAATTTGGTATATGTTTCTGTCAGAGAGTCCTTACCACCATTTATATTTATGAGGTAAATTGGCAAATTTTTCTGTCAGAGAGCCCTTACCACTATTTATATTTATGAAGTAAATTTGGTGTATTTTTCTGTCAGAGAGTCCTTACCACCATTTATATTTATAAGGTAAATTTGGTATATTTTTCTGTCAGAGAGTCCTTACCACTATTTATATTTACAGTGGAACCACGAATTACGAGCATAATCCGTTTCAGGAGAATGCTCATAATCCAAAGTACTCGCATATCAAAGCGAGTTTCCTCATTGAAGTCAATGGAAACGAAAAAAAAAATTCCGCATTGACTTCAATGGCATGCAATACCGCATGCGGCCAGAGGCGGGGCGCCGAAGAGCATCGGAAACAGACGAAAAAGCCCGAGGACACCTCGGCTGACCTCGGAAAGACTTCATTCCTGAGATTTGCTGAGGTCAGCCGTGCTGTCCTCGGGCCTTTCCGTGCATTTCCAAACGGCGACTTTAGGCTCTGCTCGGCTCCGGCTGTCTACTGCCAACCTGAAATTGGCCTGCCCTTCTCGGAAGCTAGGGCCAAGGTATATTGGCCCCTTTCAGATCAAACGGGAAATAAACCCAGTGGCGTACAAACTGTCTCTTTCTGAATCATATAGGATCCATCCGGTCTTTCACACCTCCTTGCTTAAACCAACTGTTCCAGATCCATTTCCAGGGAGAGCGAAGCCACCACCGCCACCAGTGACTATTGGAGAGGACACAGACTGCAGGAAGCGAGGGAGACAAACCCAATACCTAATTAAATGGAAAGGGTATCCACCCAAAGAGAGCTCCTGGGAACCTGAAGCCAATGTACATGCCCCTAGACTCCTCCGAGAGTTTCGGGCCAAATACCCTGAGAAAATTGCCCAAATGGGCATCCGGAAGCTGCCCGTCAGGGGGGGCACTGTCAGGGAACCAACAGCAGGAGAAGGGCTTTAGGACCCAGCATCTCTACCAACACTTATGGCAGGTGAAGGACTTTAGGACCCAGCATCTCTGGCAGGAGAAGGACTTTAGGACCCAGTATCTCTACCAGCAGGTCACATGGGCCTATATAAGGAAGTCTGCTAGTGTCTGCATTTGCTGGTTGATCTTCGGCTCCTCCAGTGTGTTATCTTCATGATATTCCCGTTCCTGTGTCTCCTGTTACCGATCCGGCTTGTCCTTGACCCGTCTCCTGTTTGTTTCCTGTGTTCGACTCCGGCTATCCACCTGACCACGTCTGCTCTGATACCAATCCGGCTCATGACCTAGGCTTCCTTCTGACCACGCTCCAGTCGCAGCATTAGCTAAATCCTGCAACACCTCACGGGTGTCACCTGTCTGCTGATTCTACGCCAGCACACCAGCTGTACTCCTATTTTCACCCTCAGGGGGGTCTGAAACTTAGCCGCAAGGGAAGCCCTCTCTCTCCATTGGCCTCCAGTACCAGGTACGTGATAGCCGCGCTGTCCTATTGATTTCAATGGGCAGTAGCGGTGGAGGAGCGGTAAACACACCGCTCCTTCACCGCTCCAAAGATGCTGCTAGCAGGACTTTTGGAGCAGTCCTGCTAGCGCACCACTCCAGTGTGAAAGCCCTCAGGCTTTCACACTGGAGATGTGGGTAATTAGTGCAGCGCTAATGATCAACAAAGTGAAAAAATGCACACTGAGAATGACACAATGTGAATAATAAACAGGTATGTGAACAGTGAAACTGATAATGAAAATAATTCAGAGAAGCGCGTGGGCTTCAAATGACAATGTGAGAAAAGTCCATATAAAAACAACACAACGAAGGAAAGTTCTTCCCATTGGACAGCTCGGAGTGAGAAAATCAAGTTGTCTGTAGTTACTCTCAAACTCTTCAAAGAATAAACAAGTTAGGTACTCTTACCAGATGGGGTGGACACATCTGTTATACAACAGTGGGTCATGTAGGCTTGTGATCCCAGATGATCTGGATCAATGTTAGATGGATCCCTGAGGTCCCTGAAGGCCCTAATCAATCCCAGATGAAAGCGATGATCCAGCAAGCTGAGGTATAAAGTTCACACTCCTCCACCAGCAGATGCATATCAGGGTAATTCCATATGAACTCCAAAGTAAAAAAAGGGAATAGAAAGAGATGCTCCCAATGGAGCAGGTCAAACCACGTTTGGTTTATTTAAAAAAGGCATACAAAAATGGTAAAATAGTGATCACAATGAAACATGTAAAAGGCAATATGGGGTGCAGTAATGCTTGCCCGAGGCGTTTCGATTTAAGCAGTCTTCAACTGGGGCATATCTCTGTACCCCCACATTGCCACTGACTTTATAACTTCAAAAAGACCCGGGACCACCCACAATGAGGGGGCGGGACCGGAAGTGTGCTTCCCAAGCCTCATTCTGGCTGAAGAGTGTTTGCAATAAAAAGACACTTTCAATATTCATATATCCAAGATAAGACTACTAAGGGACAAATTATAAAATTGCAATAACCAGGATAGTACCGTTCCCACATTAGTAAACGTGAGCAACACTACATAGGGAACATGGCCATATGCATTCCAAGCCTCCCTTTCATATTATATCCTGCTTCATCTAATTGGCCAATCAATGGCCAATCAAAAATTGGAAACATAAAACAAAACATTAGTGGCAACGTGGGGGGTACAGAGATATGCCCCAGTTGAAGACCGTTTGAGTCGAAACGCATCTGTCGAGCATTACTGCACCCCATATTGCCTTTTACATGTTTCATTGTGATCACTATTTTACCATTTTTGTATGCCTTTTTTAAATAAACCAAACGTGGTTTGATCTGCACCATTGGGAGCATCTCTTTCTATTCCCTTTTTTTACTTTGGAGTTTGTATGGAATTTCCCTGATATGCATCTGCTGGTGGAGGAGTGTGAACTTTATACCTCAGCTTGCTGGATCATCGCTTTCATCTGGGATTGATTCGGGCCTTCCGGGACCTCAGGGATCCATCTAACATTGATCCAGATCATCTGGGATCACAAGCCTACATGACCCACTGTTGTATAACAGATGTGTCCACCCCATCTGGTAAGAGTACCTAACTTGTTTATTCTTTGAAGAGTTTGAGAGTAACTACAGACAACTTGTTTTTCTCACTCCGAGCTGTCCAATGGGAAGAACTTTCCTTCCTTGTGTTGTTTTTACATGGACTTTTCTCACATTGTCATTTGAAGCCCACACGCTTCTCTGAATTATTTTCATTATCAGTTTCACTGTTCACATACCTGTTTATTATTCACATTGTGTCATTCTCAGTGTGCACTTTTTCACTTTGTTGATCATTAGCGCTGCACTAATTACCCACACCTTTGCCAGACTTTGTTTGTTTGAGTGCTAGCAGCTCCCTTTTCTGTTTACATTGGGTTCTAGCGCAGTTTTTGCCCACATTCTCACATTTCACACTGGAGAAACAGCAGCCGCTGTTTAGGGTCGGTTTGCAGGCGCTATTTTTAGCGCAATAGCGCCTGCAAACCGCCCCAGTGTGAAAGGGGTTTAAAACAGCTGCTCCATTCACTCCAGTGTGAAACCCCAAGGGCTTTCACACTGGAGCGGTGCGCTGGCAGGGTGTCAGAAAAAGTCCTGCCAGCAGGAGCAGTGAACTCACCGCTCCTAATGCGCTCCTGCCCATTGAAATCAATGGGCAGCGGCGCTTTGCGGGCGGTTTTCGCCCTTTTCCGGCCACTAGCGGGGGTTAAAAGTACCCCGCTAGCGGCCCAAAAGTGCCGCAAATCTGACGGTAAAGCGCCGCAAAAAATAGCGGCGTTTTACCGCCGACGCTCGGGGAGGCATAGTGTGAAAGGGCTTTTATATTTATGAGGTAAATTTGGTATATTTTTCTGTCAGAGAGTCCTTACCACCGATAATATTCATGTTTGAGAGGTAAATTTAATACATTACTCTATCAGCCATTAATGTTAATATTTATGAGGTAAATTTGGTACATTTTCCTGTCCTTACTACCATGAAAGCGGTATTAAATCACTGGGTGTTTTTTTATTTTTTAAAACCTGCAAGGCAATGTCATAATGTGCTAGTATGCATCGCATACTAGCACATTATATGGATCTTACCTGAAAATGAAGCCTTTTTGGTGGTGCACTGTCACCGCTGAAGGGGTTTTCATCTTCACCCAGTCTGCCTTCTGGGTTCGTGGACTCTGGCTGTATGAGTGGCCGGATCCGTTATGGCATCACTCCCGCATGCACATGGGAGCCACGGTTTACGGCACAGAACTACGAAGAAATGGTATGCCCGTTCCTTCAGAGCGCATGTGCCAGTGACATCACTGACTGCATGTACAGTAAATATCTCCTAAACGGTGCATGTTTAGGAGATATTTACAGTACCTATAGGTAAGCCTTATTATAGGCTTACCTATACGTAAAATTCATGCATGGGAGATTACTCCCACTTTAATATTCATATTATGAGGTAAATTGGGTATATATTTCTGTCAGAGAGCTCTTACCACCATTTATTTTTATGTCTATGAGGTAAATTTGGTACATTCTTCTGTCAGAGAGCCCTTACCACCATTAATATTCATTGTTATGAGGTTAATGTGGTAAATTTGTCTTTAACAGAGAGTCCTTACCACCATTTATATCCATGTTTATGAGGTAAATTTGGTACATTTTCCTGTTGGGGAGTCCTTACCAGGGTGGATGAAAACTGATGAATTTAAAAAAAAGATAAGAAAAATCAGATTTTTTTAAATTTAAATACGATTTTTTTTTTTTTTATCAAATTTATTTTAATAAAATGCTTTTGGAGTAAAAATCTATCTAAAGATAGTTTTCTATTTAAGATACATCAATAACTTTTATTCATCGTGAAATGGAGCTTAGTTATGTAGCATGAGGCTGTATATTCTGCAATATTTACATTTTAGGTAAACTCATTCAATGAATCCAAGCTCTGCAAGCTGAGATAACATGCACTGCATTGATGCATTCACACAATTTCACATTAACCATGAGATAAACCAAAGTTCAGGAATCTTCCTTTATCCCATTGTTTTGCAAATCTATGTACACTACAAACTCTATGATTGTTTGAAGAGAATTGCATCTGTGCCAGACTCTAAGTGTGAGGAGGGAGGCCAAGCAGTAAAAACAAAAGTGAAACCTTCTAAGCAGCTTATAAACTTGATCTTTCTGCACATAGCTTGAAGTGCTTTATTCCTCCCTTGAGGAGAAAAATGGAGGTAGGCTGTAAAAGAGACCCAGTTTGAGAATATTTTAATGAAGTTCCTCTACCCGTGGGTAAAGCAGGTATGCGTGCAAAATGCAACAATGCATCCTTCCCCCCTCCCCCTCTATTTGATCTTACGACTATACTCAGGTTCCTGTATGTTCCTACACAAGGTTAGGACCCTGATTATTGAATAGAGCTGCATTTTGTTAGATCGAATTTACGTTTCCTACTTTTTGATATTATCTGATGGACTTTATATCCTCAACAGGTTTGCCTGAGGATTTATTGAGACAACTGTTTGTTCTCTGATATTCATAGATCATACAAAGTTCCTTTTGTTTTTATCTGATATATATTTGTATCTATTTATTTGTTATCGTGGCAACTTGAACATTGGTCTATGTTTACTTGCTATTTCTGTTCTTTATGGACTTCCTTTTTTTGTCAATAAAAACATTGAAATATAAAATGCAAGCAATGTAACAAAGAGATGCAAGGCCTGGTGGCCCAAATTAAATCATAAGAAGACGTGTATTTTTTTTTATGTGGACTCAGCTGATATATTCAGTTTAAAGTATATACAAACAGTGTCAGTGCTGATTATGAATAAATATACTAGTCCATGGATGAACATGATGGGGAATGTCCATGGAATAGGCAGTCTTTGGTAATAATATTAATGACACATCTGAGGGATGACATATAAGCGCTGAGGGCAAGCTTTCCTGGAGAGCGAAGCCAGCTCTGGTAAGAAGACAAGAAACAACAAAGAGAAAGCGCTTATTAGTGCAAATATTTAATAGCCACACAACATGTAATATCTACACTTACATGTAGGCAATAGATGACAGGCGTCCAGGGGATGATAAGGGTGAAGCCTCCTGAGTCTGACGCTCGGTGATTCCTGGCAGGCAGATCTGTTGGTGGTCACTAAGCAGAGCGTTTACAGTGTCCGATGGAGGGAGCATAGTAACGAATGGCACGGCTGGGCAAAGTCCGCGGGACCCGCAAACTCGATGTCCGCCGGTGTCACGCGATCGGATCACAGAGCTGCAGAGCGAGGAGAGGCCTAAACTGTGGAAAAATGTTGTTTTCTCTTACCATCCATGGACTGACACGGTGTCTCTTTACACTTTACACGTGGGTTATGTCCCTGCTTGCAGGAGAAGACCTAGGCAGAATGTGAAATGTTATACATACATTTTAAAAGCCAGAGCTGAACAGCCCCACCCAGGGGGCGGTCCCTCCGGACATAACCCTCCCACTACAGTCAGCAGACTTCAGTTTTTTTCTGCCTAGCAGAAGGAGAAGACGTGGCTCTCTCAGGAGCCAGTCTCCTGACCTATTTTTATTCCTTTTCTGGAATTCTTTTTTATTTTATTTTTGAGAATTTTCTATCAACTGTCGGCTGGGCAACAGGTTGGGTACAAGATATCCTCGTAGTCTTCCCTGTCCGACCATCGAGCGTGCTGATCCTCGCCTTGTGTGCGTGAGACTCAGTTCACGACAGGCCCCCTGACTCCAGGGGTGGCCGGGTTTGCTTTCATGCTCCCACGGTCCTCTCAAGACTGAACAGTTCCTGACTGACTGTATCTTTCGCGGTGGACCGGGCCGACAGCTACTCAGTTCTGCACTGTGATAGTCCTGTCAGAAACACACCAGTGGGTCCCTCAGGGGACGGGTAAGTAGTCTCTCCTGCCTGCAGGTGAGTACAAAAGGCTGCGTGTTTCTCTGTGGGGGATTTTCCCTGTCTCCCCCTGTATTTCATTGTCACTCTCTGTCACCATTGCTGGCGCTGTGCTGTGTGGGGTGCCTGGGGGTCACACTGTTATTGGAGGGGCTAATGCTGGTCTGCAGATATGCTTGGGGCCTTTTTTGTGTATTTTGGGGCCTGAGTGGCGCTGTGTGTGTGCTGTTTTTTTCACTTTTGCTGAGTCATGGCGGCCATCTTGCCGCGGATCGCCTCAGTGAAGTGCGGAGGCCATTTTCTTGTAGCCCGCGCGCTCTTCAGCACTAGTTTTGGCCTCTAGCGCTGCTGTAACAGCGCGAATCTCCTCACAGCTCACCAGCGCTGACACAGCGCGGTACAGACAGCGGAACTGAGCGGTCCCTGGTCCGGTTTGGTGAGTCCCCTGGGCGCCCCCTCCTCAGTCAGCACAGCCTGTGGGTGGACTTTTTATCTGAGGAGTCTCAGAGGGGGGCAATATGGAGTCTCTGTCACCAGCTTCCCCTAAATGTCAGTGGACAACAGGCAGTGCTTCAGCACCTGCGGTCCCTAGGGACCAGTTGTGGGCAGTCCTGGAATCATTTCTGACCAGGATGGGAGCTGTGTGCAAGCGCAAGGGAGCAAAAAAGCGCCCTCTCCCCACTTTAATTCATGAGGGCAGTGCGCTGATTCAGATATGGGCCTAGCCACTACCGCTCAGGACCCTAGTTCTGAATGTATTGGATGGTTTTGAACAGGACATTCCTTATGAGGAAAACTCCAGTTCTGAGTCAGTAAACGACAGGGCGCTTGTTGGTGTACTCATGACTGCGGTGAGGGACACTCTCAAGCTAAAATGCTGCGGATGCAGAACCTCAGGCGGATACAGTCTCTTTTGGTTCTTTTAAGGCCAGGCCTTCTAAAGAGGTTTTTCCATATGTACTTTCTTTGACCAGCTCATTGATAAGGTCTGGGAAAAGCCGCAGAAGAATATTTTTATGGTCCCGCGGCGTTTGTCTATCAGATACCCCTTGAAGATGCCCTACTTAAAAAGTGGGCTTCTCCCCCAGGGTCGACCCTCCAGTCGCCTGGTTGAACAAGGCCATCACTCTCCCGATGGAGGGGACTCCTGCATTTGAGGACCCCACTGTCAGGAGGTCAGAAGTGGTGAGCAGAGCCATGTTTGCCTTGTTGGGATCCGCCCTACGGCCTGTGGTAGCGGCGACCCTTGTGTCTTAAACACTTACAGGTTGGGCAAAAATGTTGCACCTAGCTGTACAGGAGCATAATCTTCCTCCAGACACAGTTGCTTTGGCCCACCAACTGGTTCAGGGCCTGGTTTATGTGTGCGACACCACGTTGGACGCGGCCCCTTTAATATCCAGGGCCTCTGTCTCGGCGGTGGTATTGCGTCGTCTTATCTGGTTGAAGTGCTGGTCTGCTGACCTAGCCTTAGGAAGCTCCTGACGGATCTACCATTTAAAGGTGGTAGACCTTTCGGTGCTGCTCTGGATGACATCGTCATGGATGTCATGGGAGATAAAAGCACTCTTCTTCCTTAGACTAGCAAGGGTGAGGAGGCCCGCCGCAAACAGGGGCCTTCTTTCCAGCAAAACGGGGTTTTTTCGTCAGCCAGTCCACGGGTAGGCCCTCTCAGACTGACGGCAGTGCGGCTGGTGGGCACAAGTGCCCCTGGGTGCGTAAGCCGAACAAGCGGCTCCCAAGCCCGCCTCCGCGTGAAGTCTTGCCTCCGCCCGACTCTGAGGTGGGGGGACGACTTCGCAGGTCACGAATCGGTGGTCCTCCCGAATCTCCGACTGGTGGGTGTGCGAGGTGGTCACCTCAGGATACAGGATAGTATTCTGATCCTGGCCCCCAGACAGATTCTTTCCCTCAAATCTTCCTCTCCTTCCTACCTGTCGGGCAGCCCTCTTGGGGGCTGTACAGGATTTGATCAGGTCCGGAGTGATTGTGCCGGTTCCATCACAGGAGAGTTTTCAGGGATTCTACTTGAATCTGTTTGTCGTCCCAAAAATAGGACGTGGTTCGACCTATCCTGGACCTCAAGGCCCTGAATGCCTTCGAGAAGGTGCAGAAATTCCGCATGGAATCCATTCGCACGGTGATCGCTACACTCCACCAAAGGGATTTTCTTCTGGCGTCCTTGGACTTCAAGGACGCCTACTTGCATGTTCCGATCTGCGCAAGTCACCAGAAGTTTCTGCGCTTTGCGTTCAGCGAAGTCCACTATCGATTGTGGCTCTTCCTTTCGGCCTAGCCTCGGCACCAAGGGTGTTCACCAAGGTGCTTGCTCCGGTTCTAGCCTTCTGTTACAGCGAGGTATTGCTGTCATGGGCTATCTGGACGATCTTCTGCTAAGAGCAGAAAGTGCATCAGACTTAGAGGAAAGGTGACTATCGTCAATTAGACCCTCAGGGACTCGGGTGGTTCCTGAACATTCAGGAGTCAGTCCTGGTCCAGACTCAGTGTCTGGAGTATCTAGTTCTGATTCTGGACTCCTTGGAGGCAAAGGTATCCTACCTCTGGAGAAGTTGCTGACACTTCAGTCTGCGGTGCGGGTGCTGACATCCCAAAAATGGTTGTCAATCTGTTTTTTGCATTAGAGTCCCGAGACTCGTGGTAGCCTCCTTCGCGGCCCAATCACACACCAGGGCATTACAGAAGGAGATCTTGTCCACCTGGGACAAATCCCTGTTGTCCTTGGATCTTCAGATCCAGGTGATTCACCTGGTCAGGGCGCCCCTGACATGGTGGTTGAGATCCTCGGCTCTTCGGTCCGGAAAGTCGTTCCCCTCCCATCCAATGGACGGTACTCACGACGGACACCAGCCTGACGGGCTGGGGTGGAGTCTGGGGAGTCCTGTCGGCTCAGGCCTTGGACTCCGGACGAGCCCGTTTACCAATCACTGTTCTGGAAATACGGGCCATCGGACTGTGTCTCCCCTCAGGTCGGAGAGAGTACGGGGTTGCTCCATCAGGAGCCAGTCAGACACCGCCACGGCGGTGGCGTATGTAAACCATCAAGGGGGAACTCGGAGCTCAGCTGCGGCTTCCGAGGTAGTCCGTATCCTGAAGTGGGCCGGAAGAAACGTGCCGGCTCTGTAGGCCATTTTACATTCTGGGCATAGACAATGGGCAGGCAGACTATCTGAGTCGCCAATCGCCAGACACCGGACCAAGAAGAGTGGTCCTTGCATATTTCCACTCCTTTACCGACGGTGGGGCACGCCGGATGTGGACCTGATGGCCTCTCGACTCAATCGCAAGGGTCGAGGTTGTGGCCAGATCCAGGGATCCTTGGGCGATGCCTCGAATGCGTTGGTGGCCCCATAGGGCCCCATAGGGTCCTTATCGCCTGATATAAACTCCGGCGATCCTAATTGTTCCGGATTGGCCTCAGCATCACTGGTACGCTGATCTGGCACGTCTCATCGCGGACGTTCCCTGGCGGTTGCCGATGAGGGTGGACCTTCAGTCTCAAGGTCCTATGTTTCATCCGGCTTACAGTCTCTGGCTTTAACGGCAGGGCTGTTAAAAGCCAGGTGTTGAGGGACCGAGGTCTCTCGGACTCGGTCATTTTGACCATGTTAAGGACACGGAAGTCTTCCTCCAGGCACATCTATCACCGTGCCTGAAATGCTTATATCGCCATGTGCGAAGCGCTGGACTGGCATCCTCGGACGTATTCCGTCCCCAGAATCCTGCGTCCTCTGCAGTGTGGAGTGACCCAAAAGCTTGCTTTGAGTACCATAAAGGATCAGATTTCGGCCTTGGCCGTCTTCTTTCAGCGACCTCTAGCGGGTAATTTTTCTTGGTTAGCACCTTGTGTTGGGGGTTCGCCATGTGCTCCCTCCTGTCAAGCCTCCTCTCCCACCATGGGATCTGAATTTGGTGCTCTCGGTCCTCTAGGAACCTCCTTTTGGGAATATCCAGGATATTCCCCTCTTGTCTTGTCTCAGAAGGTGGCCTTTTTAGTGGCAATCACTTCTGTTTGACGAGTGTCTGAGTTGGCGGCTTTGTCCTGCAAGTTGCCATATTTGGTCATCCATAAGGATAAGGCGGTGTTGACCTTTCACCTACATGAGGACATTGCCCTCCCGTCCTTGTGTCCTCACCCATCGCATCCCAGAGAGTTTGCGCTGCACATATTGGAGGTGGTACGAGCCTTACGGGTGTACCTGTCTGCTACTGCTTCTATTCGGAAGTCCGACTCACTGTTTGTGACTGTCTCTGGTCCATAACAGGGCCAAGCGGTTTCGTCTGCCATCATTTTAGGGGAATCAGACAAACCGTCATTCAAGCCTATGCTCTCAAAGGGCGGGCGCATCCCTTTCCGGTTATGGCGCATTCCACCAGGGCAATTGGTGCTTCCTGGGTTTCCCGACATCAAGCGTCGGTTGCACAAGTGTGCAAGGCGGCGACCTGGTCGTCTGTTCATGCCTTTTAAGTTTTTTTATAAGGTTAATGTGGCTGCATCTTCGAATGCTTCCTTCGGCCGCAGGCCGCTGTTTAAAGTTGCGACTCCTCCGTTGAGGAGCTTTGCCTTATTGGAGTGAAGTTTTGGTTTTTCCATTTATACTGCTCCCATCCCTCTTGACACTGCTTTGGGACATCCCACGTGTAAAGTGTAAAGAGACACCGTGTCAGTCCATGGATGGTAAGAGAAAATAGGATTTTTTTGTACTCACCGTAAAATCCTTTTCTCTGACATCCATGGAATGACACGGCACCCACCCTTCCTTTTTAAGTTTGTACTGCTTTGTTACGAACTGAAGTCTGCTGACTGTAGTGGGAGGGTTATGTCCGGAGGGACCGCCCCCTGGGTGGGGCTGTTCAGCTCTGGCTTTTAGAATGTATGTATAACATTTCACATTCTGCCTAGGTCTTCTCCTGCAAGCAGGGACATAACCCACGTGTAAAAAGTAAAGAGACACCGTGTCAGTCCATGGATGTCAGAGAAAAGGATTTTACGGTGAGTACAAAAAATCCTATTTTTTTATAGATTTTTTGGGGATATTTATTATAGCAAAAAGTAAAAAATATTGAATTTTTTTCAAAATTGTCGCTCTATTTTTTTCTATAGCGCAAAAAAAAAAACCGCAGAGGTGATCAAATACCACCAAAAGAAAGCTCTATTTGTGGGAAAAAAAAGACGTCAATTTTGTTTGGGAGCCACGTCGCACGACCACGCAATTGTCAGTTAAATCGACGCAGTGCCGAATTGCAAAAAGTGCTCTGGTCTTTGGCCAGCGAAATGGTCCGGGGCTTAAGTGGTTAATGACAGGCCATTTTTTGCGATACGGCACTGCGTCTTTTTAACTGACAATTGCACGGTGGTGCGACATTGTACAAAAACAATATTTACGTCCTTTTTTTCCCACAAATAGAGCTTTCTTTTGGTGGTAATTGATCACCTCTGCGATTTAAATTTTTTGCGCTTTAAAAAAAGAGCGTCAATTTTGAAAAATAATATATTCTTTACTTTTTGCTATAATAAATATCCCCCCAATTTTTTAATTTTTTTTTATTTCTTTCTCAGTTTAGGCCTATATGTATTCTTCTACATATTTTTGGTAAAAAAAAATCACAATAAGCGTTTATTGATTGGTTTGCACACCTTTTCTAGCATCTACAAAATAGGGGATAGATTAATGGCATTATTATTATAATTTGTTTTTTACTAGTAATGGCGGTGATCTGCGATTTGTATTGGAACTGCGATATTGCGGTGGACAGATCGGACACTTTTGACACTTTTTTGGGACCATTGACATTTATACAGCGATCAGAGCTAAAAATAGCCACTGATTACTGTATAAATGTCACTGGTAGGGAAAGGGTTAACACTAAGGGGCGATCAAGGGGTTAACTGTGTTTCCTAGATTTGTTCCAACTGTGGGGGGAATGTGGCTTACTAGAGGAGGAGACAGATCGGTGTTGCTACCTAGTAGGAACACACGATCTGTCTCCTCTCCCCAGACAGAACCGAGATTTGTGTGTTTACACACAGATCCCGGTTCTCACTCTGTCACGAACGATTCCAGGTGCCCGGCAGTCATCGGCTCGGGGGACACGCTGCTACGGTGTCTTAAAGAGCCGACGTACAGCTATGACGGCTCGCGCAGGGGAGCCAACCTGCTGCAGTATAACTGGTCGGGAAGGGGTTAAAGAGCACCTGTCATTTCAGATCCATCATGGCAGCACCTGTTAGCAGGCATCCACTTACCTGCTGCCGCCATGTCCCTCACCTTGTTGTGTCACTGACGCATCACCAGCCGTCCCATTAAAGTGAATGGGACTGTCGGCCAGTCAACAGCGGGTCAGAGGAGGAGCCGCTGTGGGACAAAGATGACAGTTGCGCTTTAAAAATTATGCTTTAAATCAAGCCTTTTTACTAGAGATTAAAATCGACTTGATACTGCTGAAAATCACAGCAGACCCAATCTTCACCCATCACGGCGGGTCATGTCATGACAGACCTTCAAGGACCGGTTCCCTTTGCATATAGGGTCCACTCCCTTGGACCTGTACAGCACCCTGCCAGAGCAACCTTTGGTATTGTAATGTGACCAAGGCGCTGGATCTCAGGGTCCAGCTCTCAAAGAGAAGCATTACAGGCAGAAACCTCGTTCTTCTTCCTCCAGGCTCGGGTACCATCCATTTGGCCTTTTTTCTCTTTGGCTGAATGGATCCGATTGCATAGCCCCTTGATCCTGTTCAGGATCTCCTGCGGAGCTCTTCTTATAACTTCATTAACCATGACCAACACCTTAGACACTGGCGAAAAAAGGTACTCCCTGTATGGGAGGGGTTATATAGAGGGGGGATCCAGATATCAAGCAGCAATCACATCAATTAGGTACCCCAGTTGAAGTCTGTTCAAACGAAACCGGTCGGGTTTATACGCCAGCTCCAGCTGTCCATACCATGCTGCCTTCCTGTATTTGGATTTTTACTGATGTTCAACTGCTTGAACTTTGAAGGATTTTGAATAAATCTTTTTGGATTTACACCATGTGGAGGATTTTTTTCCTTTCCTTTTTTTCATGGTCATTACTAATTGATGTGATTGCTGCTTGATATCTGGATCCCCCCTTTTTGGCTTGGAGACACGGATCAGGAGTGTTGTCAGCAATAGGAGGAGGTGTTCTACAGATCCCTGCTGCCCTTTCCGTCCATGGAGTGGACAAAGCTCTGATCATCCACCGCAGTACGGTGTGCTGGATCCACTCTGGCTGGTAAGAGTACCCTTTTCTCCCCTATTGGCCCAAGGTGAAGGCACTCCCGGGTGATGTTATACACTTCATATGTCTACCTAGAGCGTCTGATCCACTTACCTTCATAGTATATCCTGCAGTCATTGCAAGTTCTCTACTGGATCCTGATTTTTTAACTTTATTTGCTGTATGACAATTCAAAGGACATACACTCACCTGTGATGCCCTATATGAGTTTGTTTTTTATGCTATGCTATGCTTTATTGTTTCACGAATATTCATTTGTTTCTATATATATTTACCAGCGCACTGGTTTGATGATCAGTAGTCTGTGCTATTAATCACAGATGGATTAAGGTGGATATTATTTAACATCATTTATGATTTTTTGTTGTTTTGTTTATGCAATTAGTTTTATATACACCTTTCATATTTGATAATATCACATCACACTGTGTATTTTCACGCCCCAATATTAAGGTTTCTCACCTTATTTTCATTAGCGCCACACTTTATAACATTTATATACTTTATTATCCTGTCTGATTTTTGTGTTTGCCAGCTTTCACTACGAAACATATTTTAGGGTTGGCGCAGTATTATTATTATTTACATACAGTATCTCACAAAAGTGAGTGAGTACACCCCTCACATTTTTGTGAATATTTTATTATACCTTTTTATGTGGCAACACTGAAGAAATTACACTTTGCTACAATTTAAAGTAGTGAGTGTGCAGCTTGTACAACAGTGTAAATTTGCTGTCCCCTCTAAGTAAGTTACACTCTACAGAGCTCATTAAGGAGAGCTCTGAGAGCTGATTGGAGGGAAGGGACACTCCCCCCTCCACACAGCACATAGAAACAGAGCTGAGGTCTACCAATCAGCTGGAGGTCCCTCCCCTGTCACCATTTTTCTCTTGGTGTCAGGAAAACTTGTCAGAAGTGACTCATGCTGATAGCAGACAGAAAAGACACTTAGTGCTCCTAATTGAGACACACTACAGAGGGATATAGGTTTACAACTGTGATAGACTCACCCGGGACAGAGGCTTTTGGGGGGGACTGAATGTTAGCCTCTTGCCTACCGACTATGGGCCCTGGCATTTGAGGGAGCTTACAAGCATTTAGGAAGATATTCTGTTATGTAATGCAAAAGGCCATGATGGTCTCTGCCACTGTGGGACTCATAGCAGATGTATGTGAAAGGAATGCTGATTAATGAGATCTGGAAAGCCCTGGGTCTCCTGTTGTCTACCAGTCTGGAGGGTCTTTCGCCCATTGTTAATTGTGCTCATTAACACCCCTTTGTTTCTTAGCAAACTATTGGGGGATGTGTTTCTACTTGTATGTATTGTAAGTTGTGAGTTTGGAGATGGCAAGGCTGACCTGAAAGGTCATATCTCTGAGTCACCTAGTCTGGGTAAATGATTAGTTAATTAGCTCATGTTAATTTTAGGTTTCTGGTTACAGGTGTATTGTTAGAGTAATATGAGCAGGAGGCGGTTTAAAAGCCTGTATTCTGTGTTCAAATAAACTGTTTATGTTTAGTTCATGGTTGTCAGCGGTTTGGAATATTTGATATCTACATTCAGACTGGAGGATGCTTCCTGAAGTCTGGGACATCCAAACCTCTACCGGGATCCAAGATCGGGATAGCAGACTTCAGTCACCCCAGCGGAGATAAGGATCTGGCATCAGAGTTCCCGGGGCTGCTGCGGATTGTCCTTTCAGCATACTCTGGGACTGTGTCTGCGGATGAATACCTGGAGCTCAGGCAGCAGATTCGGGTAGGACTCTGGATTGGAGCCCTCCAGGTCGTTAGTATGCAACAGGGCAAGTGCTTCCCAACCCCAGAGCAACAAGTCAGTGACCAACGGGCGTTGAGGATGTCATTTCTGGAAGAGTGGCTCCAGGAGCAATGCGTGACTGAGTTGGACAGGCTTGTCCAGCAGGAGATAGAACTGGACAATCATTATCGGGCTCTGCAATGGCACGCAGAGCAGGAATATTTAGGGGAAGACAACAGAATGCTCTCCGAAAGAATATGACTTTGGCGGCCCTGGATTTCTGTGGGAGAGCCTTACAGATCATTTTGTGTTTAGCGATGAAGAGGAACCTACCCTTGAGGACCTGCAAAAATACAGAGAGGCTATGCTCGGTCTTGTAGGGGTCTCAGAGCTTAAACATAATCTGGACTATTTGCTAAGGAAGGAACAGTATCTGGAAAGGGCATACAGGAAACTGCTAGAACACGTTCAGCAGCATGCCAGAGAATCGGCAGTGGAAAATCCGGAGATGGCTGTCCCCAAAGCTAAAGTGCTGGCAGCAGGACAAAGTACTGCAGACCCCTGCTCCACACCTGTGGCAATTTCGGAGGCCCGAGGTGAGGAGGTGGTGTTTCTTCTTCCCCAACAAGGATTTGTGCACCTTGGAGACAGTACCAGAGACAGGGCATCCCAGCAGCAGACGTGCCCCAGAATGATGACACCAACCCAGCTGAAGCGCTGGCCACCAGACAGAGGATCCAAGACCTCTGCCCCACACCTGCGGCAGTTCTGGAGGCCCAGGGTGAGAAGGAGATTGCCACTTCCCAGCAGTAAATCAGGATCCAGAGGGAGAAGGGAGAGGAGGTTGTCGTCCTCCCTTCCCAACAGTCAGACAGAGTGGAGGAAATTGTCTTTACTCCCCAGCCAGGATTCATGCACCTGGGAGACAGTGACAGAGAAATGTCATCCCAGCAGCCAGATGAGGGAACGGAAGAGAAAGCACCCGGCACACCTCTCCAATGGCTGCTATACAGTTTGGGAGTGGAAGAAAGCCAGCCTCCTGCCCAAACGGTTAGCCGGAGCGGATGATGTGGAGTCCCCAGCAGAAGTGCTGGCAACAGGGCAGAATGCTACCAACCTCTGCCCAGCACTGGCAACAACTGTGGAGTTCCAGGGGCAGTCGGCCACTCTCTCCAGCGACAATCTGATGTAGTAAAGTTTCTACTCCCAGCTGACTCGCTGGCAACAGGGCAGAGCGCCGTTGGCTTCTGCCTAGCACCTAGAGTGTCTCTACAGCTTCAGGAAGCTGGGGCGACCGGCCCCTCTGCCCAGCAGCAGACTGAGACCCGGAATGTTAAAAACTCCCCAGCTGAAGCGCTGGCAGCCAGGCAGAAAGTCAATGACCTCTGCCCCACACTTACTGATGACAACTATTCCTTTCAGCCAAGAATGAGGATCATGCGGACTGACTATGTGAGTTCACTCACAAATGTGATAGACTCACCCGGGACAGAGGCTTTTGTAGGGGACTGAATGCTAGCCTCTTGCCTACCGACTATGGGCCCTGGCATTTGAGGGAGCTACGAGCATTTAGGAAGATATTCTGTTATGTAATGCAAAAGACCATGATGGTCTCTGCCAGTGTGAGACTCATAGCAGATGTATGTAAAGCTGATTAATGAGATCTGGAAAGCTCTGGGTCTCCTGTTGTCTAGTAGTCTGGAGGGTCTTTCACCCATTGTTGATTGTGCTCATTAACCACTTAAGCCCCGGACCATTTCGGGCCATTAGGACCAGGCCTGTTTTTGGGATTCGGCACTGCGCTGCTTTAACTGTAAATTGTGCGGACATGCAATGTTGTACCCAAATGAAATTTGCGTCCTTTTCTTCCCACAAATAGAGCTTTCTTTTAATGGTATTTGATTGCCTCTGCGATTTTTATTTTTTGCGATATAAACAGAAAAAGACCGAAAATTTTGAAAACAAATTATATTTTCTACTTTTTGTTATAAGAAAAATCGAATAAACTCAATTTTAGTCATACATTTAGGCCAAAATGTATTCAGCCACATGTCTTTAGTAAAAAAAATGTCAATAAGCGGATATTTATTGGTTTGCGCAAAAGTTATAGCGTTTACAAACTAGGGTACATTTTCTGAAATTTACACAGCTTTAAATTTATGACTACCTATCTCATTTCTTGAGGTGCTAAAATGGCAGGGCAGTACAAAACCCCCCCAAATGACCCCATTTTGGAAAGTAGACACCCCAAGGAAATTGCTGAGAGGCATGTTGAGCCCATTGAATATTTATTTTTTTGTCCCAAGTGATTGAATAATGACAAAAAAAAAAAAAAATTACAAAAAGTTGTCACTAAATGATATATTGCTCACACATGCCATGGTTATATGTGGAATTGCACTCCAAAATACATTCTGCTGCTTCTCCTGAGTACGGGGATACCACATGTGTGGGACTTTTTAGGAGCCTAGCCACGTACGGGACCCCGGAAACCAAGCACCGCCTTCAGGATTTCTAAGGGCGCAAATTTTTGATTTCACTCCTCACTACCTATCACAGTTTCGAAGGCCATAAAATGCCAAAATAGCACAAAACCCCCCCAAATGACCCCATTTTGGAAAGTAGACACCCCAAGCTATTTACTGAGAGGCATGTTCAGTCCATGGAATATTTTATATTTTGCCACAAGTTGCGGGAATATGACAAACCTTTTTTTTTTTGCACAAAGTTGTCACTAAATGATATATTGCTCACACATGCCATGGGCATATGTGAAATTACACCCCAAAATACATTCTGCTGCTTCTCCTGAGTACGGGGATACCACATGTGTGGGACTTTTTGGGAGCCTAGCCGCGTACGGGACCCCAAAAACCAAGCACCGCCTTCAAGGTTTCTAAGGGCATAAATTTTTGATTTCACTCCTCACTACCTATCACAGTTTTGAAGGCCATAAAATGCCAAGATGGCACAAAACCCCCCCAAATGACCCCATTTTGGAAAGTAGACACCCCAAGCTATTTGCTGAGAGGCATGTTGACCCCATTGAATATTTTTTTTTTTGTCCCAAATGATTGAATAATGACAAAAAGAAAAAAAAATGTACAAAAAGTTGTCACTAAATGATATATTGCTCACACATGCCATGGTTATATGTGGAATTGCACCCCAAAATACATTTTGCTGCTTTTCCTGAGTACGGGGATACCACATGTGTGGGACTTTTTGGGAGCCTAGCCGCGTACAGGGCCCCAAAAACCAAGCACCGCCTTCAAGGTTTCTAAGGGCATAAATTTTTGATTTCACTCCTCACTACCTATCACAGTTTCGAAGGCCATAAAATGCCAAAATAGCACAAAACCCCCCCAAATTACCCCATTTTGGAAAGTAGACACCCCAAGCTATTTGCTGAGAGGCATGTTGAGTCCATGGAATATTTTATATTTTGCCACAGGTTGCGGGAATATGACAAACTTTTTTTTTTTTGCACAAAGTTGTCACTAAATGATATATTGCTCACACATGCCATGGGCATATGTGAAATTACACCCCAAAATACATTCTGCTGCTTCTCCTGAGTACGGGGATACCACATGTGTGGGACTTTTTGGGAGCCTAGCCGCGTACGGGACCCCAAAAACCAAGCACCGCCTTCAAGGTTTCTAAGGGCATAAATTTTTGATTTCACTCCTCACTACCTATCACAGTTTTGAAGGCCATAAAATGTCAAAATAGCCCAAAACCCCCACAAATGACCCCATTTTGGAAAGTAGACACCCCAAGCTATTTGCTGAGAGGCATGGTGAGTATTTTACAGCTCTCATTTGTTTTTGAAAATTAAGAAAGACATTTTTTTTTCTTTTTTTTTTTCTTTTTTTACATTTTCAAAACTTTGTGACAAAAAGCGAGATCTGCAAAATACTCAACATACCTCTCAGCAAATAGCTTGGGGTGTCTACTTTCCAAAATGGGGTCATTTGGGGGGGTTTTGTGCCATCTGGGCATTCCATGGCCTCCGAAACTGTGATAGGCAGTGAGGAGTGAAATCAAAAATTTACACCCATAGAAATCCTGAAGGCGGTGCTTGGTTTTTGGGGTCCCGTACGCGACTAGGCTCCCAAAAAGTCCCACACATGTGGTATCCCCGTACTCAGGAGAAGCAACAGAATGTATTTTGGGGTGTAATTCCACATATGCCCATGGCATGTTTGAGCAATATATAATTTAGTGACAACTTTTTGTACATTTTTTTTTTTTTGGTCATTATTCAATCACTTGGGACAAAAAAATAAAATATTCAATGGGCTCAACATGCCTCTCAGCAAATAGCTTGAGGTGTCTACTTTACAAAATGGGGTCATTTGGGGGGGTTTTGAACTGTCCTGGCATTTTATGCACAACATTAGGAAGCTTATGTCACACATCATCCACTCTTCTAACCACTTGAAGACAAAGCCCTTTCTGACACTTTTTGTTTACATGAAAAAAAAAAAATTTTTGCAAGAAAATTATGTTGAACCCCCAAACATTATATATTTTTTTAAAGCAAAGGCCCTACAGATTAAAATAGTGGGTGTTGCATTTTTTTTTTCCACACAGTATTTGCGCAGCGATTTTTCAAACGCATTTTTTGGGGGAAAAAACACACTTTTTTTATTTTTAATGCACTAAAAAACACTATATTGCCCAAATGTTTGATGAAATAAAAAAGATGATCATAGGCCGAGTACATGGATACCAAACACGACATGCTTTAAAATTGCGCACAAACGCGCAGCGGCGACAAACTACATTCATTTTTAAAAGCATTTAAAAGCCTTTACAGGTTACCACGTTAGATTTACAGAGGAGGTCTACTGCTAAAATTACTGCCCTCGATCTGACCTTCGCGGTGATACCTCACATGCATGATGCAATTGCTGTTTACATATGACGCTAGACCGACGCTTGCGTTCGCCTTTGCGCAAGAGCAGGGGGGGACAGCGGTGCTTTTTTTTATTTTTTTTATTTTTTTTTATTATTTATTTGGCTTTTTTATTTTATTTTTAAACTGTGCCTTCCATATTTTATTTTTTTACCATTTTTATCGTTATCTCAGGGAATGTAAATATCCCCTATGATAGCAATAGGTAGTGACAGGTACTCTTTTTTTGAAAAAATTGGGGGGTTAGACCCTAGATCTTTCCTCTGCCCTCAAAGCATCTGACCACACCAAGATCGGTGTGATAAAATGCTTTCCCAATTTCCCAATGGCGCTTTTTATATCCGGGGGGGGGACATTCCCTCCCACTGCTTGTAAAAGCAGTCTAGAGGCTAATTATCTGCTAGAATTGCTTTTACATGAAAGCCGGCCGCTGGCTGAAAAGAATGATACCAAGATGATACCTAAACCCGCAGGCATCATTCTGGTATAAACATTCAAAGTCCAGCAACATACCAGTACGTTGCTGGTCCTTGTTGGACATGTATTGTAATCTTTTTTTTCATACAGCCTATTGGCTGAACGAAAAAAAGAGATTGATTGGTGGGTATGCCCACCATTAGAATACCTCCCTTCATCCACCCACTTCTAAGTATGGGCATATATGCCGAAGCATGGGGGCATCCTCCCGCAAAAAAGTTATGCCGCGTACACACAGTCAAGCCTTCGTCGGAATTTCGACCGTATGTACGCAGCATAAAAGGTTATGCCGCGTACACACGGTCGGACTTTTCCGCGGGCAAGCCTCCGTTGGAATTTCGACCGTATATACGCGGCATTAGGAGCAAAATCGCTCCTCCGCCCCTGCTGCCCCCATGCTTCGGCATATATGCTCTTTTTTTTAACTGTGGTGGGGAAATCACCTCCTACAGCGTTGGAGTCACGGCTTTATGTATCGTGGGAGCAAACGCTGTTGCTGTCAAGATAAATAGATCCGCGCTGCAACTGAATGGCGTACCTGCTAAGCAAATGGTGGTTAACATTAAAACAAAGTAACATTACAGTACAACAGTAAGACCTTACCATGCCATACCTGCAAAGCAAATACCAAAACAAAACCTAGTAAAAAATAAAAAAATGTTTTAACGCAACCTGTGCCTAAAATATATATATGCCGAAGCATGGGGGCATCCTCCCGCAAAAAAGTTATGCCGCGTACACACGGTCGGAATTTTCCACGGGCAGGCCTCCGTCGGAATTTCGACCGTATGTACGCGGCATTAGGAGCAAAATCGCTCCTCCGCCCCTGCTGCCCCCATGCTTCGGCATATATGCTCTTTTTTTTTTTAACTGTGGTGGTGAAATCACCTCCTACAGCGTTGGAGTCACGGCTTTATGTATCGTGGGAGCAAACGCTGTTGCTGTCAAGATAAATAGATCCGCGCTGCAACTGAATGGCGTACCTGCTAAGCAAATGGAGGTTAACATTAAAACAAAGTAACATTACAGTACAACAGTAAGACCTTACCATGCCATACCTGCAAAGCAAATACCAAAACAAAACCTAGTAAAAAATAAAAAAATGTTTTAACGCAACCTGTGCCTAAAATATATATATGCCGAAGCATGGGGGCATCCTCCCGCAAAAAAGTTATGCCGCGTACACACGGTCGGAATTTTCCACGGGCAGGCCTCCGTCGGAATTTCGACCGTATGTACGCGGCATTAGGAGCAAAATCGCTCCTCCGCCCCTGCTGCCCCCATGCTTCGGCATATATGCTCTTTTTTTTAACTGTGGTGGTGAAATCACCTCCTACAGCGTTGGAGTCACGGCTTTATGTATCGTGGGAGCAAACGCTGTTGCTGTCAAGATAAATAGATCCGTGCTGCAACTGAATGGCGTACCTGCTAAGCAAATGGTGGTTAACATTAAAACAAAGTAACATTACAGTACAACAGTAAGACCTTACCATGCCATACCTGCAAAGCAAATACCAAAACAAAACCTAGTAAAAAATAAAAAAATGTTTTAACGCAACCTGTGCCTAAAATATATATATGCCGAAGCATGGGGGCATCCTCCCGCAAAAAAGTTATGCCGCGTACACACGGTCGGAATTTTCCACGGGCAGGCCTCCGTCGGAATTTCGACCGTATGTACGCGGCATTAGGAGCAAAATCGCTCCTCCGCCCCTGCTGCCCCCATGCTTCGGCATATATGCTCTTTTTTTTAAAGGAGTAGTAAAGTTACATGTTTTTTCACCTTAATGCATCCTATGCATTAAGGTGAAAAAACATTCGACAATACCGCCCCCCCCCCGAGCCCCCGTTTTTCTTACCTGGCCCCTCGAAAGTCCCATGCTCGTCCCCGTCATCCTCTTCGTTTTTCTGCCTGGCCGCCGATTGGCTACACTGGATAGATTGAAAGCAGCGCAGCCATTGGCTGGCGCTGCTGTCAATCACATCCAATGACGCGGCACGCCGGGGGGCGGGGCCGAGTGATACAGTCGGCGGCTATGGCCGCCGCTGTATCACGGGAGCGCGCCCGCAATCACTCCACACCATGCGAGCTCACTCGCATTAAGGTGTGGAGTCCTTGCGGGGAGGAGCCAAGACAGCCGCCGAGGGACCCCAGAAGACCAGGATCGGGGCCACTGTGTGCAAAACGAGCTGCACAGTGGAGGTAAGTATAACATGTTTGTTATTTTAAAGCAAAAAAAAAAAAAGGTATAGTGCTCCTTTAACTGTGGTGGTGAAATCACCTCCTACAGCACTGGAGTCACGGCTTTATGTATCGTGGGAGCAAACGATGTTGCTGTCAAGATAAATAATTCCGCGCTGCAGTTGAATGGCGCACCTGAAAACAAAAAATTACATACCTGAAAAGCAAGCATGATAAAACATTGCAGAATAGAATACAGTAAAAAAGAGCAGAACAATAGAGAGAAAATAGAGAGAGAGAGAACAATAAAACGACAACTATTTTTGGTTTTTTTATTTTATATTTTTTTTGTGTTTTGTTTTTTACGTTTTTTTTTTCTTTTTTACACTTTTTTTTGTAACTTTACAACTGTAATGGTTCGGGTCTCTCAAAATGTAATGGCATCTTGGGAGACCCTGTGTAAGTGTGTCCTAGTCTGTGAAATGCTGTACCCTACGCTAAAACTTCACTTTTGAGTGGTAGCGTTCAAAACATTCACCTTGGCAAAGACCAGGCTTGTCAGGACAGAGTGGACAAAAACTATGGGTGTCACGCCTAAATCCGCGCTTGCTACAGACACGACATCTTTTTTGGGGGTGGCTTTGGGTAGGGGTACTCGGGAGGACATACGAATAATGCCTCTCATGCAGCCGGCTTACTGCATTTGGTTGGGGATGGTGAGGTGCAGAACCGCCTGGATACAGGAGTTCTGTGACTATCTCATTCTGGAATTTTAGAAGAGATAACGTCCCGCCTGAAGCTCTGTATAGCACATGAGCGTTCAGCAAAGCCAATTGGAATAATGATAGAGACACTTTTTTGTACCAGCGTCTCGCCTTACGGTCAATTAAATACGGTGCCATCAACTGGTCGTTGAGGTCCACCCCTCCCATATTTTGGTTATATTCGTGGACACAGAGGGGTTTCTCCACAACACCAGTCGCCGTACGAATTTGGACTGTCGTGTCTGCATGAAGGGAGGTAAGAAGGAAAACATTCTTATTGTCCCTCCACTTCATAGCGAGCAAGTTATTACACTTCAAGCAGGCTCTCTCCCCCAGCCTAAGACGGGCATCTACAAGCCGCTGGGGAAAGCCCCGGCGATTAGGTCGCACGGTGCCACATGCTCCAATCTTATGATCAAACAAGTGACTAAACAGTGGCACGCTCGTGTAATAATTGTCCACATACAAGTGGTACCCCTTTCCGAATAAGGGTGACACCAAGTTCCACACTATCTTGCCAGCGCTCCCTATGTAATCCGGGCAGTTGACCGACTCAATCTGACTGTCTTTTCCCTCATAAACCGTAAAGTTCACTACATAGCCTGTTGCCCTGTCACAGAACTTGTAGAGCTTGACCCCGTATCTGGCACGCTTGCTGGGAAGGTACTGCTTGAAAGACAAGCGGCCAGAAAATTTAATCAGGGACTCATCAACGCAGACAACTTGATCGGGAGTAAACAAGGCTGCAAAATGTTCGTTGAAGTGGTTTATGAGGGGCCGAATTATATAGAGCCGGTCGTATTCAGGGTCCCCACGTGGACGACAAAGTTCATTGTCGTTGAAGTGCATGAACCGCAAAATCTGCTCGTATCGTGCCCTGGACATGGAGGCAGAGAACACGGGCATGTGGTCAATTGGGTGCGTGGACCAATAAGCACGCAATGACGGAAATTTATGTGTGCCCATGTTGAGGGAAAGGCCCAGAAAGGTCTTAAATTCGGAAACCGTAATTGGTTTCCAATTTCTGGCAATTTTAGGCAACTGGGGGTTAGCGGCGATAAATTGACCAGCATATAAATTACTCTGGTCCACAATAGATCTATAGAGATCTTCCGTGAAAAACAGCGAATAAAAATCAATTGGAATAAAATCAGCTGTTTCCACCTGAATACCGGGTTGGGCAGTGAATGGGGGAAGTACGGGTTCTGCAGAAGTGGTGGGGACCCAATCAGGATAGGCGAATTCTGCAGGAAGGGCAGTATGGGCACGACGGGCCTGCCTTTGTCTTCTTGGTGACAGCGGGACACTACTTGTGCTTGCCACCTCGCCAGCTTGAACTGCACTTATGGGACTCGCCACGTCACCAAGTGTTACTGCAGTGCTGGATGTACGTCCAGGCTGTACTAGGCCGCTGGTGCTTGCCAGTTCACCAGAAGGAATAGCGGCGCTAGTACTACTCTGCTCCATGATACGAGAGACCTGCGGTTCTTGCTCCTCAACAACCTCAGAAGATCGGGATCGGGTACACCTGACCTTAGCAGGGACCTCAACTTCGTTGTCAGAGCTATCTGACGCGGGGCCGCTGACGTCACTGTCTTCTACGGGAAGATATTCTGAGCCTGAATCTGACAGATACGTGACCTCCTCTTCACTATCTGTCATGCTCAGAATCTCGTAGGCCTCTTTACTAGTGTACCTTCGTCTTGCCATTTTGGGCTCTAAATTTAGGGGTACACTAGTAAGATTCACAGGAAAAAAAGCACCTGACTGTCGTCAGCAAATATATCAAACGCTACAAAAAAACTGTTAGCGATCGCAGGGATCAGGCCTGTCTCTGCGAACGCTGCAGTTATGTGTGTTGTGTTTGGTAAGTGACAGTGATCGATCGATACTGCACTTGGGTGGGCTGGGCTGGGCTGGGCTGGGCGGAGGGGCTAAACGCAGGCGCTAGCAGGTATCTGGGCTGATCCCGCTAACACTGCGTTTTTGGGAACCCTAAACCGCTGGGGATGCTAGTATAGATCTGATCAGATACTATACCACTAAGGGGGGTGTATGCTTTGCGCGTGGGTGTTAGCGTTACTAGAACTAACCTAACACTGCCTGGGGCGACGCAGACCCTCTCTGGCGCTAAAACCTAATTGATCTCACCCGCCGGGCGATCAGGGGGGTTAAACCTTTATTGGGTTATATACGGCGGGTGCCCTGATGCTATAAAAAGCAAACTAATCAACCAGCGTCACCTGTAACCTTTATATGGTGATCACTGGTGAAAGGGTTAACTAGGGGCAATCAGGGGGTTAAAACCTTTATTAGGTTAAATATGGGGGTACCCGACGCTATATAAAAACCTGACGGGTTACCTAAATAACTAGATAACTTACTGGCTAACCAGTGACACCAGTGACGCTTATACGGCGATCACTGGTGAAAGGGTTAACTCTAGGGGCAATCAGGGGGTTAAAATAATATATGGGGGTACCTGACACTAATAAAAACCTGCGGCGAACCTAAAAAAAAATAACTGCCTATCTAAAACACCAGCGACACGAATACAGCGATCGGAAAAACAATCGCTTAGTGACGCTGAAGTTAGGGGGTGAAAGGGTTACCTGGGGGGTGATCAAGGGGTTAAACCTTTATTAGGGGGGGGTTAGGGGGCTACCCTGGACCTAAAGGGGCCTAATCCTAACTGCCCTGCAACTTTTTACAATCACAGATGACACTAAATGCAGTGATCAGTAAAATAAATGATCACTGCAATCAGTGACACTGTGATTGGGGGCTTTGGGGTGACCTGGGGGGTGATCTGGGGGGTGATTTGTGTGCCTATGTGTACCTACGTGTCAGTGGACTGTTGGAGCACTAACCTGCTTCTTCTCTGCTCGGCGCCGGGAACGAAAAGACCGCGGCGAGGGAGATGACATCACTTCCTCCAGCCTTGTTTACATCACATGGCGGAGGAAGCATTTTCATTGGCCGGGAGCGATCGCGAGGGGGGGGCGGAATCGAGCGGCCGCCCCCTCATACCTGATCGCTCCCGAACACTTAACGGCCGCTCACTGCAGTGAAGGGGGGTCCGGATGGACCCCCCAACTGCACAAAGGCGATCACGTAGATCTACGTGATTCTGCCTGTCCGTGCCATTCTGCCGACGTAAATCGGCGGTGGGCGGTCGTTAAGTGGTTAACACACCTTTGTCTCCTAGAAAACTATTGGGGGATGTGTTTCTACTTATGTGTATTGAAAGTTGTGAGTTAGAAGATGGCAAGGCTGACCTAAAAGGTCATATCTCTGAGTCACCTAGTCTGGGTAAATGATTAGTTAATTAGCTCATGTTAATTTAGGTTTCTGGTTACAGGTGTATTGTTAGAGTAACATAAGCAGGAGGCGGGAACCTGCTACTCAAATGTTTAAAAGTCTGTATTCTGTGTTCTAATAAACAGTTCATGTTTAGCAGCCAAACCAATTACTGTCTAGTTCTTGGTTGTCAGCGGTTTGGAATATCTGACATCTACATTCAGACTGGATGAAGCTGTATATGATGAAAGCATTCAAGTGGAGTGTGGGAAGTTTCGTTACAACAACCACTTTAATTCTCTGGGACTAAGATTAATTGCCGCTTATATATCCTAACTTACCAACTCGCCCTTTTCAGTTTTTTAAACCCCCAATTAAGTTCTACAAAAAAGGAAGCATTCTACTGACAGGACCACCAGGTGCAAATAAATGGCTTGAAAAAAACTTGGAAAAAAAAAGAAAACGAATGGAGGGAGCCATTACATTTAAGGACTAGTAAGCTGCAATGTATTACATTTTTGTTCTTGGGTTTAGATCAGCTTTAACTGTATTTAAATCCATATTGATTTTCAAACACGCTTTTTTTTACCAGCTTTCCATATTTAGACACATAGAAATTTAAACAATATATGCAATAAACAGATACTCTCCATGCCCCACAGAATAATAACACAGACAATAGGAATCAGTTTAACTTATTGTTTAATTTTAATAAATAGCTAGAACAGTTTTCATTTGGTTTTCTCGCTTCCATTTTTTTCTTTGCTACAAGCTGCAACTCCCACGGAGGGCTGGAAACAGGATAACATGACGCTGCGATTTACAAAACACTGGCTTGGTAACTTTCACTGATGTTGGAGACACTGGGGGGGAAAGACATTCTTAGTCCTGGTATACTCCAGCTGGGTGATATTTTCCTTCACTTGTACGTGGAATAATTGAGGCATGACATGAAGGGGAGTGCTATAAAAAGGGGCACAATTGGAAGCACAACTTTGAAGGCACTTGGAAAAAAAAAAAGATATCAACAGAAAAACAGCCCATCGATAACCCAGCCCTTGCAGTCGGACCTGGTGGACACCAGGAAGTAAGGGCTTTGGTAAGACAGATGGAAAGGTTGGCAGTGATGTGTTTCAGAATATCGAGATGAGACATCAGTAAGGGACAATGTAACAGAAAGTCTTAATGGAGGTTTTGGGCTGATTTCTGACTTATTTCAGTAAAAAGCTGAATTCCTTTTACTGTGGTTTATCTGTCAAGAAAGAAAGAAGGGGAAAAAAATTAGACTTACAGTATGCTTTTAACTAAATCACATTCATTTCTTGTCCCGGGATATGTATGTGCATTTACATTTCTTGTTTAATAAGTTGCTCTATGGGATGATGTACTTAGATATGACTTGCAGAAAGGTTTTTAAGCATTTGTAAGTCACGACTTTATTTAGAAAATATTTTTAAATTTTATTTAAAGGTCAACTAAACTCAAAATGGATATCTCTTTTTTTTAAGTTAACTCAAAAACTGAAGATTTGTTATCTTATAAGGAACATCTAGAAATGTTAATTGTGCCTGAGTATTACACTAAAATATTTACATTTTGTTTAAGAATGGCAGCGTATGTCCTGTGCCTAAGCCCTGGCTTGAAGAAGCACAACCCTGAGCCTCTACCAAGATGGTCACCTCTCTAAAGACTCGGGGAGATTTTTACTAAAATTGGAGAGTGCAAAATCTGGTGCACCTCTGCATAGAAACCAATCAGCTTCCAGGTTTTATTGTCAAAGCTTAAACTACAACTAAAGGCAAAATATTTTTTTGTTTTTTTTGTTTTGGATAGGGTGAAGAGGGATTAGAACACCTGTCAGTTTTTATTGCTGTCTGTGCCCTCATTAGGGAGATCCACCTTCTCAATTTGTCCTGTTTACCATTGTTATTGAAAGTAAAAGAAAATCCCAAATTTTGGGTTGTCCCCAGAAAAGTATTAGAGGGCAAACCTTATAACAGGAAAACTAGTTCTGATGACCTGGAGGTCCCCAAGGGATTCCCTAAAATTGCAGACATTTCCTCTGACTTCCTCTTTTGGCTATGGGACAGGAAGTGAAGGGAAATCTTCCCAATGGTTCACAGATGGAAAGAAAACAGCCAAAAGGGGTTATAATCCTCCCTTACTCTATTCAAAATGGAAAAAAATAAGTTTTGCTTATAGCTCTACTTTAATTGAACAAGCTGAAGTTAGAAACGTATTGGCTATCATGCAGAGCTGGACCAAATTTTGCACTCTCCAGTCTTAGTAAATCTCCACAGTGTGAGATAAGGCATGGTATGTCAGTAATAGGGAAAATATCAACTGCTGGGAGCTAACAGCTAATAATGGTGATTAGCACACACAGCAGGGCACAGCTTCCTGAATTTAGGTCCTTTTTACGTGGCTCTTAGAAAGTTGAATCTCAGTTGTGCCCAGCTGTCACTACAAAGATAAATAATAGTGTCACACTCATCAAGTGGATTTGTGCTAATGTGAATTAAACAAGAAAAAAGTGATGCCAACTTGTGCTTTTTGGAAAGGGACAAGAGGGAGGTTTAAAGACACTGGGGTTGATTTATTAAAGGCAAATACACTGTGCACTTTGCAAGTGAAGTTGCGCCCTGCAAGGGAATTTTCCACAGAAATTATTTTCCACAGATCCCAAAAATATCCAATCACCTTCAAGAAAAAAAAAAGACTGAATTTTTGCTTGCATTGGTTGGATGATGGAAGTCAGCAGAACTTCACCTTATTCACCTATAATAAGCTCTGCGGAAAATTCTGGTGCAGAGGGCAACTACACTTGCAAAGTGAACATTCTATAAACAAAACCAAGGAAATTTCCAAGCTCAACTTACCGACCAGCCTGCGACCAACCAAATAGACCTGTCCAACAGTATGCATTAAAAACGGGTTTAGTTGCACACATTTGTGACCACTTGTTTTTAAAGTGAACATTTTGTTTGCCTTTAGTAAACCAACTCTACAGTCTGTAGGAGAATCTGTTCCCAGGAGTCTCCAAAAGATTTAAAGTGAGATTTTATTTTTGCTCTCTCCTCATTGGCTCACTGGCTGTGATTGACAGTAGTGGGAGCCAATGGCTATTTCTACTGTCTCAGCCAATGAGGAGGGAGAGATCCGGGAGAGCCAAGGATCTCGTGCTCATCGCTGGATCGGGCTCAGGTTAGTATGGGGTGGGGGGGGGGGCTGTTGCACACAGGTCTTTTACTTTTATGCATAGAAGGAAAAAAATCTTGAGCTTTTAAAACCACTTTAAGAAGCGAGTTGATGGTTCATCTCACCATGCCTGCCCCAAAGTGAAATTGTTCATGTTTTATTTAAATGGTTATGTTTTTCAACCTAGCAGGAGTCATTTCTAAATGATCTAATGCAGGCCATACACGGGTCGAATTCCAAATGAATTTTCTTTCTTTTGTGATACAATCATTGATTTCGCAATTCGACCAACCAAGCCTTTAATTTCATGTTGTTACTGAAAATAATTTTTGTGGCCAGGAAACTTCTTTTCTTTCTAGGAATTTTCTTTTCTTGCGCTCATGTGCATTTCTTTTTCAATTATATTTTTCGCACGATTCTCCCATCATTGATTAGAAATGTTTTTCAAAAAATTCCAAAATGCCCAATTGTTCATTTGATGACCGCACGAAGATCGGCCGTCGATGCAGCCCACTAATGGTCGAAAATTTGAACGAAAACTCTTAGTTACGAGTTTCGTAAGAAAATTCTTTCGGAATTATTTCGGAATTCAACCCATGTATGGCCATCATATAAACAGTGTTCCTTATATATAAGCTGTTTGAAAGTAGAGAAGCCGTGTTGCTTACAGTAACCAGTCACTCATTCCTACAAGGATTTACTAATACTTGTTGGAGAAATGAAAGAATTACCTGGCTGATATGGGAAACATAGGCAGTGTACCTTTTCAGACATTTTTAGTACTTTGTACTTCAGTAGCTTACCTTTAAGTTAGGCAGAGATCTACATCCCAGAACCGCATTTCCCAGTCATGCACTGATTTGTTCTTTGGTGCACACAAAAGAAGCTAATACAGTATATATAGATCCATTTCACCAGACCCTTTCATGCAGCATTTTCAACATGTCAGCAGAAACAAATAATACTTTTTTGTGAACAAAAAAGTATTCTACGTGATAACATGTTTTCAAATCCATTGATCCGATTTTTTTTTTTAAATTCAAACCTTTGTTTTGGTTGCACAAAAATAAATCCGACATCTGGGACATATGATACAATTTTTATATCATATGATTGTTGAGAAATTGACATTTGCAACAAACATAGCTATCAAAGAGATTGCAACAAACATAGCTCATAAGATAGGACATTTCGGTGCTTATGCTGGTTGTTTGATGACGTAAGAGACAAAATAGATGAGAAATTTAAATAAATGGCACATAGTGTGAATCATAAAGTAAACCTGGACAAGGGGGAAATCCCAGACAGGTAAAAAGGGTATAATCAGATTATTGTTAATTATTTAAGTCCGTCTGAGGTGTTTCTGTGGCAGGGTGTTAATGTTTTAATTGCAGGTTTTAGTGAGCAGTTTTGTGATGTATTATTTTGTGAAGTAAAGGTGTTTGATAGATTGTAGTGTTAAATGTGTATTACATAGTACAAATAAGGTATTCACTAGATTGGACTGTATGTAAAAGTATAGTTTTAATTGCAATTTTTTTTTTGTGCTAGGAGTTTGAAATGTCTACTGATGTAGTAGATGTACTGTAAATAGAAACTGGGTGACAGAACTGACAAGACATATATGGAAGACATATTGTACTCAGGTTAGGTTACAGATGACAGACAGTGGAGCAGCACATGAAGGTGAATGAATATGGGTAACTGCATGCAGATGATAAAGACAAGAATGCTGTCAATGCATGCAATGAGATGGGATACCTGTTAAACAACAACAGGGAGGTGGTAAGGAAAGATTTATCCTATGGGAGAGGATAGAAAAATACTGGTTTAATATGAAGACATTTAAAATGGAAATGATATTTAGTAACATTTCTGTAACTTATCCAGACTTTGCATTCAAACAGTGATACATTGCTCCTGTTTATGGAAGTAATTTATAAAGCAGTTATCTTACTGACTTTAAAATTCAGCCTATTTATCTTGATAGATAAGCCACCATTGCTATAAACTAAAGTGATTGCACTTACCTTCAAGGTAGTTACGGGCAACAAATTTCAGAAGCTCATCCAATAGGATGACAGGGAAGGAAATTTTCAGTACAACGAACCACTGTTCTACTGACAGAGGTGTCAACTTGAAGATCATCTGAGGAATAGATCAAACAAACAGGATGAGGCAATGTCCTAGAGAATCTACAATTAATGCATGAACTTGGTGATTCGTTAATAAAATACAGGTTTTTTTTAGCTTTCAAGATTGATGTGTGTTTGAAAATATTACTCTTGATTTGCACTTTTGAATGAAATGCAGCTCTGGTTTCATATTTAAAGGATGTTAGTTTTAAAAGTGAAAAAAAAAAACAGCAGCTTCTTCCTTATATGTAATTATGAATACTAGCAGATTTCAGATTCTTGTCAAGTTCACAAACTTGTTAATTTTGTTCATCTTTTGCAGGACAGAAACTATATGTTATTGAAACAATGGAGGAAATATGGGTGCATGTATTTGTTACATGACTTTGCTAGACATTAGATTATAAATAATGCATTATGGGCAATGGCAGGCTTGTTATTGATGGGCATTCCAGTGGTACAGGCGTCTGCCCTTCCCTCTACATGCCAGGGTCCCAATGTCAGGTTATTGAATACAACACCTTTCCTACATGACTTGATACCTGTGCACACTGGGAATGATGATCTATGTGATTTGGTTATAATGTTATTTGTTCTTGTTCCTCTTAGTTTACTTGGGGGCACACTCCTTATACCTTGTATAGACAATAACTGTCTTTGTTTTTTTTTTGGCATTACTCTGCAATGGATGTGCTTCACTATATACAGTATATACTTCTATTTTGCAAAAAGGATAATAAACACAAATTCAACATAAATAAGGCATTATGTTTGCCAGAATTACAATTTAGGAACATTAGTGAAAGTAAATGTTAATTGAATATATGATATACAAACTGAAATTGTCTGTTATTTATTAGCTAAATTATACTTTAATCAATGACTATAGTCTGGTCTTCTTTTTATAATATGTAACTGTAAAATTTTCACTTACAGGCAGAGGTTCAACATAGAGGATAAGGAAGTGGAGGGACATGGAGAGGCAAATGGAGCCCAGCAGCCAAAAGTTGACCCATGGGGGCATTCTGATCAGAGACTGGTTTTCTGAAAGACTGTAAGAAGAAAAGAAGAAAATAATATGTCTCTTTTTGTTATTCTGATATAATAATAATAATAAAAAAAGAAAAGTGTGACAAAGGCGGAAAAAAAATTAGAAGATTCTGATAGTGTTTTTACCTGTTGAGAGCATTGCACATCTCAATTGTGACCAACACAGACAGAGCCATGGTCATTGGAACTGGAGACTCAAAGAGTTCACACTCATGACCCTCAAATTCGGGATTGTCTTCTGTGCACTGCATGAAGTGGCTCTGGGTGTGGAAAGAAATTAGAATAAGAAAAACGTATATTTTATTAAATAGCAATATTCAAGATTGAGCTTTTGAATTATTTCCTTCTTTAAAATTTTCTTGAAGTAGTAAAGGAGAAATTTACATTCTTCACTCCCTGACTATGTACAAAACTGTCCTTTGAAGAAAACATGTGATAGAAAAAAAAATAGAAACATATCCTTACCAGCTGGTAGAAAGTTACATTAGGTCCATTATCAGCATACATAAACCACCAGGCAGCAGCACCAACAGTGGCTGCACCGACGTAGCCTGAACAGAAAGATGATTTGTATGGTTATAAACACAAAGACTTATGACCCAAGAACAAAAAAAGTAAACTGCAATACAAAGCAATGCACCATACCTCCAATGGCCATGTAACGGAAGAAGAGCCATCCGCTGATGAGGGGCTCTTTGGGGCTACGTGGTGGTCTGTCCATGATGTCCAGATCAGGGGGGTTGAAGCCCAGGGCTGTAGCAGGCAGACCATCTGTGACCAAGTTCACCCACAGCAGTTGTACAGGGATCAAAGCCTCAGGCAGACCCAGAGCAGCAGTCAGGAAGATACTGTTTGAAACAAAAATATGGACCTAGACGTCAAGTTCCCATGACAAATAAAAATTATGAACACCATAGTGACCTAATTTGATGGGTAAACCAAAGTATTACAAAATGAGTTGTAAATGTGACTTGAAACGTATTACTTTATTTGGACCAAAACTTGGAGTCTCATTTAAATCTCTAGAGATCCCTGGGACATGAATGGTGTCTGAAAATGAAAAACTCACCAGACGACCTCTCCTACGTTGGAGGAAATGAGGTAACGGATAAATTGCTTCATGTTGTTGTAGATGGCACGGCCCTCTTCTACTGCAGCCACAATGGTGGCAAAGTTATCATCAGCCAACACCATCTCTGAGGCTGTCTTAGCTACAGCAGTACCAGAGCCCATAGCAATACCAATCTCAGCCTTCTTCAGAGCTGGGGCATCATTTACACCATCACCAGTCTGGCAGAGAAAAAAGTAATATACGATGTTAGACTTTTGCAGCAGAAAAACATAGTACAGTTATGCAACCAATCAGAGGGAAAGACGTGCAATATAATTTGGAAAGGATAAAAATCTCTATATAATTTTTTTGCATACCATAGCTGTAATCTCATCGCAGGATTGCAGGAACTCTACAATCTTGGACTTGTGAGATGGCTCGACTCTGGCAAAGCAGGAAGCATGTTTGACGGCTTCTCTCTGTTCTGCAGGAGGCAGATCATCAAACTCACGACCAGTGTAGGCACGGTTTGACACGTCGTCATTCTCACCAAAGATTCCAATACGACGGCAGATGGCGATAGCTGTGCCTTTGTTGTCACCAGTGATCATGATGACACGGATACCAGCTTCACGGCAAAGTTGGATGGAGCCCATGACCTCTTTACGTGGGGGATCCAGCATACCCACACAGCCAACGAAGGTCAGGTCAGTCTGTGGAATAGAAGTTAAGTTAGCTGCAGCAGTGTAATCAGTAGATATAAATTAATGTGATAAGTTTGTATTTGCACAGAGAACAGGTTATACTTTGAGATACTAATGAGCTAGCATTGGATATGCAGTTCTTCTGTCAATGTGAGTTAAGTTTTAGATTTTCAGTGATATGGTTTTATTTATTGTTTATAATGGTGATTACCTATTATGGGAAACATGATTTGCCTGTAGGTGACTGCTGAAATGTCTCCACAGACATGTGTTTGTAACAGGGGGGGGCATACATTGCCTCACACAGTTTTGAAAGGTCATATCTTTTGTATATAGTGCCACAGCATTACCTCATAGTCAGCAAATTTGGTGGAGTCTTCCAGAACCATGTCTTCTCTCTTGGGTGGTGTGTCCCTTGTGGCAAGAGCCAGACAACGCAGGGTATCTCTGCCTGTGCCCCACTCTTTGATTACAG
Organism: Rana muscosa; assembly: GCA_029206835.1. Taxonomy (NCBI): domain Eukaryota; kingdom Metazoa; phylum Chordata; class Amphibia; order Anura; family Ranidae; genus Rana; species Rana muscosa. The sequence goes on from CM055127.1 coordinate 161,107,179, forward strand.
ACAAAATCTTCTCCTTGATAGCAGAAGTGAAGGGTACACGAGTTGTGCCCACACGTACATAGTTGCAACGGTCAATCACACCTTCTGGGGCACCCTATATTATACACAAAAATATAAGACAAAAATGAACTTAAACAAAATACACATGAATACTCCTGATTAAGCACTATATGCAAATACCATGCTGTGCTACTTACATCTTGTGATGATGGCAGCATGTCATGTATAAACATTATTTGCATCCACATAATTTATGTTTATGCATTTCAGTTCACTAAATAATTATAACATACTTTACAATGCACAGATTATCAGTACCACGAATCTCCCCAAACTCCACCGTTAAAACTTTTTTTCTTTTCCGTCAGTTTACTTTTGCAGTGAAATAAGGTTTTAAAATTTATTGTACCTTCACAAACATCTTGTTGCCAACAGCAGCACGGGAAGCCTTGGCGGGTGTGCAGTAGGCAGACATGGATTTCCTGTCACGTGAGAACTCAAGAGTGAATTCCTTCTTCATCAGTTGCTTGATAACCTGAGTTATAAGAAGGGTAGTGTTGCTTTGTTAGGGTTCTCATTAATGACATTTGTTGTCCTTTATTTGTGGTTGATTGTAAATTAGCTATTAAAGAAATACTTGTGATTTATTTATTTTTTTCATTAAGGATTCAATAGCTTTATCTTATTTAATTTATCCTATTTAATTTAGACATTTAAAGGGAATGTACTGTATACTTGTGTGGCTTCTTTTTTTTTTTAACGTAAGTTTAAATAAAAATAAATAAAATGTAGGGTAGATCCATGACTCTGTGTTTGCAAAGCATTCTCAGATTTCTAATAACAAAACCCAGCATATTTGGAGATACCCCATGTTTACCTAAGACAGGCAGTTTGTTTGTCATAACTTAGCAATGAGAGAGGCAGCTAGTGTGCCCCTCTTGGGTGACAGATTCTGAAATATGTGAAATCTGATCTCTCCAGCTCTTCAGGTCTTTTTCAAAACAGCAACTGGTTTATAGACCTGAAGACCACTAAGGCTTTCTTGAAAATTATGAAATATTCAAAGCTTTATTTTTTGAGCTTAACAAACAAATAAAGGAAATATCGTAAATAATTAAAGTTTTGTATTTTCAACCTAAATTTACAAATAGAACCCTTCTCAGAACAGTTTCTTAAGTTTCATAAAGCTGTGCCTACAATAACAGGTGTTTGATATAGTGTGTTACATGGGTTAATTAAGAAGCAGATTGTTAGATGGGAGTTAGGTTTCTTGTACATGACAAGTCCAAGGCAGGTGTCTGGTATAGAAAGTCTCTTGAAAAAACTACAGCCAACTTGCTGTGAGTTACATGCTGTAATTAGCTTTCTATATTGGTAGTAAGCTGGGGTAACTTGTCACAAGATGGACCTGCAAATTTGAAGGTTATATACTCTTGTGTAAATCATATATTCAGGGTAAGTAAAACTTGTCTCTGTATCTACTCCTGCTGTTTCTCCTGTTAGATCAGTTTAAAAAAATTAAAGGCATTTTTGTCTCACAAAGTATACACATTAAAAGCTTTTCTTTAGGTGCTGGACATGCAATGGCTAAGGCAATGACCAGTATTGGTGGCTGGCGCAATATATAATCTGGTACTTACAGAGTTGCAGGCATTGGCACGCTCCACTTTGGACAGGCTCTTCACATCAGTGTTGAATACATTCATCTTCTCAACCAGGGTTGTCAGAGCAGTTTCAGTAGCTTCACCAACCTTCTCAAAAACACCTTTAGCCTGGTGAAAGAAAAAGTTTCAGAAGGTAAGTTCTGAGCAAAGATTTTCTAGATGTCATCACAGCAGCCACACAAACATGATTAGTGCAATTTTAGCTGACCCTATAGTCTTTAATGACTTTAGTGTTAATTAGAGCTAGAAATGACTTCATGCTTTGCATAAGACACATACTGTATTTGTATGCTCCGTGTTTGAATGGACACACAGAGCTGCGGCTCGGTTCAGTTGCCCCCATAGCAAGCTGCTTGCTGTGGGGGCACTCAACAGGAGGGAGGGGCAGGAGAGCTGAGGGAGGACCCAAGAAGAGGAGGATCTGGCTGCTCTGTGCAAAACTACTTCACAGAGTATGTAAGTATAACATGTTTGTTATTTTTAACCCCCAAAAAAACAAGACTTTACAATCACTTTAAGAGTAGGAGTGCTATGTTTCTCATCTAGTCTGAAATTAAAAAAACATGTTGTAATTTAGTTTATCACAATCACAAAAGTCACTATTCTTAGTTTTTAGTATAGGTCACAAAACTATGAGCACATGCAGCATTAGATAAACAGGCCAAACATAGTTTAAGGGAAAAATGTAGTGGTGTAGACTATTTATGTTTACCTCGTTAAAGTCGAGAGAAGAGTCATTGCAAAGTGCACAGATTGTGGCCAACTCCACCAGCCCATCATATTGGCCAGCTTTCACAGTCTTATCATTCTTCTGACTGAGAGGACACCACATAGAAAGAAAGGGGGCCCCGGGAAAGGATGACAGGAGAAAAAGATTTGGTGAGACAGGAAGAGATGGTTTACAGAAGAATAGAGGGGGGACACAGATGTGCAGATATAAGGTAGGTAAACATAATGATAAAGGATGTCTTAAAATGGACATGGCAGATACTATGGTAGAGTAAAGAATTTAGTTTTAAAACAAAAAAAATATGAAATTGTACAGAAGGGCACAGGAGGGAGAAAATTAGAGATACATCGGGACAGGGTTGCCAACTATCAGTAAATTTACGAACAGTTTGTAAAATCTGTACTTTTTGCATCTGTCCTTGAATGTCTATTACGGACATGTAGGCTGCATGTCTGTAACTGACATTCATGGACAGATGCAACAATTATGGATTTTACAAACTCTTAGTAAATTTACTGAAAGTTGGCAACCCTGCAGCGGGATATGGTGACAAATGGAAAGTAATGCAAGAATAATGATTTGTGCAGATAGAAAGCAAAAGTATGCAATGGGTAAAAGTGTAGGTTCCAACCTAGGCACTTAGGATAAATGGTGCAGTGTATAAACTCCTAGTGTTCCCTCTTCTGTTGCAGTTCACGGAACTATTGGTTGACTAGAATGCACCAGTAAGCAGAAATGTTCATTTAACTATTTAAACTTACACATCTCCTTCAGGGGCATAGGTGGATCCAGTAATGGTGAATTCATTCAGGGAGGTGACATCGCCTTCAACTTTATCAAGCACAAACATCTATTAAAAAATAAAAAACTTTTGAAACATACTTCTTATGCATTTATTTGGATGCCAGATAGTCACAAAAAGTGATAGTATTTATATAGAAAACACCCCGTATTAGATAAAGACACACAATAAAGGTCATTATGTAGGCTTACCCTGCAGACAGACATCTGGTTGGTGGTCAGAGTACCAGTCTTGTCAGAGCAGATGACTGAGGTGCAACCAAGAGTTTCTACAGAGGGCAAGCTCCTTACAATGGCATTCTTCTTGGCCATACGTCTTGTACCCAGGGCCAGACAGGTGGTGATTACAGCAGGGAGACCTTTGTGCAAAGAGTGACTCTTAGTAAAAAAAAATGGTCTACTGCTATCTGTGTATGCTACAGCCACTCTAAAGAATAATGCTCTTACCTTCAGGGATGGCAGCTACAGCCAGAGCCACGGCAATCTTGAAGTAATAGACAGCTCCTTTGATCCAAGAGCCACCATGGATGGGGTCATTGAAGTGTCCAATGTTGATAAGCCATACAGCAACACAGATGAGGGAAATGACTTTGGACAGCTGCTCTCCAAACTCATCAAGTTTCTGCTGCAGGGGGGTCTTCTCCTGTTCAGTGGCTGCCATCTCATCACGAATTTTACCAATCTCAGTGTTGGCGCCAGTGGCAATGACAATACCAATAGCTTTGCCAGCTCCTACGTTGGTACCCTAAAAAACAGAAAGAAGGGTGATCAACTGTTCCACAAAAGCAACAGATAAATTCAACGAAAAGCCCAGTAATAAGGGACAATCTCAAAATCACTTACGGAGAACAGCATGTTTTTCTTGTCCTGGTTGACAGCTCTGAGGTCGTCAACAACATCTGTGTGTTTGATGACAGAGACAGACTCTCCTGTTGGAGGCAAAAAAATGATGTGAGGCATCTACAAGATGAATGAACAAGTATGAGGCAAAAAGTTAATAGTGAAAGTGGCTGTCTCACCTGTCAGGATGGACTGATCAATACGCAGAGTGGTGGATTTAATGTTGATGAGTCTGATGTCAGCTGGGACTTTGTCACCAACTAGGAAGGAAGGACAAGAGATATGTGAAAACCCAACCGTAACCCCAATAAGGTCTTTATTTCATAAAAACTTGTTTTTTTGCAAAGTCTGGGAAGAAACGTTTATCATAGTTATAGCATCTTTTAAACTAGCTGAAATGTTTATGAATTTTCTACTAACTATTTTCAAACTACCATTGAAATCATTTTTCCACCCAAAAGATCCGGTGCCTTTGGAATCAAGTTGGCTTATATGTCTGTGATTCTCTTGGTGAAATCTTACCAGCTCCGATATCCCAGAAACAAATAAGACTCCGGCAATTCTCAAATTAACTAAGCTGTAATATTTGTTTGGGTTAACTGCCCTTTTACTGGTTATTGTACATTAGACCAAAGGTTCTCAACCAGTGATCTGTTTTCTGTAAGGCTAGGTCCACACTAGTTAAGCTTTGACTTGCTCTGATTTGTAGGGCGTTTTTGATGTGTTTTTGACGCTTTTTTCATGCTAATGCATTTTTGTTAGGAGAAGGAGGCTATACAAGACTGCTAAAAGAGCATTAAAACACATGTACATGCATTTTATATGCGTTTTTGGTGCGTTTCCAATGAAGTCTATGAGGCACAAAATTGCGATGCGTAGCACCTGTACCTTCACCAAAGTCGCATTGCAGTAGTGTTGAATCGATGTGAATGGGCATCATTGAAATCAACGTTATTTAAATTGTGCGATTCTGTGTGCCCCAAGTGACATCTGAAATTGTACTTGTGTGAACCAGGCCTAAGGGATGCTTTTGACATGTTCAGGGGTTACTTCTCTTAGTTAAATTTAATTTCATAACAACACCTTTAGAGCAGCCTTTAGCAACATTTTCAACACGGAGGAACCCTTAAAATACCTTTTCAGTCTCAGGGAACCCCTGCTAAAAATTACCGTATATACTCGCGTATAAGCCGAGATTTTCAGCCCTTTTTTTTGGGCTGAAAGTCCCCCCCTCGGCTTATACTCGAGTCAGCGAAATTATTTACATTGAAAATAGTACCTGTAAAGACGTTGCGGCTGCGGCGTCCATCGTTCGAATTCCGCGGTCTCTTCCTGGTCCCTTCCGTGATAGGCGATTCTCATCAGACACTCTCCGCCTATCACGATCATTCTCTCATCCTCAGTTTCCCAGCAGACGTCTGTGATTGGCGGAACACCCAACACAGTGTCTGCTGGGAAACTGAGGATGAGAGAATGATCGTGATAGGCGGAGAGTGTCTGATGAGAATCGCCTATCACGGAAGGAACAGGAAGAGACCGCGGAATTCGAACGATGGACGCCGCAGCCGCAACTTCTTTACAGGTACTATTTACAATGTAAAATAGTGAGGATAGGAGAACAGTGAGGATAGGAGAACAGTAAGGATGACTCTCGGCTTATACTCGAGTCAGTACGTTTTCCCAGTTTTTTAAGGCAACATTAGGTACCTCGGCTTATACTCGAGTCGGCTTATACTCGAGTATATACGGTACTATATCTACAACTCAGGATACATTTATGAGATGGTCAGTGTGAAGAATGCTCCTTACAATTGTGGTCATTGGGAAGAATTACCCCCTTACAGATAGCTAAAAAAAATCAATGGGAATCAGTGGGAACTTATCTAAGAGGCAGAAATTGGAATTTCAAGCAACCACTAGAGGAACCCTTGAGTTCCATAGAACCCTGGTTCAGAAACTCTGCCTTACTGATTTAGCAAATAATAAACCCCTTTTAAAGATATATTTTTTTATTATTCAAAATCATAAAGGATTTTTTATGTTTTAAGCAGTAGATACTTTCACTGCTTGAATGTAAGTAATGTTTTAGAAAGGCTCACATTTCGCCTGGAATAGTCAGTGTGTGTTTTGGAGCTTTTATGATTGTCTATCATTGTTTTAAGTAGTATAGACCCTTTACAGATTAGCAAATATAAAAATAAAGATACACTTATAAATTCAGTATACACCAGTATTTGTTTTATTATTTGTGTGTTTATGACTGCCGGGTCGCCTTAAAAGAAAATTGGTTTTGCAATTGCCATAGGGGTTGCAAACAATGCAGATGTCTTTGACTTAGAAGAATATACTTTTTTTTTTTCGTTTTACAAATTTACACAATATTTTGATGAAAATTAAATTTTGCGTTTTATATAGAGTTCATAATATTTTAAATTAGTAAGGAACATTTAAAAAAAGTTTTTTTAAACTAGCGTTACGATTCCACAAAGTCATTTTTTTTAAAATAAATATTTTTATGTAATCTTTCTTTTCAAGTTTCGAAAATTACAAAAGAAATAAAGTAAGAAGACATGTCCAAGACAACATCCATGAGTATGAGTAGATATCAAAGAGTCAGGTCCATAACAAGCATGGAGGAGTTATGGACCTGACTATTTGATATCTGCTCATACTTTTTTGTATATCGACAGACTTTTACATGCTCTATATCATTGAATTCATGTCTGCAATTGGGTATTTGTTGAACTACTGTTAAGTAGTGGGTGTTGTAGTGATTTTATTATGTGTGATTTTAACAATAATTGTAATAAAGTTTATTTTGTTTATATACGTACTGCCTCATGTTGTGCCCACAAAGTCTGCTATTTTTTTTGAGAAAGTCTAAATTACTTTCTCAATCCTTTTCTCTCCATTTTGTGAAAAAGTACATCTTGTTTTTGCGTGAGTAAACCCCATAATATTCAGCAGATTATGCAATGCAAAGCCATATTCGAAAAGGCATAGATTTGCCAGTTTTCTCTATCTATCAAAAGCCAGTAATGTGTTGTATGTATTGCATTCAGAAAATACTGCTCTGAGCGAGAGTAATGACACAGAGACTTCCAACCTTGGTTAAAATGGCACAGGAGCAAGTTGCCCTATTGTGTATGTTCTAGTGAAAGATAATGTTTGTTGAAACAGTGGCTATGGATTGAGCTACACATCTGGAGTTAGAGTATATAGGGAAATATATTCTTCAATATTAAGACATTAAGATGCTCACCTGCAACTTCAACAATGTCTCCTGGCACAATCTCTCTTGCCTTGATTCTTTGTACAGATTTTCTGTCACTGCGGTAGACTTTTGCAATCTCGGGCTCATATTCCTTAAGAGCCTCAATAGCATCTTCAGCGTTTCTTTCCTAAATTACAATAAGGACTTTTTTATTGGGAATTTTGTCTCATTTAACAATTGTCTTTCAATTTTTTTTAAGTACTGGGTTTGATTTACTAACATGTAAAGCTAAATGGAGTGCAGTGAAGTGACGGAAGTCTGTGTTCACGTCAAATATCCAGTCAGAGAAGAAATTAAAACATAGTTCCTGAATGTTGAAGTGAACACAGATGCACTTCATGTTGCCATACTTTATCATACCTTAGTAAATACGCCCCATTGACACCTAACCTCCCTGGCGGTAATCCAAAATGTGGCTCGGGGTTAAATTTCAGTACCATTGGCGGTAACTCCGAGCCACACTCGGAATTGCATTGCAGAATCCTGGTACAGGTAACTTACCTTGTCCCCAGGATCCTGCGATGTCCCCCCGCTGTGTCCTCCGCCCGATTCTCTGTGTTCCGGTCTCTGTTCCTTGCGAGCGTCGCAACGCATGGGGGCGGAGCCAGGCGGCAAATTCAAAAAGTATAAAACACATAACACATACAGTACACTGTAATCTTACAGATTACATTACTGTATCAAATCATTTCACATCCCTTTTGTCCCTGATGCTTTGTCCAGTGCCCTGCCTGCAGTTTTATATTATATATACTGTTCTTTCTGCCTGGAAACTTGAGATTGTCCATGGCAACCAAACAGTGTCCCTTTACGTCAAAAGTGGTTTTAGACCAGCTAGAAAACAGCGATAGTAAATTAGAACACTTGCAGAATTGAGCAATAGTGAATCGTGGGGAAATTTATTTTATTATTATTATTATATTATTATTTTTATAGTTATTTATTATATTATAATTTATGATTTCGTGTTTCAAACGTTATCATACCCGGGATGTCTACTAGACTCTTGTTTGGACAGATTTAAGCCCACAGGTCTTCCTAGCAGGGAACATAGTGGATCACAGGAGATGAGTGCAGGTGGAACTGTGACACTGAAAACTGAATAATCTAAAGGAAAAGCTATTATTGAAAGCTGAAAAGACCTGAATATAGATTTGGGGACCCTTTCTACAGAGGCTTCTTATGCTGACATGCAACTATATAAAATGAGGGTTTTAGAGCTCACGTACAGCCATTTTCCTGCATTTAAAGTGGTTGTAAACACACTGGGGGTTATTTATGAAAGGCAAATCCACTTTGCACTACAAGTGCAAACTACAAGTGCAAAGTGCACTTGAAATTGCACTGAAAGTGCAGTCGCTGTAAATCTGAGGGGTAGATCTGAAATGAGGGGAAGCTTTGTTGATTTTATTATCCAATCATGTGCAAGCTAAAATGCTGTTTTTTATTTTCCTTGAATGTCCCCCTCGGATCTACAGCGACTGCACTTTCAGTGCAATTTCAAGTGCACTTTGCACTTGTAGTTTGCACTTGTAGTGCAAAGTGGATTTGCGTTTAGTAAATAACCCCCACTGTGACAACTTGCACCTACAGGTAAGCCTAGATTAAGGCTTACCTGTAGGTGCAAGAAATATCTCCTTAACCTACACGGTTATCGAGATATTTGCAGAAAACACTGCACTGATGTCTACGGCACATGCGCGCCATAGACAACGGCACAGGCGCACTGAGCGTGCCGGTTTTCTGAATGGGAGATTGCCGGCCCCGCACGCATGCGTGTGACGTCACCGCCACTCTGGCCAATCACAGCGCCAGAGCGGCCATACCCGGAAGACGGTCGGAGGGGACATGGCGGCGGCGGAGGGGAACAAGGAGCGATTCGGAGGCTTTGATCTGAGGTAAGTGCCACATAATGAGCTAGTGCATAGCATACTAGCTCATATGCTCTTTTCTTGCAGGGTTTTTTTTTTCAGCAAAAAAAATGTTAGCTTTACTTCCTCTTTAAATACCTGACCATGTTTAATCACATTGTAGCTATGAATAAGCACTAGCACAGTGGGAAACATGTTAGCCAGATTTTTTTGACCTGTGTACCGTTGTACAGTGTGCATTTTGGATTTCCTATTTTAATAAAGGCTTTTATCTTTGGAGTGCTGCAGTCCAGAAGACTTTTTTGTTCCTGTTTGCTGTTAGTAGCATTGTCTGCACCCTTGGCTGCTGGGAGGAGGTGATTGGAGGACCTGAGCGGCTCCCTTTTTTTCTGCTTTAATAACATTGTAGTTTGCTCTTTATCCCTGGTTTTTTGGCTTGCTACTAAACTCCTGCATGTAGCAATTTGGATGCCCATTCCATATCATACAATAAGAAACATCCTTCAAATACACCTACCTCTAGACTTTACAAGCCACGGGCCCTTTTATTATGCTATTTTCCATGCAAAAGACTGAGCAGAAAAAAAGCTTAAATTATTACTGGCGTTGTTTAAAAGGCCTTTTTTTAGTAGAAAGGCAAATAAGATGAAATGTTTTTTCCTAAAATATTATATCTCTGATTCAATGTTAAGCATAAATAGGGAAGTTACTGTCATTTCCTCTCAATCAGTAATACTGGAGAAATGACAGCACTGAAGGTGTACTTACCTGCCAGACTCCTACAATTGCGTTAGCGATCAAGATCAGGAGGATGACAAAGGGTTCCACGAAGGCTGTGATTGTCTCTTCACCTTCCTCAAACCAGGCCAGCACCTGAAAAGAAGCAGGGGTCATCACTTTTTTCTTTTCTCCATGGAAACTACACTGTAGAATTTATTTTCATAGAATACAGACTTACCCACAACAAGTATGTGTATAGATTGCTAAAACTGATGAAATAGAATCTGGTGCAGCTGTGCATATTAACCAGTCAGCTTCCAGGTTTTATTGTCAAAGCTTAATGGAACAAGCTGAAGTTAGAAGCTGATTGATTACTATGCACAGTTGCACCAGATTCTGTGTGTACCAGTTTTAGTAAATCTCCCTCATAGTGACAGGCTTTACATTTTTTACAGTTATGACGTATTCTTCTATGGAAGAAAACTTGGGGGTGGGTTTGCTAAAGTCAAATAAAGTGTGCAGTTGCACTCATTTTCCTTAGTCAATGTAAATGTGGTGAAGCTTCACTTTGTAAAGAATACCCAGGAGCAAGGTAAAAAAAAGGGAGCTATAGAAGAGGGAGGGAGCTATAGAAATCAGGGACATTAAAATAGTTATTAAATGATTTATAAGAAACATTTTGGGGTTGATTTACTAAAATTGGAGAGTGCAAAACCTGGTGCATCTGTGCATGGTAGCCAATCAGCTTCCAGGTGTTTTTGTCAACGCTTAATAGAACAAGCTGAAGTTAGAAGCTGATTGCTCACTTCCTGTTTAGCTGTGGGACAGGTAGTGAAGGTAAAATGGGATGCAGAATGCCATATGACCCTACCTTGCTCTATCCAAAATGATAAAAAAAAGTTTTGCCTATACTCTACTTTAATCATTTCTTTACTACTTACTGCCTTTGTACAGTTACTAGATTGGATCAAACTACTAAGGCTCTTCCATGAAATGTTTGATTAATTTCTGTAAATGATATGGTAAAGCTTCTGTTGATTTTTTTTTCTAATAAAGAATGTCTTCAGTCTGTGTTAGAATTCTATGTTTGCATTTTGACTTTTATATGTGCATTGGTTCTCAAGTGTACACATTGGGGTGGATTTACTAAAGACTGTGTATTTTGCAAGTGCCGTTGCATTCTGCAAGTGTGGCTGCGCTCAATTTCCCCAGAGCTTAGTAAATGTGGTAAAGCTCTGCTGATTTACATCATCCAATCATGTACAAGCAAAAATGCCTTCTTCTTTTTTTTTACCTTGCTCCTGGGTATTCTTTACAAAGTGAAGCTTCACCACATTTACATTGACTAAGGAAAATGAGTGCAACTGCACACTTTATTTGACTTTAGCAAACCCACCCCCAAGTTTTCTTCCATAGAAGAATATGTCATAACTGTAAAAAATTTAAAGCCTGTCACTATGGGGGAGATTTACTAAAACTGGTACACACAGAATCTGGTGCAACTGTGCATAGTAATCAATCAGCTTCTAACTTAAGCTTGTTCCATTAAGCTTTGACAATAAAACCTGGAAGCTGACTGGTTAATATGCACAGCTGCACCAGATTCTATTTCATCAGTTTTAGTAAATCTCCCACCAAGTGTCTCAAATCATTGTTATATCAAAAAATGGTTATCGATGAAGCCTTTGTGCATGTCTTAACGCCGCTCTTGTAGCAGAAATCGCACATATCCCATTGGCCTGTGCTTCTGAGGCTCCCATAGGATGTACTGGATATGTCTTTTGATAGTAGAATCATAAGGACCCGTATATTTTGAATTCAGTAGAATCTATTATCTGTTTTTGTGTTTTGCACTATTTACCCTAATGGATCCGCTGCCTAGGACAGTGTACTGTGGTTCTGCACAGCACAGTGTCACGGCAGAACCCCTCTCATTCTAAACAGGCTCTTGGGTTACAGTGGAGTAGATTTACAGCTATTTTATGGGGCCCTCTCATGCTTCATGCAGCTGTTGCCCTCGAAAAACACACAGCCATGCGGGGCTGTCACTCAGAGGTGGCAAGGAACTCCCACTGTCTCCCCTGACCTCCCTTCTCTCACTGGGCCTCCTCCTGCAGTCTCCCAGCAGCTGTCTGACACTTGAGCTGGCCACTGGCCGGATCAAGTTATCTTCAAGACAAATTTAACCTGCAGAATGTGCGCTCACTGGAGAAAGAAAAGGTCAGGGTTAGAACCCAGTTAACTCTTTCATGCTACCAGTATCAAGTGTATGTTTGAGTAGTAGGTGGCTGTACAAAAAATATATGTTCTGGAAAACCAAAGCAGACCCCCCCAACCTAAGAGGGACATTGAAACATACTTTGTGTTGGGCTAACACATGGTCCAAAATGTTGGCTATAAATTGTAATAAATGAGTGCCATTATTTTAAGGGTGTTTATTAAAAGTGTTCCATGTGTCTTTTTTTTTTTTTTTTGGGTGTAAGAGTTTTTGATGAATGCAGGCTCTTGACATCTGTTGTCAAAATGTAGCACATTCACATTCAGGTTCGGTATGTTTATATTCTCTTGTGATAAAAAAGGAGGTGTTTGATAACCAGCAGTGTTAGCTGACGCTGTCCACATTCTGAATTCAGATGCTTTTAGTCCAGGGGAACATCCCTGGTTACAGATTTTTACACAAAGTCACAAAGGCATCTGCCTGTAAATAAAGTATGAAGATATTTTAGGCTGGCTATAGACAAACAGATGTCCTACTAAAACTGTTGATGCACATTCCGTACCTAGTAGCTGACAGAATAATGTTCATGTGTAGGAAAATATTTGTTCCCTTTTTTCTTTTGAAAAGGAGACAGCCGGAACCCATTGGCACACAATAGAAAATTAAAATAAATGAAGAACTGTGTATATGCTAAAGCGGTTATTTGCTAAAGGCAAATGGACTGCACACGTTGCAAGTGCAGTTACTTCAGACCTTAATAAATAAGTTGAAGCTTCACTTTGCAAAGAATACTCAATCACTTGCAAGAAAAATATTGGACATAATTGGATGATGGAAGTCAGCAGAAAGTCCAACACAAATACTTGTCACTGCTCCCTAGGAAAGGCCTATGCTGAATGGTTTTTGCATTAACATTACCAGCAAATTTCTTTCAAAGATTTAATTGTTAATAATCACCTTATAGAGTTAGTAAAGTCTCCTTGAGAGTACAAAAAAAATGCTCCCCCTGGAGGTTTAAATCATACTGTACTAGTATGAGACTTACCTACAAGCGGAGCCCTCCAGCGCTGGGCTGTCATGGCTCTCCCAATCTCAGGCGGCTTCCATGTTAACCCAGTATTTTTTTTCCAGGTTCCGAATCTTTGGCCGGTGTGCATGTACACGTGAGTCACTTTGCCACAGCATGCAGAGCGTGCCGTAAATGCGGTCTGAGCTGTGCATGCATGCACGGCCCAGATCGCATTACTGCTGGCAGTCAGGGGGACATTTATGACAGAAGAGACCTAGGGTCTCTTTTATAAAAACCTTGCCTGTTAGTGGATTTTGGCATGTGGGCACTTCAATAGTGCTGCCAAAGTATAGTGAGAGCAATTAACCTACCTATAGTATATAGATGGGAACACAAATAAAAAGTGTATGTGTTGTCTATAGCAGCCCTTTATGTAATCACCATCATTTTCTAAGGCCCCACACACACTGTCTGCTGATCCCGCTGATGCAGAGCAGACACAGCCCCTCTCCTCTATAGGAGGTCGGATGTAAACAGACCACCTGTCTGTTTACACCCGACTACGATCTGATCCGCTAGTGGGAAGGGAAACGGATCTCAATCTGTCTGTTTTGAGCAGATAGGATCGGATTGGATGTAGGCCGTTTACACCCGCTGCTCCATAGAGAATAATGGAGGGTCCGATCGGGTTTGCCCAAAAAACTTGACAGGCGGACCTAACCGGGCCCAAGTTGGACTTGAAAAGTGATAGCTGGAATACAGCCACCATTGAGAACACTCCACTTTTCTGTCTTTCAGCGTTTACATTTGAGGCCCAGTATGTTCTCTTCCTGATACAATCTGTGCATTTGACTAAGAGTCATGCAATAATGCAAGTGGGGTGATATCTGTAGTACCACTGTACCACAAGTATGTTGTAAGAAAAGTAAAAATAAATGTGAATATGAGTTTTTAAGAGTTGATAAATGTTAGGATTTTGTACTGCCGCTGTTCTTCTGTACTTATGTTTTCAAGTGAGCAGAATGGAGAATATGCTCAGTCGTTTGTCTGAAATAAGAATTGTGTGTATAAAGTGCAAGCTGTTCTTGCCATCATTTTTAACAAAACGTCTATCCTAAAATATAATGTGTAACAGTAAACATTTAAAAAATGTGTATTGATGGCCAATTTTGCAGCTTGGTTTAAACCTAAAGGAGTACGGCATTTTTATTGATATTGTTTCAGGCTCGGTTCACACTGTACTGCAGTTTGATTTTTTCCACAATTTGTAGTGCTATTATATAGTGCGACTTTAGTTGCAATTTGGATGTTGTGTGCATATTCTGTGGGGCCAAATTACACTGTAAATCACACCAAAGTATCACAGGACCCTTTCCCAAATCGCATCTGAAATCGCATCAGTGTGAATCAAGTCTTAAAGATTTACTGGCTATGTGTACTGTGAGATTCCGTTTTTATACACAAGTTTTCCTTCAGTATTTGATACTTAAACACCTTGTCTGGGATTTTGTTCCTAACAAGCTTGTATTATCTTTTGAGGTATATCATTAGCAGCCGAAGCGTGTAGTAACTCACAGCCAAGACTCAATGTTAACTGTCCTTTGATAATAATGAAAGAATGTGTCCAATTGGATAACACGAGGTATTGCATTTTCAGTCGATCGATACCATTGAGTACTATGTGCAGATTTGCATACTTACAAATGATATGATGGCAGCCAGCAGCAGAATTCGGACAAGCAGATCTTCAAATTGTTCTGCAACTAACTCCCAAATTGTTTTTCCTGTGGAAGAAATGAGAGTCCGTCAGTCGTCAGGGACATACAAGACTTTAGAGTGTTTGCAGTTTTATTCATTCTTATGAAGCACACACTAAACTGTGTAATAATGTGACAAAAAAAACATCTCACCTTCCTCTGCTGGGAGCTCTGTTTAGCGAAGGATACAGGAAAAAAAAGAGACAAAAGAAAAAAAATTAGTTTCTAAACTTAACAGGGAATTAAAATAACTGTATGATGACAATGCAGTGATACAGCAATTATAAGTGTGCATATCAGGAGAGACTAATAGTGACAACATATGAACGTTCCCCGTTTTCCAGATTAGGATATAGCTAGTAGTAGTTAGTCACATTCAATTGGACTTCTTCTATAATGACAAAGATGTTTTGTGTGTGTGTGTGTGTGTGAGATCTTGACATACACCTATAGTAGGCCTAAGAAATATATAAGGAATTATTAGTTTTTGGCAAATCCAATACCCCATAAATGAAGGCAACCTGTTCATATTGGTACTATAATTTTTTAAATTTTTTTTTTTATCTTTTGGTGACATATAATGTGTACTAAAGCTGAGTTGCATCAACTGCACAATTAAATCCTGCGTGGGTATACTTCACATTAACATGCTGAGTAACAGAATATGAAGTACGTCATGCATTCTCTTATAAGTACACGTGTTTTCATCCCTGTGGATTTAAGAATGCACTTCAATATGATTTTACTGGTATCTTCCAACTCTTTTTTCTCTTCTTACATATGATTCTAAAAAAAAAAAAAAAAATTCTATTTTAGGTAGGCGCTGTAGGCCTGAATTATTTAAACTTGAGCAACGGTGTTCCAGAGCAATTCATAGGATTCCTTCTTTCAAGTTCCAAGGACTTAACTGATTGGCTGCAAGCTACCCTTAACTGACAGAATATTTGTAATAACTGATATTATTTTATATTTTATTAAATGCAGAAGTAAGAGGATTGTGTCTTTTATAAAAGATCGAAGTGAGTTACATTGGCAAGAGTGTTGCAAAAGAAACAGAGGGTGAGGCATAATTGTGGCCAAGACTGAAGCAAATGTGTTGTCAAATGATTATGTTGATGATGTTTTTGCAAGAGGCTATCCTGGGGGGGTTATGTGACAGCTTTGTAAATCCTGCTGTCAGTTTATGTCACGCAGATACTATGTATGTGCCTCATGCTGAGGGAACAGAATGCTCCCGGACATGTATCTTTGGATCTTGCACTACACTGTGTTATCCTGGCCAAAGTAGTGGTGTAGAAACCCCATGGTGCCCTTTGACCTTTTTGTACGCACAATATGATGTAAGTTGCATGATTAATAAAGCTTCTCTTAGAAGAGGGACTAAAATGTGACATGTTAAATTTTGATACTCTGGTCTATTTGTTGGTGGCATAGCTGAGAAAAATAGCTGAAAAAAAAAAAAAGAAAAATAGCAATGTAACCTGTAGTTAGCGCATGCGGTTTTAGGTCTAGAAAAGGTAAATGTTGTGCTAAGTTCATTTTGGCACTTGGTGAAAAGCATTAGCCTTGTTAAAGTTTGGAACCTATGCTTTTCTTTCTGCCGATGTAAAAAAATATTTTGTATTAGTTGTAATGTTATATACAGTATGTGGGAAAGGATTGATGATTGTAGACAGTTAGCCTTCCTTTACGTATGCTGTGCTTAGTTAGGGTTTTAGTATAGTGTCTTTTACTAATAAAATAATGCTAATTTGTTTGTATTTGTACTTTAAATGCATCTAAGTAGCGCAAATTGTAGGTCTGTCTCTAAATTTAGACCTTCAGCTGCAGTAAGCTTGAGTATCAATATGTCTATATATAGAGATGCATGACTTATTATGAATGTATTTTGGGGCACACTGGCTGACATTGAGATTTGGGAAGACCACTGTAAGGATCTCTTCTCTCCGCAGTTTGTAGCCTGGGACTCTCTTGAAGGACACAGCGGAGATGGCTGTATAAGGCGAGTGACATCATGGGCTGGATCTAATACCCCAACACTAAAATACCTCCCACTGCCATGTGAGGAGCCAGCTAGGCTCCAATGTATAGGGATAGTTCAGTGTCTATATACCCTGCTGCATACCTTTAAGTAGGCCTACATATAACTAGTTATGTGCAGTATGTCTTTAGTGTGATACTGTCCTGTGGATGTCATCTGATATGTACAGTATATGCATATACATAAAAACTTGCAGTGGTGAGTACATATACATAAAAACTTGCAGTGGTGAGTAGGTGTTGCATTACCTCTATACATCTTTATACCACTAGGATATTCTATATGTATAATCTTAATTTAATTAATGTTTGTATTTATAGAATACAGTATGCCCATCCCGCTGCAAATTGTTATAAATCAGGTATATGTTATATGAGATAATATAGTAAAGCACGTAGTCTTTCTCTTTATCTATAGGCTAATATAGCACAAGTTGTACTGCAAGCTGTCGTGCCAGCTCATAGATTTGTGGCTCCTACATCAGGAATGTGACATTTAGAGAGATCCCCTCATTGTCCCCCGGGACTAGTAAAACACAATCATAGCAACTCCATAATAACACAGCCGGGAACCCCAGAGTTATGTGTCAGAGGAAGATACCTATACAGTCTATATATATATATATATATATATATATATATATATAATTTTATAACAGTACAGAATTCATCAGAATAAACTTCTTCCTCCAAAACCACTTCAGTGCAGCAATCTTATCACATGCATGGAGAACAAGAAGCACAGATAGATATAGAGGTCTTCTCTTGTCAGTGTAGACAAAACAGAGCTCATCTTCTACCGTGACCTATCAGTAACAGCAGGGTGACAAGTGGCACAGAACAGATGCCTTGCACTCCGCCAGCCCTTCAATGCAAAGTGCATCACTTACATAGTCATACACACAAGAACTAAAATACATGGCTGAACATGTCGTAGGAAGGGGTACACCCTTCGAGTGACACCGCTGTGCTTCCTAGAATTAATAAATCCATTCTGTACATTCATCCTTTACTTTGTGCACACTTTGTGGCATTTTTAATTATGCCTTCTGGACTAAGAAATTGATATAGTTAAATTTTTGTAATCATATTTTCCTCTATATTTCCGTAATTTATTAACCAACAGCTATCCTACCATTCGCTTTGTTATATAACAAACTTCCTTGCCCTAATAATCTCACAGCACTGTCACAGATGTTAACGGTTTTTGCAATAAAACCTCAGAAAATGAAAAATTTACTAGGATTTAGTGGTAGCTGTTTCATGAATGCCTACATGTATTAAGCTCTGAAATATTGCCTACCATCATGTGAATCATTTGCTTCTCTCTGAACCAAGGGTAAATAAGGATAAAGATCTACTTCATCCATTGCCTATTAGCCATTTTTCCGATATTACTTTTTTACCTACCTATTTGAGCCACATAAACGTAATTCTATATATATATATATATATATATATATATATATATATATATATATATATATTTATATATATATATATATATTTGCTTTTAATGTTGCAAGTCTCTAATTTTGATTGTTGATTAGATGCTGTCTGAAACCCTTTTTAAACTTTAAGGCCAACAGTGTAACTTTATTTTTCAACTTATTTTTTTTTTTTATTGGCAGAGATTTTTAACTTGCAACAAATTTCCATTGACACACCGCACAAAAAATAGTCACAAAATGAGATCGTAAAACATACCATTGGGTCCATACTTTTCAAAGTTTTTCTTGACCTGTTCAGGAGAGAAACCTGTATTTTCGTTGACCCCAAAATAGGCCAGGCATTCCTCATTGGTTTTGGCGTGTGCGTTCTCCATCCTTGCCTCTCAGCCCTGTTGCAAAGGGCTCACCTCGTCCTTAAAATAAAGAAGTTTCTTCCTCCCCTTCCCACCTCTTATGGTCGACAGAGTCTTTGAAGGGCAGATCCCCCTTTTCTGCAGCTGAGTATTTTCCCTTAAGAGCCGACCCGTGGCTCAACAGCTCATCTCCTGCCCTCTGTCCTTAGCAGGAGACTGGAACACCTTTAACCCTGGACCTCCACACAGAAGCTGTCAGAGAGAACCTTTGCTGGAGAGGTGCTTATAAGAGAGTTGAGAAGACCCCACCCCAACCCTGTGCTGTAATTGGTTAAGGGGCGGGTCAATGTCAGCTCATGCATTAACACTAGGTCCAGTCCTTTACAGAAAGGAGACCCTCTTTGGTTTTTTTGTTTTTGCTGACTTGATATGAGCTTTGTAGGCGTTTCATCAAGGCACACACATGCATACACACACACACCAGCCTGTCAATCAATATCCTGGACAAGCTTGTAAAAAAAAACAGTGGGTGTCCCTCCTTCAGATCCCATCCTGGCAGAGACTCCCCCTATCTCCCTCCTCTCAGCCCATTCAAGTTATTTCTGTCACCTGTCCATAATTGTTATATATATTCAGACAGGGTCTTCCGTGCCACACACTCGTTGCTTGTCACTTACATAATTACCTTCCTTTTATCTTTCTTTTATCACTCTTGTAAATACCATTAATTGTTCCAGCTGCTTTCCTCTCTGTGAAAAATATTGTTGTGTTACGCTTAGTCACATTTATTCTGCAGCTCTTGCTCTTGTGTTTAATATCCAGCTACTGTTACTTGTTGAAAAAAATTACCATTCAACACTATTGCTGACATTGTCATTGTTTTGCATTTGTAGACCTAAATGTGACCAGTATAAATTTGAATATTTGCTCTTCCAAGTTCTCATCTCATCTTGCTATTGTATACATAGAGCATGTTCAGTAAGAGGTTGATTTATCTGCAGGGTGCAGTAGCCTGTAGCAAACGGGAATTATAATCTTTCATTAAACCAAGATGTGTAAAGCTGCATTTTTATGACAATGGGTAACCCCTCACTGCATCACTTTACCATAAAAACACTCACTAGGGTTCCCCCACTCAGCCTTGTGGAATGGGAGCTGCTTGAGGCTGGGTTCACACTGTCTTCGGGTGGAGCTCACAGCAGGGGGTCTGATGCGTCCGTGTTATTTGTTTTAGGGACGAATCAGGTCCAAATTTTTGGCTGAATTCGTACCTAAAACTGAGCCAAAGACCCACAGACCCTTGTGCAATCCACTCTGTGGCCGCCAAGGAGCTGTGTGAACCGGCTCCATTGAGAGCCGGTCACAGTCTCCTGTCATGCGAATTGGATGCAGTGAAATCCGCATCCAATTCGCATCGGTGTGAACCCAGCCTTTATTTTTCACTGAAAATTGCACAATTCGCATCAGTTCATAAAAGCATAATATTATCTTAATTACCATGCCTTATGTGCTAATTGTAATAAATAATTTATTATCAGTTCACTGTGTGCTGCTAAATGTGTGCTGCTAAATTTACTTACATACAGTATCTCATAAAGTGAGTACACCCCTCACATTTTTGGAAATATATTATTATATCTTTTCATGTGACAACACTGAAGAAATTACACTTTGCTACAATGTAAAGTAGTGAGTGTACAGCTTGTATAACGGTGTAAATTTGCTGTCCCCTCAAAATAACTTAACACACAGCCATTAATGTCTAAACCGCTGGCAACAAAAGTGAGTACACCCCTATATGAAGTTGTCCAAATTGGGCCCAATTTGCCATTTTCCCTCCCCGGTTTCATGTGACTCGTTAGTGTTACAAGGTCTCAGGTGTGAATTGGGAGCAGGTGTGTTAAATTTGGTGTTATCGCTCTCACTCTCTCATACTGGTCACTGGAAGTTCAACATGGCAAAGAACTCTCTAAAGATCTGAAAAAATGAATTGTTGCTCTACATGAAGATGGCCTAGGCTATAAGAAGATTGCCAGGACCCTGAAGCTGAGCTGCAGCATGGTGGCCAAGACCATACAGTGGTTTAACAGTAGAGGTTCTGCTCAGAACAGGCCTCGCCATGGTCGACCAAAGAAGTTCAGTGCCCGTGCTGTCATATCCAGACCAGAGGTTGTCTTTGGGAAATAGAAGTACAGTGGGTACGGAAAGTATTCAGACACCCTTAAATTTTTCACTCTTTGTTATATTGCAGCCATTTGCTAGAATCATTTAAGTTCATTTTTTCCTCATTAATGTACACACATCACCCCATATTGACATAAATACACAGAATTGTTGACATTTTTGCAGATTTATTAAAAAAGAAAAACTAAAATATCACATGGTCCTAAGTATTCATACCCTTTGCTCAGTATTTAGTAGAAGCACCCTTTTGATCTAATACAGCCATGAGTCTTTTTGGGAAAGATGCAACAAGTTTTTCACACCTGGATTTGGGGATCCTCTGCCATTCCTCCTTGGAGATCCTCTCCAGTTCTGTCAGGTTAGATGGTAAACGTTGGTGGACAGCCATTTTTAGGTCTCTCCAGAGATGCTCAATTTGGTTTAAGTCAGGGCTCTGGCTGGGCCATTCAAGAACAGTCACGGAGTTGTTAAGTCACTCCTTTGTTATTTTAGCTGTGTGCTTAGGGTCATTGTCTTGTTGGAAGGTAAACCTCCCTGTCTGAGGTCCTGACCACTCTGGAGAACGTTTTCGTCCAGGATATCCCTGTACTTGGCTGCATTCATCTTTCCCTCGATTTCAACCAGTCGTCCTGTCCCTGCAGCTGAAAAACACCCCCACAGCATGATGCTGCCACCACCATGCTTCACTGTTGGGACTGTATTGGACAGGTGATGAGCAGTTCCTGTTTTTCTCCACACATACCTCTTAGAATTAAGGCCAAAAATTTCTATCTTGGTCTCATCAGACCAGAGAATCTTATTTCTCACCATCTTGGAGTCCTTCAGGTGTATTTTTAGCAAACTCCATGCAGGCTTTCATGTGTCTTACACTGAGGAGAGGCTTCCGTCAGGCCACTCTGCCATAAAGCCCCGACTGGTGGAGGGCTGCAGTGATGGTTGACTTTCTACAACTTTCTCCCGACTGCATCTCTGGAGCTCAGCCACAGTGATCTTTGGGCTCTTCTTTACCACTCTCACCAAGGCTCTTCTCCGATAGCTTAGTTTGGCTGAACGGCCAGCTCTAGGAAGGGTTCTAGTCATCCCAAACATCTTCCATTTAAGGATTATGGAGGCCACTGTGCTCTTAAGTGCAGCAGACATTTTTTTGTAACCTTGGCCAGATCTGTTCCTTGCCACAATTCTGTCTCTGAGCTCTTCAGGCAGTTCCTTTGACCTCATGATTGTCATTGGCTCTGAAATGCACTGTGAGCTGTAAGGTCTTATATAGACAGGTGTGTGGCTTTCCTAATCAAGTCTAATCAGTATAATCAAACACAGCTGGACTCAAATGAAGGTGTAGAACCATCTCAAGGATGATCAGAAGAAATGGACAGCACCTGAGTTAAATATATGAGTGTCACAGCAAAGGGTCTGAATACTTAGGACCATGTGATATTTTAGTTTTTCTTTTTTAATAAATCTGCAAAAATTTCATAAATTATGTGTTTTTCTGTCAATATGGGGTGCTGTGTGTAGATTAATGAGGAAAAAAATTAACTTAAAAGATTTTAGCAAATGGCTGCAATATAACAAAGAGTGAAAAATTTAAGGGGGTCTGAATACTTTCCGTACCCACTGTATGAGTGCTGCCAGCATTGCTGCAGAGGTTAAAGTGGTCAGGGGTCAGCCTGTCAGTGTTCAGACCATACGCTGCACACTGCATTAAATTGGTCTGCGTGGCTGTCATCCCTCTTCTGAAGATAATGCACAAGAAAGCCTGCAAACAGTTTGCTGAAGTCTGGATTACTGGAACTATGGACCTAAACCCTATTGAGCATTAGTGAGGCATCCTCAAACGGAAGGTGGAGGAGCGCAAGGTCTCTAACATCCACCAGCTCTGTGATGTCGTCATGGAGGAGGGAAAGAGGACTCCAGTGGCAACCTGTGAAGCTCTGGTGAACTCCATGCCCAAGAGGGTTAAGGCAGTGCTGGAAAATAATGATAGCCACACAAAATATTGACACTTTGGGCCCAATTTGGAAATTTTCACTTAGGGGTGTACTCACTTTTGTTGCCAGCGGTTTAGACATTAATGGCTGTGTGTTGAGTTATTTTGAGGTAACAGCTAATTTACACTGTTTTACAATCTGTACACTCACTAACTTTACATCATAGCAAAGTGTCATTTCTTCAGTGTTGTCACATGAAAAGATATAATAAAATATTTACAAAAATGTGAGGGGTCTACTCACTTTTGTGAAATACTGTACATAGTTGGTGAGGTTGAAAAAAGACACAAGTCCGTCAAGTCCAATCTATGTGTGTGCTTTTCTGTCAATATTACATTGTATATTCCTGAATGTTGTGGTCGTTTAGGTGCCTATCTAATGCCCCGTACACACGATCATTTTTCATGCCATTTTTTAAACCAACGTTTTTCTCGTCGTTTTTTTTTCATGTTTCCTCTCAAGCCTGTCTTGCGTACACACGATCGTTTTTCATGCCATTTTTTAAACCAACGTTTTTCTTGACGTTTTTTTTTCATGTTTCCTCTCAAGCCTGTCTTGCGTACACACGATCATTAAAAAAAAACGCTCGAGCAAAGCGCAGTGACGTACAACACGTACGACGGCACTATAAAGGGGAAGTTCCGTTCGAATGGCACCACCCTTCATGTTAGTAAAGTTTGTTAAGCGACGATTCGCGCTTTTCAGCCTCGTGCTTTTCAGTCTGTTACAGCGTGACGAATGTGCTATCTCCATTACGAACGCTAGTTTTACCAGAACGAGCGCTCCCGTCTCATACTTGATCTGAGCATGCACGTTTTTTTTCACGTCGTTAAAGCATACACACTATAGTTTTTCACGTCGTTAAAAAAAACGACATGAAAAACGACGTGAAAAAATAGAGCATGTTCGAAATTTTTAATGGCCGTTTTTCACGCCGTTAAAAATGCTCTGGAGCATACACACGATCGGTTTTAATGCCCATTTTTAAAAATGGCATTTTTAACGGCATGAAAAACGATCGTGTGTATGGGGCATTATAGTTTTTTGAAATTATCTATGCTCCCTGCTGAAACCACTGCTTGTGGAAGAGAATTCCACATCCTTACCGCTTTTACGTAGTTTAAGGTTTAACCGCTTTTCCTCTAATTTTAGTGAATGGCCGCATGTCTTTTTAAGTTCCCTTGCATGGAAAAGTTTTATCCCTATTGTGGGGCCACCAGTACTGTATTTGTACATTGAAATCATATCCCCTCTTAAGCGTCTCTTCTCCAGAGAGAATACATTTAGTGCTCGTAATCTTTCCTCATAACTAAGGTCCTCCAGCCCCTAATTAGCTTTGTTGCCCTTCTCTGGACCCTCTTTAGTTCCAGCACATCCTTCTTGAGGACTAGAGCCCTGAAATGGACGGCATACTCCAGGTGCGACCCGACCAGAGTCTTGTAGAGTGAGAGAATTATCGTTTTATCTCTGGAATTATACCCCTTTTTAATGCATGCCAATATTCTGTTGGCTTTTCTTGCAGCAGCTTGGCATTGCATGCCATTGCTGAGCCTGTCATCCACTAGGACCCCCTGGTCCTTTATCATCCTTGATTCCCCCAGAGGTTCTTCCCTTAGTGAGTAGATTGCATTCATATTTTTGGTTTCCATATCTTGCGGATAAATTATTGCCCTGCTTAGCTTAGTATCGTCCGCAAATACTGAGATTGAGCTGTATATCCGATCCTCCAGATCGTTTATGAATAAATTAAATAGGATTTATCCCAGGACCAAACCCTGGGGGACCCCACTTTCTACACCTGACCATTCCGAGTTCTCCCCATTTATCACCACCCTCTGAACTCGCCCCTGTAGCCAGTTTTTAATCCATGTACTCACCCTTTGGCCCATGCTGACAGACCTTAGTTTGTACAGTAAACTTTTATGGGGAACTGTATCGAATGCCTTTGCAAAATACAGATACACCACGTCTACGGGCCTTTCTTTATCCAAATGGTAGCTCACCTCATAGAAGGTTAATAGATTGGTTTGGCAAGAACTATTGTTCATAAATCCATGCTAATTACTGCTAATGATACAGTTTTCATTACTAAAATCTTGTATATATTGACGTTAGGCTTACTAGTCTGTAGTTCCCAGAGATATATCTTGGTCCTTTTTTAAACATTGGTGCTACATTGGCTTTTCTCCAATCAGCTGGTACCATACCAGTCAGTAGACTGTTGGTAAAAATTAGGAACAATGGTCTGGCAATTACTTGACTGTGTTCCTTAACCTCCCTGGCGGTATGATTCTGTCTGGAATTTTGTACCAAAAGCGGTACAATTATTTTGCATGGAAATTTGGTGTTATGTATTGTAGGCCTGCAATTCTTAGTAATTACTTACTTAAACCTGACCAAAAAAGACTCTAGTAGACATCCCGGGTATGATAAAGTTTGAAACATGAAATCATAAATTATAATATAATAAATAACTGTAAATAATTATAACAAATAGTAATGTAATTATAAAAAAAATTATTCACTAATGTAATCAAATCAAAAACACTGAAATTTGCTCAGTTGCAGAATTGTCACTGTCATTACTTTCAGTGTTTAATGACAAATTTCCCCACAAATTGCTATCGCTCAATTCTGCGAGTGATTCTAATTTATTATCGCTGTTTTCTAGCTGATCTAAAACCACTTTTGACGTAAACGGCCACTTTTTGGTTGCTATGAACAATCTCAAGTTTCCAGGCAAAAAGAACAGTTTTTATAATATAAAACTGCATGCAGGGGACTGGACTAACCACTAGGGACAAAGGGGATGTGTAATTTTTTTATACAGTACTGTAATCTGTAAGATTACAGTATACTGTATGTGTATTGTGTTTTTACTTTTTTGAATTTGGCGCCGATCTCCGTCCCTGTGCGCTGCAACGTCGCAGGGATAGGAGCTCGGCACTCGGCAGTGTGAATCGAGCGAGGAGACAGCTCGCACACACTGCGGGGAGACATCGCAGGATCCAGGGAACTAGGTAAGTAAGTCTCCCTGTATCCTGCAATGCAGCCCGAGTCTGGCTCGGGGTTACCGCTTATGGTATGAAAAATTCACCCCGAGCCAGACTCGGGAATACCGCTAAGGGGGTTAAGGACCCTCGGGTTCAAGCCATTTGGTCCCGGTAACCTATTAATGTTAAGTTTTTCAAGTCTATTCCTAATTCTATTCTCTGTTAGAGTTGAATATATTTTTATTAATATTTTGATAAAGCAAAATAACATGACATGAGCAAGAAACAGGAGATCAGTACAGAAAGTACAGAACAGAGATCATATAGTTTACATGTGGCAGTAGACATCTCCGATGAGAAAGCAGATAGTCAATACTCAAGTCATACTCTGAAATCGGAATGTATCACAAAACTAAACATTAGAACCAAGTGAGAATATATCTGGGTATAAAATAGAGGGAAACAGACGTAAGGTAGAGTAGAAAGAAAGAGAAAGAGAGGGTAGGAGAGAAGGGGGAAAAGGGGAGAGGACAAGTGGGGGATGCAGGCTAGCTGCAGGAGAAGGGAGGGTGGGATGGGGGGGTGTTGGACAGACCTTGGTGCAACAAACCCGCGTGGTGGAGTCAAGAGGGAAGTCCGGGTTGGCTGTGAGGTGCCTACCTCACTTTCAGGGAGTCAGAGGTAGAGTAGTCGATCCAAACAAGCCAAAGGGCCTTAAATTTGTCGAAGGTGACATTGTCCAGGGCTATCATCTCCTCCATGCGCATGATGTCATTGACCATGGAGACCCAGACTGCCAGGGGTGGAGTGGTAGAGGTTTTCCAAAACAGGGGTATAAGTTGTCTAGCGGCTGAGAGGAAAAACGCAACAGGGAGCCCTTTTAAGCGGCTATCGACCCTGGGAGCATGGACAATAAGGCTATTTCTGGGGTGGGCGATAGTTTTTGGTCATATAGGCTGTTATATATAGCAAAAACCTGCGACCACAGGGGTTGTATTGCTGCACAGTCCCACCAGACATGTAGGTAGCTTCCCTCCATCACGCCACATCTCTAGCATAAGGGAGATACGGACGGGAATATTTTATGAAGAGTTTGAGGGTCCCTGTACCATCGGGAAAGGAGTTTAAAGTTTTTTTCCTGGGTATAGCAGGATATAGAGGATTTAAGCGTAAAGTGGAATGATTTTTGCCAATCCACTAAGGAGAGATCCCTGCCCAGGTCTGCAGACCACTTCCTTGTGTAGGAGGGGGGTTGGTCTTGTAGAAGTGCATGTTGTAGTGAGTGCAAAGAGGAGAGTAGGTGTCTAGGTGTTTCTGAGAGAGAGCACAGCTGTTCGAATCCGTTAGAGGTCTGTGAATTTGGGAAGAGGAAAACAAGTCAGAACAGAAGGAGGAAATACAGAGCGCTGTGAGCCAATTACCTTGAGCGCCTGGTAAAACGGGGGTACCTAAAGAGGGATCCACAAATGAGCTCGCTACAGGCCAGGTTGATCGGGAGTAAGGGCCTATTGTATTAGACCCCATACCTTGAGGCAAAGAGGGGTGGTCAAATAGCAAGGTAAGGGCGAGGGGTCTGTGGGTAGAAGAGATGACATGCCCTTTTTGTACCAGAGGTGTAAGGTAGCGACTGTTAAGGGGGAGGATGAGGAAAGTAAGTGTAGTTTCTGCCCGTAACCCCAGAGTAGAGCCCATAAGTCATAGGGGGACAGGTCTTGTTCCACCGAGGTGGATGCTTTGGGAAAGGGACGAGGGAACCATTCCAGGACCTTGGACAGCAGTGCCGCCCTGTGGTACATTTCAAAATCCGGGAGACCCAGTCCGCCTAGAATTTTAGGATAAGTGAGCAGGGTGTGGCGAATGCGTGATAGGCCCCGGTGCCAAACGAATCCGTATATACATGGAGCTGAGGGAGTTAAAAAGTGCATAGGGACGGAAATAGGTATTGTTTGAAACAAATACAGTAATTTAGGTAGAGTGTCCATTTTAAGGGAGTTGATGCGACCTAACCAGGGTAGCGAGGAAGAGCGCCAAGCATCTAGTTCTCTATTCTCTGTTAGCCATGAGGGTGCTTCCTGTGAAGTGTCAATCAGGATAAACCTTGCAGTTTTGGTTACTGAAGTTTCCCTCGTGAAGACTCTTGCCATCTCTCCGTTTGTAACCAGATTCCCCTCATCATTCTTTATGGGGCCAATATGATCTGACCTTCTCTCTTACTATTTATATAATTAAAAAATGTATTGTTTTTTTTTTTTACTCTCCTCCGCTATGTGTCTTTTGTGTTCTATCTTAGCTGCCCTGATTGCACCCTTAAATTTTTTTATTGCATACTTTGTAAAGTTGGAATGCTGATGATGACGCCTCAGCCTTGCATTTTTTGAAGGCCTTCTCATTTGCTTTTATATGCATTTTTACGTTGGAGTTAAGCCACTCTGGAAGAGACTGTTATGTGTAATGATATTCCTCCTTAGCAGTAATCCCGAGTCTGGCTCGGGGTGAGTTTTTACTACCAAAAGCGGTAACCCCGAGCCAGACTCGGGCTGCATCGCAGGATACAGGGGAAGTTACTTACCTTGTTCCCTGGATCCTACGATGTCTCCCCGAAGTGTGTGCGATCCATGTCTCACTCGATTTACACTGCCGAGTGCCGAGCTCCGTTCCCTGCGATGTTGCGACGCACGGGGACGGAGTTTGGCGCCAAATTCAAAAAGTGAAAAACACAATATAGATACAGTATACTATAATCTTACAGATTACAGTACTGTATCAAATAATTACACTTCCCCTTTGTCCCTAGTGGTCTGTCCAGTGCCCTGCATGTAGTTTTATATTATAAATACTGTTCTTTTTGCCTGGAAACTGGAGATTGTCCATAGCAACCAAAAAGTGTCCCTTTATGTCAAAAGTGGTTTTAGACCAGCTAGAAAACGATAATAAATTAGAATCACTTGCAGAATTGAGCGATAGCGATTTGTGGGGAAATTCGTCATCAAACACTGAATCTAATGATAGCGACAATTCTGCAACTGAGCAAATTTCAGTGTTTTTGATTTGATTACATTATTGAATAATTTGTATTACTATTATATTATTATTTGTTATAATTATTTATAGTTATTTATTATATTATAATTTATGATTTAGTGTTTCAAACTTTATCATACCCAGGATGTCTACTAGACTCTGGTTTGGACAGATTTAAGTGAGTTATTCCTAAGAATTGCAGGCCTACAATATAAAACGCCAAATTTCCATCCTCTTTCAGCACCTAAAATCGGAAAGAATCATACCGCCAGGGAGGTTAAGGGAGGGAGGGTGGAGGGAACAGATATTAGACAATTTTTTACCTTAACGCAGATAATCCTTTAAGGTAAAAAAAACTTTTGCGTTATAACCACTTTAAATATATTCCTAAACAACCACAAAGTATATAAATACACACTGTGTGCACCAAATGCCTTTGCAAATTCTGAAATAACAACAAAGGAAGCACATATTATAGCACAATTCATCTTTTTATTGAAATGTAAATTAAAAAGTGGTAAATGCACTCCCATTCACAGAAGAGTCAGCACGCCTCCACAGTAAAAAATCAAGATGGTCTGGCCAGAGCTTCACCTTGGCGCACCACTGGAGAGAAACTGCCTATTACGTCTGTTACTGTTGCCGGTAAGCCAGAGAAAGGGAGCTACAAATGCCCACAACGGTGTAGTCAGATGCACAGGAAGATCGTGGATGGCTCAGGCAGCTGCGTTGATCACAGAGCACTACAAGTATCAGATGCTTGAGAAAGAGGGACCCCCCCCAAAAAACATGTCCTATCCATGGTGACCTGCCACACACTTTACCAGTAGTTCTCTGTAGTGATGCACTGAAATTTCGGCCGCCGAAAATTATCGTCCGAAAACTGTGTTTTTGGTATCGGCCGAATGACTAAAACAGCCGATACCGAAAAGGGGGCTTGGTCCGCCTCGGGTGCCACCCATTGCAGGAGTGTTCCTCTGGCACGCCCAGTCTTCTACTCCCTCCTCCTCCCCTCCCTCCTCCTCTCCTCGATCTTCGTGTGTGTGACAGGGCGGGCACTCTATTCCTCCCTGCGGCGGAAGTCCGCAGTGAGAGTCGGGCGGGAGGACGCTGCGGTGCATTGTGGGCAGTGTAGTTCGGAGGTGAGAAATGTTTCCCTGAATCTCACACCTCAGAGGCCACGTGAAGGATGAATAACATTCTTAACCACAAGGTGAGTGTGGTATATAGTAGGAAAAGAGCAAGCTTTTGACAACAATCAGTGATATACATACCTGTCTGTCCAGTAAGCCAAAGAGCTATGTTCAAAATGTAGTAATCCATAGCAAATAAGCAGAATTAAGTTTTCACTGATCTGACTTCAGTAAGCTGAAATCTGATCTTGCTGTTTTGCATTTGCATTTTCCAATTGTCCTTTGTTGTCTTACTGAAAAGGTCCTTTTGTTTCATTTTGTAACTTACAGCAGAAAAATTACACCTGGAATCTAGTAGGTTAGTGAAAGCATCTTCATTTTCCTGTGAAGTTATACTGTATACTGCTGATTACCTGGCACTTTCACACACACAGCCATATATGTATGAGTGTCCAATGGATAGCCTCTGACCATCTCCTGTACCATATCCCCAGTCTCTGACCATCTCCTGTACCATGTCCCCAGTCTCTGACAATCTCCTGTACCATGTCCCCAGTCTCTGAGAATCTCCTGTACCATGTCTGCAGTCTCTGACAATCTCCTGTACCATGTCTGCAGTCTCTGACAATCTCCTGTACCATGTCTGCAGTCTCTGACAATCTCCTGTACCATGTCTGCAGTCTCTGACAATCTCCTGTACCATGGCCCCAGTCTCTCACAATCTCCTTTACCATGTCTGCAGTCTCTGACAATCTCCTGTACTATGTCTGCAGTCTCTGACAATCTCCTGTACTATGTCTGCAGTCTCTGACAATCTCCTGTACTATGTCTGCAGTCTGACAATCTCCTGTACCATGTCTGCAGTCTCTGACAATCTCCTGTACCATGTCCCCAGTCTCTGACCATCTCTATGTATAAAAATATTTTTTTAAAACAGTCACCGATGCTGTTTCGGTATCGGTTTCGGTTTTCGGGATCTTGTATTTTTCATTTTCGGTATCGGTTTCGGCACCAAAAAACACATTCAGTACATCCTTAATTCTCTGTGATCAGCGACCTGGGCCATCCACAATCTTCCTGTGCATCTCATTACACCGCTGTGGGTGTTCGCAGCTCCATTTCACCAGCTTACCGGCAACAGTGACAGATGTGGGAGCTAGTTTCTCTCCAGTGGTGAGCCAAGGTGGAGCTCTGGCCAGACCATCTTGATTTCTACTGTGGATTATTTAAAGGCACACTGAGCCTTCTGGGCATGTGAGTGTGTTTATCACTTTTTAATTTACATTCCAATGAAAAGATTTTAATGTGCTATGATATGTGCTTCCCTTGTTGTTGTTTTTTCTTGTTTTTATGTCGCCTACACTTCTAT
Organism: Rana muscosa; assembly: GCA_029206835.1. Classification (NCBI taxonomy): domain Eukaryota; kingdom Metazoa; phylum Chordata; class Amphibia; order Anura; family Ranidae; genus Rana; species Rana muscosa. The sequence continues at coordinate 161,138,595 of CM055127.1, forward strand.
ATCCAACTAAGGGGGTGGCTGCAAACACACAGATGCTGTTTAATGGATATCACAGTCGCATGGTGATTATTTACTAAAACTGGAGTGTGCAATATCTGCTGTTGCTCAGCATAGAAACCAATCAAAAGGTTTTATTCTCAAAGCGTAATTGAACAAGCTGAAATTAGAAGCTCATTGGCTACCATGCACAGCTGCACCAGATTCTGAGTGCACCAGCTTTGGTAAATTTCCCCCAGTGTGTTTGTCTGACGTGGACACCTGAGTGCATTGCAGTGACATTATCACTGCCCTGTGATGATGTCACCAAATTTTTTATTTTTATTTTATTATTTGTGAATGAATGACATCCATGCTGTTTTCAAATTGTGACAGCAGAGAGATGATCCTCTGCTTGTTGTCACAGGGAGGGGGGATCAGGGGAAGAGGCTGCAGATGCTGGAACATGGAATGTTCCAGAGGTGAACTTATCCTTTAGGAATGACTGGAACCTCCTTCTGTTAAAAAAAAAAAGAAAGAATGACTGGAACCTTTATTATAGATTTTGGACTCTATACTTGGCGTGTGTATGTCATTTCTGTAAACTCGTTCAGTAGACTTTTTTTCCCACAGTCAAAAAATATGAAGGTTATTGGCTTCATCCAAAACTGGGACTACTGTGGATAAGTGATGACTTAAGACTGTAAGCTTTTTGGGGGTGGAACAGATATTTGCTCAATGTTTTCATTAACCACTTCAATACCATGCACTTATACAGCTTCCTGCCCAAGCCAATTTTGAGCTTTCAGCGCTGTCGCAATTTGAATGACAATTGCGCGGTCATGCTACACTGTACCCAAACAAATTTTTTATCATTTTGTTCCCACAAATAGAGCTTTCTTTCGGTGGTATTTGATCGCCTCTGCGATTTTTATTTTTTGCACAACAAATAAAAAAAGAGCGAAAATTGTGAAAAAAACGACGTTTTTCTATGTTTCTGTTAATTTTTTTTGTAAATAAGTACCTTTTCTACTTCAATGACGGCACTGATAAGGCGGCACTGATAAGGCGACACTGATGGGCACCGATGAGGTGGCACCAATGAGGTGGCACTGATGGGCACTGATAGGAGAGTCTGATGGGCACTGATATGTGGCACTGGTATGCGGCACTGATTGGCGCTCATAGGCGGCACTGATTGGCACTCATAGGCGGCACTGATTGGCACTTATAGGCGGCACTGATGGGCACTTATAGGCGGCACTGATAGGTGGCACGGATGGGCACTGATAGGTGGGCACTTATGGGCACAGATGGGCACTGATAGGTGGCGCTGATGGACACTAGTAGGTGGCACTGATGGACACTGATGCCCAGCAATGCCAGCCCCCACACATTGTGGTGGTGCCATCATAGTGCCAGTCAGTGCCCATTTGTGGGCACTAATTGGCATATTTTTTTATTTTATTTTATTACATGTGGATGGCCATGGGGGCCATCCACATGCTTGGGGCATCCTGGGGGGCTTCCCTGGTGGTCTAGTGTGGGTATCTGAGGGGGGGCTGCGCTGATAAACGATCAGCGCGAACCCCCCCTGTCAGGAGAGCCGCCGATCGGCTCTCCTCTACTCGCGTCTGTCAGACGCGAGTGAGGAAGAGCCGATCAACGGCTCTTCCTGTTTACATCGTGATCAGCCGTGATTGGACACGACTGATCACGTGGTAAAAAGCCTCCGCCGGAGGCTTTTTACCGAGATCAGTGTAGCGGTGGGTCAGACTGACCCACCGATCGCCGCGATGCGCGCCCCCCCCCCGGGCGCGCGGCGGCTGCTATCCCGCAGGACGTCATATGACGTCCAGTGTGGATAACACAACCACTTCCCGGACGTCAATCTGCTATTGACGGGGCGGGAAGTGGTTAAAGTGCAGTGAAATATGCTTTTTTATCCACTTGCCAACCACCCTATAGCAGATTTACTGCTGCAGGGTTGCCGTTCTTTGCAGAATCACATATATATATATATATATATATATATATATATATGTGATTTTGCACTTCTGGCTAGGGGGGCATGCTGTTTTTGCTGTGATTAGTCAATGGATGACTGCCGACATCCCCTGATCAGCGAGGGATGTGCTGGGCTTTGTCAGCTGGGATGTGCTGGGTTTTGTTTCCCTGCAAAGCAGAGAATAAAATTCAGCACATCCCTTAGTTAAAGCAGCACACTGTGTACGCAAAAACACTGACCCTTTGATCACCCTAGATGTTTAACCCCTTCCCAGCCAGTGTCAGTACAGTGACAGTGCATATTTCTTTTTCGTACATCACGGGACACAGAGCGACTTAGTCATTACTAATGGGTTATATAGTTTACCTTCAGGTGTTGGCACTGGCCAATTCCAAACCGGAAGTACCCTCCCCTATATAAGCCCCTCCCACCCGGGAGCACCTCAGTTTTTTGCCAGTGTCTAAGGTGTTGGCCAAAGAGTAACATGTGTTTTCACTGGGCTTGCGTACAGGTTCTTTTGGGCCTTAGTAAGCTGTTCCGGATCCCACCAAAAAAGCTTCATAGCTAAACGGTCGGTACCCGGGCCTTGCAGCAGAAGAGCAAGGTTTTGCCTGTAATGCTTCTCTTAGGAGGGCTGGACCCTGGGATCCAGAGCTCTGGTCATACCCACGACCAAGACGCTGTCTGTGCAGGGTGCTATACAGGTCCAGGGGAGTGGAATCCTTGGGAACCCGGTCCCTGAAGGTTTAATTACAATGCCTGCCGTGATAGGTGAAGTTTGGACTTTTGTGGACCAAACAAAGTCCTGCGGCGGGGATCAGGTAAGTGGGGGCCCTCAGGAACTTGGTTCTATTGGGGGACCCCCAAGCCTAATTTGTCTTTCTGTCTGTTACCTAACGGTATTCCCGCTAAATATCTGTGTTTGCCTATAACTACTGAAAATGTAAAATTTTAATAGTAGTCAAGAGAAAAAAAAAAAAAACAGGGACCGCGGTACCTGTGTTAAACCACTAGAGGCCGCTGTAGTCCATTTTTCTTGTAAATGTGGATCTTTGGTTTTCTCAACTCAAAAGATCCAGGCAGCTGGTAAGTTTCTCTGAGGGAATCCACTTCCTCTGCCCTGTTGCTGCGTTCATCCACCGCACAGGCCCTCCGGCAAAAAGGGCCCTGGCTCCTAGTCCTCTGTTGGTTTTCGAAAAGGGCGCCATTGGCGCACGGGCGCGCGCGCGGGCGCGTGCACGCGCCTCCTATGAAAAAAAAGGGGCGGGGCGGGTGGATGACGCTCGATGCGCGCCGCGGCGCTTCTGCGCATGTGCGGGCGTCCCAGCATGGTTAAAAGACACAGTACAAGTGTCAGCTGCATGCAAACAGAGCTAGCAACAAACAGTGGCACACAGAGGCGGTTGATGCAGGCATCCCCATAGAAAGGCACTTTAGTGGACACCAGCTGGTATATAGCAGCACCTGTGTTAGACTATTACCAGCAAAAATTGGTGTATGACGACGGGAATACCTCAGCTTTGTGCTTAAGGGATATGTCGTCCAGACGCTCCGGAAATAGATCTTCCAGGAAGCCAAAGGGGTCTCCATCGGGCTCTGAGGATATTGGGCATGCTTGCACTGCACCAATCTCCCCTGAGAATGCAGAGGTCAGTAGCCGTAGAAACCCCGCAGGAGTGCCTGGTGCTGCGGCTGTCCCCAGTCCACCAGCTCCTGTATATATAACAGAGGAGGTTTTATCCTCAACTCTGGGAGGATTGGAAGAGAGATTAACAGCATTGATCGCTGCTTCCCTGTCACAGGAAAAGCGCGTCCGATCTCCGTCTCCTCCTTCAGAGTGCCTGTTAGTGGAGGAACAGCCCCACACAGAGATCGACCTACCTGAAGGGGATCAGGATGAGGTTGATTCACTTATAGAGGAATCAACAGTGGAAGAACCTTTCTCAGCTTCTCAGGCTGAAAGATTATGGGTTCAGTCTCTGACTAACATGGTCCGATCAGCATTTAAAATGCCTCTGGCGGAACCACCATCCACTACGGTTTCCTCGCTGGGGTCGCTAAAAGCTCCCCAGGCGGTCTGTTCCTTCCCAATCCACCCTTTATTAGAAGGGCTTATTTACCAGGATTGGGAGCATCCTGATAAAATATTTGCTCCCCCCAAGAGATTTCCGGTGATCTATCCCATGGAGGATAAGTTCATAAGAAAATGGAGGGTCCCTATAGTGGACGCAGCCATCTCTTCTGTTAACAAATCACTGACATGTCCAGTAGATAATGTTCCAATGTTCAAAGACCCAATAGATAAAAAATTGGAGTCTTTACTAAAATCTGCTTTCTCTACAGCAAGTATGGTGACACAACCTGCGGTAGCAGCGATTGGAGTCTGCCAAGCAGTGAAAGATCAGTTGAAACAAGTCTTAAGGGACTTACCAGATCAGCAGGCTCATGCCCTAGCTGACCTGCCTAGAGCCTTGTGTTTTGCGGTGGACGCCATAAAGGATACAATCCAACAGGCCTCCCGCTTTACGCTGTCTATAGTACATATGCGTAGGCTTCTGTGGCTCAAAAACTGGTCTGCTGAAGCTCCCTGTAAAAAACTGCTGGTTAGCTTCCCATTTCATGGAGAACGCTTATTTGGAGAAGATCTGGACAAATATATCCAGAAAATTTCTGCCGGTAAAAGTTCACTCTTACCGGTTAAGAACAAGGGTAGAAGTCCTTCTTTTAAGAGGCCTACCTCTCCAGTCCCGGGCACATCGGCTGTGAAGCAGTTCCGACGGCCTCCGCGGTCAAATTCAGGGGGCAGAAATCAGGGACAATCACAGGGTAACAAGAAGCCCTGGATCAAGAGAGGTACAAAACCTCCCCCTAAGGCATGAAGTATTGCCCCCGCTCAATCGGGTGGGGGGAAGACTTCAGTTGTTCACAGAGACCTGGCGGGACACCATCAGAGACAGATGGGTGCTCTCCGCAGTAAGTCTGGGATACAAGCTGGAGTTAAAAGGCACTCCTCCTGCCCAATTTATGAGGTCAAACGTGCCAAGAGATCCCCAAAAGAGAGGATCCCTCCTTCTGGCACTAGAACAACTATTGCTCCAAGGGGTAATCATGAAGGTTCCCCTGGAAGAAAGCGGATTCGGGTTTTACTCGAACCTTTTCACAGTCCCCAAACCAAATGGGGACGTGAGGCCCATATTAAATCTAAAAGGGCTAAACAAGTTCCTAAATATCAGGACCTTTCGGATGGAGTCGATCCGATCAGTGGCCACCGCCCTACAAGGGCAGGAATGGCTAGCCTCGATCGACATAAGGGATGCTTATCTGCATATTCCCATCTTTCCGGCCCATCAGAAATTTCTACGCTTTGCAGTAGAAGGGCGCCATTTTCAGTTCAGAGCCTTACCTTTCGGTCTGGCCACAGCACCACGAGTGTTCACAAAAATTCTGGCCCCATTATTGGCCAATCTAAGAACACAGGGTGTAACGATAATGGCATATCTAGACGACCTGCTACTAATAGACCACTCAGTGGAAAAGCTGGAAGTAGCTATTCACAAGACAATCGAGTATCTGGAATATCACGGTTGGATTATCAACCGGGACAAGTCAGCTCTAAGACCAGTCAAAAGTCTGGAATACTTAGGGCTAAGGCTGGATTCAAATCAGAGAAAGATTTTCTTACCTCCAGAGAAGGTGTCGTCTTTAAGAAATTTGACCCACTTAGTGGGTACAAAAAGAAAACCATCCATACGTCTCTGCATGAGGCTGCTGGGAAAGATGGTGGCTTCATTCGAAGCGGTACCCTACGGTCAATTCCATTCGAGGAATTTGCAAAGGGCCATACTGTCAGCCTGGAACAAAAAAGTTCAGGCTTTAGACTTACCAATGTCCCTGTCCCCTTCCGTTCGCAAGAGCCTCCATTGGTGGTTGGTGCCCCAGAATCTGGAAAGAGGGAAACCCTTCAGTCCGGTTTCTTGGAAGGTGGTCACTACAGATGCCAGCCTCATCGGCGGGGGGGCAGTGCTGGAGCAATGGTCTCTCCAGGGCAGGTGGTCAGAAGCAGAAAAGGCCCTGCCCATCAATCTCTTAGAGATACGAGCAGCCCGGTATGCCCTAGTGGCATGGACATCCAAACTCCAGGGGTCCCCTGTCAGAATTCAATCAGACAATGCCACGGCAGTGGCATATATCAATCATCAGGGTGGCACCAAAAGTCGTGCAGCCCAGAAGGAAGCAAATTGCATCCTGGAGTGGGCAGAAAGATATGTCCCAGCCATATCCGCGGTTTTCATCCCAGGAGTGGAAAATTGGAGAGCGGACTTTCTAAGTCGCCAACAATTATGCCCGGGGGAATGGTCTCTTCACCCCGAGGTTTTCCAGGCAATATGCCAGCGGTGGGGAACACCGGATGTAGATCTACTAGCATCCAGATTCAACGCAAAGGTGGACAGGTTTGTGTCTCGCACAAGGGATCCCCTAGCTTGCGGCTCGGATGCCCTAGTGTTCCCTTGGGATCGGTTCAAGCTGATATATGCATTCCCACCGTCACAATTGTTACCACGATTACTCCGCAGAATCAGGGTAGAAAAGAAACCAGTGATTCTGGTGGCTCCAGCGTGGCCCCGAAGGGCATGGTACGCGGAGATTGTAAAAATGTCAGTGAGGAGTCCTTGGACCCTCCCACTTCGTCCGGACCTGCTGTCGCAAGGACCGATATACCACCCTTCCTTACCAGCCCTAGGTTTGACGGCCTGGCTATTGAAGCCCACATTCTGAAAAAGAGAGGGCTCTCTAATTCTGTGGTATCTACCATGATCAATGCCAGGAAACCGGTATCCAGGCAGATCTATTATAGGATCTGGAAAGCGTACATTACGTGGTGTGAGACCAAGAAATGGCATCCACGTAAGTACATGATAGGGAGGATTCTGGACTTCCTACAGTGGGCTGTAGATAGGAAGCTGGCCTTGAGTACTATCAAGGGTCAGATTTCGGCCTTGTCAATATTTTTTCAAAGGCCCTTGGCTTCGCATTCACTAGTCAAAGCCTTTATACAAGGAGTGATGCGTATTAGCCCTCCGGTTAGTATTCCCATATGTCCTTGGGACTTAAACCTGGTTCTGTCGGTTCTACAGAAACAACCGTTTGAACCATTACAACACATTTCCTTGGTTCTTCTCACCAGGAAATTGGTTTTCTTAGTAGCCATTTGTTCGGCTAAAAGAGTGTCGGAATTAGCAGCTATGTCCTGTAAGGAGCCATATCTGGTTGTCCATAAGGACAGAGTAGTATTACGTCCTCATCCAGCCTTTCTTCCTAAGGTGGTATCGAGGTTTCATTTGAACCAAGATGTGGTTCTTCCTTCTTTTTTCCCCAAACCTAGCTCAGTAGAGGAAAAGTTATTACATTCTTTGGATGTGGTAAGAGCAGTTAAAGCTTATCTAAAAGCCACTGCTCAGATTCGCAGAACGGATTCTTTGTTTGTTCTGCCGGAAGGCCCCAGAAGGGGTCAGGCAGCATCAAAATCTACTTTAGCCAAGTGGATTCGACAGGTCATAATACAAGCCTATGGCTTGAGAAAGAGACCGCCTCCGTTCAAAGTTAGGGCGCACTCCACAAGAGCGGTTGGAACTTCATGGGCAGTGCATCACCAGGCCTCCCTGGCTCAAGTATGTAAGGCCGCAACATGGTCTTCGGTACACACGTTTACTAGATTCTATCAGGTAGACGTTAGAAGTCAGGAGGATGTCGCCTTTGGGCGCAGTGTGTTGCAGGCCGCAAAAGATCCTCATGCCTGATGGCGCCCAGCTTATGTACCCCCCCCTCATTTGGCATTGCTTTGGGACGTCCCATTAGTAATGACTAAGTCGCTCTGTGTCCCGTGATGTACGAAAAAGAAAAAGGGATTTTTATAACAGCTTACCTGTAAAATCCTTTTCTTGGAGTACATCACGGGACACAGAGCTCCCACCCCTCTTTTTGGGACACTTATTGCTTGGCTACAAAACTGAGGTGCTCCCGGGTGGGAGGGGCTTATATAGGGGAGGGTACTTCCGGTTTGGAATTGGCCAGTGCCAACACCTGAAGGTAAACTATATAACCCATTAGTAATGACTAAGTCGCTCTGTGTCCCGTGATGTACTCCAAGAAAAGGATTTTACAGGTAAGCTGTTATAAAAATCCCTTTTTTTAGCACTGATCACTGTATTAGTGTCACTGGTTCCTAAAAAGTGTCAAGTGTCAGATTGTCTGCCGCAATATCGCAGTCCCACTATATGTCGCTTATCGCCACCATTACTAATATAAAAAAGAAAAAAAATCCAGTATGTATACAGTGGATATAAAAAGTCTACACACCCCTAATAAAATGTCAGATTTCTGTTATGTAAAAAAACGAGACACATAAATTGTTTCAGAACTTTTCCCACCTTTAGGGCTCTTTCACATGGAGAGTCCGTTCAGGTCCGCCTGTCAGTTTTTTAGGCGGACCTGAACGGATGCTCCATGTTCCTCTATGGAGCCACGGATGTCAGCGGTGACATGTCTGCTGACTTCCGACCCGCTACGATCCGCAAAAGTGTGACGGAGGAAAACCCTATTTTTCCTTCCGTCATCGGATCGGATGACAACGGACTCTACGGTCCGTCGTCATCCGATCCCCCCATAGGGGAGAGCGGCGCTCTGACAGGGCGGTCCCTGCACAGTGTGCGGGGACCGCCCAGTCATCCGCCGGCTCAGCGGGGATCAACGGAGCGATCCCCGCTGAGCAAGCGGAGCTTCACGGGGCGGATCTTCACGTATCCGTCCCGTGTAAAAGAGCCCTAAATGTGACCTATAAATGGTACAACTCAATTGAAGAACAAATTGTAATCTGAGGGGAGAGAAAAAAAATAATAATAATGTGGTTGCATAAGTGTGCACACCCTCTTATAAATGGGGATGTAGCTATGTTTAGAAATAAGCAATCACATTCAAACTCATGTTAAATAGGAATCAGTACACACCTGCCATCATTTAGAGTGCCTCCGATTAACCCCAAATAAAGTTCAGCTGTTCTAGTAGGTCTTTCCTGACATTTTCTTAGTCGCATCCTACAGCAAAAGCCATGGTCTGCAGAGATCTTCTAAAGCAGGGATATGCAATTAGCGGACCTCCAGCTGTTGCCAAACTACAAGTCCCATGAGGCATAGTGAGACTCTGACAGCAGCAAGCATGACACCCAGAGGCAGAGGCATGATGGGACTTGTAGTTTTGCAACAGCTGGAGGTCCGCTAATTGCATATCCCTGTTCTAAAGCATCAGAGGGATCTCATTGTTAAAAGGTATTAGTCAGGAGAAGGGTACAAAAGAATTTCCAAGGCATTAGATATACCATGGAACACAGTGAAGACAGTCATCATCAAGTGGAGAAAATATGGCACAACAGTGACATTACCATAAACTGGATGTCCCTCCAAATTGATGAAAAGACAAGAATAAAACTGGTCAGAGAGGCTGCCAAGAGGCCTACAGCAACATCAAATGAGCTGCAGGAATATCTAGCAAGTACTGGCTGTGTGGTACATGTGACAACAATCTCCCGTATTCTTCAAATGCCTGGGTTATGGGGTAGATTGGCAAGACAGAAACCTTTTCTTACAAGAAAAACATTTAAGCCCGGCTAAATTTTGCAAAAACACATCTGAAGTCTCCCAAAAGCATGTGGGAAAATGTGTTTTGGTCTGATGAAACCAAGGTTGAACTTTTTGGCCATAATTCCAAAAGATATGTTTGGAGCAAAAACACTGCACATCACCAAGAAAAACCACCATACCCACAGTAAAGCATGGTGATAGCAGCATCATGCTTTGGTGCTTTTTTTCTTCAGCTGGAACAGGGGCCTTAGTCAAGGTAGAGGGAACTATGAACAGTTCCAAATACCAGTCAATATTGGCACAAAACCTTCAGGATTCTGCTAGAAAGCTGAACATGAAGAGGAACTTTATCTTTCAGCATGACAACGACCCAAAGCATACATCCAAATCAACAAAGAAATGGCTTCACCAGAAGAAGGTTTAAAGTTTTGGAATGGCCCAACCAGAGCCCAGACCTAAATCCCATTGAAAATCTGTGGGGTGATCTGAAGAGGGCTGTGCACAGGAGATGCCCCTGCAATCTGACAGATTTGCAGTGTTTTTGCAAAGAAGAGTGGGCAAATATTGCAAGTCAAGATGTGCCATGCTGATAGACTTGTAGTGGTACCCCCATGAAGGCTGCTAATAGACTTTGTACCCCACTGATTAACTCAACTCTGCAAATCCTCCATTACCTCTGACACCCTGGGTTCAGTCATCTTACCAACTGTATAAATAATGAGAGACTCGCACAGTATTGAAGAAACAGTTCAAGTATGTTTACTATATTATAGAGAACATAGAAATAAGTACATCGCAATACTGTAAGATAATAAAAAGTGACTCTTACAAACACTTATCTATACTTATGAAAAATACAATATAGTGACATATGTAAATTACAGGATACTCTTTTGGAGATTTCTGCCTGCCTATATTCTATATATATAGAAACCAAAATTATAATTTAAGGCATTACACAATGCATTTTATAATACTGTTCCTAATGCTTTGCCACAGGTATCCACCTTCCTGTCCGTGCATGCCCCCTAGGGGCCTTCCTCCAAACTGTGACTCCCTTCAAGTCGCATGTGGTCCATCGGTGCTGCACCCTGGGGTTCCTTGTGGCCGGTGAGCCATTGGGATCTTTTTAAAAGCTTTTTAGTGGACACTTTGGTACAAGAAGGATTTATTTTATACACAGACAATTGGTAATTATGTACTTCATATGCAATTCCTGCCATTTTGGTATATACCTAGGTAGGATATAAAACTTTTTATGTAATTTCTTACAGCAGACCAAAAACCTCTGAAGAAGAACCCATTTGGGGTTGAAACGCGTCAGATGGATTATGCACAGATACAGGTTATGTTAGCTGTATAACAATTTTGGTTTTGCACCTCTATGTATAGACTTTTATATCCCTCGTCACCAGAGTTTATATTGTAATTACCATGACCTTACCATATGTTTATATTACAATAAAATCTTTTAATACCATAATACACAATATTTGCAATCATTGAACTTTTGCTGCACAAAAACCCCATTGGGGGAACTTTCCCATTTTTATACTTATCGGGGTGAGCAGCACCATAGACTCTCAATATGTGTATTTCCCATTTCATATAGTGACACAAAGTTCCTTTAACTGTAAATGAGCGCAGATATTAACCCAATCACAGACACCTATGTGAACAGGTCAGAAGGAGGGTAAAAAGCTGGCACTATATCTTCCGTGTCAGGCTCCTTGCTTCTGTCTTCTCAACCCATAGGCCATTAAACCTTGCACAACATAAAGAAAACAATATGCAGACTATTATATTTAAATTGGCTGGCTCCCTTTAAATGAAGTCCAATGCAATTAAAGCAGATGAGGAAAAGAATAACAAAAGGTAAAAGGGTATTTCTTGAAATCCAAATGTCTTCGGCTAGCCTTGTTGTGTTGTAACTAAAGTAATCCTTGATAACAGGGTATAGCATATTTGGCAGAACTTTAAGGTATCCTTGTTGTATTGTAACTTCCTCTTATATGATCCTAATGGTGTTATCCAGTATAGCTACAAGAATCGATAATGTGAACGAGGCATGGATGTCTTCCCGTGGAACTACAAGTACTACCAAGCTGAACTGTGTGAATGATGTCTGAAAGCAGTGTCTTTAAACAACAAGATGGGCTATGCCCGCTCATGACTGTGGAACTCAGATACATCTGGCAACGATGTAGGTGATAAAGAAGACTCTATCAGGAACTCTCTCCGTATCCTGGCTCTGGGAAATGGCGCCCACCGTGCCATGCTGCGGCTGCATGGTGGGGGAGCTGATGTGTGTGGCCGGCGGCCGCATTGTCCACTGGCCACCCACGGTCGTGGGAAAGAGAAGCAGAACGGGGATCTGTCAATGTAAACAGACAGATCCCCATTCTGTCAAAGAAGTAGATTGAGATCTGCTGTTCCTAGTGATCAGGAACAGCGACCTCTCTCTTCTCCCAGTCAGTCCCCTCCCCCACAGTTAGAAACACCTCAGAGGGAACACATTTAACCCCTTGATCGCCCTAGTGTTAACCCATTCCCTGCCAGTGACATTTATACAGTGATTAGTACATTTTTAAAGCACTGATCGCTGTATAAATGTCAGTGGTCCCAAAAAAGTGTCAAAAGTGTCCAATCTGTCCGCCGCAATGTCGCAGTCCCGCTAAAAATCACTGATCACTGCCATTACTAGTAAAATAATAATAAAAATGCCATAAATCTATCCCCTATTTTGTAGGCGCTATAACTTTTGTGCAAACCAATCAATATACGCTTATTGCAAACAGACAAACTTTTCGGCAACAAAAGTCCTACGGTGCAAAGTCCAATCGTGTGTACAGAAGTCCATCGGACTTAAGTCCAAAGTACAAACACGCATGCTCATAACCAATGCAAAAGATCAGAAGTTGCCCAAAGGGTGGCACTAAAGAGCAGAAAAACAACGTCGTCAGTCAATTACGTCACTACGTTCATGTTTGTTGGGTGAAAAAGTCCTGCCGTGTGTATGCATAAGTTCACGGCCAACGCCCTTCAAACAAAAATCCACGGAAAATTTGTTTGAAGTCCGATCGTGTGTATGAGGCTTTAGATTTTAACCCCAGAACAAGAGGTGAGTCTAAAGCCTCGTACACACGGTCGGACTTCCATCGGACTTTTCCGTGGATTTTTGTCCGAACGGAGTTGGTTGGGAACACCCATAGCATACACACGCTCTGACTTTTCTGCAAACTTTCTTAAAACTTCTTACAACATCGCGTGTTTTTTCTGCTCTTTACCGCCACCCTTTGGTCAACCTCTGCTATTGTTGGTTGATTTTAACATTAGTTGTTTTGTCCATCGGACTAAAGTCCTATGGTTTTCTGTACAAACGGTCAGACTTTGCTCCATCGGACTTTTGTTGGGCAAAAGTTTGTCCGTTTGCAGACCCAACTTTTGTCCGGTGAAATCCAAAACCAAACGAAAAAAGTTTGTCCGATGGAGCGTACACACGGTCAGATTGTTGGTCCAACTTGCTCAAAACGAAGTTTGTTGGGCAAAAGTCTGACCGTGTGTACGGGGCTTTAAGCCTCATACACACGATCGGACTTCAAACAAAATTTTCCGTGAATATTTGTTTGAAGGGCGTTGGCTGTGAACTTGGTATGTATACACACGGCAGGACTTTTTCTGCAAACTTTCCCAAAATCACGTGGTTTTTCTGCTCTTTACGCCACCATTTGGTCAACTTCTGCTATTGTTGGTTGATTTTAACATTGGTTCTGAGCATGCGTGTTTGTACTTTGGACTAAAGTCCGATGGACTTTTGTACACACGATAGGATTTTGCACCGTAGGACTATTGTTGCCGAAAAGTTTGTTAGTTTGCAGAGCAAACATTTGTCAGATGAAAACCGAAAGTTTGTTCGATTTTTTTAAAAACCTGGTAATTTAGAAGTTTGTTGTCAAAAAGTCCAACCGTGTGTATGGGGCTTTAAGTCTCGTACACACGATCAGACTTTTTGACAACAAACCTCCGACGGACCTGTTTTTGCAGACAATCCGACCGTGTGTACGCTCCATCGGACAAACTTTTCTGCTTTTTCATCGGACAAATGTTTGCTGTGAAAACAGACAAACTTTCCGGCAACAAATGTCCGATGGAGCAAATCCGATCGTGTGTACACAAGTCCATCAGACTAAAGTCCAAAGTACAAACACGCATGCTCAGAACCAATGTTAAAAATCAGACAACAATAGCAGAAGTTGCCCAAAGGGTGGCGGTAAAGAGCAGAAAAACCATGTGATTTGGTGAAAGTTGTCTGAAAAAGTCCTGCCATGTGTATGCAGAACAAGTTCACAGACAAGGCCCTTTGGAGCAAAATCCACGGAAAAGTCAGTTGGAAGTCTGATCGTGTACATGAAGCCCCGTACACACGGTCGGACTTTTGGCCAACAAACTTAATTTTGAGCAAGTTGGACCAACAATCCGACCGTGTGTACGCTCCATCGGACAAACTTTTTTCGTTTGGTTTTGGATCTCATCGGACAAAAGTTGGGTCTGCAAACGGACAAACTTTTGCCCAACAAAAGTCAGATGGAGCAAAGTCCGACCGGGTGTACAGATAACCATCGGACTTTTGTCCGATGGACAAAACAATTCATGTTAAAATCAACCAACAATAGCAGAAGTTGACCAAAGGGTGGCAGTAAAGAGCAGAAAAAACACGCGATGTTGTAAGAAGTTTTGGGAAAGTTTGCAGAAAAGTCCGAGCGTGTGTATGCTATGGGTGTTCCCGGCCAACTCCGTTCGGACAAAAATCCACGGAAAAGTCCGATGGAAGTCCAAATGTGTGTACGGGGCTTCAGGCTAAAGCCTCGTACACACGGTCGGACTTCTAACAAACTTTTCTGTGGATTTTTGTCCGAAGGGAGTTGGCCGGGCACACCCATAGAATACACACAGCAGGACTTTTCTGCAAACTTTCCCAAAACTTTTCCAACATCACGTGGTTTTTCTGCTCTTTTCTGCTTTTTACCGCCACCCTTTGGTCAACTTCTGCTATTGTTGGTTGATTTTAACATTATTTGTTTTGTCCATCGGACAAAAGTCCGATGGTTTTCTGTACACACGGTCGGACTTTGCTCTATCGGACTTTTCTTGGCCAAAAGTTTGTCCGTTTGCAGACCGAACTTTTGTCCGATGAAAACCCCAAAAGTTTGTCCGATGGAGCGTACACACGGTCGGATTTTTTGTCAAACTTGCTCAAAATGAAGTTTGTTGGCAAAAAGTCAGACAGTGTGTACGGGGCTTTAGCTTTGGGAAAGCGTCCTGTTGTATCTTTGGGACAGACAGTGAAGGCAAATGTTCCCAGTGGTACACAGATTGCAGAAAAATTACCTGGTAAGAGTTTAAAGCCTTGTACACACGGTCGGACTTCCATCTGACTTTTCCGTGGATTTTTGTCCGAACGGAGTTGGTCGGGAACACCCATAGCATACACACCACAGGACTTTTCTGCAAACTTTCCCAAAACTTGTTCCAACATCACGTGGTTTTTCTGCTCTTTACCGCCACCATTTGGTCAACTTCTGCTATTGTTGGTTGATTTTAACTTTATTTGTTTTGTCCATCGGACAAAAGTCCGA
Source organism: Rana muscosa (assembly GCA_029206835.1). Taxonomy (NCBI): domain Eukaryota; kingdom Metazoa; phylum Chordata; class Amphibia; order Anura; family Ranidae; genus Rana; species Rana muscosa. Next base: position 161,153,849 of record CM055127.1, read on the forward strand.
TGGTTTTCTGTACACACGGTCGGACTTTGCTCCATCTGACTTTTGTTGGGCGAAAACTTTGTCCGTTTGCAGACCGAACATTTGTCCGATGAAAACCAAAAAAGTTTGTCTGATGGAGCGTACACACGGTCAGATTTTTTGTCAAACTTGCTCAAAATTAAGTTTGTTGGCAAAAAGTCCGACCGTGTGTACGGGGCTTTAACCACTTCAATACAGGGCTTTTTGTACCTATTCAATACCGGGCCTATTTTGGCACTTCTCTCCTACATGTACAAATCATCATTCTTTTGCTAGAAAATTACTCAGAACCCCCAAACATTATACATGTTTTTTTAGCAGACACCCTAGGGAATAAAATGACGGTCATTGCAACATTTTTTCTTGCACAATATTTGCGCAATAATTTTTCAAACGCCTTTTTTAAAAAAAAAATGGTTTCATGAATTAAAAAATAACAAAACAGTAAAGTTAGCCCAATTTTTGGGGAAAATATAAAAGATAATTTTACGCCGAGTAAATAGATACCTAACATGTCACGCTTTAAAATTGCGCACACTCATGGAATGGCGCCAAACTTCGGTACTTAAAAATCTCCATAGGCGACGCTTTAATTTTTTTTACAGGTTACCAGGTTAGAATTACAGAGGAGGTTTAGTTCTAGAATTGTTGCACGCGCTCTCTTGGTTTAAACGGCGTTTACATATGTGGGCGACTTACGTGTGCATTCGCTTCTGATCGCGAGCTACTGGGGACAGGGGCGTTTTAATTTTTTTTTTTATTATTATTTATTTATTTATTTTGCTTATTTATTTATTTTTTTACAATGATTTTACTTATTTATTTTTTTTGATCACTTTTATTCCTATTACAAGGAATGTAAACATCCCTTGTAATAGGAATGTGTGTGACAGGTTCTCTTTATTGAGAGATGCGGGGTCAATAAGACCCCACATCTCTCCTCCAGGCTGGAAAGCATGAGATCAGTGAAATTTTTTTCACTGATTTCATACTTACAGCCGCAATGGCGGCTTTGTTTACATTTGAGACCCGGGCGTGACGTCATCACATCGCGCCCGGGCCTCCAACGATCATAGAGATGACTGGTGACCATCTGGTCACCAGTCATCTCTATGCTCATCACGTGACTCCACCAACGATGCCGGAAGATTCGCTCCGGGTCCCCGATCGCACGGGGAACCCCGGAGAAGCACCGGATGGCGCTGGGAGGGGGGGCTGTCCCCTCCCGCCGCCTATAAGAACGATCAAGCGGCAGAACCGCCGCTATGATCATTCTTATGGTGCACAGAATCGCCGGCACTTCAAAAGGATATGTGAATGATGCCTCTAGCTGCAGGCATCATTCAGATATCCCCCTACAAAGCCGAGGACGTCATATGACGTCCACCCAGGATGGGAGATCCCATCTGTGGACGTCATTTGTCTATGGCTGGGTAGGGAAGTGGTTAAGTCCCATACACACGGTCGGACTTTTGGCCAACAAACTTCATTTTGAGCAAGTTGGACCAACAATCCGACCGTCAGACAAACTTTTTTGTTTTTTGTTTTGTTTTCATCGGACAAAAGTTCGGTCTGCAAACGGACAAACTTTTGGCCAACAAAAGTCCGATGGAGCAAAGTCTGACCGTGTGTACAGAAAACCATAGGACTTTTGTCCGATGGACAAAACAACTAATGTTAAAATCACGTGAAAAACCACGTGATGTTGCAAAAAGTTTTGGGAAAGCTTGCAGAAAAGTCCTGTGGTGTGTATGCTATGGGTGTGCCTGGCCAACTCCGTTCGGACAAAAATCCAGGGAAAAGTCAGATGGAAGTCCGACCTTGTGTATGGGGCTTAAGCCTACAAAAACTACAATAAAGTTTTGGCTATACATGCCCTTTAAAGTTGAAAATTATATTGCTTATATTTTGCCTTTCCTGGTTGCTCCCTCCCCCCCATCTACATGCTAATATCATTTTAAAATAAAATCTTTACATTTTCATTACGTATCTTATTTTAGACACAGTGATGCCATCACTAGGTCTGTGTGCTTCTCTATGCAATGCATAAAGCAGGCTGGGTTAACACATATGCGGCTGCGGTTTCAGTGCGGCAGTCTAGGGCGGTTCTGTTCACCATTTCAAGTGCATTTCAGGTGTGAATTTTTACCTGAAATTGCACCTGAACCGGACCCAAAATCGCACAGGGCCCTTATTAAAACTGCACTGCAGCCGCCCCACACATGTGTAAATCGGCTCCATTGAAAGCCGGTCCGATTCACATGTTATGCGAATTGGATGCGGTTAAAAATGCTCTCAATTCGCATATATGTGAACCGAGCCTCAAGACTTCTCAGCCCTGATACAAGCAGTGGTCTGTCTTTTGGGAGGAGTTATGCAAATATCAAAATTCCTGGGTGGATCTCAGTCTGAAGGATAGGCTGAATTTGCATGCAGACCACCCTAGGTGACACCCACAAATTATGCTGGGCCTCCATGTTTGAAAGAACTGAAATCCAATGAATGAAAGGGGTGGGCCAAGGACTGTCAGGCTGGGGAGAAAAGGGGTCGATAATACTAGATGTCCTCCAGCCAGGAAATGAGGCAAACTATCTGACTTTCTGCATCTTCTAATGCACATTGTGAGAAGTTCACAGTGTGCAGTGAAAGCAGAGTATGCCATTTTAGTACAGGAGAGGAGCCGGTACAACAAGACTGAATGCTGGAGTTCAGCTTTAGGATTTTCCTGTACTTTTGTCATGGTATTACTAATGTACAGCTCTTGATTATACTATTTAGAGGATTGAAAGCAATATCCAGTGGAAGCTTATGCAGTATCATTTGCCCATGATATACTGAGACTGTATTTTTATAATCTTCACATGTGACCGTGTGACTTTGCAGTTCCAATGTGTTGTGTTAATTGAATGATAATGTTAAGAAACCCTGTGCTGTTAGCCTGACTTATTTACTTGTTGGTAACTAAGGACATTGCACCTGTGTGTGGGGGTTGCATTAAGTTCATTTCTCAGTGTCGTTTGCTTGTGACCTTTTGTTGGCTGTATGACCTTGAGCAAGTAGTGCAGTATGTTCGGAACCATCACGTATATTGTCCAAATTATTTTAAAAAAGCTACAAATGTGGTGCATGCAGTTTTTTTCAGAAATTTGTAATAGAAAAATTAAAAGAGAAGTTTGGGTATTGGAAAAAATACTCACCTAGGTGGATGTAGCATCGGTCCGATGCTGCATCTGTCCCCCGCCACCTCTAAGGCTGAGAACTGAGCAATCAGACACTCCTTTGGACCGAGGCACTGCTCCTCCCGACAGATGGAATGCTTACATTTATTTTGTATACAACAAAATAAACATATTTAAACTTGAGGAAGGGCGCGGACACAAAAAACATTTGTTCCTATGTTGCTGATTCACTGTGTTACACAGGGAAACTTTTAGATTAATTTGCATTATGCTGTGTGTGTATATACAGTGGGGCAAAAAAAGTATTTAGTCAGCCACCAATTGTGCAAGTTCTCCCACTTACAAAGATGAGAGAGGCCTGTAATTGTGATCATAGGTATACCTCAACTATGAGAGACACAATGTGGAAACAAATCCAGACAATCACATTGTCTGATTTGGAAAGAATTTATTTGTAAATTATGGTGGAAAATAAGTATTTGGTGAATATCAAAAGTTCATCTCAATACTTTGTTATATATCCTTTGTTGGCAATGACAGAGGTCAAACGTTTTCTGTAAGTCTTCACAAGGTTGTCACACACTGTTGCTGGTATGTTGGCCCATTCCTCCATGCAGATCTCCTCTAGAGCAGTGATGTTTTGGGGCTGTCGCTGGGAAACACGGAATTTCAACTCCCTCCAAAGGTTTTCTATGGGGTTGAGATCTGGAGACTGGCTAGGCCACTCCAGGACCTTGAAATGCTTCTTACGAAGCCACTCCTTCGTTGCCTGGGCGGTGTGTTTGGGATCATTGTCATGCTGAAAGACCCAGCCACGTTTCATCTTCAATGCCCTTGCTGATGGGAGGAGGTTTGCACTCAAAATCTCACGATACATGGCCCCATTCATTCTTTCATGTACACGGATCAGTCGTCCTGTTCCCTTTGCAGAGAAACAGCCCCCAAGCATGTTGCCACCCCCATGCTTCACAGTAGGTATGGTGTTCTTTGGTTGCAACTCAGCATTCTCTCTCCTCCAAACACGACGAGTTGTGTTTCTACCAAACAGTTCTACTTTGGTTTCATCTGACCATATGACATTCTCCCAATCCTCTTCTGGATCATCCAAATGCTCTCTAGCAAACCTCAGACGGGCCCGGACATGTACTGGCTTAAGCAGGGGGACACGTCTGGCACTGCAAGATCTGAGTCCCTGGCGGCGTAGTGTGTTACTGATGGTAGCCTTTGTTACGTTGGTCCCAGCTCTCTGCAGGTCATTCACTAGGTCCCCCCTTGTGGTTTTGGGATTTTTGCTCACCGTTCTTGGTTCTTGTGATAATTTTGACCCCACGGGGTGAGATCTTGCGTGGAGCCCCAGATCAAGGGAGATTATCAGTGGTCTTGTATGTCTTCCATTTTCTAATTATTGCTCCCACAGTTTATTTCTTCACACCAAGCTGCTGGCCTATTGCAGATTCAGTCTTCCCAGCCTGGTGCAGGTCTACAATTTTGTTTCTGGTGTCCTTCGACAGCTCTTTGGTCTTCACCATAGTGGAGTTTGGAGAGTGACTGTTTGAGGTTGTGGACAGGTGTCTTTTATACTGATAACAAGTTCAAACAGGTGCCATTAATACAGGTAATGAGTGGAGGACAGAGGAGCCTCTTAAAGAAGAAGATACAGGTCTGTAAGAGCCAGAAATCTTGCTTCTTTGTAGGTGACAAAATACTTATTTTCCACCATAATTTGCAAATAAATTCTTTCCAAATCAGACAATGTGATTGTCTGGATTTGTCTCCACATTTTGTCTCTCATAGTTGAGGTATAACTATGATCACAATTACAGGCCTCTCTCATCTTTTTAAGTGGGAGAACTTGCACAATTGGTGGTTGACTAAATACCTTTTTGCCCCACTGTGTATATATATATGTATATGTATATTGTATAAATGTATGTACACACAATATATATTTTAATTGTTTATTATCAATTTGCAAAATGCAAAGTGAGCGACTGGAAGAAAAATCAAAATCAAATCAATATTTGGTGTGACTACCCTTTGGCTTGAAACCAGCATCAGTTCTTACATTTGCACACTTTGTACACTTGCACAAAATCAGGGATTTTGTAGGATTAGAGTCAGGTGTATGATTAAGGCCCCTTTCACACTACCGCGACTTAAAAGTCGTGCGATTTTGACGTGATTTCAGAAAATGCATGCGTGAACTTGAGGTCTGTGGACCTTAACTTGCGTGAAAGTCAGACCAAAGTCAGCACGACTTGAAGTCACACATATTTGAATGGTTATCATTGAAAATCATGGGGAATGACTTGTAATGTTGCAGTCCCAAGTCTCAGGACAAGTCGCACAAGTGTGAAAGGGGCCTTACCAGTTATACCAACGTTGCCCATTTCTTTGTGCTTCTTCAAACCCCAGTCTGCTTTGAAATCTTTGCCTGGGAGAGACCTTGCTGATGCAGTATTTGTGTATTGTTGTTGTGCTCAGTCTTGTCATGGTGTATAACCTGTGGCATGAAACTGTCTTTCACAACCTCATCTTAGCAGCAGAGTTTGGCTGTTCCTCATCCAGTTTTAAGCCTCCTACACAGCTGTTTCAGTTAATGATTGTGTTTCAACCTACATTCATTTCATATGTAGGTTGAGGATGCATCACACCTGAGCATTTTCAGCTCGTAAAAAACGTGTAAAACACCCAAAAAACACCAAACAAGCAAAATCCCATTCATTTCAATGGAACCTGTTCACATCTGAGCGTTTTGTAACCTGAAGCAAAACGCCTGAAGCTCAAAAAAGTACATGAGCTTCTTTTTTAGGCAAGATTACAGACGCAGAAAAAACGCAGTAAAAATCACGCAAATTTCTGCCTGAAAACAAAACGCTAAGGCTGGGTTCACACTTGTCCGACAAACGCTCCGACATTGGGAGCTCATGTCGCATAACGTGTGAAAATCAATGTTTCCCTATGGGAGCCGTCTTAACTGGTCCGACACATGTCGGTCCGACTTTGAAAATGCTCCCTGCACTACTTTGGTCCGACTTTGATCCTACTTCAGCCCATTGAATATCATTGAAGTCGGATCAAAGTAGGATCCTTGTCCTAACCATCCGACTTTTGACATCCGACATGGTGATTACAGCAGTAGTAAAAGGAATTTATCTCACCCTGGGATTGTTTTGATTGGTCAAAGGACAAGTCAGACTAGCAAAAAGTTGGATCAAAGTAGTATCCTGTTCATGAAAGTCGGATGGATGTCGGACCAATGTAGGATCAATGTAGGACTGATGTCGCAGAGCAAAGTAGGATGAAAGTTGTATGACTGTCGTGTCGTACAAGTGTGAACCCAGCCTAAGGTGTGAATGCAGCCTGAAACACAATCATTAACTAAAACAGCTGTGTAGGAGGCTTAAAACTGGATGAGGAACAGCCAAACTCTGCTACTAAGATGAGGTTGTGAAAGACATTTTTATACCACAGGTCATACACCATGACAAGACTGAGCACAGCAACAAGACACAACTACTGTATCAGCAAGGTCTCTCTCAGGCAAAGATTTCAAAGCAGACGGGTTTCGAGATGTGCTTTTCAAGCTCTTTTGAAGAAGCACAAAGAAATGGGCAACGTTGAGGATCGTAGATACAGTGGTTGGCCAAGGAAACTTAAAGGATAAGTTCACCTTTTTAAAAAATAAAAAAATAAATGCACATCTTTTTGCAGATAAAAAATGTGCATTTATTATTTTTTTACACTGGAGCCTGTAAAGCATTGCATAGCAGTATCCTGCAGAGTCTCAGTACAGGCAGGTACTGAATCGCAGGAAGAATCAATGAACAATGAGAGTGCTCACCAGCTGCCTCCCAATTCATTGAGAACTACAAGCCATCGGCTGCAGTGTCCGACTCTGTGAATGAATGGCCTTTTTTTTTAAATTGTGACAGTAGGTGCGGGGAGAAGATCCCACTTCCACTGTCACAGGGTTGGAATCAGGGGGAGAGGAGACGGGAGCTGGAACATGGTATATGTTTCAACCATATTTAGGGTGGAACAAGTAACACATTCCAAAGGTGAAATTAGCTTTTATTGCAGTAGATAAAAGACAGATCTTACTTCCCTTCAACATTGGAAGATTTCCAGCAGTGCCATCAGCACAGAACTGGCGGAAACCAGTGTTACCCAAGTACACCCAACTACTGCATGGAGAATTCTGGCCACAAGTGGTCTTAATGGAAGAATTGTGGCTATGAAGCCATACCTCCAACATGGAAACAAGGCTAAGCGACTCAACTATTCATGAAAATATAGGAACTGGGGTGCAGAAAAATGGCAGCAGGTGCTCTGGACTGATGGGTCTAAATGTGAAATATTTGGCTGTAGCAGGAGGCAGTTTGTTGGTGAAGGGCTGGAGAGTGGAAAAATAATGAGTGCAGACAACAGTGAAGCATAGTGGAGGTTTCTTCCAAGTTTGGTGCTGCATTTCTGCAAATGGAGTTGGAGATTTGGTCAGGATCAATGGTGTCCTCAATGCAGAGAAATACAGGCATATAATTATTCATCATGCCATACCATCAGGGAGGCGTGTGAATGGCCCCAAATTTATTTTGCAGCAAAACAATGACCCCAAACATACAGCCAATGTCATTAACCACTTAAGCCCCGGAAGGATTTGCCACCTTAATGACCAGGCAATTGTTTGCGATACGGCAACCGGTCGCTTTAACTGACAATTGTGCGGACGTGCAATGCTGTACCTGAACAAAATTTACGTTCTTTTTTTCCCCACAATTAGAGCTTTCTTTTGGTAGTATTTGATCACCTCTGCGCTTTTTATTTTTTGCGCTATAATCAAAAATAGAGCGAATTAAAAAAAAAAAAGGAATATTTTTTACTTTTTGCTATAATAAATATCCCCCAAAAAAAAGAATTTCTTCCTCAGTTTAGGCCGATATGTATTCTTTGACATATTTTTGGTAAAAAAAATTGCAATAAGCGTATATTGATTGGTTTGCGCAAAAGTTATAGCGTCTACAAAATAGCGGATAGATTTATGGCGTTTTTATTATAATTTTTTTTTTTTTTTACTACTAATGGCGGCGATTTTTATTGGGACTGCAACATTGCGGCGGACAGATCGGACACTTTTTTGGGACCATTAACATGTCACTAGCAGGGAAGGGGGTTACACTAGGGGATGATCAAGGGGTTAAATTTGTGTCCTAGGGAGGGATTCTAACTGTAGCGGGGATGGGACTGCCTGGAGGAGGAGACCGATCGCTGTTCATACTTAGTATGAACAACAGATCTCTCTCCTCTCCCCTGACAGAACGGAGATCAGTTTGTTTACATTGACAGATCTCTGTTCTGTCTCTCTCAGAAGCGATCGTGGGTGTCCAACGGACATCGCGGGCGTCGGGCACAGGCATCGGCTCCGTCGTCGCGTGTGCGTGCAAGCCCCCTAGTTGTCTTAAAGCGGCCGACGTATAGCTACGCCGATTTGCCCAGGAGAGCCAACCTGTCGCAGTATAACTGCGGCGGCTGGTCCTCCAGTGGTTAATGTGATTGTAAAGTCTTGTTTTTTTCGTTATTTTTTTAACCTCCCTGGCGGTATTCTCGAGTCTGGCTCGGGGTAAGATTTCAGTACCAAAAGCGGTAACCCCGAGCCAGACTCGGGATCGCATTGCAGAATACAGGGAAAGTTACTTGTTCCCTGGATCCTGCGATGTCTCCCCGCTGTGTGTGCGAGCTGTCTCCTCGCTCGATTTACACTGTCGAGTGCCAAGCTCCGTTCCCTGCAACGTTGCGACGCACGGGACGGAGTTCGGTGCCAAATTCAAAAAGTGAAAAACACAGTATAGATACAGTATACTCTAATCTTACAGATTACAGTACTGTATCAAATAATTACACATCCCCTTTGTCCCTAGTGGTTTGTCCAGTGCCCTCCCCTGCATGCACTTTTATATTATAAAAACTTTTCTTTCTGCCTGAAAACTGGAGAATGTCCATAGCAACCAAAAAGTGTCCCTTTACGTCAAAAGTGGTTTTAGACCAGCTAGAAAACAGCGATAATAAATTAGAATCACTCGCAGAATTGAGCGATAGTGATTTGTGGGGAAATTCGTCATCAAACACTGAATCTAATGACAGCGACAATTCTGCAACTGAGCAAATTTCAGTGTTTTTAATTTGATTACATTATTGAATAATTTTTATTATAATTACATTATTATTTGTTTTAATTATTCATAGTTATTTATTATATTATAATTTATGATTTTGTGTTTCAAACTTTATCATACCCGGGATGTCTACTAGACTCTTGTTTGGACAGATTTAAGTGAGTTATTCCTAATGCCGCGTACACACGATCGTTTTTAATGACGAGAAAAATTAATTTTTTTTAAATGGTCATTAAAAATGATCGTGTGTCGGCTTTCCAGCATTTTTCCCGACAAGAAAAACGCAGAGAATCACAACGAGAAAAATTGGAACATGCTCTAATCTTTCACGTCGTTTTTTACATCGTCGTTTTTTCCGTCATGAAAAACGGCCGTGTGTAGACTTTAACGACGTGAAAAAAAATGCGCATGCTCAGAATCAAGTATGAGACGGGAGCGCTCGTTCTGGTAAAACTAGCGTTCGTAATGGAGATAGCACATTTGTCACGCTGTAATGGACTGAAAAGCACGAGGCTGAAAAGCGCGAATCCGTCTCTCAACAAACTTTACTAACATGAAGTGTGGCGCCATCCGAATTGAACTTCCCCTTTATAGTGCCGTCGTATGTGTTGTACGTCACCGCGATTTACTCAAACATTTCTTTCCACGATAGTGTGTAGGCAAGGCAGGCTTGAGAGGAAACACGAAAAATCACGTCAAGAAAAATGCAGTTTTTTTCAATGACATTAAAAACGATCGTGTGTACGCGGCATAAGAATTGCAGGCCTACAATATAAAACGCCAAATTTCCATGCAAAATAATTGTACCGCTTTCAGCACCAAAAATCTGAAATAATCATACTGCCAGAGAGGTTAAATAACAAACGTGTTATACTTACCTCTGTGCAGTTGGTTTTGCACAGAGCAGCCCAGATCCTCCTCTTCTCGGGCCCCTCTTCGCTGCTCCGGGGTATCAGTCACCAGCTCTATGCTCTGCCCCTACAGCCCTTACTGGAGCACCAGACTGTGGAGGGGGCAGAAGCAGGCTCTCAGCAGCACACTCAAGCCGCGTACACATGGCCGGTTTTCTCGGCAAGAACCGACAAGAAAACTGCTGGCAGAGCTTTCTTGCCGAGAAAACCGGCCGTGTGTACGAGGCTTTCAGGTTTCTCGTCAGGAAAACTGACCAGAATCTCGACGAGAAAAAAGAGGACCTGCTTTCCTTTTTCTCGTCGGGATTCTCGTCGGCCTGTTTCCCGACAAGAAACCCGAGTGTGTGTACACTTACCTGTCGCCGTGGAAACCCGCGCATGCTCAAAATGACTTTGACGCATGCGCGGTAGCTTCCTAGGCATAGGTAGGGTGTAGCAAGATGGCGGCGACGGCATCGAATGTGACAAGCACACGCTAGTTCGTGCCATTCAAAAGAACGGCGGTTCTTTTGAAGGTACGTGTGTACACTCGGCCGGGACAAGATTCTTGTCAAGAATCTCGTCAGGAAAAACGACAGGTTTTTTCCTGACGAGATTCTCGGCCGTGTGTACAGGGCTTGAGAGGCAGAGCCAGCTGCCAGTCAGGCATCAGGGTTGATACTAACATTTAGCCTAGGTTCACACTGATGCAGGTTAGAAATCGTGCACGTTCAGCAAAACTTGCATGTTTTCAAACCGGAAATGCAGTCCGACTTCGGGGGCGATTTGACTGACATCTGTGTGGGTTCATACACAGATGTCTATTCAAATCGCCCCCAAAGTCACCAAAAGTAGTACAGGAACTACTTTTGGGAATCTGTGCGGTGCCACAAAGTCGGTGTCGCACCGATTCGGACGGTGCAATAGCCGCCAATTTGGCATGCGATTTGACATGTCAAATCGCATGCCAAATCGGCCCAATGTGAACGTGGACTAAAGTTGGGATGTCTCCAGATTCTGGACTGGCTGAGTGTATGCAACACAGGAGTGCAGCTCGCAGTGCACTCATATGATCCCCAGGAGAAGTAGAGCCAAAAGTGCTTTGGCCCTACTTTTCCTTTTAATATTCACAGAATTTCAAATATATTCTTTGCTATGTTACCCATATAGGCCAACCCATAACTGTGTAAAACTTGGCATATGTTCGAAAATGAAAGAAGATTCTGCTTGGTCTGTATGGATGTATTGTCAAGGCACTTGGTCTTTTTTTCTATCTCTAAAATTTGGGATGTTCTGCAGCTTCTAATCTCAGCCACTGCTCAGCAGACCAGGCAGCTGCATCTATGTCCCAAAAAGACAGAAGACCCACAGAGAGGGCATAGGAAGGAGAAGAGGCCTTGAGGAGGGGGGCTTCACTTATTCACCCTCCTTAAAAGGCAAAAGGGTCTTCGGCACTGCCCAGACCAGCTCAAAAGGGTGAGAACAAGTTCAACAGACACCCTGAGCCGATTTCTGAGGTGTGACAACTCAGCATTTGTGTCTGAACCCAAACCACCATGTCTTCCCAAACAATGTAACCCCTTGACCTGGCCCAGAAACCTGACTTTCTTTAGAACTTTGCACAGGATCTCCCCTCCTTCCAGATTGCTCATATTTCACCCATTTATCTTGTCTTGGCACAGTGCATAACTTCAAGCTGGAAATCCTAGGTATAATGAGAAAGCATCTGCTGGAGAAATCTTCAGAAAGTATCCTTCCATTTAGGCCAATGTACCTTCTAGCTTTTGTAGTTGCTTAATAAAAATGTATGTTTGAAATATTTTACAAACTGGTTCAAAAACTGATGTCAAAGCTAAATCTCTTCAATATCTTAAAAAATTATACTTAGTTCCATTGCAAGAAAAAGGAAAAAATATTATTGTAAAGGTACTTACAGTATCTCACAAAAGTGAGTACACCCCTCCCATTTTTTTAAATATTTTATTAAATCTTTTCATGTGACTACACTGAAGAATTGACACGTTGCTACAACAATGTAAAGTAGTGAGTGTACAGCTTGTATAACAGTGTAAATTTGCTGTCCTCTCAAAATACCTCAACACACAGCCATTAATGTCTAAACCGCTGGCAACAAAGGTGAGTACACGCCTAAGTGAAAATGTCCAAATTGGGCCCAATTAGCCATTTTCCCTCCCCGGTGTCGTGTGACTTGTTAGTGTTACAAGGTCTCAGGTATGAAAGGGGAGCAGGTGTATTAAATTTGATGTTATCACTCTCACTCTCTCATACTGGTCACTGGAAGTTCAACATGGCACCTCATGGCAAAAAACTCTCTGAGGATCTGAAAAAATTATTGTTGCTCTACATAAAGATGGCCTAGGCTATAAGAAGATTGCCAAGACCCTGAAACTGAGCTGCAGCACAGTGGCCAAGACCATACAGCGGTTTAACATGACAGGTTCCACTCAGAACAGGCCTCACCATGGTCGACCAAAGGAGTTGAGTGCACGTGCTCAGCGTCATATCGAGAGGTTGTCTTTGGGAAACAGACGTATGAGTGCTGCCAGCATTTCTGCAGAGGTTGAAGGGGTGGGGGGTCAGCCTGTCAGTGCTCAGACCATACACCGCACACTGCATCAAATTGTTCTGCATGGTTGTCGTTTCAGAAGGAAAGATGATGCACAATAAAGCCTGCAAACAGTTTGCTGAAGACAAGTAGACTAAGGACATGGATTACTGGAACCATGTCCTGTGGTCTAAGGAGATGCGGTGTGTCAGAGCCACACACCACACCACAGATCGCTGTGCTGCGTGCCTTCGGGGACATACATGGGCGGCTTATCCTGCTGGACATCATATGACGCTTAGTCAGGATAATGAAACCACATACTGGCCGTCATTCTGCTATAGGCCGGGTGGGATATGGTTGAACACATCTCAATTTGATCCTAAAAGGCTAGTGCAGGATATAAAAAATACATACATACATACATACAGACTCACAAAGCAGAGGGTGGTGGCTCTCTGCTCTGCAGCTCCAGTGGGAGCGGCTGGCTCAAACTCTCAATGGCATGGTGAGATGCTGAGCCAGCTGCAGGTAAGGCATCTGGGTGGATTCCGCCCTTGAAGTCGGGATCCCTCCAGAGCCTGGACCAGCGCAGTGGAGTAAGCTAACAGAAGGCTTGTTGTGGAGAATTAAGTGCACTCCTGTGACCCCAAAAAGCTTTGGCCATACTTCTATTTTAACTGCCAGGGGAAAACTGAAAGCATGTTGCATTTGATTATCGACAAGCTCAAACTGTGGATACAGACACCTCAATAAAATGGGCATTTCACAAAGTTTAAAACATTGTAAAAGTTAATGCTTCAGTGTAGATAGACTACAGTTAAAAGCCTGGTAACGATGTGCAATATCCCCTGGCTTATAATCAATAACAATTAGTATTTATCATGCAAACAATGGATGTACAGAACACAGAATTAGTAATACAATTCAGCATGTATAATTTACAGTATTAATATCAACTAGCTGCAATGACACAAACGTGCCTGGAATTATTGTAAAACACAAGAGGGAAATATGAAACGTTATTATTCATATTGGGGATGAGCCAAAAGCAATAGTAGGTCATGCTCACTGTTGACAATTCTACCACTTTTCTTTCCTGTAGTTCCACTTTCAAACCTCAGGTTGTTCATTTATATAAGGCCCCATGCACACGAGACGCAGGTGCAAACTCTGCTGAACACACGTTTTTAAACGCTGAAACCGGCGTTAATAAACGCGCGTTTTGACGCGTTTGCGGCCGCGTTTAGCGGCGTTTAACCGCGTTTGCGTTTATAAGCGTTTCATCATAGACCCTCCCTAAGCTCAAAAAACAGTAAATTTTAACCATTTCAGCCAGTTTGTGAGACCAGAGTGAGTAGCAGCAGCTGAGAGAGCAGCAGTGTACTTGTATTTAGCGTATCACTTGCCACTTCACCTGCCACAAGTTGTGAATTGTCCACTTGCCACGTCACCTGCCACGTCACCTGGCCACGTCACCTGCCACAAGTTGTGGATTGTCCACTTGCCACGTCACCTGGCCACGTCACCTGCCACAAGTTGTGGATTGTCCACTTGCCACGTCACCTGGCCACGTCACCTAGCCATGTTACCTGCCCACATTACCTGCCACGTCATCTAGCCACGTCACCTGCCACAAGTTGTGGATTGTCCACTTTCCACGTCACCTGGCCACATCACGTGCCACATCACCTGCCACAAGTTGTGAATTGTCCACTTGCCACGTCACCTGCCACGTCACCTGCCACAAGTTGTGGATTGTCCACTTGCCACGTCACCTGGCCACGTCACCTAGCCATGTTACCTGCCCACATTACCTGCCACGTCATCTAGCCACGTCACCTGCCACAAGTTGTGGATTGTCCACTTTCCACGTCACCTGGCCACATCACGTGCCACATCACCTGCCACAAGTTGTGAATTGTCCACTTGCCACGTCACCTGCCACGTCACCTGGCCACGTCACCTGCCACAAGTTGTGGATTGTCCACTTGCCACGTCACCTGACCACGTCACCTGGCCACGTTACCTGCCACGTCACCTGGCCACGTCACCTGCCACAAGCTGTGGATTGTCCACTTGCCACGTCACCTGGCCACGTCACCTGGCCACATCACCTGACACAAGTTGTTGATTGTCCACTTGCCACTTTACCTGCCACAAGTTGTGGATTGTCCACAATGCGATGCAAGCAATTACAGTTTTCTTTTATATTTTTTAATAGTTTTTCATCATTTGCCATCATTTTTGAGATTTCTAATGTTAAAAAATAGGTCACCATTAAAAACGCTTATAAACGCAAACGCGGCAAAACGCCGGTACCGCGTTTAGCCGCGTTTAGCAGCGTTTAGCGTCTGAAACGTGAAAACTTTTGCGTCTGAACCCATTTTTTTGCTTCTGGAAAAACGAGGTTAAACGCAACTGCTTGTAAACGCCAAAAAACGAGAGTGTGTGCATGGACACATAGGATAACATTGAATGGGTTCAGGAGCAGTTGAAAAAAGCGTCCAACTGCCTCTGAACGCGCGTTCAACAGCAAATAACAGCGTCTCGTGTGCATGGGGCCTTACCGACTGAATTGGGAGAAATCTGGAATATTTCTTAGATTTGTGCAAATACTGTGCAAAGGTTTTAGACAGGTGTGCAAAGTTGCTGTAAATTAAGAATTCTTTCAAAAATAGAAGCATTGAAGTTGTATTAAAGGTTTGGCTTTGTTAAAAAAAATAACAAACACATTATACTTACCTGCTCTGTGCAGTGGTTTTGCACAGAGCAGCCCTGGTCCTCTTCTTTTCAGGTCCCCAGATGGTACTCCTGGTCCCTCCCACTAACCAGTGTCCCCCAATTGCAAGCTGCTTGCTATGGGGGCACTGGTACATGTTTGATCTCAAGCTCTGCTCTATGCGTCCACAAGACAAATAGGGGATCTGTATAAATAAAGAATAAAAAAAATAAAAAAAAGACAAATAGGGGTCTGATTTACTAAAGGCAAATAGACTGTGCACTTTGCAAAGTGAACTTGCTTCAGAGCTTAGTAAAAGAGCTATTTGCCTTTAGTAAATCAACCCCATAGAGCCGTGGCACGACCATGCCTCTCTCCCAATGGCTTCCACTGCTGTCTCAGCCAATGAGGAGAGGGAGTCCAGGGACAGCTGAGGCTCTCGTGCACATCATTGGATTGAGAGGGGGCTCAGGTATTAGAGGGGGCTCAGGTATTGGAGGGGGGGGGCTGTGGGGGGTTCACCACACAGAAGGTTTTTTACCTTCATGCATAGCAAGCATGAAGGTAAAAAAAACCTTCAGCCTTTACAACCACTTTAAATTATTTTATTATTTATATCAATTAACAAAGTGGAAAGTAAGTGAATGAAAAAGAAATCCAAATCCAAATAATATTTGGTGTGACCACCCTTTGCCTTCAAAACAGCATCAATTCTTCTAGGTACACTAAGGCCCATTTCACACTGGGTCGGGAGCAGCGGTGGCAGTAAAGCGCCGCTATTTTTACCGCTAATTTCGCAGCACTATTCGGCCGCTAGTGGGTCGGTTTTACCCCCTCCCCCGCTAGCGGCCGAAAAAGGGTTAAAAACCACCGCAAAGCGCCTCTGCAGATGCGCTATGCCGCGGTGTCCCATTGCTTTCAATGAGCAGAAGCAGTGGAGGAGCGTTATACACACCGCTCCTTCACCGCTCCAAAGATACGGCTAACAGGACTTTTGGAGTGGTCCTGCTAGCGCACCGCTCCAGTGTGAAAGCCAGAGGGCTTTCACACTGGAGAAACAGCAGCCGCTGTTTTAGGTCGGTTTGCAGGCGCTATTTTTAGCGCAATAGCGCCTGCAAACCGCCCCAGTGTGAAAGGGGCCTTTTTGAAGGATCTCAGCGGGAAGGTTGTTCCAAACATCTTGGAGAACTAACCACAGATCTTCTGTGGATGCAGGCTTCCTCAGATCTAATCTGTCTCTTTATGTAAACCTGGACAGACCTAATGATGTTGAGATCAGGGCTCTGTGGGGGCCAAACTATCACTTCCAGGACTTTTTTTTCTTCTTTACGCTGAAGATAGGGCTCTTGCACACTGCAGCTTGAAAAAGCTCAGTACAGCTTTTTTTCTACTGAGTTAAAATACAGCCTATAATATGCACACAGGCACGTAAGCAAGAGCCGTGCATTCTTCAATAAAAACAAAATTTTATATATTTCCGTATTTTTGGTCAGTAATTTACGCCTCATGCGCTCAAATGTGTGCCAGTATGTAAAATGCGCACAAATGTGTGCAAATGTCCATTTACATATTGTGCAGAAAAAATGTGAGAATACATTTTTGCGTGCGTGCGCACGCACGCATATACGCGAAAGGGTTAACTGTGTTCCCTGGGTGTGTTTACTAACTGGGCTGCCTGGGATAACACACAGATCCGTCTTCCTGCTTAGAAGAAAGACAAGATCTCTGTGTAATCCCCTGTCAGAACGGAGATCTGCCTTGTTTACTTCGGAAGATCCCCGTTTTGTCTCTGGGGATTGATCGCGGGCAGCCTGCGGACGTCGAATCCGCTGGTCCCACTGATTGGCTCCCCCTATGGCCAATCGGCGCACGCCTCCGGCACCCGGCACGCCTCCGCCTCCCACACAGTGAATGAGCCCGACGTACAGCTATGGAGATTTGTGCAGCCGAGCAAGCTTGCTGCAGTATAACTGCGGTGGCTGGTCGGCAAGCAGTTAAAGTGATATCAAAGGAGACTTTTTTTATTTTAAAAATAATAACAAACATGTCATACTTACCTCTTCTGTGCAGTGGTTTTGCAAAGAGCAGCCCCAATCCTCCTTCTCAGGTGCGTTGTCGGCGCCCCTGGTCCCTCCCTCCTGCCGAGTGTCCCCAGAGCAAACAGCTTGCTGTGGGGGCACCCGAGCTGAGCTGCGGCTCGACCCTGACCTCCCTCTCTTCTCATTGGCTCAATGGTTGTGATCGACAGCAGCTGGAGCCAATGAGGAGGAAAAGTCCCTGGAGAGCCGAGGCTGTATTGCACATCCCGATGGGGCTCAGGTAAGTATTGGAGGGGGCTGCTGCACAGAGAAGGTTTTTTACCTTCATGCATATAATGCATGAAGGTAAAAAACCTTAAGCCTTTAGAACCACTTTGACCCCTTTAAGGGGTTTAGAATGCCGGGGCTTATGGTCATGTGACCGCTATGATTGGCTGTCACGGTGGTCACATGACCGGAAAGCTCCCAATTGCAAGCGGTGATTGGGAGCTTTCCATTAGCTTCCAGTAACTGCCGGGGGTGAGTGCTCTCGGGACACAGCTCTATTTGTACTAATGCGTGCAAATATGCGGCCGCTCAGCGCCAAGGCCCACACACGGAAAGGCTGCATACTTGTGTGCAGGGTGGATTTGATTTAAATCACGATTTAAATCATGATTTAAATCACTAGTAAAAAGGCTTGTTTTAAATCAACTTGATTTGAATCATAATTTTTAAAGAGCAACTGTCCACTCTGTCCTGCAGCAGCTCCTCCTCTGACCCGCTGTTGACTCACCGACAATCCCATTCACTTTAATGGGACAGCTGGTGATGCGGCAGTGACACAACAAGGTGAGGGATGTGGCGGCAGCAGGTGAGTGGATGCCCGCTAACTGGTGCTGCCATGATGGATCTGAAATGACAGGTGCTCTTTAAATGTAAGGACTTATTCTTGCTGGTAGTTAGAATCTTTAATATTTGCAAACAAAACAAAGGTTTGCTATTTAGAATAATAAGCTGTCAGGTTAGTAAAACAGCGATATCAGAACCGATTCAATCATACAGTTTGTAATGTACGTAGATTTGCAAAACAATGGGATAAAGAAACATTCCTGAAGGTTTATCTCATGGTTACTGTGAAATTGTGTGAATGCATCAATGCAGTGCATGTTATCTCAGCTTGCAGAGCTTGGATTCATTAAATGAGTTTACCAAAAATGTAAATATGCAGCCTAATGCTACATAACTATGCTCCATTTCATGCTGAAGAAAATAAATTGTTAAGGTATCTTAAATAGGAAACTGTCTTTAGATAGATTTTTACTCCAAAAAGATTTTGTTCAAATAAATTTGATAAAAAGCAAAAAAATCAATTTAAATCAAAAAAAAATTTTTTTGGGTTTGTTTTTTTAAAATCATTGATTTATATCCACCACCCTGCTTGTGTGCGCGGGGAGCCCAGAGGTTAAAGTGACACTAAAGCTTTGATTGTTTTTTAAAATAACAAACATATCAATCATACTTACCTCCACCGTGCAGTTAGTTTTGCACAGAGTGGCCCCGATCCTCCTGTTCTGGGGTCCCACGGCGGCTCTTGCAGCTCCTCCCCGCAAGTGCTAACCCCCTCTGGGAAGCTGTCTCCCGAGGGGATCACCTTGCGGGCACGCTCCCGTGTTATACACTCAGCGTCCATAGCCGCCGCTTGTATGACTCTGCCCCATCCCCCGGCGGCCGCGTCATTGGATTTGATTGACAGCAGTGGGAGCCAATGGCTGCGCTGCTATCAATCTATGCAATAAAGAGCCGATCAGGCAAGGGGACAACGATGCGGGATCGCGCTCTCGGAAATTCGGGGCTTAGGTAAGTAAAACGGGGGCTGGGGGTGGTGACTGCAAGGTGTTTTCTCACCTTAAAGCGGAGTTCCACCCTAAAAATGAACTTTCTATTAACAGCCTGCCTTTAATGTAAAATAAAAATAAAAAATTTTACTCACTTTTATCTGGCTGTTACTAGGCAGATTTCGTAATCTGCCTTGTTCCTGGTCCTAGGTGGTTCAACTTCCTGTCCTAAGACCCCATTGCCTCCTGGGAAATTATGACACTCATTTCCCAGGAGTCTCTGGGCATTTCTGTGCCTAAAAACCGCCCAGCATGCACCTCTCCCTGAAAACCAGGAAGAAAAAAGAACTGGGCTTCACATGCCCACACATATGATGGATACGGCCACAACATGAGCTGGAGGATATAAGGCAAGTGTTTGCAATGATTTCTGGAACGATTGGGGAGCTATTAATATGTTTTAGGGACTATTTAATGTGATTAATTTTAGCTTGCAAAAAAAAAATTATGCCCGGAACCCCGCTTTAATGCATAAGATGCATTAAGGTGAAAAAACACGAATGTTTACAACCCCTTTAAGTCATGATTTCCCAGGTAGGCCCACAAGGTGGTTTACCTTTGAAATCTTGTACCTCTTTCTGGCTGTTTATCAGCATAGTGTAGTGTATTCTTTAAAATAGAAATGTTTGTTCAATTTTTTCTTTGGTTTAACTGGATTTTTTCCTACATGCCTATAAAAAAAAGGACATAGGTACAATTATATAACAGTAGCAATGAATGGCTCTGCAAAACCCCTCACACAATTTTGTTTTCAGAACAAACTCCGTGAACATGTTGAAGATTGTGGGTGTAATGCAAACATTTATTAGGCACATAAAAATTCTCAGTTGGTCCATTAGTAAATATAGCCCCATACCACCCTTTCACTCTCCCCCTCACTCCATTGCACCCGCTATATCAGGCCGAGAGGATGCTGGGAGATGTGACTGGGGATTTAGTGTACTGATCAGGAACCAAGGACAGGATTGAATGTTCAGCGGAGACTTTTAGCCTGCAGGAATAGAGAGGCACAGGGCAGAAGAGAGAGAAGAAGGAAGATCTAAGGGAGATTGAAAGCTGATGACAGGAAAGCAGATATATATAGAAACACTTGAAGATGAACAGATAGCAATGGATATATAGGCTGCTGTAGATGATAGATAGAGAGAAAGACAGGCAGATAAATAGACAGACAGATATATCAATACATCATTCGTATATTTTTTGCTGTGTGAGTTTATGGCCTTCTTTATATGTGAAAACGTTTCAACAATAAACACATTTTTAAAATGTGTTGATTTTAATGGATCTACAACAATTGCACCAATATCGGGTTCTGTCTGCACCTGTGCCAGACAGTTAAAAATAAAGTAATTTAAAACTTGCAGCTAAGAAAATAATAAGCGTAGACTATTGCATTTTTTGCAAGCATGTGCAAGCTATCCATCACTGTACCTCACCTCTGTGGGTCATATGGGCCCTTCTAAAGAGGCCAAAGTCTACTTCTTCAAATAGCAAACACACTTGACCATTAGTGGCTTCGGCAATAAAATGTTTTGCTTATGAAACCTCTGCATTCAATTGCACCCTGATTTATTATTACAGCTTTAAAGGGGTTGTAAAGGCTCATGTTTTTTCACCTTAATGCATCCTATGCATTAAGGTAAAAAAACACCTGGCAGTCACCGGCCCCCCAGCCCCTCCCCCATTTAACTTACCCGAGCCCCTTCATCTCTTCGGCGCTTCCCCGCTGTCCTCCTCTCCACGGAGTCCCGGCTTTGATTGGATAGATTGATAGCAGCGCAGCCATTGGCTCCCACTGCTGTCAATCAAATCCAATGACCCGGGGACGGGGCTGAGTCATACACTCAGCGTCTATGGACGCTGAATGAATGACTTAAGAGCGCGCCCGCAAGGTAACCCCCTCAGGAGAGCGCTTCTCCTAGGGGGGTTATCTAATGCGGGGAGGAGCTGCGAGAGCCGCCAAGGGACCCCAGAAGAGGGTTCGGGGCCACTCTGTGTAAAACGAGCTGCACAGTGAAGGTAAGTATGACATGTTTGTTATTTTTTTCTTTTAAATGTACCTTTAGTATCACTTTAATAATGATTGGCTTATATGGATTTTATAATAATAAAAATTCTTGTTTTGTGATTCATTCTTTGTTTGTTCTGCCTCACGTTCAAATCTGGAAATGTTATGATTTGCATAGACACTGCATTTTGAATGGGAGTTTAGTATATAGCTGTTGGTTACACAAAGACAGGCATATTGATATGCTTTACTGAGTAGGGGGCAGGAGGTGCTGCAGATCTGTGCAGAGAGTGGGAGTATTTTCAAATTAACAAATGGGAAATAACCCTCCGTTCAGATTTGTTGCACCTCCTGCCCTATAGTGATGACAGCGGGCACCGAATGGAAGACCGGGGAAATTACACGTAAACTGAGAAGTGGCATGGCTGCGGTGCGGACAGGACTGCCATTGAAAGGGGGACTGTAATGTAGGGGAGGAAAGGGAGGGGCTATGACTGCAAGGGGGCTTGTGATTGGGGAGGGGGTGCTGTGGTTGCAAGGGAATTATGATGGTGGGGGTGCTGTTGTTATGCAAGGCCTTGTTTCATGCGTGTTTCCCACATTGCGTTTAAAATGCACTGGGTGTGCGATCTGCTGCAGGTGTCACTATATTCCAAGTGACACCCCAAATGGTGATCACAAATGCAGTGTATTTGCCTGGACCATATCACATGGTACCGCAGTACCATGCAATTTGGTGCGGTGCATTTGATGCACTAATTTTTGTGCAATCCAGCACAATTTTTAGCCCATTCAAATAAATGGACTAAAAATCGCACTGCACTGTGCGTGCGTGTTCCTATGCGATTCAGGTGTGAATTGGTCCTCAAGAGGGACTGTGATGTAAAGAGGGTGGATTGTGATGTTAAGGTGGCGCTTAGGGCACTGATGTAAAGAGGGGGCTATGATGTGGAAGGCGGGCTAAGGACACTGATTTAAAGGGGGGACTGAAGACACAGATATATAATGGAGGCTATGATGTGAAGAGGGGGTGCTGAGGACACTGATGTAAAGAGGGGACTGGGATGTAAAGGGGGACTATTGTGTGAAAGGGGGGCTGTGATGTATTATAGCGCAAACATGAGACATCTCCCAGAAGAAAATTTTACTGACTGGACCTCTGTGAATTTTAATTCAAGACCCCTGGTTTGTTTATCTGCTGTTTATCCCTCCTTTTATAGGGGTTGTAAAGGTTCCCGTATTTTTGCATAAAAATAACAAACATGTTATACTTACCTGCTCTGTGCAAGGGTTTAGCACAGAGCAGCCCCGATCCTCCTCTTTTGAGGTGCCCCGCCAGCGCTCCAGGCCCCTCCTCTCCCCTACATCGGGTGCCTCCACGGACGGAGAGCCACTTTCCCTGGGGGCACCTGTGCGAACACACTCCTGAGTCCCACTGCTGCGTCCATTGACACAGACAGCAGGACTCAGGCCCCCCCCCGCTTCCGTGTCACTGAATTTGATTGACAGCAACGGAAGCCAATGACTCCTGCTGCTAATTAATTTGTCCAATGATGAGAGAGACAGCGGCTAAAGCCCCTGGGGGAATGGATCAGGCTTAGGTAAGTAAAAGGGGGTTTCTGGGGGGCAGCTGCAGCAAAAAAGGTTTTTCACCTTAATGCAAAGAATGCATTAAGATGAAAAACCTTGAGACTTTACAACCCTTTTAAGTGTGCCTGGAAGGGACAGCTGTAGTGTTCAGCTCCACTGCCTTCAGCCTGTGGCACAGAAAATAGGGTGCACTAAAATGCTAGGAGGGGCATACAGCAGCTAGACTTCTCAGTGTGGTGTGGTGTGGGAACTTGCGCAATAACACAACATATGTTATGTGCATTAGTGCATTGCAATGCTGTTCATTTTCGATGGTGCTCCAGTGCACTAACCCAACCTTTGACGCACATGCTTTTCAGGGCACCGCAACGCACGGTAACATTTAATGGTGTATTTCTATTTTTTTTTAATTTTAAAGTGTTGGCTGCCTATTCATTAACATGGGTTACCTTAAAGTGCTATTAAAGGTTCAAGTTTTTTTTTTAAATAACAAACATGTCATACTTACCTCCACTGTGCAGTTCGTTTTGCACAGAGTGGCCCCGATTGTCCTCTTCTGGGGTCCCACGGCGGCTCTCGCGGCTCCTCCCCGCATTAGATAACCCCCTCTGGGAAGCTCTCTCCTGAGGGGGTTACCTTGCGGGCCCGCTCCTGTGTCATACACTCGGTGTCCATAGACGCCGAGTGTATGACTCGGCCCCACCCCCCGGCGCCCGCGTCATTGGATTTGATTGACAGCAGTGGGAGCCAATGGCTGCGCTGCTATCAATCTATCCAATAAAGAGCCGAGAAGCCGTGGAGAGAGCGACGTGGGATCGCGCCCACGGAAATTCGGGGCTCAGGTAAGTAAAACAGGGGGGCTGGGGGGCCGGACACTGCAAGGTGTTTTTTCACCTTAATGCAAAGGATGCATTAAGGTGAAAAAACACAAAGGTTTACAACCCCTCTTAGCAATGCAAATCAACATGCGACATAAAGCACATGCTGTAAAGCAAGGCACCCAAAGGGACAAGTCTGAATAGGCCCAAAGAACAATAAAAAACACCAAACATGCAATGTGATAAGAGTCCAAAAGTATTTATTTTTAATAAAAGAGTGTACTAAAAGTCTGCAAAGAAGCTTACACATTTCAGGGTCTGTAAGTGTCTCCTCCATCGGGGCTTGCAGTGTTAGTTATTCGGAACCTTAAATGATGAAGGACTCTGCGTAGTTGTGAGAAAGAAAATACATAAAAAAACTTCTATGTGGCACACTTCTCTGCAGATGGTTTACTGCATTGTCAAACAAAGTTTATAGGGTCTGTTCAGCCAAAAGTGATATCTTAGCTATAGAATTTTCCAGCTCCATTTTTGTCCACCTGAGAGGTTTTGCTGCCTACACCCACTTGTATGTGTTCAAGCACCTTTGTTTTTTTTTTAACAAGAAGATTTTTTTTTATTTAGATCTTTACAGTACAAGCGATGCAAACACACAATCCTTTACGTGAAGGAGAATACACAGAGTAACTTAGAAGACAGCAACAATGTTGACCACAGGATGGGTGAGAACAAGGTCCAAAGAACTTCCAACGTTGGGTCAGGAGGTATACATTTCAGCATAATAACCCAGAATGACCGAGATGGGGGGGGGAGAAGGGGAGGGGAGAGGGGGAGGGGGAAAAGAAGGGGGGAGGAGGGAGGGAGGCGGAGGGGGGGGGGGGGAGAGAAGGAACCTCAAGCAAGTGGATGAGTTAAAGCACCTTTGTTTTACATTCTCCATTATATACGAAAATAACAAATCCATCAGGGATAGTGAGAGCCTCTCATATTGGCCACAGCGGGTGTACAGACCTGGGAAATCAGCACAGGGATCTCACTAGTAGATTACTCAAGAGATAGAAGAGACTGTTGATGGTTTAACTCTCCAGCAATTACTATAAACTGAAATATAAACTTTAAAATCAACTATAAAATTCAAAACAAGAAGTGGAGTTTGGGCTTTGTGTGAGGCAATGACTGAGATTTACCTCCATCCCTGATATATTGGAAAAGGAGAAAGATATTTTGGGACTTTTTATGAGGCGCACTGCTACATACATATATTGAGCCAATCAATGTAGACATTGTTTACTTAATACAAAAGGCATACATACATATGTAACATGGTAAAAAATACTAATAATATAGCATATTCAATAGTTGGTCACAATAGAACTCGTATATAAAATAAGTGAGTAATACATAATTATCTCAACACAATAAACATAATAATGGACCTTGGGTATGTAGACCAAATTGTAATAGTAACATATAAATATATAAACAATGATGGATTGGTTCATAATAATATACTGTATTCGGATTAGATAGAAAAACATGGATAACTGTGACGTCGCATCATAGGGAAGCTCTACGCATTTCGTGGTTATTATACCACTCATCAGGAGCAGATGCCGGGTTTTGGGAATATCTAGAATAAAGCAAAATACCAAAATGATATAGTGAGAGAAGGAATATAGAACATAGAAGGAAGAGGGGGTATAATAGAAGATCCCAATCACTCTTACTTAATTGTAGCGTATGGGTAAAATTGTAGATGGTAACCATAATGGAAAAGTACTATATATAACGTCATCCCCGGGAGCTGAGGCAGTAAATACCTGAGGCAAGGCAGCGGCACCAACAGCCAGAAGGGAGGCATGTAGATAAAATCTCCAGTAGTTTATCTGTAGTCTGTATATTTGGTACTGTAAAATATTCATAATGCAGATAATTCCAAAGAATATCTGTGGAAATAGGTAATTGGACAATAAGCTGATAGTATAGCTGATAACTGGAGAGAGAGAACCACAACCATGTGGGCATGGGAAACTGGTGAAGTGAATGGGGAAAAGTAAAAAATGGTAACATATAAAGAGACCAAGATAGGTGAACGGAAATTCATTGTGTAATATTGTGACTGAGTATGGTATCCCATAAGGTATCAGAATAGATATGGGGGAGGGATAAAATCCACAAACAAGTGTGCATAGTATATAGTAGCAAGTGGGTAAGAAAGAGTGGGATAAGTAACATAGTGGGAAACCAGCATGGTGAATAAAGTATAGGTGACAAAGTATGATAGCCCATGAGATACCTGGAACGGTATGGAGGAGGGATAATAACAAAGTGCAATAGTGAAAGGAAAGTGAACCAACCAAAGATGATGGCGCAGTGCATACAGGTGAAAATACCAGCCGATAAACTAGGCGACCACCAACGACATGCAGCATGATAAGGGAGGGCGGCACCATCGCCTGAGCAACAACCAACGCTCAGCGTTATGGTGCATCAGTCCTCCCTCGTAGTACACGCAGTTGGATATACACGTCTGTGCCGCGACATCATGACTGACGTCGCCCGCATGACGTGCAAGCGTGGCGTCGACCCACAGCAGGTGGCTACCTTGCTCCCCCACACAAGGGAGGGGAGGGGAAGTACATGGTGTAGGTTGCAGCTCCCGGGGACAATGGAGAAAAGC
This sequence comes from Rana muscosa, assembly GCA_029206835.1. Lineage (NCBI taxonomy): Eukaryota > Metazoa > Chordata > Amphibia > Anura > Ranidae > Rana > Rana muscosa. Next base: position 161,180,412 of record CM055127.1, read on the forward strand.
CCAACCCCGACTAAAAGAATGGGCCCCTGTATGAATATGAAATTAAATGGCAAAGTTAACACAGATGGTAATGAAGATATAATGGTGTAGCAGTGTGCTTCCATCCCTATTTGAATGAAAACAAGAAGTGGAATTTGGGCTTTGTGTGAGGCAATGACTGAGATTTACCTCCATCCCTGATATATTGGAAAAGGAGAAAGATATTTTGGGACTTTATATGAGGCGCACTGCTACATACATATATTGAGCCAATCAATGTAGACATTGTTTAATTAATACAAAAGGCATACATACATATGTAACATGGTAAAAAATACTAATAAAATAGCATATTCAATAGTTAGTCACGATAGAACTCGTATATAAAATAAGTGAGTAATACATAATTATCTCAACACAATAAACATAGTAATGGAACTTGGGTATGTAGACCAAATTGTAATAGTAACATATAAATATATAAACAATGATGGATTGGTTCATAATAATATACTGTATTCAGATAAGATGGTAAAACATGGATAACTGTGACGTCGCATCATAGGGAAGCTCTACGTGTTTCGTGGTTATTATACCACTCATCAGGAGCAGATGCCGGGTTTTGGGAATGTCTAGAATAAAGCAAAATACCAAAATGATATAGTGAGAGAAGGAATATAGAACATAGAAGGAAGAGGGGGAGCAATAGAAGATCCCAACCACTCTTACCTAATTGTAGTATATGGGTAAAATTGTAGATGGTAACCATAATGGAAAAGTACTATATAGAACATCATCCCCGGGAGCTGAGGCGGTAAACACCTGAGGCAAGGCGGCGGCACCAGCAGCCAGAAGGGAGGCATGTAGATAAAATCTCCAGTAGTTCAGCTGTAGTCTGTATATTTGGTATATATATACAGACTACAGCTGAACTACTGGAGATTTTATCTACATGCCTCCCTTTTGGCTGCTGGTGCTGCCGCCCTGCCTCAGGTGTTTACCGCCTCAGCTCCCGGTGGTGACCTTATATATAGTACTTTTCCATTATAGTTACCATCTACAAGTTTACCCATATGCTACAATTAGGTAAGAGTGGTTGGGATCTTATATTGCTCCCCCTCTTCCTTCTATGTTCTATATTCCTTCTCTCACTATATCATTTTGGTAATTTGCTTTATTCTAGACATTCCCAAAACCCTGCATCTGCTCCTGATGAGTGGTATAATAACCACAAAACGCGTTAAGCTTCCCTATGATGCGACGTCACAGTTATCTATGTTTTACCATCTTATCTGAATACAGTATATTATTATGAACCAATCCATCATTGTTTATATAATTATATGTTACTATTACAATTTGGTCTACATACCCAAGGTCCATTATTATGTTTATTGTGTTGAGATAATTATGTATTACTCACTTATTTTATATACGAGTTCTATCGTGACCAACTATTGAATATGCTATTTTATTAGTATTTTTTACCATGTTACATATGTATGTATGCCTTTTGTATTAAGTAAACAATGTCTACATTGATTGGCTCAATATATGTATGTAGCAGTGCGCCTCATATAAAGTCCCAAAATATCTTTCTCCTTTTCCAACTATCAAATCAAATCTTAACACTATAAATCTATATGATTGATAAGCAACATGGCTTTGAAATAACAATGTCTAAAATTACAAATATATAAAATACTCTTAAAAAAACAATTATTTTGTGCTGTATGCATTCTGTTGTGTAATTTTTCATTATGGTTATTCTGCTGTCCAAAAAAGCAACGTTAAGCAGTAATTGGAGAGTTCTTTTCTGTAGCCATAGATTGGTCAAGGTTATTCCTTGTGTTGTAGGAATTCCGTTGGCCAGAAGTTGGGGTAACTCAAGATCTTGGTATGAGCAGTACTGACCCCAGCAGTGACATCTTTGCTGGTTAATTTTATCATCAGGAGATTGAACAGACACATGTCGTTATGAGAGGGTCTTAGTCATATAGAAATATACAGTAGGCAACATGATGTTGGGGAGAATGTGAAAATACAAAACTAAAACAGATGTGCTGTGCAGGGCAAAAAATAAACTTATAACCTCAGAGTACTCATTGGTTAAAATGAACAGAGGTAAATTATATTTTTGATATATTTTAAAGATAAAGAAGGCTAAGGTATAGCAACCAGGTTATACTGTTCATCACTTTGTACATAAAGGGAAATTGTAGCTTAAAGGAAATTAAAAAACCCTTTTTGCAGAGACCAGCATTTGCCAGTCGTTGTTAAGCAGTTCTGAAGTGTATTTAAAACCCACATTTGTTTAGTTTTGAAAAGAACTGGAAAGTCAAGTCAGGTCTTTATTGCTGCATGTGACCCTTCTGACAAGAGTCACCCTTCTATTTTTTCTGGTGACTATTGTCACTGGAACAGAAGGTGATTATAAATACGTTTTAGAGTGCTTACCTTGTGGCAAGTAAGTTCCAGAGGTGACACCAAAAGAAGAATTTCATAACACTTCACATCCGTTTCAGCCTAAGAAACCTTTATCTGATATGAAACAATGGAATAGGAAAGAAAAACTATTTGTAGAATAGTCTAGTCTTTTTGGTTAGACTCAAATGTTCCAAAAGATTGTTCAGGGACAATTGTGGCTCTCTTACAACCAAAGAATGAAGAGGATATCTTCTTAAAATGTAACTAAAAGCAAAACTTTTTTTTTGTTTTGGATAGAGTGCAGAGGAATCAGAGCACCTATTAGGTTTTATTGTTGTCTGTGTCTTTGTTAGGGAGATTAAGACTCCATTCACAGAGGGGCAACACGACTTCCAGCCCGACTTTGGGAGGCAACTTGGACACGACTTGAGTATGAATCACAGCACGACCTGGAGCTACTTACAAGGCAACTTCAAGTTGCCTCTAGGACAGGAGACATTCCAGTGGCCAATCAAACAAGAATCAGCTCTGTGGGAGGGAGGGGGAGAGAGGGGTTTACCTGAGAAATCTATGTTCTCTTCCTGGATAGTTGCTTCTGTTAAGACAGGGGATCCGACTTCTGGGCGACTTCCATTGAAATCAATGGGTACAGGTCGCCTAGCAGTTGCCTAGAAGTCGGATTGAAGTAGTACAGGAACCTTTTTTGAAGTCGGAGCAACTGCAGTAGTGTGCATTAAGACGGCTCCATTCACTTAGATTGATTTTCTCATGCAGCGCGACTTGAGGCGACTAGGGGCGACTTGAAGTCGGATCCAAAGTTGTGTGAATGGGCTCTCACCCTCTCTGTTTGTCCTGTTTACCATTATCATTGAAAGTGAAAGTAAAAGAAAATCCCAAATCTTGGGTTGTCCCCAGAAAAGTACCGTATTTATCGGCGTATAACACGCACTTTTTCCCCTTAAAATCAGGGGAAAATCGTGGGTGCGTGTTATACGCCGATACTCACCTATCCCCGGCGATCTCCGCTGACTGTGAGCGGAGCGGAGCGATCGCCGCCGAGATACACATAGCCGAGTGTATTCGGCTATACTCGGCTTTTCTCGGCTCCGCTCACAGTCACGCCCAGTCCCGCCATTGGACCTGTGATATGTCCATCATAGGGCGGGACTCGGCATGACTGTGAGCGAAGCCGAGAAAAGCCGAGTATAGCCGAATACACTCGGCTATGTGTATCTCGGTCTTCGCCCATCCCTGCGTTCTCAGCGGCGTTCGCCGCGCTCCGCCCTGTATCAGCGGCGATCTCGGCGGCGCCAAATTTAAATTCAAGGCTGCACTGGACACTGGCAAAGGCTGCACTGGACACTGGCAATGCTGCACTGGACACTGGGCAATGCTGCAATGGACACTGGCAAGGCTGCACTAGACACTGGCAATGCTGCACTGGACACTGGGCAATGCTGCACTGGACACTGGGCAATGCTGCACTGGACACTGGGCAATGCTGCACTGGACACTGGGCAATGCTGCACTGGACACTGGCAATGCTGCACTGGACACTGGGCAAGGCTGCAATGGACACTGGCAAGGCTGCACTGTGACAAGGCTGCAAATGACACTGGTAAGGCTGCATTTAAATGTAATTTTTTTTTTTCTTAAACTTCCCTCCTAAAAGTTTTTTTCCCTAAAATTCCCTGCTAAACTTGGGGTGCGTGTTATACGCCGGCGCGTGTTATACGCCGATAAATACGGGATAAAAGGGAAATTTACCAACGGTGACAATAGTCTTGGTGACTTGGGGGTCCCCAAGGGATTCCCTTAATTTGCAGGGATTTCCTTTCAATTCCTGTTTCGGCTATGGGACAGAAAGTCAAGCCAATGGGATACAGATGGCAAAAAATAAACTGACAGGGGTTATAACCCTCTCTTACTCTATCCAAAATGAAAAAAAGTTTTGCCTATAGTTCTACTTTAAGTCTTGTACATACCATGAGAATATCAGACGAATGATCGTGTTTTTTGTTTTTTTTATTTGCATGCTAGTCTTATATCAAAAACCAATAGGTTACTAAAGTTAAAAAACTTCTTGTACAACGGAATACAACTTTAGAAGTGATGTAATGTATTGTATTGTATTGTAATGCATACTGTCATTTCCGAGCATGCGTGGTCTTGGTCTTCCGATTTTTTTCGGATCAATACTGTACCGACTGAACGAAAATCATTTGCTCTGGTAACATACGAGAATTTTTTTTGTGTTTGTCCCTTCAGATAATTTCACATTAACTGTCGTGATCGACTCTCAAAAGCTGTGTACTAACAATCAGTTTATCATACGAACGCTTCGAAAGCGGTATTTTTTCATCCGATTTTCTCATTGTAGGCATTAAACTCCAAATTTCTATCTCCTTAATCACTAACCAAATTTACTTAGCAACCCAAGGTGGATGATCCAAGCAGGTCACTACCAAGCAGGGCTTCAAGGGGTCCCTGGCTTTTTATCTTAGCATGTTCCAAAGAGCCTGAGCATCCTCAGTTGAAGATAACCCACTTCTGCTAGAATACCAATAACAGCAATCAAAGCGGCGATCACATGACTGCTTTATTGACATTCCCAAACAGAGCGGGACAAGCACATGACAGGTTAATACTCCACCTCTGCCCACAAGACAACACAGGGCACTACTAAGGGGGCTTGACCTTTCCCCCGAGCTTAAAGTTATACTAAAGGTTAATTTTTTGGTTAAAATAACAAAGATGTTATGCTAAAGCCCCGTACACACGGTCGGACTTTTGCCCAACAAACTTCGTTTTAAGCAAGTTGGACCAACAATCCGATCGTGTGTACGCTCCATCGGACAACCTTTTTTCGTTTGATTTTGGATTTCATCGGACAAAAGTTGGGTCTGCAAACGGAAAACTTTTGCCCAACAAAAGTCCGATGGAGCAAAGTCCGACCGTGTGTACAGATAACCATCGGACTTTAGTCCGCTGGACAAAACAACTAATGTTAAAATCAACCAACAATAGCAGAAGTTGACCAAAGGGTGGCAGTAAAGAGCAGAAAAGAGCAGAAAAAACACGCGATGTTGTAAGAAGTTTTAAGAAAGTTTGCAGAAAAGTCTGAGCGTGTGTATGCTATGGGTGTTCCCAACCAACTCCGTTCGGACAAAAAATCCACGGAAAAGTCAGATGGAAGTCCGACCGTGTGTACGAGGCTTAACTTGCACTGTTCAATGATATTGCACAGAAAGGTCACTTGCCTCCTCTTTTGAAAGTGCCCTGCCAGTGCTGTCTGCTCCTCCTTTCTCTGGGTGTCTCTTTAGCAAGGCAGAAGCACCTGTGCATGTGAGCTTTTCAGTCAAGCTCTGTTTGTCCATAGACACCCACAGTAGCGGTAAGCCACGCCTTCACTCCCTCCCCAGAGAATTTTGACTGACAGCAGCAAGGGCCTATGGCTCTGTTGCCCTCAGTTTCCCCTGTAAAAGCAGGAAGTGAAGGGAGTAGTGCTGTCGCTGAGACAACACTGGGTATTTAGGGATGGGGCTGGGTACAACAGGTAGTGAGGCATTTTGTACCCTAATACAGGGAATTCATTAAGGTAAAATATGTTTTGACTTTAGAACCACTTTAGGGAGTGCAGTCCTTTGTATTATATTACTTAAATAAAATATATTTACAGTACATAATCACAATACTTAGCAAGCATAAGCCCTTCAGTTGATCATTAGGTAAAATGATCGACCATGTCTGTTGACCGATGCTCTGCAGCAGGGGAAGATGGTTCACTTTGACTTCAATATGGAGAACAGGGATCCACGTTGGAGTCATACACTATTCCTTTATGGAATCAATGGAGTCATTGGTGGTTTCTGATGGGATTTGCAAGGGGTCTAATGCAATAGCACAAGGGCACAGAAGATCCCAATGTAACCGCTTTCAGAGTCCAGCTGTAGTCTCTGAAACTACGTCATACACTCTACAATCAGGAAAAGGTTGTTGTTCCACTTCCACTTGATTATCACTTCTATGTTTCAACTTGTTACCTTGGGCATGTTAGTGATTTTGGACAAGGACTAGTTTTAGTGTGTTTTTTTAAACCAGGTTTGATAACATTCCAAAACAAGTTGTCTGACAATGATGTTGACAATGTTCATTGACCCAGTAATTCACAGATCTAAAGACAAGCAAGTTAAGTTAATGGGTAACATTCCATGGTGACCCAGCAACAGAAAAGAATAGTGCATGTCATGTTGCATCATAAACTGTATGATTATAGGCTCAAATAAAACCCCCATATGAAGAGGCTATCATTCCTGATGGTTTTGCTGTGCTGCGCAAGTACTTTTGAAACATTCACAAACTCCAGTACCTTGTAGGGGATAAGGAGCTGTGAGACATTCGGATACCACTGATAGGTCGTAATTTAGAAAACACCCGAGATTCAAAGTCGGGGCCTTGGTCAGATATTTTTATTTTTGGGCAATCATGAACTGTCCATAGAGGTTTGGCTGTAGTTAGAGCTGTAATTTCTTGAGTCAGTACTACAATGGTAAATTTAGAAAAGTGGTTAACACAGAAGCCATATTTATGACCTGAGATAATGTCTTGTATTGTCAGAAGGGCCATTATTAACACATTGAAAGGTCTCCTAGTGCTGAGAGTGAGTAAGTGTTCTTAAAGCAGACCTTCACTCAAAAGTGAACATGCCGCTATAACACTTATGTTTTTGGGGTTTTTTTTAAGGGGAGAGTATACCTTTTTTTACAGGTACTCACTCCCACTTTCTCAGTTCTTGCACTTGCTCATCCTGCCCCTCTACCTGCCTGCAGCTTCCTGGGTTAAGTCACACATCCCAGGTGACTGCGATCTTATGCATGCACAGTGGGGAATCAGCTATGATTCCTCAGAAATTCACAACCACTTCCAAATTCAGGATGGTGACACCAGAGTCCTGCAGCAGTAAACAGTACCAGCAGCAGGAAGACAGCACTGGACTGGTATGTACCTAAACATTTAAAAGTCAGCAACTACAGTATTAGTCGCTGCTGACTTTTTAATTTTTAAGTCCCTTTTTAAATGTTATTTATGAATAACACAATTATTGACAGGCTCTCTTAACCCAGGTAGTAGGCCGGGACAATCAAAATACTTCTGTAGTAATATTTCTGCAGAATATTCAAATCCAGAACAACAGGGACTTTCAGAAAAAACAGAACCATAGGTTAATGCATGTCCATTTGGTCAAATGTTTGATTGAGCACTTGTAGCTACTACAGGTATAGGAAGAATATTGCCTGCTTTTACAGCAATCCATGGAGTCCCAGAGGGAATATACCATAATTCATGGTAGGCATAGTCCACGGTAGTAACTTCAGAACCTGTATCTATTAGGCATCCCACTGGCTGCTCAATAATGGCCATAACCATTAGACAAGAAGCAGCCAGCCACTCTTGTTCCATCTTCAGGGCAGATCAAGGTGCTCCTTTAAGCTGCCCTGCCACAAAAAGACCAGCTGACATCATGTCAGTGATTCTCTTGTTAACACAGGTGTCAGTGTAGACGAGGACAAGGCTGGAAATCACTCTGTAATGCTGATTGAGTTAGAATAACAGACTGGAAGCTTTCAAGAAGAGTGGTGCTTGAAATCATTGTTCTTCCTCTGTTAACCAAGGTTACCTGCAAGGAAACACGTGCAGTCGTCAATGCTTTGCACATAAAGGGATTCACAGGCAAGGATATTGCTGCTACTAAGATTGCACCTAAGACAACCATTCATCAAGAACTCCAAGGAGAGAGGTTTAGTTGTTGTGAAGAAAGCTTCAGGGCACCCAAGAAAGTCCAGCAAACGCCAGGACTGTCACCTACAGTTAATTCAACTGTGGGATCAGGGCACCACCAGTGCAGAGCTTGCTCAGGAATGGCAGCAGGCAGGTGTGAGTGCATCTGCACGTATGGTGTGGCGAAGACTTTTGGAGGATGGCCTGGTGTCAAGAAGGGCAGCAAAGATGCCACTTCTCTCTAGGAAAAACATCAGGGACAGACTGATATTCTGCAAAAGGTACAGGGATTGGATGGCTGAGGACTGGGCTAAAGTAATTTTTTCTGATGAATCCCCTTTTCGATTGTTTGGGGCATCCAGAAAAAAACCTTGTCTGGAGAAGAAGAGGTTAGCGCTACAATAGTCCTGTGTCATGCCAACAGTAAAGTATCCAGAGACCATTCATGTGTGGGGTACTTCTCAGCCAAGGGAGTGAGCTCACTCACAATTTTGCCTAAGAACACAGCCATGAATAAAGAATGGTACAAAAACATCCTTTGAGAACAACTTCTCCCAACCATCCAAGAACAGTTTGGTGCTGAACAATGCCTTTTCCACCTTGCCATAAGGCAAAAGTGATAACTAAGTGGCTTGGGGAACAAAATATCAAACTTTTGGGTCCATAGCCAGGAAACTCCCCATACCTTAATCCCATTGAGAACTTGTGGTCAATCCTCAAGAGGCCAAAAAAAAACACAAATTCTGACAAACTCCAAGCATTGATTTTTTAAGCATGGCTGCCATCAGTCAGGATGTGGCTGAGAAGTTGATTGACAGCTTGCCAGGGCGAATTGCAGAGGTCTTGAAAAAGAAGGGTCAACACTGCAAATATTGACTCTTTGCACAAACCTAATGTAATTTGTCAATAAAAGCCGTTGACACTAAAGCCCTGTACACACGATCGGATAACCTATGGATTTTCGTCGGATGGATTTGACCATCGGAAATCCGATGAAACTGTTTTTCATCAGTCTTGGCCACACACCATCAGTTTAAAAACCGACGGCAAGAAAACGACGGCATGTACAAAACGTACGACGCGCTATAAAAGGGCCGAACAAATCTAATGGCGCCACCCCTTGGGCTGCTTTTGCTGATTTCGTGTTACCGCGTGTTAGTAAAAGTTTGATGAGAGCCGATTCGCGCTTTTCAGTCTCCGTGCTTTGCAGATCGTTTCCTGGTGTTCAGTTTGTGCTTGTGGGTTTGTATTTGTGATTCAGTGCACGCAGTCAGGTCGTTACTGCCTTGCAGTGCCTTCTTGGCCGTTCGTTTACTGTTTTTCAGGTCGTTCTTCTCAGGCCTTGCTGTTCCACGGTGCGTTCTGTTTGAGTGCGTTCTGACCAGCCGACCGGTTTAAAACCATGTTTGAAGTGCGTTCTCGTTCTCCAGCTTGTGCTGGCTTTGGGCTTGGTGTTGCAGTTAACACTGTAACCCGAGTTCAGTCTGTGAACAGGGTGAGGAGGAGTTCATGGACTAAGAATTGGTTGCTCCAGCGGGACCAATTCTCTCATATGCCTCTGCTGCGGGAAATCCATGAGAATAATCCTGATGATTTCAGGAATTATCTCAGGACCCCGTATTTCACCGTCTGTTGGATTTGCTGTCCCCCTATATAACAAGGCAGGACACTGTGATGCGCCAGGCCATCACTGCCGAGCAGAGGCTTATTGCCACGTTGAGATACCTGGCGACTGGGAGAAGCTTGCAGGACCTCAAGTTCTCAACAGGCATCTCCCCCCAGGCTCTCGGGATCATTATCCCTGAGACGTGTTCGGCCATCATTCAGGTCCTGCAGAAGGACTATATGAAGGTAATTTTGCTCCTTTAACCTCACATTATATGTTTTGATTGTTTTTGAATCTTCTTATTTTTTCCCTCCTAACCCAAATTTGCCTGTTTGTAATATCCTGGTAATGTCCCCATTTTCCCCATGCATTTTTTTACCTGTAAATGCCTTTTTGGGCCCTACATGCCTATTTCCCTTCACTAACCTCTCCAGCATGCTATCGTGGGCGCAAACCCAGCTAGCCTTCTATTTTCCTTTTCCTTTTTTTGGGGTCATTGCCCGCGTAGTTTGACAACCCTCCCGCCCCCCCCTAAAGATGTAAAGAATTTTTTAGTTCTCAATCAAGCTCAGCAGAGTGGTAGAGCCTTTTTTTGGATCCCCCACAATCACCTTAGGCCCCCCCCCTTAGATTATTTTAGAATGTCCACTCAGCGGGGGTGAGGCATCTGCTAAGTGGGCCTTTGTTTATTGATAGGAAATACTCCCCTAAATAATAATGTTAGAATGATGTTGGTCAACAATGTTTTTGTGTGTAATCTGCTTGCACTGTAAACATAAACCGTACTAATGTCTTCTTTTTGTTTGACTCCACAGTTCCCTAGCACACCACAGGAATGGCTGACTGTGGCCTCCCAATTTGCCCAGCGGTGGGATTTCCCCAACTGCGGAGGGGCAATTGATGGGAAGCAAGTCCACATAGTGCCGCCACCCCGTTCGGGGTCATACTATTTTAACTATAAAGGTTTTAAAAGCATAGTGTTAATGGCGGTGGTGTCGGCACGGTACGAGTTCCTGTATGTGGACGTGGGGAAGAACGGCCGGATGTCCGATGGCGGAGTATTCGCTGAGACGGAGTTCGCTCACCGTCTGCAGGCTGGGGGTCTTGCACTGCCTCCAGATGCAGAGAACGTGGAAGGGCTACCGTTCGTTTTCATTGCGGATGAAGCTTTTGGACTAGGACCACACCTCATGCGGCCGTTTCCCCAACGCACCCTCACCCCGGAGAGGAGGGTTTTTAATTACCGGCTGGCCAGAGCCCGGAGAGTTGTGGAGAATGCCTTCGGGATAATGGCCAGCCGGTTCCGCCTGTTCCAGACAGCTATAAATTTGGCGGATTATAAACTCAACAACATTGTGTACTGCTGCTGCTTGTTGCACAATTTTTTAAGAAAATTCTCCACAAATTATGTGTCATCAGTTGGGTCTGAGGCCGGTCCCTCTGAACTGATAAATCTGACCGGCCTCAGCACTGCCCGTACTGGCTTGGCCCCCCAAAGTGCCGTGAAGTACGTCAGAAATACGTAGAGTACTTCACGGGTAGGGGGGCCATTGCAATGCCAGACCACATCTGACCTTTGATGTTACCTTTTTTAAATAAACAAAAATATTTGATTTACTACAAACTTGTGTTGTCATTCTTTTATTTGTGGTTTATGTGTCTCCCAGGTTCTAGTAGTGCCAAGTGTATTTCTCCTTAGTAAATAGCCTCCAATCTCAGAGGTAAAAACACTAATTTTGCAGCTTCATAACTGCTATTGAGCATAGAAACAACAAGGCACACCTTTTTTCGACTTCCCCAATGTTTTTATTGATTGCAACACAGTTTTGGTTTTTTTTCGAAATATTTTTTTTGGGTGTTTTGTGCGGCTTTTTTTGCAGAAACATGCATGGGTCAAAAGCCAAATTTTTTTTCATTAAAAAGTAATAAAATAACACAGTGAAAAATACAAACAGGAGATGGGGTGATGTTACCCCTGATCCATCCCAAATGTGAAGAACCACACTTTCTTTTTGGGGCTCAAATGGGTATCTTCAACATGATCCCATGGCTAGGGTAAACATGTGCTATCTGCCATCATGGGGGATCAATGGACGTGCTTTGGGGGTGAAAACCCTTCCTCTCCCCTACTTGAGGAGGGAGGAGGAGGTTGCACCCCCAAAACAGGGACATAGATATCCTGTGACGGCAGATAGCACATGTTGAGTCTTCAGTGTGTGCATCCTCACATTTGGGCTGGTGGAAATCCCATAGAAAAATTTCGACACATAACAAAACACACAAAAAGGGGGGGGTCACACTATTCTCCCCAAAATATCTATCATGTTTTTATATTTTTGCTCAATCACAATCATTCTCTTTCTCATAATGTCCATTTCGCTACTGCATTCCATGATTTCCTGAATGATTATTTTGGCGCTGGCACTCGAGAATGGAGGATTTGGACTTCCTGACACACCCCCACGTTCAGTCCCTAAAAAGAAACAAATATTTTAAAACTATGCAGGCCTACATCTGTATTTACCTTGAAGTTGTGGTGACAGACACTGACCTGTTGTGCTGATAAGCTCCACCTCTCCTTCCTCCACCTCCCCTTCCTCCACCTCCACTTTCTCCCCCTCTGCTTCCTGAACCTGCTGAACTTTGTCTGCTTTGGGATCTTCGGGGAGTTTCTGTGGTGTTGGGTTCCTCGTCTCATGAGCATGGTGTCCTCCCACTCTCCTCTCCCCTATGGGAATAGAAAAAAAAAATGTATCCTTTAGCCCACAAACTTTTTAGGCCTGAAAATGGATTCTCAATGTTTTAAAGTGGGGTCCAATTGATATTTGGCCCTGAGTTTCAAGATGAACATATGAGATCTTGCAAACTCAACAAAGCAACATGTTATTTTGGAGGACACTCACAAATACACTTGGCTAACCACCAAGGTATCCACTGGACCACCTGTGTGTGACACCGTTAAGAAATTTGGTCATGTGGCCCAGAGTATAGTATCTTGATGAAGAACAAAAAAGAGTACACAACTGCTGGAGTGTCATCTCCTTTACCCAGAATACAGTTTATTCTTTCATTCACATTCTAAATTTCCTTACAACACATCATCTAGCCAACAATGTGTAGATAAACATTGTTGAAGTAAAATGAGGCATGCCCACATGTAGTTTACGTGGATATGTGCCAAACATGTTTGGGGGAAGAGCAGCAATTTTTTTTTCAACACATTTAGCAAATAAGTGGACTCTCCACTTAACATAAAAGTTGAGATTTTAAAATGTGAAACCAGTCAAGCCAAGGACTCAAGTGCAAAACATGGAAGAATTCATATTACAATGTGAAAGAACACAGTAAAATAAACTTACTTTTTTCAATGCTTTTTATAAGCTTCCTATACTGCTCCGGCTCCCTGAGCTTCAGGTCTGACCACCTTTTACGGAGTTGTTCCTTGGATCTCCTGACCCCATATTTTTTATAGAGAGTCTTCACCACTTTGTCCATAATTTGTGACTTCCGAAGATTAGGGGTGTCGTATGGGCCATGCTTGCCGTCGTAATCCTTCCTCCGCAGAATGTCCACCATCTCCGCCATCTCAGAAAAAGACATATTAGTCGCCTTGTATCTTTTTTTACTGGATCGTGACGTTTCCGCCTCCGGGCTTTCCTTGTCGGTAATTTCTACTAAAGAAGCCACCTGTGTCTGCGACATGTCGCCATCTCACACTGTGCGCCGATCGTTAAGGGGCGGGGAAATGCTGAAAAAGTCCGTCATGGGCGGGCGACGAGGGCGGAGTTACACGCTTGCGCAGGGTATAAAAAGGGGAAAGAAGTTATTAGGGATGCGCGGAGTAAGGACGACCGGAAGTGAACCAACGAAGTGAACTAAGGTAAGAAGGGAACTCGGGCCTGCAGTGGCCTCTAATGTTTCATGATTGTAAAGGGCAATATTGTGAGAAGTTGAGGAGAATCAATTCTGATCCTTTTCTTTTTTTTCTTTTGTTTTTTACTTGTTGTTCCAAAAAGATGCATAAACTACGAGAGCCGGAGGTGATGCTGATTTTTATAGAAAAATATAAGGAACAGCGCAACCTGAAACACCCTGCGTACCACAAGAGTGATGTACGTCGGGCAACTAATACCCAGTTAGCAGAGGATATGAAGCCATGGATCCCAGATGCAGACTACACTATGATCAATAATAAAATCAACAACCTGCGTAATTCCTATAAAAAAAAATACAAGGAAGTGCGCCAGTCAAAGAGATCAGGAGCAGCAGCCGACGATGTAGTAAAGCCCAAGCTGTGGTACTACAGACATCTTCAATTTGTGGATGACCAGATCGAGGCCAGGGAATCTATTTCCAGCCTTCCCTCAACCCTTCCTTCCACCCTTCCCTCCAGCGTTCCTTCCACCCTTCCCTCCACCCCTGCAGAGGCGGAGGAGGAGCCTCCCGAGCTAGAAGAGCCAGATCTTCACATCTTCAGCCAGGTATAGTATTTTTGATCATAATTATTGTCCACTAAGTAATATTGTGTTGAACTGTTTGGATTAGCCATAAATGATATTATCCCCCCCCCCCAAAAAAAATAAAACAGGAAAGAGATCAAAATTGTGTGTGATAGATTCCCCAAATAATCAAATTTTTCATTTTATTTTAAAAATAGGATGAGGCAAGCCAGGAGGAAGAGGGTCAGGAGTGTGGCAGGCAGGAGGAGGCAGAGCCAAGTGGGACTCAGCAGGTCCCCAGGCCTAGTGGCAGCACCGTCTCCCAAGTGGCTCCCCTCCACTACAGACCGCCAAAACAACGGCGGATGACACAAGTGGAGGAGGAGTCACTAAAGATGATTCAGGAGGCTGCTGCTATCATGAGGGCCCCCCTCAACCCTACGGAGGGGTTTAGCACCTATCTGGCGGATAAGTTGCTCAGAATGGAGGCGGGACAACGGGCCCTTTGTGAGCACCTTTATATATATGGCCGTACACATGGGGGCGAGGGGGCTGCTGACTGAGGCCACCCATATCTCGCAGCAGGCCAATCCCTCTCCTCCTTCTCCTCCTCCTCCTGCCACATCACCACCCACAGTGGCCCAGCCTGCAAGGGTGCGTGGACGGGGCCGTGGAGAGAACGCTGCAGCGAGGCGTGGAAGGAAGGCTACAGGGAAGAGCAGGAGGTGATTCCCTGGCCTCGAGCTGCTCATCCAGAAATTGAAGGTTGATGGAGTACCACAGCTTGGGATGATGTATGTCTTTGGCTGCTGCTCCTGATTTCATGCTGTTGTTGATTTTATTATTGATCATAGTCAGGTCTGCATTTGGGATCTAATGACTTTATATTCTCTGCTAATTTCGGAATAGTTGCCCTTCGGTTTTTGTTTGTTTTTTTTCCGAAATAAAGGGAAATTTGATTTCAGCCAACATACATGCCTGATGTGTTTTTTTTTGGAAGTAGCAATAAGATTTCATAAATACAATGTGTAATTAATAACAAGGGACACCAACCTCCATGAGTAAAAAATAAAAAGAATATGTTGTTCTGAGAAATTGACACACCAAAAAATGCACAACAAATTTAAAGACAAAAACAAATAAAAAGGTGTAATTTGGGAGGTCAGCCTTGAAGAATTAAACAAATTATTCCTAAGATCACAAGAAAGAAGAAAGACATACGTTTGTCAGAACTCATGAGAAAGATCTGCTGCCAAAATGACATTTTAAAGACCGTTCTAAAGCAACAAAACATGCGCTGCATTAAACGAAGCAATAACTTGCAGAATGACGAATGTGCTCTCTCCATTAGGAACGCTAGTTTTACCAGAACGAGCGCTCCCGTCTCCTAATTCAGTCTGAGCATGCGTGGGTATTTTAACCGATGGACTTGCCCATAGACGATCGGAAATTCCCATCGGTTTTTTATCCATCGGAAAAATTTAAAACAAGTTCTATTTTTTCCAACCGATGGAAAAAAGACCGATGGGTACCATACACGATCGGTTGGTCTGATGAAAACCATCCATCGGACGGTTTTCATCAGTCAAACCGATCGTGTGTACGGGGCTTTATGAAATGCTTGTAATTATACTTCAGTATACCATAGTAACATCTGACAAAAAGATCTTAAAACACTGAAGCAGCAGACTTTATGAAAAATAATATTTGTGTTATTCTCAAAACTTTTGGCCAGGGCTCTATGCAAGATAAAAAAAAAGTTTGTGATTTACATAAAATATTATATTTTTCCTGGTTAGTCATTGTAGACTGTTATATTGTACAGTCGGTGCAACTTCAGCATGGTTTTATGTATTTTGAACTAAAACTACTGACCTATTAACATGTTTTTACATCAGCAATTTAGCTGCAGAAGCTACTGTCCATAAACTTGTTACTGTCATTAATACGCTTTGACTCTGTGCAGTTCGGAAGGAATCGTCATAAACATGTCATATCGGCATTTGCACCCTCCAGTTCCTGCAACATCCCGTACTGCGTATATATACAATTAGAGAGTATATTTTGTTATCTGAAAGATAAAAATGGTATGTTAACCAGAATTTGTCTCCTCACAAAGAGGCACCTTATCTATATTCTATATGTACAGTGTCTCAGTCTTTTGGTATTACTGTATTACAGTTAAAACGTGAGCTGTGTATAGACCTCTGATGGGATTCTTAAACTAAGTAAGACGCCCTATGTGCCCGATAATGCATGTTATTATACGGTTGCTGGACTTTTGATAATTTTGTGGTGTCATGTAATATTGGCAGTAAACACAGCATAGCATGTTTCAGAATCTACAATGGAGATAGTATATTGTCACGATGTATACTGTAGTATGTGATGTGGTTAACAGATACAATTTAAAAAAATAAAAAATTATTTTTCAATTACAAAAAAAGAAGTGAACTGTGTGATTAAACCAGACAATCACTCAAATCACCCAAATAAACGAAAGCAGGCCCATACGTGGATCAAAATTCTGCTGGACTGGCCGGGATTCGATCCATATATAGGCAAACCTCTATAGCAAATAAATTACACATGTATGGGAACCCTAAGCTTGCAGCCGATCAGGTTTTCTAAATCAAGATTGTTCCCTATTGCTCATAGACAGGCAGATGCCCCATTTAGAATTTTGGGGGTGAGAAAATGCCTTGTCTTTGCACAGTGCTGATTATGAACTCCAAGGAAAGGCCCAGTTTTCACAGGCAATGCTCAGTTCGATACACTGTGACCAGCCTTTGTTTTTTCATATTGATAAGTAGTTTTGGAAATATTATTGCTAAGGGACATAATTAATTTAGGATCCTTACATGGACATAAATGTCTTGAATGATAAATTAGATGCAATTTGGTTCAGGATCTAGATCTAGTTTACGACCAGTAAACTTTGATACATGATTCCCAAAGTTACTACCTGCCAGTTATACAACTCCTTGTGCCTTTTTTTACTCTGCAGGGAGAGAGTGGCAGCTATTGGGGCTGGAAGCTTAATTACGGTCTTAGATCAGATGCAAATGGTGTGACATATTTGTCTTAATTTGGGGAGCCAGGCTTGGGACCAGAATAGAAATATGGCCAACTTCTGCAAATGAGTGCAATTTTACAAAGCCACAAAATAATTACTATTACTCGTATTACTTAAAACGAGGACTGGAATACCCCCGGCTGTGGTTTCCCTAGAGTCGCTCTGCAGCAACTAATCTTTTACTTTGTACACTAAGACAGTGTCTGTGATTCAGTGATGTAATATTTTCCTTTGTAGTTCATTTTACTTTTATTTTAGTACTGACTTTTGTAAACTGCAGCTTTCATCTCTTGCTGAACTACAGTAGAATCACCAGCAAACGGTGACTTTTAGTACCACAAAAGCTGGATGACTCAGTGTGCACCTCTTTTTAGCATATGTAACAATTTGATAGCTTATTTGATTATTATAGAAATGGATACTCAATATTTAACTAATAAACAATATTTAAGGTTTCTAATGTATCTAAACACAACACTTAAACCAAATCTGCTGTTGCATGTGTTCTTTCTTTTTTTTATAATTGACAATTTTTATTAAGTCTTTATATTTTCCAAATACAAAAAGAAGGAAAGGAGTAATAAACACTGAAAATAGTACAAGATTTTCATTTTTTTATAATTGACAATTTTTATTAAATTTTTGCGGTTTCATTACAAAAAATATAAACCTCAGTTAGGTGAAAATAAAAAATAAAAAACACAAAGAAAAAAAAAGGAGTAGTAGCAAACATTTCCAGAGAAGGCATAAATGGAATCAATAAAACAGTTCAGACATGTCCGGTAGCATAATTAGTTTGATCAGAACTCTACAAAGCCAAGGAATACAATATCGGGAAAACAGTAGTAAAAAGTCGTCTGTCAGACATTCCGTTAGCATGTGCTTTCCTGTCTAGAATGCATGGCCTGCTTTTCCAGAAATAAAAGATAAATAAATAAAATAAATAAAAAATAAAAGAAGATGAAAAGCGGGGAGAAAGAGGGAGAAAAAATGAAAAGGAGAGTGAAAGGAGGAAGAAGGAGGGAAAGAGATATAGGGAAAAGACCTGAATCAGTTGGGCTCATCTCCCCTGGGCTCTAAGTGCACATGGTATACAGAGTGGGAGGGGGGTCTCATGGAATCAGGGTGGGTCCATCCGTCAATGCCATGGATCCCATGTTGCAGAGTGTCGACCAAGTCGGCCCCTCAATCTAGCCGACATGGACTCCATGACCTCCACATCCTCAATTCTGGTATAGAGTTTAGAAAGTGTAGGGGGGTTACAGTGTTTCCACTGAAGGGCGACTAGACATCTAGCCGCCGTTACTATATGGGTGGACAGTTTCTTTGCCAGACTGCGTAATTTAGGGGGGGGGAAGCCCAGTAAGAAGAATTTCGGTGAGAAAGGAATATCCACCTCAAACAGCTGACAGAGAAGCCCCCAGACCGACCGCCAGTACGGTTGAAGGACTGGGCAACTCCTGTGGATATGAAATAACGTGCCCCGGTCCTGGAGACATCTCCAGCAGTGGTCCGAGGCCTATGGATATATAGCATGTAGGCGAAAAGGCATTAGGTACCAGTAAAAGAGCACCTTGTATGTGTTCTCCTTATAGAGCGTACACATAGAGCTCTTGGCTTCCCAAGACCATATAGTGGACCATTGTTCTGAGGACATTTCCTCTCCAAGATGTTCCTCCCATCTGCGCATGTATCTATGTTTCCCCTGAGAGACCATATCATAGGAGTTTAAGAGTTTCTATATGTCTGAGGTCAATCCCTTTTGCGTGGGATCGGATAGGATTAAGAGTTCGAATGGGGATGGCTTGGAAAAGTGAAGGTTTGGGGTGAAAGTGAGTGCGTAGTCCCGAATTTGGAGATAGCCAAAGAAAGCACTACGGGGGAGATCATGCTTAGATCTGAGTGTGTCAAAGGGCAGTAAGGCCCTCGACACCGGGTTCACCAGGTGTCCAAATTTAAATAGATTCCTCTGTAACCATGGGGCTATCATCTGGAGGGTTAAGCCATTGGGCAGTTTAGGGTTGTAGAGGAATGCCGTGAGTAAGGAGGCCTCAGATTGTAGGGGAGTTTTGCGGTTTAGTTGTCTCCAAATGGTTCTCAGCAAATTCATAGTGTGCAGTAGGGAGGTGGAGGGGACATCGGCATTGGAGTTCCACAATAGGTTATTTGGGTAGGTGGAAGCCAGCCGTAATTTGTCTATTTGAGTCCACCGATTATAGGCTGGGAGGGTAACCCAGGATGCAATGGCTCTTAATTGAGCAGCCTGATAGTAACGGTGGAGGTGTGGAAAGGCCAAACCCCCATCTTTGCGGGAGGCAAACATGGCGGTGTGGGGTATTTGGTGGGGTTTATAATTCCAAGTGAAATTTAGGAGGTCAGTCTGGAGTTTTCTGAGATGGGTCGACGGGATTGGCACCGGGAGGGTCAGAAAGCAATACAGGAGTATAGGTAATATAGTCATTTTAACCAAGGCAATGCGTCCGAACCAAGATATTGGAAAGTGTCGCCATTTAGACAGGAGGGACCGTATTGACGTGAATAGGGGCTTGAAATTTGCTTCGTATAGGGATTCGTAGCAGGGGGTGAGATACACTCCCAGATATTTGATGGCATGGGACTTCCATGAGTATGTGAAATTATCCAAAAGACGGTGCGCTTCCGAGGGGGGTAAAGTAATTGGGAGGGCTTCTGATTTAGCAGGGTTAACCTTGTATACCGATAGGGTCCCATACTCCTCCAGGATTTTATGTAGATTGGGGAGAGTGACGTGCGGTCGTTTTAGGGTTAGGAGTACGTCATCCGCAAACAGTGAAATTTTAAATTTGCGTCCTCTAACTATTATACCACTAATTCTGGGGTTCTGTCTAATCTGGGCTGCTAGGGGTTCGATACATAGGGCAAACAGCAACAGGGAGAGCGGGCAACCTTGCCTAGTCCTGTTTGAGATGGGAAAGGAGGTGGAAGCCGCAAAAGGAGTTTTGATAGAGGCAGTTGGGGTCGCGTAGAGGTGTTTAATTGCCCCGAGGAACGGTCCCCGGAAGCCCAGATAGTCAAGGGTGGAAAAGAGAAAAGGCCAGCTAAGCCTATCAAAGGCTTTCTCAGCATCTAAGCTGAGTAGCAGTGCGTGATCCTTTTGCCTACTGATAATGTCTATTAGATTGATGACTCTTCTAGTGTTGTCCCCTGCCTGGCGCCCTGGAACAAAGCCCACCTAATCCTTATGAATAAGGGAGGGAAGGACTTCAGTCAGTCGGAGGGATAGTAATTTTGTAAAGATTTTCAGATCTGAATTCAGTAAGGCTATGGGTCTGTAGTTCCCACGCATTGTGTGGTCTTTATCGGGTTTGGGTATGAGCGTGAGGTGTGAAGTCTGCATGTCTCGCGGAATTTCATCTTTGCCCCTGAAACCATTAAATAAACAAGTCATGTGTGGGAGTAGGGTGGTCAGGAAGGTTTTATAATATTCATATGGAAGGCCGTCAGGGCCCGGGGCCTTGTTATTTGGGAGGAGCTTTAGAGTCACCGTAATCTCCTCAGCAGTGATCGGAGAGTTAAGGGACTGCAGAGCCTCTACTGGTAAAGGGGTCACTCCACTGGTAGCGAGGTAGGCTTGCACTCGTTTAGTGAAACTAGCTTGAATTGGTAAGTGCGGTATGGAGGGGTTGTTGTAACGTTCCGAGAAGTAGTCTCGAAATAGTTGGGCAATGCGGTCAGGGTGAAAGTAGAGGGTCCCTGCTGGGTTTTGTAGGGCCTGGGGGGTCGAGGTATGGGTGTGTTCCCGGAGCTTGTGAGCTAATAAAGTGTGGGCTTTGTTGCCCTTGTCATAGAATAGTTGACGCAGCCTCTGAAGGGCTTTTTCAACCTTGCCTATGTCTATACTTTTAATAACTAACCGTAGGCGTATAATATCTCTCAAAAGACGGATTGAAGACGAGGTCGTGAGTCTAGATTCTAAGTCCTGCAGCCGCTGTACTGTCTGCTGCCTCAGCTGCCTGGTGTTTTTCTACCAGGCCGTTGAGAGCGCTATACATTGTCCCCGTATCACCGTCTTATGTGCCTCCCAGAGAGTTCCCGCTGAAATCTCTGGGGCACAATCCTCTGCGAAGTATAGTTTCATAGTGTTTTCTAACTCTGTTCTGAATGGTAGATCTTTCAAGAGGAAGTCATTAAGTCGCCAGTGGCACCGTTTGACCTTGGAGGGTTCTAGATTGAGTTTCAAAAGTAGTGGGGCATGATCTGACCAAGATATGGGCAGAATGTCCACTCTAACAAGTACCCGTAAGGAGGGAGCATTTAGAAAAAAGTAGTCTAGTCGTGCGTGTATGCGGAAGTGATGGGAGTAGTGGGAGTATTGGCGCTCTGTCGGGTGGTCTACCAGACACGCGTCAAACAGGGCAAATTTGCGAGTGACCTGACAAAATTGTCGGGATTGTCTGGAGAGGCGTGCAGGGGAGATCTTTTTAGTAAGGGATGTTCTATCCAGGGAAGGGGAGAATGGGAGGTTGAAATCCCCTCCCACAACTAGGAAAGAGTGTTTGGTTCTGAACAGGCAGTTGTACACCCTAGTTAAAAACGACATCTGATTCACGGTCGGAGCATAAATATTGCAAAAAGTTATTTCAGATTGCTGCCATCTGCCACTAAGGATCAGGAACCGACCTTGGGGGTCAGCGTAGGAGGATGTGGGTGTAAATGGGGAACCCTTTTTTATCAGAATGGCCACCCCTGCTTTCTTTTTAGCGTTAAAAGCTAAGAATCCCATGGGGAAGGACCGTAACGCAAACGCCAGAGTACCTGTTTTGTTGAGGTATGTTTCTTGTATGAAAATTACCTCCTCTCCAGAATCCCTAAAACTCCTGAGTGCCATCTGCCTTCTGAAGTTTGAGTTAAGATCATTAACATTAAGTGAATAAACCTGTACCATGTCGAGGGTGGGATGTGAGCAGGTGGTGTTGTGAGTATGTGTGTTGAGGTGGTGTATACTTATCGAACCCAGAGGACCAGGATGACGAGACTTGAGACCGGGGATGGAGACCAGCGCACAAGGGGAGAAACAGGAACCCAGGAGAGAGGAAAGGAGAAAAAACAAGAACATGTAAAAACAGTGCACAACTTTCAAAACAAATAATAAAAGTCTATCATTAGACCAACAGTTCCGTGTTAGACCCCTTTCACACTGAAGGCGTATTGCAGGTGCTATAGCGTTAAAAATAGCGCCTGCAATCCGCCCTTAAACTGCTACTCCATTGTCTCCAGTGTGAAAGCCAGAGGGCTTTCACACTGGAGCGTTGCGCTAGCAGGACGGTAAAAAAAGTCCTGCTAGCCGTATCTTTGGAGCGGTGAAGGAGCGATGTGTTAACCGCTCCTCCACCGCTCCTGCCCATTGAAATCAATTGGACAGCGCGGCTATACCGCCCACAATGGGCTGCTCCAGCAGCGCATTGCGGGCGGTTTTAACCCTTTCTCGGCCGCTAGCGGGGGTAAAAGGCGCCCGCTAGCGGCCGAAATGCGCCGCAAATCTGCCCATAGCGTCGGCGGTAAAAATAGCGGCATTTTACCGCCGAGGCTATGGGCAGCTTAGTGTGAAAGGGGTCTCAGTACAAGATTTTCAAGAGCAATCTGTCATATCGTACACATACTAATACTCTTAGGTGTTGTAAAGAGGCACCAATTCTGCAGCCAAGCTCAGCTAGCACATAGGACACCGACTACCAAAGAACTGGCTAACCCAGGGGTCGGGAACCTATGGCTCGCGATCCAGATGTGGCTCTTTTGATGGCTGCATCTGGCTCTCGCCTCTCAATCCGCAGATCTCGTGGTGTGCCGATCCGCGGATTGAGCCCATAGGAAAGGCCGCGGCTTCGGCCTAGCTCCGGAGCGGCGGCCATCTTGGTACACTCGGCGTCGGCCTAGGTGAGCGGCGCTCTGACGTCATCATCACCCGCTTCAACTGCTCGTGGATCTGCCTGCTTGTGTAGTGGTAAGAAAGCAGACAATCGTAGGGGAGATGTGGATATTACAGTGGGGGGAGATGTGGACATTACAGTGGGGGAGATGTGGACATTACAGTTGGAGAGATGTGGATATTACAGTGGGGGAGATGTGGATATTACAGTGGGGGGAGATGTGGACATTACAGTGGGGGAGATGTGGACATTACAGTGGGGGAGATGTGGATATTACAGTGGGGGAGATGTGGATATTACAGTGGGGGAGATGTGGACATTACAGTGGGGGGAGATGTGGATATTACCATGGGGGAGATGTGGACGTTACAGTGGGGGAGATGTTATTGTACTTTAAAAGTGTTGGTCTTACATAAAATGCACACATTTACTTGTATTTCGTTTTAAACATATTGTATGGCTCTCACGGAATTACATTTTAAAATATGTGGCGTTCATGGCTCTCTCAGCCAAAAAGGTTCCTTTTTTATTTTTGTTTTTTTTAATTCTTTATTTTTTATAATTTTCGCATTCACATTATAATTTTCCATACTTTTATACCATCTCATTTTACCAATCTGAGTATTGTCATCTTATATTCTCTTATCTCCTACTCTGTTCATTACTCAATGTGAATTGTCTTTTCCTTCTCTACCTCCAACTCCCTTCTCACTACCACCACCCTCCCTCCCTCCCAAGAGAAAAAATAACAAGAAAACAAGGAGAAGGGTGAAATCAGACTCTCTCCTCCTCACATCCCCATTTCAACCCCCCCCCCCCTCCGGTCTAGCTCAATTTTCCTCTCTTATACTCTTCCTATACCTCATGTAGGGCGCCCATATCGTCCGGTACCTCTCGTCTTGATCTTTCATTGTCATAGTAAGATTCTCCATTTGTTGGATTTCTGCGATTCTGGCGAACCACTTTATACTTCTCCTTTTTCCACAGGACAGCCAAAAAGGTTCCTGACCCCTGGGCTAACCCAACGCATAAAAAACATTATCGTAGGTTCCTATGGAAACTGTTCCAGCGACTTCAGGCCCACTTGAATAAACCAGATGCTCACTGGGTTCACAGAAAAAAACAAAAAACTTACATCGAGAGAGAGATAGAAGAAGAAAGAGAGAAAAAAAGAGAGAATAAGAAAAATGGGAAGAGAAGGCTCATCACCCCTGGGTCCACAATTAATCTGATTCCCAAGCTGAGAGGGGTCTTCAAAGCCTGGGGGGGGGTCCTCTCTGAGATGCCAGGGCTCCCAGACCACACAATGCTAATAAGATCTGTCTTATCAGCCAAGCGTGCCTTTAGGGACTCCATGATTTCTACATCTTTGATCCTAGCATAGAGCTCTTTTGGTGTTGGTGGAGTACGGCTCTTCCAATAAAGGGCAATCAAACATCTGTCTGCAGTCAAGATGTGACTGGCCAGCTTTTTGGCTAAACCTGGTAATTTATCGGGGAACAGCCCTAAAATGTTTTTTGGGGGGGGGGATATTGACCTCAAAGAACCGGTGGAGGAGCCCCTGGACCGAGCACCAATAAGATTGCAAAGACGGGCACTGCCAGTAGACATGGAGCAAAGTCCCCTGGTCCTTACAACACCTCCATCAGCGATCTGATGACAGGTATATGGCGTTCAGATGGGTAGGGGCCATGCACCAGAAAAGTAGCACTTTGTAGGTATTTACCTTGTAGAGAGTGCAGATAGAGCTTTTGGCTGCCCGAGACCATTGGGCAATGGAAAGTTCTTGCCCTAGAGCTCGCTCCCATTTGGTCATATAGCCATGTTTGCCCTGAGTGTTTATATCGTATGAGTTTAATATTTAGAACATAACTGAGGTTAGATCTTTCTGCAGGGGACCAGAAAGGATTACGTTTTCAAATGGGGACAATTTAGAGACCTGGAGAATGGGGGAAAAAGTTAATGCATAGTGTCGATTTTGAGGATAGCCAAAAAAGGCGCTACAGGGGAGGTCATGTTTCTCCTTGAGTTCCTCAAATGAAAGTAACACTCTTGACACCGGGTTTATTAGATTGCAATAGTGGAAGAGATTCCTCTACAACCATGGGGAAATCATCTGGTGGGTTAGGCTATCTGGTAACAGGATTGTAGAGGAAGGCTGTCAGTAAAGAGGCTTCAGATTGGAGGGGATGTGTTTGTTTTAGCTGTCGCCAAATTCTGCGCAGCAAGGTCATAGTGTGCAGGAGAGAGGTAGAGGGTATATTAGCATCAGTATTCCATAGGAGATTTTTTGGGTGAAAGGGGCTAACCAAAGTTTATCTATTTGAGTCCAACGGTTGTAAGCCGAGAAGGTTGTCCAAGAGGCTATAGCCCTTAATTGAGCAGCGTAATAATAGCGTATGAGGTAAGGGAAAGCAAAGCCCCCTTCATTCCGAGAGGCAAAAAGAACAGAGCGGGCTATCCTGTGTTTGTTTCCTGAGCTGGGCCAGAGGAATGGGTATCGGCAGAGTCAGGAAACCGTACAAAATCTTAGCCAGGATCGTCATTTAAATCGATGCTATCTGACCCAGCCATGAGATCTGGTACTGTCTCCACTTGGTTAGGAGAGATCTAATAGATGCAAATAGAGGTTTGAAGTTAGCGTAATGTAAAGAGTCGTATTGGGACGTGATGTGAATCCCAAGATATTTGATGGCAGAAGTTTTCCACGTATAGGGGAAAGACCCCGAGAGATGTTGCACTTCAGAGGGAGACATGTTAGGCCTCTGATTTAGAGGGGTTAACCTTATAGCCAGACAGGGATCCAAACTCATCTAACAGCCTATGAAGATTGGGAAGGGTTGTTCGGGGTTGTGTTAGGGCGAGAAGAACGTCGTCCGTGAATGCATGTGTTATTTCATTGTTCTTTTTGTATAATTCCTGCTCTTAATTAAGTAATTCCTGGTGTTCTTACCAGTAAGGTGTATCTTCATGCACTTCCTTTCCTATGGTGACCAGATATATTCAGTTCAGCTGCAGTGTTCCTATTCATTTACTGTGTGTTTCTGAGTTAAGCTGGGTATACACATTGGGGTTGATTTACTAAAACTGGAGCACTCAGAATCTGGTGCAGCTGTGCATGGTAGCCAATCAGCTTCTAACTTCAGCTTGTTCAATTAGGCTTTGACAATAAAACCTCAAGTACAATAAAACCTGGAAGCTGATTGGTTTCTATGCAGAGAAGAACCAGATTTTGCACTCTCCAGTTTTAGTTACCGTATATACTTGAGTATAAGCCAAGTTTTTCAGCCTTTTTTTAGGGCTGAAAATAGCCCCCTCGGCTTATACTCAAGTCAGTGTACCTGAAGGACTGCGTGCGTCCATTTTTCAAAAGTCACGGCTTCCTCCTGGTCCCGTTCCATCCGTGATAGGCGTTTGACACTCTTTTCCGCTACCGCCTATCACGGAGGTCCTCTCATCCTCTGACTTTCCCATCAGATACTGTGTTCAGTGTTCTGCCTATCGCGGACGTCCTCTTGTCCGAGGATGAAAGAAGGTCCGTGATTGGCGGAACACTGAACACAGTGTTTGCTGGGAAACTGAGTCCGAGAATGAGAGGACCTCCGTGATAGGCGGTAGCGGAACAGAGTGTCAAACGCCTATCACGGAACAGGACCAGGAGGAAGCCGCGACTTTTGAAAAATGGACGCCCGGAGCCTGTCAAGAATACAGGTACACTGACTCGGGCACAGTGAGGCTGCAATGGGCACAGTAAGGCTGCAATGGGCACAGTGAGGTTGCAATGGGCACAGTAAGGCTGCAATGGGCACAGTGAGGTTGCAATGAGCACAGTGTGGTTGCAAATGGGCACAGTGAGGTTGCAATGGGCACCGTGAGGTTGCAATGGGCACAATGAGGTTGCAAATTGGCACAGTGAGGTTGCAAATGGGCACAGTGAGGTTGCAATGGGCACAGTGAGGTTGCAAATGGGCACAGTGAGGCGTGCAAATGGGCACCGTGAAGCTGCAAATGGGCATTGTTGACCCTCTTTTCCGACTACAGTAGCTGCTGCATTCTCACCCTAGGCTTATACTTGAGTCAATAAATTTTCCCAGTTTTTTGTGGTAAAATAAGCGCCTCGGCTTATACTCACCGGCTTATACTCGAGTATATAAAGTAATCAAACCCATTATTTGTTTTTTTTGTTCAACCGTTCAAAAAAAAGTCAGAGATCCCCGCTTCAACACAAGCAATGTTGATGCAGTTATATCTCCCTCGGTGTCTTTGTATTCTGACAGTGGGAACTCCTTCCCCCCTTCCCTGTCAGAATACACTGATCAGTGCTGCAGCCATTGGCTGTGAGAGCTGATCAAATGCTGGTTTTCCAGCATGATCCTTTCACAGAAGCCAGCTGTTAGATTTACATTCCGATTTGTGTCTGATTTGCGTCCCATGTATCCCCTGCTTTAGACTACAAGCAATCATGCTAATGCTCAGTGCAATGGCATATTCTACTATAGTCACTGCAGTAAAACTGCTGGAGTATGCACACATCAACAGGAACAAATTCAATTGTGAAGAAACAGGTGGGACTTTAAAGGTACCAAAATAGTATACAACAAAGTGTTAAAAAAGTATAAATTTTATTGATAGACATATTTTCTTTAAAAACAACAATAAATGTTCAAAGAGCATATCATTTGTATATAATGTGCAACCACTTCTTACTCTACATGTTTCGCTCAAAGAGCTTCCTCAGGAGTTTTTGACAGTGTTGCAAGAAGTTTTAATATACTACAAAAGAAACAACAATTGTGAGAAATCTTATATTTCTAAATCAACTGGGTACTGATGAGGCGGCACTAATATGCAGTACTGATGGGCACTGATAGGTGGCACTGATATGCAGCACTGATGGACACTGATTTGTGGCACTGATATGCAGCACTGATGGGCACTGATAGGCAGCACTGATGGGCACTCATAGGTGGCATTGATGGGCACTCATAGGCGGCACTGATGGGCACTCATAGGCGGGACTGATGGACACTAATAGGTGGCACTGATAGGCAGCACTGATGGGCAATAATGGGAACTGATAGATGGCACTAATAGGCAACACTGAGGAGTTACTGACAGGCATTACTGATTGGCATCCCTGGTGGGCACAGATTTTCATCCCTGGTGGGCTCTTGTGGGCATCCTTGATGGGTCTGCGCTGATAATCAATGCGCTGATTATCAGCGCAGACCCCCCCTGTCAGGATAGCCACCAATCAGCTCTCCTCTACTCATGCCGTGTCAGCGTTGTTCTGTTGGCTGCTATTTTGTTGAAATCTTCAGTCATCTGCCCCCATCAAAAACCCAAGGCAGATATCTTCCAGAGTTACAGGGGCTAATACAGCCGCTGGACCTGCCATAGGCATTTGTGAAGAATGCTGACTATGCTCATTCTTTCCACCATCTTCTTCCATTTTCCCACTTGCCGACCAGCCGCCTTCATTATACTGCGGCGGGTCGACTTGTTCCTGCAAACTGCCTTAGGTGTACGTCGGCTCCTTTAAGAGACATAGCAGGCAGCACACCCACTGCATGGCTCGAGACCCGATGTGCATGGGCGGCGACCGTGATGTCCGCCGGCTACCCCCGATCGCGGGAAAGAGATCTCTCCTTCTGACAGGGGAGGAGTGAGAGAGATCTGCTGTTCCTAGTGATTAGGAACAGCGATCTCTCTCCTCCTCCAGCCAGTCCCATCCCCCCACAGTTAGAAACACTTTCCAGGGAACAAATTTAACACCCTGATCAACCCCTAGTGTTAACCCCTTCCCTGCCAGTGACATATACACAGTAATCAGTGCATTTTTATAGCACTGATCGCTGTATAAATGTCAATGGTCCCAAAAAAGTGTCAGATCTGTCCGCCGCAATGTTGCAGTCCTGTTAAAAATTGCAAATTGCCACCATTACTAGTAAAAAAAAATAATAATAATAAAAATGCCATAAATCTATCCCCTATTTTGTAGACTCTATATCTTTTGTGCAAACCAATCAGCATATGATTTTTTTTTA
Source organism: Rana muscosa (assembly GCA_029206835.1). Taxonomy (NCBI): domain Eukaryota; kingdom Metazoa; phylum Chordata; class Amphibia; order Anura; family Ranidae; genus Rana; species Rana muscosa. Next base: position 161,209,670 of record CM055127.1, read on the forward strand.
CCAAAAATATGTAGAAGAATACATATTGGCCTAAACTTATGAAGACAAACAAAATATTGTTATTATTTTTTGTTTATAGCGCAAAAAATAAAAACCGCAGAGGTGATCAAATTCCACCAAAAGAAAGCTCTATTTGTAGGGAAAAAAAAGGACATAAATTTTGTTTGGGTACAGTATCGCACGACTGCACAATTATCAGTTAAAGTGATGCAGTGTCTAATCGCAAAAAATGGCCTGGTCATTAGGGGGAAAATCTTCCGGTCTGTAAGTGGTTAAAGGACCTTAACTATACCTTCAATGAAAAGCGCTCTGTGAATGGAGGAGGCAGAAATTGTATTCAATCAGCCATCCTCCATTCATAGAGTGCTTTTTATTGCTGTGGAAAATATATCTATATACTTTAATAAAAATAAAAATTTTAAAAAGATGTGTGGAGTGCTGAGGGATGGTTGGAGTTTCTATACTGGAGTTGAGCATAAAGCCACTAATTATTATTTACAGAAAGAAATGCTCAATAAAATAACCTTATAGTAAAGTGTTTTAAAATAGTTTGGTTTTATGTATTTGCACAAGGATACTTATGTTATGTTTGGCTACTTTTATAGAGGGGAACACTAAGTTATCTTATTGAAATTACTTTTGTCCCTAAATATGTATACCCTGGCAGATTGGCAGTTGTCTCTGTGTGCAGATCGGCTCTTAGGAGTCATGCTGATTTATTAAGTGTTGGCAGGAAGCTGATCTTACGACTCCGGGGACGGCTAAGTATCTTTTATATCTGGCAGCAGTGACATCAGCCCAGACTCCGCTGGCAGAGTCCCTGCAAACCAATCTTATCGGTGCCAACCTCTATCCTAAACTCACCTTTCCATACAGGTTGCTCCATCCACTGCAATTTTTTTTCTGCTGTTATACATGTTTGGAAGTTGGCTTTTTGGTTTTAATTATTTAAATTTCACTTATTAAGTACATTTTTATTGGTTACTAGTATAAGTGATCTTTCACTATAAGGTTAGTCATGCTTCTTAAAGCGGAGCTCCACCCTAAAGTGGAACTTCCGCTCATCTGAACCCTCCCCCCCTCCGGTGTCACATTTGGCACCTTTCAGGGGGGAAGGGGGTGCAGATACCTGTCTAAGACAGGTATTTGCACCCACTTCCGGGAGTCCTCTCTGCGGGTATTCTGCGGGTAGTGCATCACTTCCTGTAGAACGCCCGTTGTGTTCTGGGAAACACACGGCTCCCAGAACACAACGGTGACCAGTGAGGACGGCGCTGCGCGACCTGCGCATGCGCCGTAGGGAACTGGGCAGTGAAGCCGGAACGCTTCACTTCCTGATTCCCTCACCGAGGATGGCGGTGGGGGCAGCAGAGTGATGAGCGATTGCTCGTCTTCTTCTGCAGACGTCACTGGACTCCAGGACAGGTAATTGTCCATATATTAAAAGTCAGCAGCTGCAGTATGTGTAGCTGCTGGCTTTTAATATTTTTTTAACGGCGGAGCTCCGCTTTAACAATACAGATGGAGGAATCTCCACTGCAGGCTATTGAAAACTCATAGGCAACACCCATGGCTGTCAGAAAACGCGAACAGTGACTTCATCTGATTGGTCCAATGACTGTTCAGACAAGAATCATACCCCTGGCTCTTTTTATTTTTAGTTGATTTTGGTTGGGTGGTGCCAACAGATCCACTTACTGTTCAATTGTCAGCTGATTCAGCAGGAATCAAAAGGAATTCAAGCCATGTATGGTCAACTTAAAGTGATACTAAACAGAGAAGTGTTAATTGCCATAATTTATTCACATAAATCATAGATTTCATGCCAGTGTATTGTTTTTTTAAATAAGTACCTTATTCTGTAGAGTGCTGTTGTGTGTGCGTGCTCACGTGATTTTTCACTGTTCTTTGGCATCGGCAGGGAAAGACCTGTTGGGGAGGCGTCAGTTACTCTGCTACAGTGTGAGTCTGTGTCTTGCCAGCCCTCATTGGTGCTGTACCTGTTATATGACTAAAAAAAAACATTTTCAGAAGAGTAATTCAAATTAGATTATAAATATCAAATAACTGTTTAAGAGCCAGTTCACACTAGAGCGGTGCCAGACATCACATGTGATTTGCACTGCATTGCTGTGCAGATCACATGTGATGTCTGTGTGATGCGAATTCAGCCATACAAACTGTTTGGCTGAATTTGCATCGCATTTGGACCAAATCTGTGCAGGACCAGAATCGGATTGCATGGGTGTTCACCCATGTGTCTGCAAAAGTCTGTTTATTAAAAGTCAGCAGCTACACTTTTTGTAGCTGCTGACTTTTAATAAACATAAAAAGGCTGGAACTCCCCTTTAAAGCTAAGGGTTTTTGTGAGTTTCTAAGTGAATGTAATCAAGCAACATACTGTATCCCACAATAGGAATATTGTGCAATAGTAGGAGGAGGGAGGGAGAGGAGTTTAATTTACTACTGTGTATATGCCCACATGTGTGACTCTATAGTCATATGGGCTGCACTGATAAGAAAAAAGGAGAAAATGAAGAGCTTAGAAGGGAACTGAAATATGAGCATGTTCAGTAGAGGACACCAGCTGAGCTGCACAATCTCAGGCTGCAGTGGGAACACAGAGGAGTTGGGAGGGACAGATGAAGGCAAGATCAACCAGGTATATTTCACTCTACACAAAACAAATGCTTTATTGGCTTAGTGAGTTTGAACATTCTGTTTTTCATAGTTTTTCATAGCCTGGGTTTAATGACCCTTTAAGTTTCTGTTATAGGCAGTGTGCAACTGTATCATCAGTTTAATCCTGCAAATATTGCAAACACCCTGTGACAGACTCGCCCAGGAGAGAGGCTTTTTGGGGGGAACTTAATGCTAGCCTCTTGCATACTGACCTGTGGGCCCTGGCTTTTAAGGGAACACTACTCTTTGTGAGGCATATGCCTGGGGACCCTTGGAGTAATATTACTTTGGATTCAGGTCCATGTCTCCCCAAGACACATGGGATCCATGTTAAGGGCCTATATGCCACATTTCCAGCAAGGACTGCTTAGCACTGTGGGACTCATAGCAGATGCTGATATCATCAGCTAGCCACCTGTCTGGGGTTGTCTGCTATAATGTGTTTATTGCAAGTAGGTCTAGTGGGCCTCCTAAGGGTCTTTCATCCATTGTTATTTGTGCTAATTAACTCAGCTATTGTCTGAAGGTGTTCTGTGTTTATACTTATGATAATGTGTATTGTACCTTCTGAGCTTGGAGTCGGCAAGTCTGACCTGCAATGAGACATCTGAGTCATCCAGCTGGTTAATTAAGGATCCTCTGTGATGGGATTAGCCATGAGTCAGCTGTACCTCGTTAGCTAAACCATTGTGTGATGTTTTGGGTAAATATTTGGGTCATTGTTAATGTGGTGAGTGATCTCCTTCTCAAGTGTATAAAAGCCTGTATTCTTGTTCAAATAAACAGTTCCAGCTTTGCAGCCAAATGAGTCATGCCTAGTTCTTGGTTGTAATATGCGGCTATAATATCTAATATCTATATTCAGACTGGAGGAAGTGGTATATGATGGAAGCAATCAAGCAGAGTGTGGGATGTTCCGTTACACACCCTATTCAGGGAATATTATGATTATGGTTTCAGATATCCACACTAATTAACTGATAACTGCCATGAATTTAACAGATAAAATGATTAAAGCGTAACTCCACTTTTGTTGAGAAAAAAACATTCCTATCTGGGTGATGGATGTACATTGCAAGGATTCTAACAACCTTTGTTGCAGATTCCTACCTTTTGTTATTCTGAAGAAATCTGTGTGTGTTTGTCTGTGCCTCGGTACACTGAGTGGGTTTAATGGGAGTGGTTTCATAATTAACTGTCAGGTGTGCAGCTGCAGGGCACTAATGAGGAAATCTGATGGGCCTGCATCCCTTTAGACATGCTCCAAAAATGTCATTTTTGTTCCAGGGGATGCCTGAAATCTGACTTGTATCTTAGGCAGACTTCTGGGAAAATTGGCGAGCCAATCACACAAGCAGGAAATTCTGTTTCTGGGTAGTGGTCAGTACACACTCTGTGTACAGAACACCTCCAGGTAGCCATATTGCAATGCATTCTCAGAAAATTACAGTGGCTGCAGATTGAAAAGGAAAGGCAATTTTTAATAACATTCAATTACAATATGATTAGTGTCGCTATTTTTTTCCCCCACGAAAGTGGAGTTACCCTTTAAAGTTGAAACATTGAAAAGGAACTTCAGTTGCTCTTCTGTTTTTTTTTCTTTAGTTCCACTTATCTGTTATGCAGCGCCTACCTGGATAGGCATACACACCTGCCCAGCAGATCCAGTATTGTCCTGCTGCTATTCACATTTCAAGATATTCAGCCCGGGTCCTGCTCCACCATCTTGGTCCTCAAAAGCCGGCTGCCTCTTTCGGGTTTAGGCAGCCAGCCTCTGATAATGACCACAGCTCCGCCCATTAGCCACTCTTATTCCCTACTCCCGCAGCCTCCTGGGATATGGGACGTGGAATACAAGGAGGCTGAGACAGCAGCGGCACGTCATACTTGCTTAGGCGAAAATGGCGGCAGGTGGCCAGAGCTAGTAAAAAATAAAAACTTAAAATAAAAGGACAAGAAAAAAAGTGTTGATTTATACTGCGGAAGGCAGCAGCCATGCACAGAGCTTCAGGTTATCTGGAGGGGAGGTTGGTGAAGGTGCACTTTAAAAGAGAAGTATGGGAATTTTTTTCATTTCTGAATCATAATCGGTCTGATGCTGCATGTGCTGGCTCTAAGGCTGAGAATTGAGCGAACAAACACTGCTGGTCGCACAGTTCTCAGTGCTTCCTATGCACACTGGAGCGCTGGGCTGTGGAGCGGGTGGGAGTGGCCAGATCAGGCTCTCAGTGGCTTGCGGAGAGGCTGAGCCAGGTGCCGATCCAGGCATGTGGGCGGATCCTGACCATATGGTTGCAATCTTTCCTGAGCCTGGACCGGCTCTGTGACAGGAGTGCAAAACAATTTGCACTCCTGTGATCCACAGGAGAAGTACAGCCAAATTAACTTTGTCTGTACTTCTCCTTTAAGTATATTTTATAATTCAACCAGCTTAAAGCGGAGGTCCACCCTGAAAAACTGTTTACATTGAAAATCATAAAAAATAAATTAAAAAAATTAATAGAAAAAAAATAAAAATTTATACTCACCCTAAATGCCTGTTGCTATGCGGAAGTCCCCTAATCTGCCTCTAATGTGCCTCTTCTCGTCCGCGGTGGGTCTCCTTACACTTCCTCTTCTTGTGAATGGGGCGTGCTGCCTTCTGGGAACTGTGTGTATCCCAGGAGACAAGCCGCCCAATCACAAAGCGCCGTGCGAGTGGCGAATGCGCAGTAGGAAACAGGCAGTGAAGCCTTACAGCTTCACTGCCTGTTTCCCTTACTCAGGATGGAGGAGCCGGGACCTGCCAGCAGCGATTGATCGCCGTGGCGGGACCGACATCACGGGCGAGTAGGACAGGTAAGTGTCCTTATTAAAAGTCAGCAGCTACACTGTTAGTAGCTGCTGACTTTTTTTTTTTGGCTGCACCTCCGCTTTAAGTTCGTGAATTTGACTTGTTATCAGTGTCTTGCAATCTCTTGAAGAACAGAACTCAGACTGGGAGAGGACTGAGCAGAACAGGGAGACAATCAGGTGTGCTGCATGCACATATTTTGACAAGTAACATACTGACAGGAGGAGAGTGGTAACTCTTCTGCTGCTTTTTCACTGTTCACATTACCTTTTATATTTAGCTGGCCAGGATATCTAGTCCTAGTCAAAATAAAAAGTCTGGTATTGGTACTTTGTGGCTGTTAGGATTTCTGTTAGACCACAGCATGCACTTAGTGGTCTGAGAGCAGCATACCACAATCTAGTAATAATTCACCACCAATGCTAAAGTAAATTGGAAGGCTGCCAGGGCAATATGCTGCTTGAAGCACCCTTGAGTATCGAGCAGGCCTAGGGTTTGGTCACTGACCCTCTAACCTCTGTATGATGTAATAACGTCTCTCAAAAACTAATATTTCAGGGTTGAATCACGATCTGGCTTCTTACATCTCTTTGTGTGACTGCATACTCCTACATGGCCCTAAAAGCCAAAAACATTTAGGCTCGGTTCCCACTAGTGCCACTTGTCATTCGACTCAAGACACATAAAGTCGCATTACAAGTTGAAACTCATTTATTTCAATGGCACCTATTCCAATCTATGTGACTAAAGTGGAAGCGTCTTTAAAAAAAGGGTCTTGCACTACTTTGATGCGACTTGAGTGCCATAGAGTGAAAATAAGTCAGGCCGCAAACCGCATTAATGTGACCCAAGCTTTAACCATACCTCCTTCCCACCTCCTCTAACCCATTCTCCTAGTCTTTTTTCCCCTTACCTGATAAATACAGATACAGTATACTCTCCTAAGTCCCTGATCCAGGTCCCCCACTGTCTCTGGTTTTGGTGTGGGGGACCACTGATTGAACAACACTAATATGGCGCCCCAAGACCATCAGTACCCTGCTGTCCTCATGTGATGAAGATGTCCTTTTCACTATCCTGAGAGGACCCTGCCAAGAGCCATCCAGTAGAAAGTGTCCACATCTCACAGGCAGTGATGTGGACACCTGAAATAAACAGAAAAAGAGAAGTCTCAGGCCAGCAGTGTCACATGATTGTAACTTCAGGTGTGGGCATTTAGCATTTTTTTTAACCTTTTCACGTCAAGCGCCTCCCGGAGATTTATGACGTCGGGAGGTGGACAGGGCTTAGGAGCATGTAAACACCGTGATTGGTTGTCACGGCAGTCACGTGATCCGAAAACTCCCGATCGCTACTTTCAGTTAGGCGCGGGTAACTGTGTCAGGAGCACGCACCGCACGTGCTCTCGGCACAGCTGTTTGGACTGCAATTCACACAAGTATGCCGCCCCTCGGCGCCGAGAGGCCGTATATTTGCGTGCAGACAGCGCCAAGGGGTTAATATAGGGGTCATTTAGAGAAGGGTCGAAGGGAGGGGTGAAGGGGAGGGGGTTCTTTTTATCCAGGAGAGGTTCTTTTATTAAAGTGTATCTGAATTTCCTAATTTGTTTATCAGGAGGTCATGACATCATTGTTTGGCTTTGTAACGGCTACTGTACATAAGCGGCACTTGGATATCTAGTGGTATATCTCATTACTGAAGTTCTTTGAGAGATATAACAAGCCAGCCAATAGTTCAGCATGACGTGTACTTGTTTGCTACAGAAGTGTATTTTGAAATTTGTTTGAATGTAATTCCTAACAATAACCTTATTTTTTGGTACCCTTTGGCCTCACTAACACAGGCGCGATGGTTTATATGCCTGTGAAGGACATTTGTAAATGCGTACAAATGTAATGTTTTTAAAGTGGTATTAAAGATTTGGCTTTAAGAAAATAAATAAATAACAAACATGTTATACTTACCTGCTCTGTGCAGTGGTTTTGCACAGAGCAGCCCCGATCCTACTCTTCCCGGGTCCCCTGCCAGTGCTCCTGGCTTCTCCCCTTTGGCCAGTCTCCCCAATAGTAACCCGCTTGCTATGGGGGCACTGGTGCGTGCTCGCTCCCGAGCCCTGCTCTATGTGTTCTAAAGGGACACATAGAGCCACGGCTCGGCCCCGCCCCCCCCGCTCTCCATGTATTGGTTTACTGGCTGTGATTGACAGTACTGGCTGTGATTGACAGCAGTGATAACCAATGGCTCCTAATGCTATCTCAGCCAATGAGGAGAGGGAGTCCCGGGACAGCTGAGGCTCTCGTGCACATCGCACGACCGAGAGGGGACTCAGGTGAGTATTAGGAGGACTGTGGGGGGAGCAGCACACACAAAGTTTTTTAACCTTCATGCATTGAATGCATGAAGGTAAAAAAACTTCAGCCTTTACAACCACTAATTGTATAATTCATACTATGCATTTACTTGCGTTCAGGTGCATTCAGTTTAGCTGTGTTTTAAAAACATTTACATTTCTGCGTCTAGAGGCAGATTAGATAGTCTAAATGCATGTAAACAAATGTAAATTTAAACCCAGGAGAAATGGATCTAGAAAGTATGAAGTTTGTTTATACTTTTCAGAGCAATTCTTCCTGCATTTAAATATAAGGCCCATGAGGTGGCTCAGCATGCTCTAAAAATGAAATAGTGTTTGTCACAGCTTTACCTTATCATGATCATAAATTGTTTTCTTTTGTATGTATTTGTTGAACACTAATTGGATTAATAACAAAAGGCTAAAGCCCCACACACATGGGCAGAATGTCAGGAGACATTTGCCAGTTAAAGAAAAGCGGCCGACACTCTGCCCGTGTGTATGTGGATCTGTCTGACAGAAGCCAGCCGTTGGACCGGCTTCTGTCGGAAGTGCATGCTGGAAATACAGCAACCGACCGACTCCCGATCAGTGCTCTCAGCCAATAGCAGAGAGTGCTGATCAGAGTGTTCTGTCAGGGGGGCCGTCCCCCTGTCAGAACACAACAGCTTAGCCGGGGAGATCGCTGGACTAACCTCTCCGACCAAAGTTGACAGTTTTGTTGGGTGGCATGAAAAAAAAAACGATAGTGTGTACCCGGCTTTAGGCAAGCCATAGATGATTTGATTTTCTTTCCTTCCACTATGGGTGGAACATTTAGTGTTGATGGGGAATCCCTCCCACAGTGCTACCGTGTTCGTCAGACAGGAATCCTTCGCTATAGCCGCAGGCAGTAATTGCAAAGAAAAAATCTGACATGCTGTTCTGTTTGTTGGTATGCGGATCAGGTATATTTAAAAAAAAATTGTGAGACCTCATAGAATGTGCAGGGTAATTAATTCAAACTTTGCATGTATTAGGCCACTTGCACACGGGCGTCATAATTTACTGATGTTTACTCGTGTGCAAGGGGCAAAAACTCTGTGTAAAGAGTAATGATGAGTATAGGCCAGTAAAGGTGCGTTAGCGTATAGACGCATTAAATTCTTCATTGCCAGTATTGTAATATGCTCATTTAAACTCGCGTAAACAAAGACACTATAGACATTATAGAGTAAACACGCGTATGCGAGTGAATTACTGCACTTCAATTAAAAAAAATCTATTTTTGTATTACTGATCTTTACCCAGCTGCATGTCCCATAGACAACAATGCATCTCAGTTCAGATCAGTAAAAAAACTCACCATTTTGTACTTCCATGTGTAACTGGCCTTATACTCCAGCCAAAACTTTATTAGTCCTTTTTTTATATGCAATAGAAGGCTAAGAGCCCTAGAAACCTTTATTGGGTTTTTACTGGTCTGTGATTACGTTGGGGAGATTTCAGTGCACATCAAGTCCTGGTGACACTTGTCACAAGGGTGATGGGATTCATTTACTAATGAAGTAGATAATGTTCACTTTGGAATCTGTAGGTTTATTTAGTTTAGTCAATAAGGTAAAGCTGTGTTCATTATGAATATCCTGATTGGATGATTGAAGTGAACACAGCTTCAACTTATTCACTAAGCTTGGTAAATGTTCACTTTTTTTAAAGTGAATATTCACTTTTATAACTGATAAATCTCTACTCCTTAAAGCGGAGTTCCACCCAAAAATGGAACTTCCGCGTTTCGGAACCCTCCCCCCCTCCGGTGTCACATTTGGCACCTTTCAGGGGGGAGGGGGGTGCAGATTCCTGTCTAAGACAGGTATTTGCACCCACTTCCGGGCATAGACTCCCGGGGGAGTCATGCCACTTCCCGTCACCCCCCCCCCTGTCTCCTGGGAAACACACTGGTCCCAGGAGAGAGCGGGGATCAGTGAGGGTGCGCCGCGCTACTCGCGCATGCGCAGTAGGGAACCGGGCAGTGAAGCCGCAACGCTTCACTTCCTGATTCCCTCACCAAGGATGGCGGCGGGGGCAGCCTAGAGACGAGCGATTACTCGGCCTCGGCTGGCGACATCGTGGGCGAGCTGGACAGGTAAGTGTCCATTTTTTAAAAGTCAGCAGCTGCAGTATTTGTAGCTGCTGGCTTTTCAAAAAAAAAATTCGGGTGGACCTCCGCTTTAAGTAAATCAACCTCAAAGAGTTAAGGTCACACGTACTTAGTCTTTTAAACGTATGATAGCATCGCTCCAGGACTACATAAAATAGATTGCATTGGAGTGTGGCTTTTCTTTCTCTTCCTACTTAGTCTCTCTTTTTCCTGTGCTTCCTGCAGTCTCCAGGGAACTCTGGTAGCCCCATAACCTATGGTGGTCTATTTTATGAATACTGACCTTCACTAGGAGCTTAGCACTTTTTTCCGTGCCTCCTTAGTAAGACCACCCATTACATTGTTAGGCTAATTATGGAGTATGGAAGAAGTACGGACATGTATCGATTTCTTATGGGATGTTTGCATCTCAGAGCACCCCTGGCCTTATGGCTTACTGCTGCTCTAGAATGTAATTAAGGCAAATGCTCAGGCACTTGGGCACTTGTACTAACATGTGATGGCACTTTACACAGGCATAAATGAATACAGGTACACTTAAACTTAAAGGGACACTAAAGGTTCCTAAAAATAAAAAATAAACATATTATACTTTCCCCCACTGTGCAGCTCGTTTTGCACACAGTGGCCCCAATCCTGGTCTTCTGGGGTCCCTCTGCAGCTGTCTCGGCTCCTTCCCGCAAGAACTAAGCCCCTTCATGGGAGCTCTCTCCCATGGGGGTTAGTTTGCGGGTACGTTACCATGATACAGCCAGCGGATATAGCCGCAGAATGTATCACTCGGCCCCGCCCCCCGGTGCGCCGCGTCATTGGATGTGATTGACAGCAGCGCGAGCCAATGGCTGCGCTGCTATCAATGCATCCAATCTAGCCAATAAACCGCCAGACTGATTGGAGAAGAGGACGTCGGGGCGAGCACAGCAGGTGAACGGGCTCAGGTAAGTAAAATGGGGGGGCTGGGGGGGCCGTCATTGCCAGGTTTTTTTTTTCACCTTAATGCATAGGATGCATTAAGGTGAAAAAAACGAACCTTTACAACCTCTTTAAAAGAGAATTATGGCCAAAACTTCTCTTTTGGATCACAGGAGTGCACTTACTTTTGCTCTCCTGTGACCCAGAGCCGATCCAAACTCTGGAATGATCCCGACACCCACATGCCTGACCAGCAGCTGGCTCAGTCTCTCAGCGTGAAACTTTGAGCCTGAGCCAGCTACTCCCTCCTCCTCCACAGCCTGGCACTCCGGTGAGTACTGGAGGGGCAGAGCAGAGAGCGATGATTGACAATCACTGCTATCTGCTCAGAGCAGACCGATAACTGAGCAATCCATGGTCATGCAATCGATCAGTTCTAAGGCATAGAGCTAGTAGGGGGACAGCTGCAGCATCGGTCCAATGCAGTGATGTGAGTGTAGATTTTTGTTTTTTTCACTATTCCCACACTTCTTCTTTAACTTATTTGTATGGTTACAGGTGTGACCACCACAGGAAGTCTATGAGAAATCTAACCGACAGAGACAGCAACAAAAACTTGACTGAGGGTCCAACATTTCCCCTGCAAAGTAAAAAAATAAAAAACGGAGTTACACTTGAGACTGGGTTCACAATGCCGCATGGAGCGGCTGACAGCTGGGCTCTGGTGCGTCCATGTTCACCGATTTAGGTCCGATTTCAGTTCAAATTTTTGGCTGAATTTGGACCTAAAATGGACCAGAAGACGCAATTCTGTGCAATTCACTATGGAGCCACTCTAGAGATGTGTGAACCGGCTCCATAGAGAGCCAGTCACAATCTCCTGACATGCAGTTTGGATGGAGAGAAACCCACATCCAATTCGCACTAGTGTGAACCCAGCTTTACGGCTCTTCTACAAGGGATAACATTCAGACATTTTATATTGTCCTCATTACATTTTTACAACTAGATTTAAAACTGCTCCTTAGTCTTTGACAGCATATCTCTTGCAAGTTTTTTTTTAGATAGGCCTGCAACCCTCTCTGTGCTCTGATACTTTGTTCTTTGTGCTTCCTCATTGCAAAGACTTGGATGGAGGATCATAGGATCAATGAGTACCGACATGTTTGAAATTTGGACTAACAGTTTAACCTCTCCATCAGTGTATCCGTTTATTTAAACATATTTATTTATATAGCTCAAGTAATTAGAACCCTATCGGATGGCAGCAGTTGGTGGGATACAGGATCAAGTGACCTCCTTAAGTATTCTGTGAAGTGCAAAAGGCCGCTTAATATACATTGCCCAACAAAAGCAATGTTACAGTAACATTGTGTCACCCACTCATAGGATCGGGACTGAGGAAATGTCCAATTATGTCCCAGTTACCAGCACCTGTGCTCTGTGGCTTAGTCTTCTGCTACAATGCTGCTGTACTACGATGGCAAGATATGAAAGATTCCTTTTGGATGGATGCCCAGCCTGATACAGTTATACCAGAGGAATTGTTATAATTATAAATATTTCATGATGTAACCTCCGACTTGTGAAGAAGACAACACTGGCACTGTTTTCTATTACCTTGTGCTTTTTTTTAGATTATTTTTAATCAGTGCTATCATTTTATTTTAAAGGGTCAGCCCAAAACTCAAATTCTAGCATTTTCTGAATGTAAGTAGGTTATATAGATCTAAACCCTGATCGAAGTACATCTAGTTTGCTAAACACTGTGAATCATAAAAGTTGCTATGTTTCTCTTTTTAATAAAATATGTTTCTCTTTTTGTCCATGGACGGACACAGCTCCTTAAATATTGACATGTGGGTTATGTTCCTATTCATAGGAGAGGACTAGGCAGAACATGTTAGTTATCTTAAAACATGTAACTTTATCAGAGTTGAACAGCCCCGCCCAGGGGGCGGTCCCCCTGTACATAACCCTCCACCCTGCAGTCAGCAGCCTCAGTTTTTTTCTGCCTAGCAGAGGAGAAGGACTTGGCTCCCTTTGGGCCCAGAGTCCTGAAGAATGTTTTATTTTATTTTAAAAAAAATTGTGATATCTTCTATCAACTGCCAGCCCGAGCGACAGGCTGTATATTATAGATCCTTGTAGTCTTCCCAGTTCCGGCCATCGAGCGTGCCAGTCCTTAGCTTCACGCTGGTTCTGCCACGACGTACCCCATGGCTCCAGGGGTGGCCGGTGAGCACATGCTCCGGGGTCCACATATGACTGGGCTGCTTGCTGTCTCACTCACAGTGGACCGGGCCGACAGCTACTCCGTACCATCGGTTGTGGGTCTGTCAGGGACGCGCCAGCATGTCCTCGCAAGAACGGGTAAGTACGGTTCCTCCTGTCTCGGCAGGATGGAACAGCTGGGCATTCCCAGGATTAAGGGGTTCTCCTGTCCTCCCTTTCCCTGCTCTCTGTCGTCCTTTCCCCTCCTGCCCTAGGGCCCGCTGCGACCGGGGTGTACCTGTGGGGGGGCTCCGAGTCCCTGTGGAGGGACCGTGGGGTGCCGGGGTCCGCTTTCTGTGGGGGTTTGTCTCCTGGGAAGTCTCTGCACGGCCTTCTCGTCCACATCACGGGGCTCGGGCGCCATTTTTTGTGGCGCCAACGCCATTTTTAGTGTGCCTGCTTTCTGTATTAGACCTTCCATCGGCGCCCATTTTGTCGTGGCCGCGCTGTGGCGCAGGTCGGTATTGCGGGCGGCCATTTTCTTGTGGTTCGCGCCCTTTTTATGAGGCATCTGGCGGCCATTTTGGAGTGGGTTTTGGCCTCTAGCACTGGCTTTCTGAACGGCGCACAGCTCTTTCTCCTCACAGTTTTTTTCATCACACACACGCTGTGTATACAAGGAAGGCGGGCAGCGGTGGGTCACACAAATTTGACCGCTTTCTGACCGCTTTGTGAAAGTTTTTTCCTTATGTTACTTTCTTTGAAAGTTCATAGATAAGGAATGGGAGCGGCCGCAGAGGTCCTTTGTGGTCTCTCAGTCCATGGCGGCCCGTTATCCTTTTGGGGAGTGCCTTTGCTGTTCACCATGCTGGGGTCAGCGTTGCGACCTATATTGGCTGCGACTTTGGTGTCTCAGACATTCAGTGAATGGGCAAGGATTTTGCAACAGACAGTAGAGGAGCATCAGCTTCCTCCAGAGTGCATAAGGCTGGCTGACCAAATGGTACAGGGCTTTGTGTATGCCTGTGATGCCACTCTGGATGAGGCCCCTTGATTCCAGAGCCTCTGTATCTGCGGTGGTACTGCGCCACCTGATTGGCTGATATGCTGTTCCGCTGACCAAGTATCCAAAAGAGCTCTGGCAGATTGCCTTTCAGAGGTTTTTTTGGTACCTCGCTGGACGACATTATTAAGGATGTCACTGGAGGTAAGAGCACACTTCTCCCGCAGTTCTCTAAGGGGAAGGAGCCGCGCCGTTGGCCGGGGCCCTCCTATTCCGTGCAGAAGCAGTATTTTCGTCAGTCAGGGTCAGCCGGCAGATCCTCCCAGACTGACGAGGCTCCAGCTGGGGGACAGAAGCGTCCCTGGGTGCATAAGCCGAACAAGTCGGCTAACAAGCCTGCTACCGCCTGAACTTTTGCCCCCGCCTGACTCAGGGGTGGGGGGACGGCTTAGCGAGTTTGCAGTTCAGTGGACCTCCCTGCTCTCTGACCAGTGGGTCTGCGAAGTGGTCACCTCGGGGTACAAGATAGAGTTTCTTCTTGTCCACCAAACGTATCTTTCCCTCAAATCTTCCTCTCCTTCCAGCTCATCGGTCTGCTTTGATGGGAGCAGTACAAGACTTGCTCAGGTGCGGAGTAATTTTACCTTAGCCCCTGGTGGAAAGGTTTCAGGGATTCTATTTGAATCTGTTGGTAGTCCCAAGGAAGGACGGTGTCCGTCCAATCTTGGACCTTAGGACCCTCAATACCTTTGTGAGGGTGCGAAAGTTCAGGATGGAATCCATTCGTTTGGAGGTTGCTGCGCTCCATCCGGGGTATTTTCTAGCTTCCCTGACGTCAAGGACGCATACTTGCATGTTCTCATCTGCAATAGCATCAGCACCAAGAGTTTTTAACAAGGTGCTCGCTCCGATCTGGCTTTGCTGAGACAGCGAGGCATTGCTATCGTGGGCTACTTGGACGATCTTCTGAGAGCTGCTTCTGGCTCAGAATTAGAGGAGGACATGTCTATAGCCAGTCAGACCCTCCGGAAAATTAGTTGGGTAATGAACATACAAAAGTCGGTGTTGGTAACGACTCAGTGTCTGGAGTACCTAGGCTTGATCCTGGACTCCTCGGAGGCGAAGGTCTTCCTTCCCTTTGGAGCAGTTGCAGACGCTCCAGTCGGCAGTGAAATTGTTAGCATCCCGCAAATGGTCGTCTCTGTTTTTACATGCGAGTTCTGGGCCTCATGGTGGCCTCCTTCGAGGCAGTACTGTATGCCCAATCCCACACTCGAGTATTGCAGGAGGAGATCCTGTCCAATGGAACAGATCTCCATTGTCTCTGGATTCAGGTAAGTCACCTGGCCATGGCTTCCCTGAGAGGGTGGCTGATATCCCCGGCTCTTCAGTCCGGGAGGTCGTTCCCTTCTTTCCTTGGGACTGTGATCACGACGGACGCCAGCCTCACAGTTTGGGGGGGAGTCTGGGGGGTCCAGTCGGCCCAGGGTTGCTGGACTCCAGAAGAGTCTCTCCTACCGATCATTGTCCTCGAACTTCGAGCAATCAGATTGTGCTTCTCCAAGTAGTCGCAGAGACTTCAGGGGCGTCTGGTCAAGATCCAGTCGGACAACGCCACGGCGGTGGCTTCTGTCAACCATCAGGGAGGAACAAGGAGCTCGGCCGCAGCGTCGGAAGTCGCTCACATCCTAAGTTGGGCCGAAAGAAGCGTGCCGGCTCTATCAGCTGTTTACATCCTGGCGTAGAAAAATGGCAGGCAGACTATCTCAGCCGCAAGATGCTGGACCAAGGGAATGGTCGTTACACCCGGAGGTGTTTCTCTCCTGGCCTCTCGACTCAATCGCAAGGTGTCGAGGTTTGTGGCCAGGTCCAGGGACCCCTGGGCAGACGCGGCCGAGGAGTGGAGGCCGAAGAGATTCTGGTGATTCTAATTGCCCAGACTGGTCCCGTGTCCCTGGTACGCCGACCTCGTGAGACTGGTAGCTGACTCTCCCTGCCGGATGCCAATGCGGATGGACCTTCTGTCTCAAGGTCCCATACTTCATCCTGTTTTACAGTCACTGGCTTTAACGGCATGGCTATTGAAAGCCAGGTACTAAGGGACCGTGGTCTGTCAGATTCGGGCTTGAGTCCAGGAGTTCTGGTCTACCATGTGCTATGTCGCTCGGGTGTCCCTGTGCTCATCACTAGTGAGATTGCGGCTGTCAATAGCTGCCGGTATAGAGCAGCCTAGATAATACTGTGAAACACAGACTTCAGCCGGGCGCAGTGGCGTGCGTCTGTAATCCCAGCTGCTTGGGAGGTTGAGGCTTGATTAATCTCCTCCATGTTGAGGCCCCGGAAATCTTCTTCCCGGATGTTCTACCATCGCACTTGGAAGGCCTACATCTCTATGTGTGAAGAGATGGCCTGTCGCCCACGGGCATATTCGGTTTCCCGGATCCTGCTGTTCTTACAGCGCGGAGTGGATCTGAAACTTGCCTTAAGCACTATTAAGGGGCAGATTCCGCCTTGGCTGTCTTCTTCCAACGATCCTTGGCGGCTCATTCACTGGTAAGTATGTTTGTGCAGGGGGTCCGACACGTGGTTCCCCCGATTTGACCACCGCTTCCTCCGTGGGACTTGAATCTAGTGCTCTCGGTACTTCAGGAACCTCCCTTTGAGAACATCAGGGAGATTCCTCTCTTAACGCTTTACATCGGTTTAGAAGGATTTCTGACTTGGCGGCCTTGTCTTGCAAGTCACCCTACTTGGTCCTTCACAAGGATAAATCTGTGCTACAACCGCAGCCTTCCTTCCTTCTTAAGGTAGTTTCGGCTTTTCACCTAAACGAGGACATTGTACTTCCATCCTTGTATCCTCGGCCGTCGCATCCCAAGGAGGTTGCGCTACATTCTTTAGACGTGGTACGTGCCCTACGGGTGTACCTGTCTGCTACGGCTCTGTTCCGGAAGTCTGACTCACTGTTCGTGTCGGTGTCTGGTCCACAGAAGGGCCTGGCGGTTTCGTCGGCCACCATTTCTAGGTGAATCAGGCAGACCGTCATCCAGTTGACACAAGTTGCGGAAATTTTTGTTGCACAAAGTTGTCACTAAATGATATATTGCTCAAACATGCCATGGGCATATGTGGAATTACCCCCCAAAATACATTCTGTTGCTTCTCCTGAGTACGGGGATACCACATGTGTGAGACTTTTTGGCAGTCTAGCCGTGTACAGGACCCCGAAATCCAAGCACCGGCTTCAGGCTTTCTAAGGGTGTAAATTTTTGATTTTACTCCTCACTGCCTATCACAGTTTCGGAGGCCATGGAATGCCCAGATGGCACAAAACCCCCCCAAATGACCCCATTTTGGAAAGTAGACACCCCAAGCTATTTGCTGAGAGGTATGGTGAGTATTTTGCAGATCTCGCTTTTTGTCACAAAGTTTTGAAAATTGAAAAAAGAAAAAAAATTTTTTTTTCTTTATTTTCAAAAACAAATGAGAGCTGTAAAATACACACATGTGGTATCCCCGTACTCAGGAGAAGCAGCAAAATGTATTTTGGGGTGCAATTCCACATATAACCATGACATGTGTGAGCAATATATCATTTAGTGACAACTTTTTGTAATTTTTTATTTTTATTGTCATTATTCAATCACTTGGGACAAAAAAAAATATTCAATGGGCTCAACATGCCTCTCAGCAATTTCCTTGGGGTGTCTACTTTACAAAATGGGGTCATTTGGGGGGGGGGGGGTTTGTGCTATTTTGGCATTTTATGGCCTTTGAAACTGTGATAGGTAGTGAGGAGTGAAATCAAAAATTTGCGCCCTTAGAAATCCTGAAGGCGGTGCTTGGTTTCCGGGGTCCCGTACGCGGCTAGGCTCCCAAAAAGTCCCACACATGTGGTATCCTTGTACTTAGGAGAAGCAGCAAAATTTATTTTGGGGTGCAATTCCACATATAACCATGGCATGTGTGAGCAATATATCATTTAGTGACAACTTTTTGTAATTTAATTTTTTTTTTGTCATTATTCAATCACTTGGGACAAAAAAAAAATATTCAATGGGCTCAACATGCCTCTCAGCAATTTCCTTGGGGTGTCTACTTTCCAAAATAGGGTCATTTGGTTTTTTTTGTACGGCCCTGCCATTTTAGCACCTCAAGAAATTAGATAGGCAGTCATAAATTAAAAGCTGTGTAAATTCCAGAAAATGTACCCTAGTTTGTAGACGCTATAACTTTTGCGCAAACCAATAAATATACGCTTATTGACATTTTTTTTACTAAAGACATGTGGCTGAATACATTTTGGCCTAAATGTATGACTAAAATTGAGTTTATTAGACTTTTCTTATAACAAAAAGTAGAAAATATATATTTTTTTTCAAAATTTTCGTTTTTTTTTCCGTTTATATCGCAAAAAAAAAAATCGCACAGGCAATCAAATACCATTAAAAGAAAGCTCTATTTGTGGGAAGAAAAGGACGCAAATTTCGTTTGGGTACAACATTGAATGTACGCACAATTTCCAGCTAAAGCAGCGCAGTGCCAAATTGTAAAATCATCTCTGGTCTTTATGCAGCGTATTGGTCCGGGGCTTAAGTGGTTAAGGAGCTGTGTCCGTCCATGGACGAAAAGAGAAAATAGGATTTTTTGTACTCAACGTAAAATCCTTTTCTCTGTCGTCCATGGACGGACACAGCACCCACCCCTCCATTTTTAGTTTGTACTGCTTTTCTATGAACTGAGGCTGCTGACTGCAGGGTGGAGGGTTATGTACGGAGGGACCGCCCCCTGGGCGGGGCTGTTCAACTCTGTTAAAGTTACATATTTTAAGATAACTAACATGATCTGCCTAGTCCTCTCCTATGAACAGGAACATAACCACATGTCAAGATTTAAGGAGCTGTGTCCGTCCATGGACGACAGAGAAAATGATTTTACGGTGAGTACAAAAAATCCAATTTTTTCACCATTTTCCATCTTTTTTTTGCATCTTGGTGCCATTGATATCCTCTTTTATCCACCTCCTGTGTAAATGCACTAGATTTGCCTGCACATTATTGCTTTGGACCGATTTCCTGAGAGTGACAACAGTGGACCATGCCTGCGTATTGTGCTGATAGTCTCCACCATGGGGGCAGGTGACAGGATGACAATGCAGGAGCACAGTTTTGGGGAAAGTTGTCACCCCTTAACAATGACCCCTGAAGACATCAGATATTCTTTTAATGAAAGCTGTAGATTTAAAAAGACTGAAAACAAACTTTGAACATTTATTAACATGTTTATTAAGGTGTTAGTGATTGGGTATAGATCTTCTTTGATTTAATCTCCTAAAAAATCTAGCAGCAGGATTTCCTTGTTATATATACATTTTAGCTTTGCTATCTGCCTCAAGCTGGCCATAAACTGAGCAAATTTAATGTGGAGTTCCACCCTAAAAAAAAAAATACACCAAAATCCTGCAAACAAATAGAAAAAAACATTTATTTTTTTTACTCACCAGAAAAGGCGGTTGCTATGAGGATCTTCCTAACCTGCCTCTTCCTATACCGCGGCAGGTCTTCTTCCTCGTCCTCCTCGCGGTGTCTTCTGGGGAATGGGGTGCGCTGCCTTCTGGGAACTGTGTGTATCCCAGAAAGCAGCTGCCCATTCACAAAGCGCCGCGAGACTCACGCATGCGCAGTAGGAAACGGGCAGTGAAGCCGCAAGACTTCACTGCCTATTTCCCTTAGTGAGGATGGCGGCGCCGGGACCTGCCAGGATCGAGGGGACAGCCTCAGGGGGCCGAAATCGCGGGCGCCTAGGACAGGTAAATGTCCTTATTAAAAGTCAGCAGCTACAGTGATTGTAGCTGCTGACTTAAAAAAAATAAAAATTGCGGGTGGAATCCCGCTTTAAGCTGGTTCCTAATGAAATCAAAGGCAGAGATTTAGGAAACTGTCATGTCACATGGATGTGTCTAGTCACATCCTTCAAATGAAATTTGTCATTTTGGAGGAACTAATACAATATGGTTCCTTCCAGACAAATGTTTAAACCCTGGTACACACTAAAGGCCCATACACACGATCGGACTTTCCGACAACAACGGTCCGACGGACGTATTTTATCGGACAATCCGACCGTCTGTACGCTCCATCGGACAATTGTTGTCGGAATTTCCACGGACAAATGTTGGATGGTCATGCTCTAAAACTTTCAGACATCAAATGTGTTACGTCGGATCATCCGATCGTGTGTACACAAGTCCATCGGACTAAAATCCAAAGTACAAACACGCATGCTCGGAACCAATGCTAAACATCAGACATTATTTTGTTTGTTTAGTTTTCCTCCGTTGAGGAACCGGGGTTCATAATTTTTTTGATAATACCATATAGCCCTGTGGTGCTATCATTAATGTGCAATGTTATATACATGTGATGTAACCATTTGCGAGACTGTTTGCTTTGTACATGAAAAAACTCAATAAATAAATCTTTAAAAAAAAACATCAGACAACAATAGCAGAAGTTGCCCAAAGGGTGGCGGTAAAGAGCTGAAAAACCACATGATTTGGTGAATGTTGGCTGAAAATGTTTTGCGAGTGTATGCAGAACAAGTTCACGGACCGAAATCCACAGAAAAGTCAGATGGAAGTCTGATCCTGTGTATAAGGCTTAACAGTTTTTTTTTTTGGGTTGCACGAAAAAAAAACCTGACAGCTCTGGTCGGAGCCGTTGTACTAACCATGCAAGTGTTAGTTCAGTGATCTCCCCCGCTGAGCTGTTGTGTTCTGACAGGGGGACAGCCACCCTGCCAGAACACTCCGATCAGCGCTCTCTGCCATTGGCTGAGAGCGCTGATCGGGAGTCGGTCAGCTACTGGTTTTCCAGACAGACCGACACACACGGGCCAAAAGGCGGACGTTTTTTTTTTTTTAACCAGCCATTGTCTCGTGACATTCGGCCCGTGTGTACGGGGCTTTAAAGTCAGCAGAAATATGCTTTTATTTGATTTGACAAAGTGGTAACAATCTATCTGAATACCTGCCATATTGTAGTAGGTAGCTGGTTTTATTTATGTAATAATCTTACACCCACGTAAACCACCTTCCACCTGCTCCTGATGAAGTCAGACGTAATTGATGAAACACATAGGGCTGCGCTTCCGGGACCCGTCACTTCCGCTTGTTGGAACGCAGATCCCAGTTTGTACAGTATATGCCATTCTTAAGTTTTTATTTACAAGGTAAGTGCGTTTTTTATATTTTTTCACTATTAAATAACCTTACTACATTATAAGAGTCTTCCGATCTTCCCAATCTCTTTATGCATGTAATATTTGGCACTTCATTGAGTATCTTAAAGGCACAGAGGCATTTAAAAAGAGCAGTGGCTACATACTTTCCATATGTACAGATGATCGAGGGGATGGTAATTTGAGTACATTAGTCGTTTATGGAGATATGCCATATATGGCGGCTGGTGCTCAAATTTTTTTCGGGGGCGCAAACAAACTGAAAAATTCTGGAAAAAAAAAACATCAATTGCAGCCACTAGTGCCATCAATTGCAGCCACTGTGCCATCAATTGCAGCCACTGTTCCATCAAACGCTGCCACTGTGCCATCAAACACAGCCACTGTGCCATCAAACGCAGCCACCGTGCCCATCAAAAGCTGCCACTGTGCCATCAAACGCTGCCACTGTGCCATCAAAAGTAGCAACTGTGCCATCAATTGAAGCCACTGTGCCCATCAAATGCTGCTGATAGTGTGCCCATCAAATGCTGCCACTGTGCCATCAAATGCTGCCAGTGTGCCCATTAAATGCTGCCACTGTGCCATCAAATGCTGCCAGTGTGCCCATTAAATGCTGCCAGTGTGCCCATTAAATGCTGCCACTGTGCCATTGATTGCCGCCAGTGTGACCCCCTACCTTCCCACTCGCCGTCTGCCCAGCACTTACCCTGTCTTGGTGGGGCAGCGGGTGACGATGATGAGCGGGGTCCATCAAGCCAGCGTCTCCTGCCGTCCTCATCTCCCGACTCCCGTCCTCTCCTTCTGATAGGCATCCAATAGCGGCGCCTGTCGTTTCAGCCAATCAGGTAGCAGACCCGAGCACCTGATTGGCGGAGAGGCAGTTCAGTGTTAGGAAAGCGAATATTCATTTGTAGGGCTGTGGAAATTAACTATTAATTCCTCGATTAATCGATTACGTTTTTTGATCGATCAAAATTCTTTTGATCAATCAAAATTCCGGGTCTTCAGGGAGTTCCGTCGGAGATCCGGTGACGCCACAGTAGGGGGGGGGGGGGGCAAAAGAAGAACTTGGTAATTGGATTAGGCCTTCCATAAGGCCATGGGTGGGTACATCAGCATAAACACATAATTATATGAATAATTTTTTTTACAGTTGTATATTGACCAGTTGCGAAAAGTTCCAGCCCATTGTTTCCAATGGCACCCGTTGGGATCTGTGCGACTTAAAATGGTGCCTTCACTACTTTAATGCGAATTAGTGCCAGAGAGGGTAAAGTCGTAAAAAAGTCGCACTCAAAGTCACATCAAAGTCACACTGGAAATCGTGCAACTTTGGATCTGCACAAGTGTGAATAGAGCCTTAAAGGGGTTGTTAAGTCAATACTAAATACAGTGCCTTGAAAAAGTATTCACACCCCTTGAAATTTTCCACATTTTGTCATGTTACAACCACAAATCTAAATGTATTTTATTGGGATTTTATGTGATAGACCAGCACAAAGTGGCACATAAATGTGAAGTGGAAGAAAAATGATAAATGGATTAAAAAATTTTTTTATACAAATAAATATGTGAAAAGTGTGGTGTGCATTTGTATTCAGCCCCCCTGAGTCAATACTTTGTAGAACCTCCTTTCGCTGCAATTACATCTGCAAGTCTTTTTGGGGATGTCTCTGCCAGCTTTGCACATCTAGAGAGGGACATTTTTGCCCATTCTTCTTTGCAAAATAGCTCAAGCTCTGTCAGATTGGATGGAGAGCGTCTGTGAACAGCAATTTTTAAGTCTTGCCTCAGATTCTCAATTGGATTTAGGTCTGGACTTTGACTGGGCCATTCTAACACATGAATATGCTTTGATCTAAACCATTCTATTGTAGCTCTGGCTGTATGTTTAGGGTCGTTGTCCTGTTGGAAGGTGAACCTCCACCCCAGTCTCAAGTCTTTTGCGGACTCTAATGGCGCGTACACATGACCGTTTTTCATGACGAGAAAAATGCATTTTTTTTATTTGGTCATTAAAAACGATCGTGTGTGGGCTCCAGAGCATTTTTCATGACTTGTGAAAAATGGGCATTTAAAAATTTGGAACATGCTCTAATTTTTCTCGTCGTTTTTCTCGTCATGAAAAACGGCCGTGTGTAGGCTTTAACGATGTGAAAAAAAGCGCATGCTCAGAAGCAAGTGATGAGACGGGATTGCTCGTTCTGGTAAAACTAGCGTTCGTAGTGGAGATAGCACATTCGTCACGCTGTAACGGACTGAAGAGCACGAGGCTGAAAAGCGCGAATCGTCTCTCACCAAACTTTACTAACACAAGGATCAGCAAAAGCAGCCCAAAGGGTGGCGCCATCCGAATGGAACTTCCCCTTTATAGTGCCGTCATACATTTTGTACGTCACCGCGCTTTGCTCAAGCATTTTTTTTCATGATCGTGAGTAGGCAAGGCAGGCTTGAGAAGAATCACGTTGAGAAAAACAATGTTTTTTTTTATGACATTAAAAACGGTCGTGTGTACGCGGCATGACAGGTTTTCTTCTAAGATTGCCCTATTATTGGCTCCATCCATCTTCCCATCAACTCTGATGAGCTTCCCTGTCCCTGCTGAAGAAAAGCATCCTCACAACATGATGCTGCCACCATCATTTTTCATGGTGGGGTTGATGTGTTCAGGGTGATGTGCAGTGTTAGTTTTCCGCCACACATAGCGTTTTGCTTTTGGCCAAAAAAGTAACATTTTGTTCTCATCTGACCAGAACACCTTCTTCCACATGTTTGCTGTGTCCCCCACATGACTTCTCACAAACTGCAAACGGGACTTCTTATGGCTTTCTTTCAACAATGGCTTTCTTCTTGCCACTCTTCCATAAAGGCCAGATTTGTGGAGTGCACGGCTAATAGTTGTCCTGTGGACAGATTCTCCCACCTGAGCTGTGGATCCCTGCAGCTCCTCCAGAGTTACCATGAACCTCTTGGCTGCTTCTCTGATTAAAGCTCTCCTTGCTCGACCTGTCGGTTTAGGTGGACAGCCATGTTTTGGTAGATTTGCAGTTGTGCCATACTCTTCCCATTTTCGGATGATGGATTGAACAGAGCTCCGTGAGATGTCCAAAGCTTGGGATATTTTTTTATAACCTAACCCTGCTTTAAACTTTTCCACAATTTTATCCCTGACCTGCCTGGTGTGTTCCTTGGCCTTCATGATGGTGTTTGTTCACTAAAGTTTTCTAACAAACCTCTGAGGGCTTTGAGGAACAGCTATATTACACACAGATTGACTCTATTTACTAATTAGGTAACTTCTGAAGGCAATTGGTTCCACTAGTTAGGGGTATCAGAGTAAAGGGGTCTGAATACAAATGCACGCCACACTTTTCAGAGATTTATTTGTAAAAAATTTGGAAAACCATTTATCATTTTCCTTCCACTTCACAATTATGTACCACTTTGTGTTGGTCTATCACATAAAATTCCCATAATATACATTTACGTTTTTTGGTTGTAACATGACAAAATGTGTAAAATCTCAAGGGGTATACATACTTTTTCACTATAAATATTCAACCCCCTTCAAAACCTTATATCAGAGCGTCTCCCAGCGCTCACGTGACTCCTCGGCTCTCTCCTCTTCCTGTCTGACAGCTATAGACGTCAGCCTGGGGGGAGAGAGAAGAGAGAGCCGAGGAGTCACGTGAGCACTGGCAGACGCTCTGATATAAGGTACAGATCAGCATCTTTTTTATATAATTGGGGCAAATAATGTTATTTTACAGAGGGGATTGTATATATATATATATATATATATATATATTGTAGTTATGATAGCAGCAGGAGGGGAGGGCTGGGGAGTGGACAGAGCTGACAGGCAGGGAGGGGGGACAGCAGAGAGCAGGGCTGTGGATGATGGAGGCACATAAACTGACCACGGTGTCAGGGCTCAGCAGCCATGATAAACCGTGGTCAGTTTACAGGGGGAGGGCAGAACCAGGCAGGATCAGCCAGGTTTTTTAGGTGATAGAAGGGGCCAAACTACACAGAAAAAGCACTGTGCTGTTATTTATGTGTAGCGCCCACCCCAAATGGTTGGGACGCTATTCAAATCTAGAGGGATGTCTGAGCCAGTAGTTGGGTTCAGATGGTTGATAATTACACTTAAATTTGCCTCTGTCTTAGTTATGGTTTGCCTGGTAGTGATTTCCCTTTTTGTCTGTAGGTGGCGTTACCACCTCAGACACCTGTTGGAACACGGCAGATCATGGTGCATTGAGTGGCCCCTCTCGGCGGTGGTGTAGTGGGAGTGGTCGGCCTGCTGGGAGGGGATACTTGGGGGGCAGACGCCATTGATTGGGGTTCGTTCGCGCCCTCTGGGCGCGAGGTGTGTGTGTGGTCCTGGTCTCAGGGCCACGTTGGCCCGAGGCTGCATCGCTACTTAGTAGGCCCCACTAGTCTGGCTGGGGCTTATATCCAGAGAAGGGATCCAAAGCTTTCCATCCAAATGGGGAGGAAAAATCTTAGTGAGGAAGTCCAGGGGAGGATCTGCCCCAGAGGAGACCGGCACAATACTGCTGTCTCGGTAGAGGCCTGACAACTTCAGTAAGTAGGGATCCATTATGCTACAAGCCCTACAGTTCGCCGGATCGGCTTAAAGGTTCTTAAAACTGTACGGCTGGAAGTTTGGGACTTTGAAATCCAGTGGCAGAGGGTTCCTGGACTATCCAATTGATTACTTTAACACAAGTCTGTGGCAGAGACTTTGTACACTTAAAACAGGTCTGTGGCAGAGACCCAACTCATCTTGGGCAGTCTGTGGCAGAGACTGCCCTGTTGCTGATTTGTGAGTCATCCTGGCTGCTAGGCCACGTGAGAGGGGACTATCCGGGTGACCAATATCCACTCTATAGCCTCGTACACACGGCCGAGAATCTCGTCACGAACAATCTTGTCACGAAAAAACACGTTGTTTTTCCTGACGAGATTTTTGAACAAGAATCTTGTCCCGGCCGAGTGTACACACGTACGATTCAAAAGAACCGCCGTTCTTTTGAATGGCACAAACACGGTGACGTCATCGACTACGACGAGCGTGCAGGAGAGAGGGAGCTGCTCAGGTGTGGGAATCCCTGAAAATACCTCCTCCCAGCAGCCAAGGGTGCAGGCAAATGCAATTGCAATCAAAAAGAAAAGAAAGTGACTTCTGGAAGCAGCACTCCGATTAAAAAGCCTTTATTCCAAAAGGTTCAGGAAACAAAACACACTGCACGACACAGCAAACTGATCACATCTGGCTAACGCGTTTCACACTATTGTAGTGCTTACTCATAGCTTATGAGTAAGCACTACAATAGTGTGAAACGCGTTAGCCAGATGTGATCAGTTTGCTGTGTCGTGCAGTGTGTTTTGTTTCCTGAACCTTTTGGAATAAAGGCTTTTTAATCGGAGTGCTGCTTCCAGAAGTCACTTTCTTTTCTTTTTGATTACGACGAGCGTGCACTTGTCACATTCGATGCCGTCGCCGCCATCTTGCTTTACCCTACCTATGCCTAGGAAGCTACCGCGCATGCGTCAAAGTCATTTCGAGCATGCGCAGGTTTTCACAGCGACAGGTAAGTGTACACACTCTTGGGTTCTCTATTTTTCTCGTCGAGATTCTGGCCAGTTTTCCTGATGAGAAACCTGAAAGCCTCGTGCACACGGCCGGTTTTCTCAGCAAGAAAGCTCTCCTGGCAGTTTTCTTGTCGTTTCTTGACGAGAAAACCGGCCGTGTGTACGAGGCGTAACATTGAGAGTGGTGAGTGACTTTGAACTTCTACCTTTGTCAACTTTTAGTGGCGAGTGCCTGAACCTTCCCCTGCTATTCTATACCTTCTACTTCTCAACGTTTACCGCATATGAAAAATAAAGCCTAACTGTTTGAGGTTTTACATCGGTGTGGACATTGCATTAATACAGACTTTCCTACCTGGACAACGCAGCTGAGGAGGTAACGTGCAAAACCCAAAACTAATGAGCGGCCCTGAAGAGGGTATTGCTACTTATGCTTTAAGGGAACAGGATCTTTTTTTTTTTTTTTTTTAGGGTATAAAACTCTTTAAGGTGTTATAAAGCCCTAACATTTACCTCCGCACTTACTGTGTCTGCTGCTCCTTCTTTAAAAGCTTGCCCTTCCTACATAAGCTGGCCCAAAGATCCCTGGCCCATGTTTCATGTTTTTGGATGGCTTTGTTGCCTTGCATGGCCCCTATGGAGCCACCCTTTTGTGCGTGCGCCAGGAATTCAAGTCGATGTAGGGATGTTGCACTGGCAGCCAGAGAGGACAGGATGTGGCACCCATGCAGAGTGGCAATTGTGATTATAGTCATTGTAGTCCCTGAGGATGGGGATCAGGAGACTTTCTGTGCAGTACAATGTGTACATGCTTCCCGACCAAAAGCTTGGGGAAGTGGCACAGTGCAAGCTTGAGGCTGGCGGGTCTAAGCACACAAAGTTGTACGTGTTTCTAGACTTTCTGTAAAGCAAACATTTTATTCCCTATACTCAAATGGCCAATACAGATGTAATTATGATAAAACAACGAAATTAATAGATTTGTTGATTTGATATAATTGCCTTAGGCCCCTTTCACACTGGGGCGGGCAGGAGCGGTGGCGGTATAGCAGCGCGATTTTCAGCGCTGCTATACTGTCGTTTTTACCGCGGTATGCGGTCGCTAGGGGGGTTAATTTAACCCCCGCTAGCGGCCGGAAAAGGGTTAATACCGCCCGCAAACCGCGGCTATTGCCGCGGTTTGCGGGCGGTATTACCGCGCTGTCCCATTGATTTCAATGGGAGACCGCGGTAAAGGAGCGGTGAACACACCGCTCCTTTACCGCTGTAAAGAAGCGGCTAGCAGGACTTTTGGAGCGGTCCTGCTAGCGCACCGCTTCAGTGTGAAAGCCTTCGGGCTTTCACATTGAAGGCACAGGGCAGGATTTTTTCATGCGGTATAACAGCGCTATTATTAGCGCTAAACCGCATGAAAAACGCCCCAGTGTGAAAGGGGCCTTACTGTTTAGCAGCTGCTTGACAAAGTGTGAATACAGTTTGTGCAGTTACACATTGATCAGTGATGTTTGTAAGGATATACATTTTCCTGCAGAAGAAGAGCTTCCACACTCTATTTTGGTGACCCAGACCTCCCCGGTGTCATGTGATGCCTTATGTAAGAGGGGTAAGATGCTCTGGGCTATATTAATTATAGGAAGTTAATTATGGTTCATAACTCATCACTCCCACAACTCCCAGGGATATCGCTTTTAAACACTGCACTTTGGAAGGATGACGCTGGGAAAATATAACCAATTACAGCTATTGCGCTTAAAGCTTGGTGTATGGGACAACGGATAGGAATAGATTGCACAAAATTACATGCACTCGCATTTTTAGTTCTGCGAAGCAACACATTGGACCATAATACAAATTTCAGTGTTGTCACGAGTGTTACTCTGATATAGAATGTTTGTGTGTGCTGGGAACCTGTGAATGTTATATGTCAGTGGTCTGGGAGGCCAGTTTTACGGATCCCAGTAATGCAAGTAACAGCTGCGGACACAGGGGACTCCAGTTACCTCCTCGCCCTTTCTAATTTGGCAGAGTCAGCACAGAGGGAGGAGGAGGTGCTGAAAGAAGGAGAGAATGGGATAAGGAAGAAAGGAATGATGAGTACAAAGGAGAGAAAAGGTGGAAGGTGGAGAGCTTTGAGTATATAAAATAAAATAAGGACATATAGGCGCTAAGGAGTTTACACAGGTAGATGTTCATCCTATTGGTGTCCTTCTGTTGGATTTACATGCAATTGAAATTAACAGTACATCCTGTGACAGCAGGAAGGTAAAGTCACCTGGTTGCATCCAGGGGGGTAGATATATTTCGCCCAGATTCAGGCTTTACGCCGACTTATACAACTAGGTGGAGAGTTGTATAAGCCCAGCTGAGGCTAGTGGGCTCATGGATGACTCATACCTCTAGGGAGAGTGTGGGGCGTCGTGCAGACAGGGAGTTGATGAGACCAGCTGAAGCTTGTCAGCTCATTTAGGCCTCTATAAGAACTCCCAGATTCATTAGGTGTTTGCTCATGCCTGGAACCAGACCTGTGTGGACTGTCTAGGGAGAGTGAACCCCTGTGCGGTGAGACAAAGCCTGTGTGGCTATTTGCTTGGACATTTAAAACCAGGGACTTAGGGACTAGGACAGCACTAGGCTGATCCCAGTTGTTAGTTAGGAAACCTGTATGTTTACTCAGAGGTCAAGTTGACCAGGATTTATTTTATTTATGTTTCTTTTGCTTTGCTGTGTTTTGTCACTGTAAATAGAAAATAAACCGCACCTTTTTGATTTTGAAAACCACAACCTCCGTTTGCTGGGCCTGTTTTTGTGTGGGGGAGCCCATCCCGGGGGTCACACACACCCGCTGCCGAGCTAACCCCCTCACAGTTGGTGGAGAACCAGTGGCAGTTTTTTTTAAGCCAGCATGGAGGAGATACTGAAACAGCTGGCTCTAGCAAATGCCAATCAACAGCAGACAAATGCAGGTTTGCAAAGGAGCCTTGCAGCCCAGCAGCAAGCTCACCAACAGAGTCTGGAAGCTCAGCAACAAGCCCAGCAGCAATCTGAGGCCCGCTTCATAGACCTGTTACAGAAGCAAGAGCAGAGACTACAACAAATGGAAGCAGTAATGCAGCAACGTCCGCAGACCAGTGAGGAAAGCCGTCCCACTAATACCGCGTCCTTTGGGGTGAGTCGTTTATTGACAAAAATGACTGGAGAGGATGATCCAGAGGTATTTTTGACCACATTTGAAAGGACCGCTGAAAGAGAAAAGTGGCCTGAGGAGCAGTGGGCTGGACTGGTGGCTCCTCTGTTAACTGGTGAATCGCAGAAAGCTTACTATGACCTAGAGCCTAACCAAGCAAAAGACTATGTGATGCTAAAAGCTGAAATTTTGGCAAGGCTGGGTGTCACCCAGGCTGTCCGGGCTCAGCGTGTGCATAACTGGACTTTCCAGCTTGGAAAACCCCCCAGGTCTCAAATGTATGATCTCATTCACCTGAGCAGAAAGTGGCTACAGCCAGAGACTTTGTCCGCACCAAAGATTGTGGAACGTGTTGTAATGGATCGGTTTTTGAGAGCTCTTCCTACTGCCATCCAAAAGTGGGTAAGCCATGGAGACCCAGAGACGGCCGATGGTCTTGTGGATCGTGTGGAGAAATACTTGGCTACAGAGAACCTGACGGCCTCTTCCAGAGACACTCGGACTTTCCACCCTAAGACCAGACCATCCCCAGGGGCGGATAAGAGGATTCCAAGGGGTGAGGGTGGAGAGAGTGAGAGGGTGGGAGCTCTACCCCAAGTTTGGCGAGAACAGCCTGGGAAATCAGCGGCTCAAGAGGCGGCAAGAAGGATCGTTTGCTACCGCTGCCGGCAAGCGGGACATATTGCAGCCAATTGCCCGGTTGTGGAGGAACCCATGCAGTGTGACTTTCTGACGGGCAGACGTCAGTCGCTGTGTGCGACAGTCGCATGCACTGCCATTCGAGGAACTGAGAAACATTTATGCAAAATGTGTGTTAATGGTAGAAATGTTGTGGTATTGCTGGATTCAGGTAGCCTTGTGACCCTGATAAAGGCTGAGTTAGTTAAAACAGAGGTCTTTGGGAATAGCAAGGTAGCTGTTATTTGTGTGCATGGGGACACCCGAGAGTATCCAGTGACTACAGTGTGTTTCGAGACCCCCAAAGGTACCCTCTCTCATCCAGTGGGCTTAGTATCTCAGTTACCGCATGACGCCATTGTGGGAAGGGATTTTCCGAAGTTCTGGGAACTGTGGGATGATCCTGAGCCCCCCACTGGTGCCCCTATGTACCAGGAATGTGATAGCCAGAACTCCCCTGAGAGTGGTGAGGACTCTCCGGAATTTCCCTTATCAGTATTGGCAGGGGAGACTCAAGAAACTGGAGAGGAGCCCACCTCCTCAGACGAAAACCTACCGTCTGTGGAGTTTTCTGATCTTGAGGTTCACAGGGAAAACTTTGCCACAGAACAGTTGAAAGACCCCGCCCTAATAAAGGCACGGGAAAACGTAGTGAAAATAGATGGCGAGTTAGTGAACCCAGATAATACCTGCACTTACCCATACTTCAGCGTAGAGAAGGACCTACTGTATCGGGTGGCAAAAAGGGCAGAAGAAACCGTTGAGCAGCTTGTGGTGCCCAAACCTTACAGGAAGTTGGTGTTGGAGTTGGCCCATGGGCACATTCTTGGAGGTCATCTGGGGACAGAGAAAACCCGAGAGAGGGTATTACAGAGATTCTATTGGCCGGGGGTGATGAAGGACATAGAAAATTATTGTTCCTCCTGCCCTGTGTGTCAGAGGTCGGCCCCGATGCCACATTTCCGTAGCCCGCTGGTCCCTCTACCCATCATTGAGGTCCCGTTTGAGAGGATCGCCATGGATTTGGTAGGGCCTATAATCAAGTCCGCTAGGGGGCACCAGTACATATTAGTTATAATGGACTATGCCACCCGTTATCCAGAAGCGATCCCTCTCCGAAATACCTCGGCCAAAACCATAGCCAAAGAGCTATCTCTTGTGTTTAGCCGGGTGGGTATTTGTAAAGAACTGCTTACGGACCAAGGTACACCCTTTATGTCCCGGGTTATGAAGGAGCTGTGTAAATTGTTCAAAGTGACGCAATTACGTACATCTGTGTATCACCCCCAAACCGATGGGCTGGTTGAAAGATTCAACAAAACCCTAAAACAAATGTTGAAGAAAGTGGTGGATAGAGATGGAAAGGATTGGGACTGTCTACTTCCTTATCTGATGTTTGCTATTAGGGAGGTGCCCCAATCCTCTACGGGATTCTCCCCCTTTGAGTTACTGTATGGGAGACACCCAAGAGGGCTGTTGGATATTGCCAAGGAAACTTGGGAAAGTGAGAGTTCTCCCCACAGGAGTGTGATTGAGCATGTCGCCCTGATGCAAGACCGAATTGCACAGGTAATGCCCATCGTGAAGGAACATTTGGCCCAAGCGCAGTTAGCACAGCAGAGAGTGTACAACCGTGGAGCCAAGACCCGTACCTTTTCCCCGGGGGATAGGATACTGGTACTTGTCCCTACGGTTGAAAGTAAATTCCTTGCCAAATGGCAAGGCCCCTATGAGATAATGGAAAAAGTGAGCGAAGTGAATTACAAGGTCAGACAACCAGGAAGGCGAAAGCCCGAACAGATCTATCACGTTAATCTGTTGAAAGCCTGGAGGGATAGAGAGTCCCTAGTCGCAGACACTTGGTCACCAGCTCAAACTGGTTGCGTGATTCCTGAGGTTGGAATAGCAGCCACCTTGTCACAACCCCAACAACAGGAGGTTAAGGAGTTTGTGCTTCGCAACAAGGAGGTATTCTCTGAGCTGCCGGGACAAACATCTGGGGTAGAGCATGACATCATTACCCCGCCCGGTGAAAGGGTGAAGTTAAAACCCTATCGGATCCCAGAGGCCCGACGGGAGGCAATACGGGAGGAAGTACAGAAAATGCTGAACTTAGGGGTGATAGAGGAGTCCCAAAGTGATTGGTCTAGTCCCATTGTGTTGGTGCCTAAACCGGATGGGAGCTGGCGATTTTGTAACGATTTTCGTCAGTTGAACAAAGTTACAAAATTTGACACCTACCCCATGCCACGTATAGATGAGTTGATCGACCGTCTGGGAACAGCCCGATACATGACGACTCTTGACCTCACAAAAGGGTATTGGCAAATCCCCCTGGCCAAGTCGGCCAGAGAGAAAACCGCATTTGTAACCCCAGACGGGGCGTTCCAATATAAAAGAATGCCGTTCGGGTTACAGAATGCGCCGGCCACATTCCAGCGGAAAATGGACCAGATGCTGAGGCCCCATCGGAAGTATGCTGCGGCTTACCTGGATGACGTAATTGTCCATAGCACAGATTGGGCCTCACATCTGCCAAAAGTGCAAGCAGTCCTGGACTCTGTTCGGGAAGCGGGGTTTACGGCTAACCCCAAGAAGTGTACCATTGGGCAGGAGGAGGCCAAATATCTTGGGTACACCATTGGGAGGGGAGTAATAAAACCCCAACTCAACAAAGTCGAGGCCATCCAGAGTTGGCCACGTCCCAACAGCAAGAAGCAGGTACGAGCCTTTCTGGGAATCGCTGGGTATTATCGGCGATTCATTCCCCACTTTGCTTCTAAGGCTGTGCCCCTAACCAACCTGACGAAGGGGAAAGGGTTGGTCATGATTAAATGGACCCCCGAGGCTGAGGCAGCATTCCAATTCTTGAAACAAGCCTTATGTAGCCAGCCAGTGTTGTACTCACCCGACTTCTCTAAAGACTTTGTCGTACAAAGTGATGCGTCAGATGTGGGGTTAGGAGCAGTATTGTCCCAGGTCTGGAACGGGGAAGAGCACCCAGTCATTTACCTCAGCAGGAAGTTGAAGTCCCATGAGGTAAATTACGCCACCGTTGAAAAGGAGTGTTTAGCGGTGAAGTGGGCTCTAGATTCCCTTCGGTACTACCTGCTAGGTAGGCACTTTGACATGGTTACGGATCACGCTCCGTTAAAGTGGATGGCTCAAAACAAGGAAACAAATAGAAGAGTGAATAGGTGGTTCCTGGCCCTCCAGGAATTCAACTTCACAGTAAAGCATCGCCCTGGCGTTCAAATGGGGAATGTGGATGCTTTGTCTCGAGTACATGAATGCCTGATTGCTGGTGTTCCAACCCCGAGGTTAAAACAAGAGGGGGGGGTATGTGACAGCAGGAAGGTAAAGTCACCTGGTTGCATCCAGGGGGGTAGATATATTTCGCCCAGATTCAGGCTTTACGCCGACTTATACAACTAGGTGGAGAGTTGTATAAGCCCAGCTGAGGCTAGTGGGCTCATGGATGACTCATACCTCTAGGGAGAGTGTGGGGCGTCGTGCAGACAGGGAGTTGATGAGACCAGCTGAAGCTTGTCAGCTCATTTAGGCCTCTATAAGAACTCCCAGATTCATTAGGTGTTTGCTCATGCCTGGAACCAGACCTGTGTGGACTGTCTAGGGAGAGTGAACCCCTGTGCGGTGAGACAAAGCCTGTGTGGCTATTTGCTTGGACATTTAAAACCAGGGACTTAGGGACTAGGACAGCACTAGGCTGATCCCAGTTGTTAGTTAGGAAACCTGTATGTTTACTCAGAGGTCAAGTTGACCAGGATTTATTTTATTTATGTTTCTTTTGCTTTGCTGTGTTTTGTCACTGTAAATAGAAAATAAACCGCACCTTTTTGATTTTGAAAACCACAACCTCCGTTTGCTGGGCCTGTTTTTGTGTGGGGGAGCCCATCCCGGGGGTCACACACACCCGCTGCCGAGCTAACCCCCTCACAATCCCTAAATTATTTTTTTTAATGTGCAAGAGACTGGTATATTTACTGGGTTCAGGCTCTTGTTAAGTAGGATAGTAAAGAAGAACTCCAGTCAAACAATGATAGAAAAATGTTTTACCTGCCAAAGCAATTGTAGTACAATGATAGAAAAAAAGATAGCGTAACACTACAATCCCTGCATCTATAAACATCCACTATCTAACAGTAACCTATCTATTCCTGTGAAGAAGAAATCAGTATACATACCTTTTTTCAAGCCGATCTGGCCCGGTCTCCAATGGCGGAAGCTCTGCAGAGGACACAGCCGACAACGGCTGTGAAATGAATGGGGAGTGACGTCACCCATAGACTTATTATGGCAGGGCCGTTTGAAGGAATTTGGGGGCCCCAAGCATATTGAGAATTTGAGGCCCCCAAGCGGGGGGGGGGGGGGTGCTACTGATTTTTTTGGAGAAGCGGGGGGGGGGGGGGGTTACACAATTTTCAATTTTTTTACTTTTTTTTATCGCGAGAGGGGGGCCGCCAATCGTGGGAGGGGGCCGCCAATCGCTGGAGGGGGGCCGCCAATCGCGGGAGGGGGGTGGCCGCTAAATTGCGGGAGGAGGGGGCCGCCAATCGTGGGTAGGGGGGCCGCCAATCGAGGGTAGGGGGGCCACCAATCGCGGGAGGGGGGCCGCCAAATCGCGGGAGGAGGGGGCCGTCAATCGCTGGTGGGGGGGCTGCCAATCGCGGGAGGGGGGGGCCGCCAAATCGCGGGAGGAGGGGGCCACCAATCGCGGGTAGGGGGGCCGCCAATCGAGGGTGGGGGGGCCGCCAATCGCGGGTGTGGGGGCCGCCAAATCGCGGGAGGAGGGGGCCGCCAATCGCGGGTTGGGGGGGGCTGCCAATCGCGGATGGGGGGCCGCCAATCGCGGGAGAGGGGGGCCGCCAATCGCGGGAGGGGAGGCAGCTCTGCTGGGGCCCCAGGCCAGCTGGGGGCCCCAAGCAGTTGCTTGGTTTGCCTGTCCTGTTCCGACGGCCCTGTATTATGGGGTTTCCGTTGTCGGCTGCCTCCTCTGCACCCGCCTCCACAGCGAAGCCGTAGCTGACAGCTTAGCATGAAAGCGTGTTGGTTCGCTTTAAAAAAAAGGTATGTATACTGATTTCTTATTTTCAAGGTTAGATAGGTTAGTGTTAGATCTTGGATGTCTGTAGATGCAGGGATTTCAGTGTTAGGGTGGACTTCTACTTTAACCACTTGGCGTCCGCGCTATAGCCGAATGACAGCAACAGCGCGGACCTGAATTTCCAGGGGGGCAGTCAATAGACGTCCTCCCCTTTTCTCGCGCCCCGTCACTGAGACTCGGGTGATCACAGATCCGAGTAAGGGGCCAATCCTTGATTGATGTAAACAAAAGCTCGGTAATCGTTTTTTTTTCTCCTCACGCTGACAGCTTATGTGCAAGAGACATCAGTCCCGAAGAGGAAGGAGGCAGATGTCCCCACAATTACCGCCTACCAGTGCCCATAGTGCCCACCAGTGCCACCTATCAATGCCCACGAGTGTCACCTATCAATGCCCACCAGTGGTGCCAATCAGTGCCTCTTCAGTGCCACCTAGCAGTGCTGCCTATCAGTGTAACCTACCAGTGATGATCAGTGCCCATCACTGCCACCCAGCAGTGCCCATCACTGCCTCCTATCAGTGCCCATCACTGCCAGATATCAGTGCCACCTATTAGTGCCCACCAATGCCACCTATCAATGCCATTCAGTGCCACCCATCAGTGTCACCTCTCAGTGTCACCTCTCAGTGCCCACCCTTGCTGCCTTATCGGTGCCCATAAATGCAGCCCATCAGAGCCCATCAGTGCAGTCCATCGGTGCCCATCAGTGCAGGCTATCAGCGTACATCAATGAAGGAGAAAAATTACCTGTTTGCAAAATTTTATAACAAAATATAAAACTATATCGTTTTTTTTTTAAATTCGGTCTTTTTTAATTTTTTTTAACAAAAAATAAAAACCGCAGAGGTGATCAAATACCAACAAAAGAAAGATCTATTTGTGGGAAAAAAAGATAAAAATTTCATTTGGGTACAGTGTTGTATGACCGCGGAACTGTCATTCAAAGTGCATCAGCGCTGAAAGCTGAAAATTGGTCTGGGCAGGAGGGGGTTTTAAGTGCCCAGTGAACAAGTGGTTAAGGGGAAAAAAAAACGATCAATCTCTGGCAAGCCTTACTGTACTGAAGAGACAACAGAAAGCAAGAGGAAATTTCTATGAAATGAGGGGATAGCCCCTGTTAAATAGTTTTTACCGAAATAGGTGCTCCCATTGGAAATTTTACCATACCCCCGCCTCAGTCTGGTGGCAACTGTATGGGATCTATGTATAAAGATTTTCACACAGCTTTTACCCAAGATTCACATATTTTTCTAAATAAATTTGATTTCCCATTCGTTTTTTAATTGAATTTCCCATCACTTTCTAATCTCTGTGACAAAAGTCACCAGGGAGAACAAAGAGGGTTCCTTTTACCTAGCAGGTACACAGACATTAACCTGTGTCTTAGAAACGTTGTTTCTGTCTATTTTTGGTTTCTTGCACCCATCCCCTATTTGTTATACATTACAATAATAGAAAAAATATAAAATCCCAGGACGAAGTCTGTATGACAAAACGCGTTGGGACGTGGCTGTACGGCATCCGGAAGTGACGATCACGTACCCTGGAAGTGAGTGTTTGGATGAGGAGAACAAGCGGAATTTGAAACTCCTTATGCTCACCGCTATTTTGATATCTCTGACATCATACACGATACCAATGTGATTATTTCATCACCTTCTGGTAAGTGCACGACCATTAGGCTGGTGATGTAAGGATTGTTTAACCACTTTGCGCCCGCCATACGACAAATGACGGCCGCAAAGTGGTTCTAAAATGCCGGGAGGCCGTCATTATACGGCCTCCGCTCCTCCGACCACTGGGGGGCACGCGCATCACTGAGATGCCGATGCGCGTGCCTGGTGGCCGCAATGTCCGCCAGGTACCTGCGATCGGCCGGTACACAGACAAGGACATGGATCTGTGTGTGTAAACACACAGATCCATGTCCTGTCAGGGAGAGAGGAGACCGATGCTGTTTCCCTTGTACATAGGGACACAGATCGGTCACCTCCCCCAGTCAGTCCCCTCCCCCCCACAGTAGCAATCACTAATGGGGCACACATTTAACCCCTTCCTCGCCCCCTAGTGTTAACCCCTTCCCTGCCAGTCACATTTATACAGTAATCAGTGCAGTTTTTTAGCACTAATCGCTGTATAAATGTGAATGGTCCCAAAAATGTGTCAAAAGTGTCCGATATGTCCGACGCAATATCGCAGTCCTGACAAAAATCGCAGATCGCCGCCATTACTAGTAAAAAAAAAAATAATAAAAAAAAGTTTAAGTTTTCTATCCTCTATTTTGTAGGCGCTATAACTTTTGCGCAAATCAGTCACTATACGCTTATTGGGATTTTTTTTAACCAAAAATATGTAGAAGAATATGTATCGGCCTAAACTGAGAAAAAAATGTTTTTTTAAAAAAAATTGGGATATTTATTATAGCAAAAATCAAAAAATATTGTGTTTTTTTTCAAAATTGACGCTTTTTTTGGTTTATAGCGCAAAAAAAAAAAAAAAACGCAGAGGTGATCAAATACCACCAAAAGAAAGCTCTATTTGTGGGAAAAAAAGGACGTAAATTTTGTTTGGGAGCCACGTCGCACGACCGCGCAATTGTCATTCAAAGCGTGACAGTGCCGAGAGCTGAAATTTCGCCTGGGCAGGAAGGGGGTTTATGTGCCCAGTAAGCAAGTGGCTAATAAACTTTTAAATCGGTATCACACTATTTGGATTTTATTTTCTCCACATATCACGATAACCTTTGGACCTTCATCTATTGGAATATCGCTGTAACTTGGTGTGCTGACTGCTCTTTTTTGCCAAAACCCGAGAGTGTGAGGCAATATTAGCTGGAGAGTGTACATCTGACTGGGGAAGTGGGACCACGTATGTTCACACAGTGTGGTGACAGTTGGAGGTCAGTACCAAAAAGTCTGAATGTGAAACTGTTTATGGACTATTAATAGACTAGCAATATTTCTATGTATTCCTTTGCACCCTTTTACTGAGGGCACTGTTTTTGAGTGATTTCATAATTTTCAAGTGCTACTTTTTACCTTTATCATATATGTACTGTGACAGCAGGAAGGTAAAGTCACCTGGTTGCATCCAGGGGGGTAGATATATTTCGCCCAGATTCAGGCTTTACGCCGACTTATACAACTAGGTGGAGAGTTGTATAAGCCCAGCTAAGGCTAGTGGGCTCATGGATGACTCATACCTCTAGGGAGAGTGCTGGGCGTCGTGCAGACAGGGAGTTGATGAGACCAGCTGAAGCTTGTCAGCTCATTTAGGCCTCTATAAGAACTCCCAGCTTCATTAGATGTTAGCTCATGCCTGGAACCAGACCTGTGTGGACTGTCTAGGGAGAGTGAACCCCTGTGCGGTGAGACAAAGCCTGTGTGGCTATTTGCTTGGACATTTAAAACCAGGGACTTAGGGACTAGGACAGCACTAGGCTGATCCCAGTTGTTAGTTAGGAAACCTGTATGTTTAGTCAGAGGTCAAGTTGACCAGGATTTATTTTGTTTATGTTTCTTTTGCTTTGCTGTGTTTTGTCACTGTAAACAGAAAATAAACCGCACCTTTTTGATTTTGAAAACCACAACCTCCGTTTGCTGGGCCTGTTTTGTGTGGGGAGCCCATCCCGGGGGTCACACACACCCGCTGCCGAGCTAACCCCCTCACAGTTGGTGGAGAACCAGTGGCAGTTTTTTTTAAGCCAGCATGGAGGAGATACTGAAACAGCTGGCTCTAGCAAATGCCAATCAACAGCAGACAAATAAAGGTTTGCAAAGGAGCCTTGCAGCTCAGCAACAAGCCCAGCAGCAATCTGAGGCCCGCTTCATAGACCTGTTACAGAAGCAAGAGCAGAGACTACAACAAATGGAAGCAGTAATGCAGCAACGTCCGCAGACCAGTGAGGAAAGCCGTCCCACTAATACC
This sequence comes from Rana muscosa, assembly GCA_029206835.1. NCBI lineage: Eukaryota > Metazoa > Chordata > Amphibia > Anura > Ranidae > Rana > Rana muscosa. Next base: position 161,249,561 of record CM055127.1, read on the forward strand.
GCGTCCTTTGGGGTGAGTCGTTTATTGACAAAAATGACTGGAGAGGATGATCCAGAGGTATTTTTGACCACATTTGAAAGGACCGCTGAAAGAGAAAAGTGGCCTGAGGAGCAGTGGGCTGGACTGGTGGCTCCTCTGTTAACTGGTGAATCGCAGAAAGCTTACTATGACCTAGAGCCTAACCAAGCAAAAGACTATGTGATGCTAAAAGCTGAAATTTTGGCAAGGCTGGGTGTCACCCAGGCTGTCCGGGCTCAGCGTGTGCATAACTGGACTTTCCAGCTTGGAAAACCCCCCAGGTCTCAAATGTATGATCTCATTCACCTGAGCAGAAAGTGGCTACAGCCAGAGACTTTGTCCGCACCAAAGATTGTGGAACGTGTTGTAATGGATCGGTTTTTGAGAGCTCTTCCTACTGCCATCCAAAAGTGGGTAAGCCATGGAGACCCAGAGACGGCCGATGGTCTTGTGGATCGTGTGGAGAAATACTTGGCTACAGAGAACCTGACGGCCTCTTCCAGAGACACTCGGACTTTCCACCCTAAGACCAGACCATCCCCAGGGGCGGATAAGAGGATTCCAAGGGGTGAGGGTGGAGAGAGTGAGAGGGTGGGAGCTCTACCCCAAGTTTGGCGAGAACAGCCTGGGAAATCAGCGGCTCAAGAGGCGGCAAGAAGGATCGTTTGCTACCGCTGCCGGCAAGCGGGACATATTGCAGCCAATTGCCCGGTTGTGGAGGAACCCATGCAGTGTGACTTTCTGACGGGCAGACGTCAGTCGCTGTGTGCGACAGTCGCATGCACTGCCATTCGAGGAACTGAGAAACATTTATGCAAAATGTGTGTTAATGGTAGAAATGTTGTGGTATTGCTGGATTCAGGTAGCCTTGTGACCCTGATAAAGGCTGAGTTAGTTAAAACAGAGGTCTTTGGGAATAGCAAGGTAGCTGTTATTTGTGTGCATGGGGACACCCGAGAGTATCCAGTGACTACAGTGTGTTTCGAGACCCCCAAAGGTACCCTCTCTCATCCAGTGGGCTTAGTATCTCAGTTACCGCATGACGCCATTGTGGGAAGGGATTTTCCGAAGTTCTGGGAACTGTGGGATGATCCTGAGCCCCCCACTGGTGCCCCTATGTACCAGGAATGTGATAGCCAGAACTCCCCTGAGAGTGGTGAGGACTCTCCGGAATTTCCCTTATCAGTATTGGCAGGGGAGACTCAAGAAACTGGAGAGGAGCCCACCTCCTCAGACGAAAACCTACCGTCTGTGGAGTTTTCTGATCTTGAGGTTCACAGGGAAAACTTTGCCACAGAACAGTTGAAAGACCCCGCCCTAATAAAGGCACGGGAAAACGTAGTGAAAATAGATGGCGAGTTAGTGAACCCAGATAATACCTGCACTTACCCATACTTCAGCGTAGAGAAGGACCTACTGTATCGGGTGGCAAAAAGGGCAGAAGAAACCGTTGAGCAGCTTGTGGTGCCCAAACCTTACAGGAAGTTGGTGTTGGAGTTGGCCCATGGGCACATTCTTGGAGGTCATCTGGGGACAGAGAAAACCCGAGAGAGGGTATTACAGAGATTCTATTGGCCGGGGGTGATGAAGGACATAGAAAATTATTGTTCCTCCTGCCCTGTGTGTCAGAGGTCGGCCCCGATGCCACATTTCCGTAGCCCGCTGGTCCCTCTACCCATCATTGAGGTCCCGTTTGAGAGGATCGCCATGGATTTGGTAGGGCCTATAATCAAGTCCGCTAGGGGGCACCAGTACATATTAGTTATAATGGACTATGCCACCCGTTATCCAGAAGCGATCCCTCTCCGAAATACCTCGGCCAAAACCATAGCCAAAGAGCTATCTCTTGTGTTTAGCCGGGTGGGTATTTGTAAAGAACTGCTTACGGACCAAGGTACACCCTTTATGTCCCGGGTTATGAAGGAGCTGTGTAAATTGTTCAAAGTGACGCAATTACGTACATCTGTGTATCACCCCCAAACCGATGGGCTGGTTGAAAGATTCAACAAAACCCTAAAACAAATGTTGAAGAAAGTGGTGGCTAGAGATGGAAAGGATTGGGACTGTCTACTTCCTTATCTGATGTTTGCTATTAGGGAGGTGCCCCAATCCTCTACGGGATTCTCCCCCTTTGAGTTACTGTATGGGAGACACCCAAGAGGGCTGTTGGATATTGCCAAGGAAACTTGGGAAAGTGAGAGTTCTCCCCACAGGAGTGTGATTGAGCATGTCGCCCTGATGCAAGACCGAATTGCACAGGTAATGCCCATCGTGAAGGAACATTTGGCCCAAGCGCAGTTAGCACAGCAGAGAGTGTACAACCGTGGAGCCAAGACCCGTACCTTTTCCCCGGGGGATAGGATACTGGTACTTGTCCCTACGGTTGAAAGTAAATTCCTTGCCAAATGGCAAGGCCCCTATGAGATAATGGAAAAAGTGAGCGAAGTGAATTACAAGGTCAGACAACCAGGAAGGCGAAAGCCCGAACAGATCTATCACGTTAATCTGTTGAAAGCCTGGAGGGATAGAGAGTCCCTAGTCGCAGACACTTGGTCACCAGCTCAAACTGGTTGCGTGATTCCTGAGGTTGGAATAGCAGCCACCTTGTCACAACCCCAACAACAGGAGGTTAAGGAGTTTGTGCTTCGCAACAAGGAGGTATTCTCTGAGCTGCCGGGACAAACATCTGGGGTAGAGCATGACATCATTACCCCGCCCGGTGAAAGGGTGAAGTTAAAACCCTATCGGATCCCAGAGGCCCGACGGGAGGCAATACGGGAGGAAGTACAGAAAATGCTGAACTTAGGGGTGATAGAGGAGTCCCAAAGTGATTGGTCTAGTCCCATTGTGTTGGTGCCTAAACCGGATGGGAGCTGGCGATTTTGTAACGATTTTCGTCAGTTGAACAAAGTTACAAAATTTGACACCTACCCCATGCCACGTATAGATGAGTTGATCGACCGGCTGGGAACAGCCCGATACATGACGACTCTTGACCTCACAAAAGGGTATTGGCAAATCCCCCTGGCCAAGTCGGCCAAAGAGAAAACCGCATTTGTAACCCCAGACGGGGCGTTCCAATATAAAAGAATGCCGTTCGGGTTACAGAATGCGCCGGCCACATTCCAGCGGAAAATGGACCAGATGCTGAGGCCCCATCGGAAGTATGCTGCGGCTTACCTGGATGACGTAATTGTCCATAGCACAGATTGGGCCTCACATCTGCCAAAAGTGCAAGCAGTCCTGGACTCTGTTCGGGAAGCGGGGTTTACGGCTAACCCCAAGAAGTGTACCATTGGGCAGGAGGAGGCCAAATATCTTGGGTACACCATTGGGAGGGGAGTAATAAAACCCCAACTCAACAAAGTCGAGGCCATCCAGAGTTGGCCACGTCCCAACAGCAAGAAGCAGGTACGAGCCTTTCTGGGAATCGCTGGGTATTATCGGCGATTCATTCCCCACTTTGCTTCTAAGGCTGTGCCCCTAACCAACCTGACGAAGGGGAAAGGGTCGGTCATGATTAAATGGACCCCCGAGGCTGAGGCAGCATTCCAATTCTTGAAACAAGCCTTATGTAGCCAGCCAGTGTTGTACTCACCCGACTTCTCTAAAGACTTTGTCGTACAAAGTGATGCGTCAGATGTGGGGTTAGGAGCAGTATTGTCCCAGGTCTGGAACGGGGAAGAGCACCCAGTCATTTACCTCAGCAGGAAGTTGAAGTCCCATGAGGTAAATTACGCCACCGTTGAAAAGGAGTGTTTAGCGGTGAAGTGGGCTCTAGATTCCCTTCGGTACTACCTGCTAGGTAGGCACTTTGACATGGTTACGGATCACGCTCCGTTAAAGTGGATGGCTCAAAACAAGGAAACAAATAGAAGAGTGAATAGGTGGTTCCTGGCCCTCCAGGAATTCAACTTCACAGTAAAGCATCGCCCTGGCGTTCAAATGGGGAATGTGGATGCTTTGTCTCGAGTACATGAATGCCTGATTGCTGGTGTTCCAACCCCGAGGTTAAAACAAGAGGGGGGGGGTATGTGACAGCAGGAAGGTAAAGTCACCTGGTTGCATCCAGGGGGGTAGATATATTTCGCCCAGATTCAGGCTTTACGCCGACTTATACAACTAGGTGGAGAGTTGTATAAGCCCAGCTAAGGCTAGTGGGCTCATGGATGACTCATACCTCTAGGGAGAGTGCTGGGCGTCGTGCAGACAGGGAGTTGATGAGACCAGCTGAAGCGTCAGCTCATTTAGGCCTCTATAAGAACTCCCAGCTTCATTAGATGTTAGCTCATGCCTGGAACCAGACCTGTGTGGACTGTCTAGGGAGAGTGAACCCCTGTGCGGTGAGACAAAGCCTGTGTGGCTATTTGCATGGACATTTAAAACCAGGGACTTAGGGACTAGGACAGCACTAGGCTGATCCCAGTTGTTAGTTAGGAAACCTGTATGTTTAGTCAGAGGTCAAGTTGACCAGGATTTATTTTGTTTATGTTTCTTTTGCTTTGCTGTGTTTTGTCACTGTAAACAGAAAATAAACCGCACCTTTTTGATTTTGAAAACCACAACCTCCGTTTGCTGGGCCTGTTTTGTGTGGGGAGCCCATCCCGGGGGTCACACACACCCGCTGCCGAGCTAACCCCCTCACAGTACGTATAGGTAATATTGTTTTAATATTTTTCTCTTTTTATAGTGGCTGCTGTGCAATATTTTCTATTATCTTTGTATTGATCTGTGGCACGATGTTCTGATCTCTGTTGGGAGCATATTTTTAAGAACGGTCTAGTATTGGTAAAACATATTAAATAACTATTATAAACAAACAAAATAATCCAATAAAAAAAAAACTGTAAACAGTTTTGGACCAGCTGACTGCATTTGTGTCTTAGAAAACTTCTAAACATTTTACTACACACACCTTTTAGAGTAATAAAAACATACATTCTAACTCTTCTCTACTCTGTGCAAAACAAAGACTATGCATACACTTTATGGCCATGCCATGTAAGTGAGCAGGCTGCAGTGATAAACCTTTTATTTTATATACTAATTATATTTAATGGGCTTTAGTTGCACTCCCATGAATAGTAAAAATGGCTCAATGTCATGTTCCCGAAAAAAAAGAAGCTAAAATTAACTGTAGGCTGTGCTAAATATTTGCCAATAATTTGTCCTTATAACCCCCTACTGCTATCCAGATCTTTTGCTGGGCATCCCCTTATTTTCTTTCCAATTCTGTTTTTAGCTTTATAAAAGCTATTCATATCCGTGAGAATTAATGCCACAGTAATTATGCCAGAGTAATAATTGGCTTGAGAAATAGTAGGCTGATTTGAAGTAGGCAGTAACAGTTTTAGGGTTCGTTCATAACAGCCTACATGCTGAAATGCCCACTGGCTGGTGTCCTTTGTGTGGTGAGATGCACTTACTTGAGGTGAGGTGCAGTGGGCAAAAAAAAAGCAGCATGTCTACAGTTTACACAATGCACCACAACTCACCTAAATGCAGCATTGTGGAGTGAACAGGGCACATATGAAACAATAGTTTTCTTTGTGCACTTGCACTGAGTCTGCAATGATCTGTGCATGATTCCAAAGGTATAAACAAAATTTAAACAGGTCGCCTTTTACCAGGAGGAAGTATGCAGAATAGATGTTGGACAAAGTATTAAGCTTTAGGGTTAGAACATCGGTGTTTGACTCCAGTTGAAAGATTTACCCTCATATATGTGACACTTGGTAGAAATAAGTATGGGTGTCACTAGGACAGGAAGGTGAAGATAGCAATAAAAACCTTGCAGAGTTCCAATCTTTCTCCCCAAACACAAGAAAATATTCAGGATTTCAACCTCCTTTGCAATAGTTTACAAATTATGCTGTGACTTGAGTGCAATGTAGCCATTAACGTTAAAGCAGCTTGTAATTTTTTGTTTCCATTTGTGCAATGTGCCTATTATAATTGTATCTACACCACTGTATGATGCTGTATAATAATGCTTGTCCCTCATGGGACTTTAAATAGTGAGGCCAGTAAGGGATTTTCTAACTAGACCTGAACTTTAGTTAGAATATAAAGAGCAGCAATTTATATATGTAGCCAGGTACTCGGCCAGCTACAGGAGCCTTGGACTCCTGTGTGATCTACTGGCTGTGGGTTGCTCCCCACCCCCGCTGCCATGCTGGAGGCTGAACTCTGTAATAGAGCAAGCTGTGTGCTGAGAGTGTGGGCACAGAGGAGGGCACAGTCCCTCGCTACAAGTCATACAATAGAAGAGTCGCTATCCTTCCTCCATTGTGCTTCTGTACACTGGCTAGAATAAAGGCTGTTCTCCATTGTTCTCCTCTGCATGCTCTTCCCCTAACCCTTAGTATTGACAGCGGAGCCTTCCGGGAGTTAAGGGAACTTGAATATGCAGCCAGAATGAACCCTAGGAGATGTAGTTCAGAGGGAGTGCGGCCATGTAGAGGTGGATGGGGCTAAACACTACAGCACACACAGATCCTTGAAAACAGGGGAGGAAGGAGAGTGTATTATTGTGTTTTTTCAGAGAGAAGGCGGGGTCTTCCTGTGCGGGTAATAGAGATGGAGAGATTTGTGCTGGCGTGCAGAGACCAGAGGCAAGATGCTGAGGTCTAGAGTGCTGGAAACAAACCACTGAGGACCAGATTTGCTGAGTCATCAAGGATTGGGTACCTGAAGACTGCAGCCTTACTATTGTCCAGGACTTCACTGCTTGCCAGGAGTTGTGAGCGGTTGCAACTGTGCTTATTTCACCACTGTTTAGCTAATTCAGTACAACAGAAGACTGCCTATTTGCTTAGCAGCCCCAAGACAAATCACTGCATACAGCCTTAAAGGAATGGTAATTAAAGTGCATCATCGTACAGATTGGGCCCTGCCGTTAGCCGGTTGAAGCTTACAAGTTAGGTGCCAGATACTCTACAACTGCCTCCCAGGGGTACCCCTTCAGAAAAATATACATATACTGATACTAGTTAGATTTTGCTTAGTACTACTGTGATCTAGATTTACTGCCATATTATAGCCCAGTATTCACATCAGTTCGTTTATTGAGGAGGCGGGTTCTTGCTGTGCTGGGATCAGAGCTGGAGAGACCCTTGCTGGGGTGCAGAGCCCAGAGACAAGATGCTGAGGACCAGAGTGCTGAAAACAAACAGCTGAGGACCAGACTTGCTGAGGACTCAGCAATCAAGGATTGGGTCCCTAAAGACTGCAGCCTTACAATTGTCCAGGACTTCAGCGCTTGCCAGGACTGGTGGTGAGCGATTGCAACTGTGCTTATTTCACCACTGTTTAGTAAATTCAGTACAACAGAAGACTACCTATTTGCTTAGCAGCATCAAGACAAACCACTGCATACAGCCTTAAAGAGATGGTAATCAAAGTGCATCATCGTACAGATTGGGCCCTGCCGTTAGTCGGCTGAAGCTTACAAGTTAGAAGTCGGGGTACCTCTGCAGGAAAATATACATGTAGCCCCCCCTCACCCCGTCCTCTTCAGCTAGGGGTATGTCACGCGACTAGGGTGAGGTGAGCTACGGCCCATGTCCTCCCCACAACGGCGGGCGAGGTGAAGGCCAATACCTGATGTTTCCTCAGGCCGGTGTGTCCTGAGCATGTACCGAGTCTGTCGTGCAGAAGTCACCGAACCACCCTTTGCTCCAATTAACAGAGTCCATACACCGATCACAGTCCAATTGTTGGTTTATTTCGTATCTCCACATACAGACAATGCGATGGCATGATACGGTGAGATGAGCAGGTCGAGGCACTATACTGATCTGGGTCCCTACACCCCCTATGCTATGACCAAGGGTTGTAGGAGTCTTGACATGAATACCTCCGTTGCGTTGCGGCCTCTATCAGGGGAAGATGTCCTCCAAGGGAGTTACCGAAGGCCCATCCGTCACCGGGTTGACACTACACCGGGTCTTCGAACGGGTGACCTCCCCAGCCTCCTAACCTCAGATGCGGGTCCCCTCGCAAGGGGCACCCTGGAGCAACTTCACCCTCGCGGGACCCGGTCGGAGTCACCGGGTCCAGGCCTCCTCAATAGTACCTCATTCCAGGCTGAAGGTGCCTGGGATGGACTCCATCTTCATTCCGGCCAGGCCTAAGGTGCCTAGGCCGGAACCTTGAACCGCCCGCACCCAGGCCTAAGGTGCCTGGGTGCGTGAAGAGATGATCCCCCGAAAAAGACACCTCGTGGCGAGGGCGTCTCCCCCTTTTATCTCCTCCCGTCGATACCACGGCGGGTTCCCCGCCCCGGCCGTACCATCTCCAGGAAGGGACAAAGAAGGGTAGCACTGCGGTAGTGATTCTACCCCGAGCCAGTAGGTACACTGACACCCACTGGTCAAGGAGAATATTACACCACCCAATCCTCCACGAATAACAAAAAGGGGTCTGAACCCTAACACAATTACACACTTGGGTCACACTACCCCCAAGTGTATCCCACTAAATTGAGGACCCCGCTACACACTCCCCCCTGTGATTTGACGCTGGTCCCCAGCGTCAGGTGCACACCCATGTCTCCCAAAGAGTGGTGACATGAAGTGGGCCCCAGAGGCTATCCCTCAAATTTTTGGATACTAAATGTGCCAAGACCTGCTCAAAAGGGAAAGGGGAAATATAAAACGATAAACATTTGTATAAGACATCTATTCCGTACACATGTACAATCCCTCCCATCGCTGTCTAAGAACCACCCCACTCTCAGTAGTCTTGACCGATGAATCTCCTGCAGAAGGGAAACAACAAAAAGAAAACACATCCTAACACTCTGTGTTAACTTGGCATGAGTGGGTCCGTCAGCCGAGAGACCCGCTCACTCCAATAAGTAAGTAATGCATGTGTAGTATTTCGAACAACCGTTGCACAACACTGCCACCTGGTGACAGAGCTGCGGTAATGACACTTGGTGAGATCTTCATTCTTCCTGCTTTCCTACTCTGACTCTACCCCAAAAGTCTCTGCCTTTGGCACATGAAGAAAAGGGAGAAAAAAAAACAACAGCTCCCAAGTCTCCAGTGAGTAAAAGAAAAGCCCAAATCAAAACAAAAGTAGGGCACAGTTCTAGGCATCTGGGAATGTCTCATTCAGAAAGTTTCAGCAGCAACAAGATAGGAGCTCACTTCTCCTATAAGTAGAACCTTGGATCCGGCAGAAACAGAGGCTTCAGGTGCCCGTCAAACACTTCCACTGAATACTCGACATCCTCTCCTTCTTTCCTACAGATGAGCACCTTATCGGCATGAATATGGCATCCAAGTCTCCAATCAGCTCTGCAATCCTTGAACTTTTTAGACACAGGCGGCGAACATGACAGGTATCGCCTGGCATGGGGTATTTTAAGCTTTTCCCATACAAACTCGTCATACCACCTTGGTCGCAGGACCTCAACTTCATACAATAAGTCCCGAGGCAAGTAGGGGTACTCCCACCCATATTCACGGGCGACTCTCTGGGAGAAAAGTCTCTGCAATCTGGCTAGGGGCGGCATCACATCTCGCTCACCTTCTCCTGGCTGTACGATGGCCTCCGGGTGCCGAGGTACCTTCACCATCTCGGGTTGCTTTGTCTTTGGTGCCCGCAACGAAGCACGCTGCGTCCCCACCATCAGAGCGGGTGATGTAGTTGAATGAGGAAAGTTGGTCAGAGGGTTAGATTTCCTCGGGAACTCCGGGGCCTGCGCCCGGAGCGTACTGTCTTCTATGGACATGGGGGAATCCTGTGGTTTACTCAGCACAGGTAGCGGGCGTCTGTCCCAGCCCTTCCGGTGAAACAGCTCGTCTATTTCCCCGTCATCCCCACAGTCTGACAACGACTCTAGGTCGGAGGTGTCATACATCTCGGCGGGAAGGTAGTCTCTAGTAGACGGAAGGCTACCCTCCCTTTCGGGCTCCACCGGCTGTGAACTCCCGACACCTCCAACCAACATCATAGTCCCAGCCCCTAGCTCACCTGGACCTACTGAAGAACTGGGATGTCCGGGACTCTCTTCTCTACCGGCGTCATCCAGGCCAGGCAAGCGGCGGGGTGAAGCTCGACCACGACCACAGGATGCCTGCACCAGGCCTATCTTCCTCTTCGGGGGTGGCAGCAGGGAGTCTGTGGTGACCGAAGCAGTGTCTTCGGATTTTTCTCTCTCAATCTCTGGTTGGGCAGTCACTTCGCCCTGGTCAGCGCGTACGGGGACCTCCGCAGAGGCCTGGATCTCTCCCTCCGGAGTGGCGGTTCCTGTGATGCAGTTGAGGCGTAGGGCCCGGGGCCTTTCCGTGTACGGTTCAACCTCAAAAAGGAACTCCTTGCATGCCTCACATCGCCTGAATGGCTTTAGTTGGACCACCAGTCCCGAGCATCCGGAACAGATCACACCGAGAGCCTCCGTGTCTCTGCATGAATACAGAGCCAACTGTCCTCGGGGCCTGAGCCTTATTCCCGTGTCTGTCAGGGGAGCAGCAAATGCAGTCATTTTCGTGGAGTAAGATACCGGCATCCACGGGGAGCTTGAGGCCATCCCGACCACTTGCTGTTCCATCACGCGCTGACCACGCGCCGGAGTCTCCACGTGTATCTCCACACGTGGCCAGACTCCTCCCACAACTTGTACGTTTTCGCGGGCTTCCGCCAGCCTCCGCCCATGAATTGTACAGTCATGGGGTGCCTCGTGGCGCAGTGCAATAACAGTCCTCACATGTAGTACTTCACACGGCTGGACCTTTCCCTTTTTACGCTCCTCTGCGTGGGCCTTTCCCGACTTAGGGTCATGTCCACAACTCCGAGCAGGGATGCACTTTGGCCAATCACATGGCCGACCTGTTCGGAACTCCTCCGGGCAGCAAAGTTCAAACACAGACGTTCTCAGTTCCATCGCCAAGACACACACTATCCCGGACAAACGAGCCCCCACGTGTAGCCCCCCCTCACCCCGTCCTCTTCAGCTAGGGGTATGTCACGCGACTAGGGTGAGGTGAGCTACGGCCCATGTCCTCCCCACAACGGCGGGCGAGGTGAAGGCCAATACCTGATGTTTCCTCGGGCCGGTGTGTCCTGAGCATGTACCGAGTCTGTCGTGCAGAAGTCACCGAACCACCCTTTGCTCCAATTAACAGAGTCCATACACCGATCACAGTCCAATTGTTGGTTTATTTCGTATCTCCACATACAGGCAATGCGATGGCATGATACGGTGAGATGAGCAGGTCGAGGCACTATACTGATCTGGGTCCCTACACCCCCTATGCTATGACCAAGGGTTGTAGGAGTCTTGACATGAATACCTCCGTTGCGTTGCGGCCTCTATCAGGGGAAGATGTCCTCCAAGGGAGTTACCGAAGGCCCATCCGTCACCGGGTTGACACTACACCGGGTCTTCGAACGGGTGACCTCCCCAGCCTCCTCACCTCAGATGCGGGTCCCCTCGCAAGGGGCGCCCTGGAGCAACTTCACCCTCGCGGGACCCGGTCGGAGTCACCGGGTCCAGGCCTCCTCAATAGTACCTCATCCCAGGCTGAAGGTGCCTGGGATGGACTCCATCTTCATTCCGGCCAGGCCTAAGGTGCCTAGGCCGGAACCTTGAACCGCCCGCACCCAGGCCTAAGGTGCCTGGGTGCGTGAAGAGATGATCCCCCGAAAAAGACACCTCGTGGCGAGGGCGTCTCCCCCTTTTATCTCCTCCCGTCGATTCCACGGCGGGTTCCCCGCCCCGGCCGTACCATCTCCAGGAAGGGACAAAGAAGGGTAGCACTGCGGTAGTGATTCTACCCCGAGCCAGTAGGTACACTGACACCCACTGGTCAAGGAGAATATTACACCACCCAATCCTCCACGAATAACAAAAAGGGGTCTGAACCCTAACACAATTACACACTTGGGTCACACTACCCCCAAGTGTATCCCACTAAATTGAGGACCCCGCTACATACATATACTAATACTAGTTAGATTTTACTTAGTACTACTGTGATCAAGATTTACTGCCATATTATAGCTCGACATTCACATCAGTTTGTTTATTGTATTAAAACAGACACATTTACCTGTTTATTGCTTTTGTGCATTACCATTTATTTGCCTTAAGATATTAAAGTTACATTATATACAATTACGTAGCCTGGTGCCTATTTCCTATATGCTAATCTAGTGACGGTAGTATACTAATACTTAAGCTCATACAGGTATTTGCAGTATTACATTGTATAACTAGGTGTGTCAGACGGGACAAAGTGGTTTTGAGTCATGGCAGAACAGAGAAACCGTCATGCCAAGCCGCTTCTCTGGGTATAAGTGCTACATATACGTAATATCAGATTGTTTGCTCTTGCTGTTTCTGCTTCCAAACGTTAGCTGAATCATGGTCCTATTGATGAACATGGAATTCCCTTTTCCATATTTAGAAAGCAACTCATGGGGAAAAATTGAGTGTTTAATCAAAGTACATTGTGATTTATGTGTAGTATGTTGTCCAAAATTAAGAATATCTGATAGAATATGCATAGTGGAATCTTATTTTATCTTGATATAGGTACATTCCTCAGTGGTCTCATTTTGCAGTTGTGCGGTCTGCCAATTTGCATTGCTATAAAGATCGATGATGGCAGCTTTAAAAATTGCACCATGTTGATACATAAGCAGTTTGATTGGCCCAGCAAGTGGCTGGAAAATATTCAGATAGCTTGGGGAGGAATGCTGACCTTCCTGCCCTGCGGCGGTGAAAGGGTTCGGTCACAAGGAATATTATGCCTCCTTAGCAATGTTAATTGATCATTTTTCTCGACTGATTGAGTTACACAGCATTTCAGATCTGATTCTCTCTGTAAAGAAATAACATTGTTGAACAGACAGCAATAAGGGGCTGATGACAGGTGACCGATAACCCTTTGCTTGCTCCATTTTCATTCATAACTGCACGGTGAGCGCATAGACTTTGGAAATACATAACCCTGACTGTCCGTCTACTGTAGGTAGAGAGATGACTGCAGTATTAAGAGGGAGGCATTACTGTGTCATGTCAGTGTGATAGGAAATCCATCTAACAGAGTTCACTTCACCTATACATCAGATTTAAGTCTTCATATATGAAGCGCTGGATATGTCCCACAGTACCGGCAGGTGTTTAGCAATGATGCGTGTGCTTCAGGTTCACTTTTATACATTTTTTTACACAGCTTGCATAAATGTTTAATACTTCTGTCATCACTTTTTTAAACAAGGCATGGATTTAAAATTACCATTATCTAGATTAAGTTTGCTAAGGTCTGCAAGCAGTACAGGCATACCCCACTTTACGGACACTCGCTTTACGTACACTCGCGAGTACGGACATACCCGCGAGTGTACATAAAGTGCCTCACAAGACAAACATTCCTGCACCATCAGCCGCAGTAGAAGGAACTTAAGCTCTGAGCATGTAGCCTACCCTATTCCAGTGTGCTCTTCCCGTTTCCTGGCCGCCGCCCCACCTCCTGTGCACAGCGCGATGTCCGGAGGATGGATTGGAGTGGGCCCCCCCTTGCATCAGATGAGCCTAATTACATGTGAGTGTTTCCCTGACACCCCCACTACAGCCCCTGAAGCCCCATAACAGCCCCTGGCACCCCCACTACAGCCCCTGACTCCCTCACTACAGCCTAGAAGTGAAAAAATGTATTGCTTCACTTTAAGTACATTTTCGTTTTACATACATGCTCTGGTCCCATTGTGTACTTAAAAGTGGGGTATGCCTGTAGTCATGATAATTTTCTTGCTGATAAAGGTGATCCCTTCATAAACAACAACGTATATTACATTTACTGTTTCTCATATTGATTTAGATTTTTTTCAAAGTTTTCACTCTCTCAGTAGTTGAAAAGTTGAGCTTCCTATATGTGATCTTTGTAATTCTGTCAGACAATACATTCCTGCCAGACAATACATTTAGGTCTAGGACCTCTTTGAAAATTCTTTGCAGACTTCACTGGAGCTAAAAAAAAAATACGTACTATGGTTTAACAATAAAGGAACAGCAGGACACCAATGAGATCTCCTCCTGTCAGAAGGATCCTGATTGGTTTACAGTGCTGCCTCCCATCCTCTCTCAGTACGAGTTCTGCTGTGCAGAAGATTTGAGAGATTGTGCTACTTATTCTAGCTATATGTAACAAAAATGTTTACATTTCATTAATGGGTTTTATTTTTTTATGTGCCTGTAATTGAGCTTTGCCAAAATTCAAGTAATTCTGCAATGAAAAATAAATAGTAATTCTCAGAAGGAAAAGTTGGGTACTCTTACCGATTAGGGTGGACACACATACCGTACGGCAGTGGGTCAAACAAGCTCTGAACCTTTGGTTCCTGTTGAAGACCATTAGAGTCAAAACGCGTTGAGCTCTGAACCTTTTGCCCCTGTTGAAGACCATTAGAGTCGAAACGCGTCGGAGTCAAAACTTCTTTGACCCACTGCCGTACGGTACGCGTGTCCACCCTATTTGGTAAGAGTACCCAATTTTTCCTTCTGAGAATTCCTTGAAGTTACTGCAGGCATTTGAATCGTTCACTTAGATCATATGTTGACACATTCGTTGGAAGCCTATTCCCCTTTGTGTCTTTGTTTGGATTTTGGTGTTCACTTTGTGTGCATTTACACTGTGTTTTTCTTTTGACTTACAATTTTTTGATTTGCAGTGTACTTATCAACATTTTTTCACATATTTTCACATGTATGTGATATAGTGGGTTCACCTACTGTATCTCCCTTCATTGTTATTGAGAGCTAGTGATTCCTTGCCACTACTCTCCTTTTAAGACAAAAATCTCCTGCGCTCTCGGTGTATCGTCAAAAACAGGTGGTGAGGTTCTCTCTAGAGGCAAAGTTTAGAATCTTGCAGCCCTCCTCAGAACAATGGGTGTTCATATGGCTAGAAAAAGAAAGAAAAAAGGAGGGCGCACCGACCTAGCGCAATACCACTTAAAGGTTTATTAAAATGTGATTAAAAAATGGATGTTTTGGGGTATCGTCTGACCATCTCTGTTGTTGAGTCCAGTCGATGGATGCCGAGAATTCCAGCCTTTTTGTCTGATACGCTTGTACCAAAGCTCTGTCTTTGAGTAGGACTATTGCTTTTTTAATCACATTTTAATAAACCTTTAAGTGGTAATGCGCTACTACTCTCCTTTTGTCACTGTGTGTTTTCCCTGTTTTTTCAGCTTTATGTACAGATGTTTCCATACATTTGGTTTCATCGCACAGTGCTACACAAATTTTTGTACATTGCTTTGGACCAGTGGTTCTCAACTCCTGTCCTCAGGACCCACTAACAGGCCAGATTTTAAGTATTACCTTGGTGAGATGCAGACTAGAATACTGCAATCCCTGAGCAGCAAATTATATCACCTGTGATGCATTTCAGTTATCTTGCAAACCTGGCCTGTTGGTGGGCCCTGAGGACTGGAGTTGAGAACCACTGCTTTAGACTTTGTTTGTTTAAAAGAGAAGTATGGGTTTCCTTTTTTTTTTGCTGACATCTATTCTATGTGAGCTGCTGATATCTATAAACCCTTCCAGCCCTCTCAGACGTGCCCCCATTCTGTTAAAATCAAGATAAATACCTGTGGGAGGTTCTACAGTCTTTCATACAGCATCATCCTGACAATGGTCTGGATATGAAGTCTTGATCCACCCCCTTTCCTGTCATTTTGTTTGATTGATGTCGGCTCTCCACCCTCTGCTTGTTCCTGAGACTTCACAGAGCATAGCTGCTCCCCCCTCCCTTCTCACTCCTCTCTCCTCCCCCTCTCTCCTCCTCTGCAGCATGTTTCAATAGTCATAAGAGTCGGCAGAGATTTCAGCACTTCAGTGAGTGTAATGTGAGAGAAGTCACTGATAGTGCTGTGTATGAGAATCTACACTATATATTTCTATCTATCAGCACAGCCACGTCTCTTAGGGGAGGGGGGACAGAGGCAGGGGGTGTGTTGGTGAAGATGTACACACCCCTTGAAACTTTTCAAACTGAAAATGGACCTTTTTGCCAACTGAAGGAAAGTTCATGTGCACATGCTATAAAAACTAAAAGAGGTTTGGAAAAAAGATTAGCTGATATGTGACTAATGTGATATGTACTAGCTATTTAACCCATCCCATACTTCTCCTTTAAGTGTTAGCAGCTTCCGTTTCTTTGTTTATTAGGTTTAGCGCAGTATTTTCCCCCTTCATCTCACACTTTCAAGTGCAGTCGCTGTAGATCTGAGGGGGACATGCAAGAAAAATAAAAAACAGCATTTTAGCTTGCACATGATTGGATAATAAAATCAGCAGAGCTTCCCCTCATTTCAGATCTTCCCCTCAGATCTACAGAGACTGCACTTCCAAGTGCACTTGCAGTGCACTTGGAGTGCAAAGTGGATTTGCCTTTCGTAAATAACCCCCAATATGCCTGAATCTTGATTATTGCTTATTGTTTTAAAATCAAGCCAATTATTACAAGTTTTTTTAATAAAGGATTAATTAATAAGGATGAGATATAAACCATTGTCATTATATCTAATGGATTTAGTATGTTGTTGTTTTTTTGTAATGACCCAGATAGCCAACAAGTGTGCTACGAATTTAAAAATGACTAGCTAAGCTATTGCTAGATCTGCCAGGATTCATAATTTTGTTGCAGAATTGCAGCAAGTCTTCATTGCATGACTCCAGATCAACTTTCTTTGCAAACATTCTGCAAGTCTGCTGCAAGTTCTGTTTCAGTTATGTTGTGCAATAGTCATCCCACCACAGGGGGTCACTGTGGCTGAATTTTCATGATGTAGACTTGCAGAGCTCTTGTGCAAATTTGCTACAAATTGGAAATGTGTCAGCTAGAACTTGTGCTTCAAGTGCTCTGCAAGTGTACAACTGAACACTGCCACAAAGTTGTCCTTGCTATCTGGGGATTTGCTCTTTATTATAACACAACATACAATTTGTAATTGTTTTTTTTTAAATAATTGATATTCTTTTCATCAATTTGAACAATGATATTAAATTAGTTGGAGGTGAAATTTGTAAACAGTTATTTTCAAAATACTGATATTCAGTGGCTGTATGTTGTGGTGTGATCTACAATAACAATTCTTCCTGCACAACATTTGGGAATAAAAAATATGTTTGCATAGTTACATATATAATTTGTTTTTGTGTGTAATTCTTAGTGTAAAAAAAGGTAATGACGGCGCTGTCAAATGGGGAGGGAAAAGGAAAGTGAGGAATGAGCAAGACAAAAACTGGAGTCTTGACCCAAAAAAAGGCAAATGTGTATAAGCCCACGTTCACACTGGGGCTGCGGGAGTGAAGCCTGCGAGTTCAGCTGAACTCGCACGATTTCACTCCTGCTGGCAGTCCTGATTTCAGCCGCGATTTCAAAAACATCTGAAACAAATGTCAATGTAAATCACGGCTGAAATCGCAAAAAGTAGTACAGAAACTACTTTTTGTAATCGGTGCAGCACCGCAGATGCGGCGTCGCACCGATTAGGACGGTGCCATTGCCCGCAATTTGCGGCAAATTTCGCCGATTTGACATGCGATTTGACATGTCAAATCGCACCAGTGTGAACCAGGGCTAAGTGCCAGAACCGAACTGGCCAATCATTGAATACTCATGTGCAAAGTAAGAGCCGGTTCACACAGGGGCAACACGACTTTAACACGACTTCAGACTTCAACACGACTCAGACACGACTTGAGCATGAATCACAGAGCGACTAAGTGGTGATTTACAACACGACTGAAGTTGCCTCCAGGACAGGAGACATTCCAGTGGGCAATAAAACAAGAATCAGCTCTGTGGGAGGGAGGGGTTTGCCTGAGAAATGTATGTTCTCATCCTGTAAAGTTGCCTTCAAAATGAACACTGATCAGACTTCTAAGCGACTTCCATTGAAATCAATGGTACAAGTTGCCTACACGTCGCCTAGAAGTCTGATTGAAGTAGTACAGGAACCTTTTTTGAAGTCGGAGCGACTGCAGTCGTGTGCATTAAAACATCTCCATTCACTTCAATTTGTTTTAAAAATAGCACGACTTGAGGCAACTCGGGGCGACCAGAAGTTGCGTCCGGAGTCACCCCTGTGTGAACCGGGTCTTAATGTGTCAAACAATAATCATATAACACCTCAATAAATTGCTACATATACAATGTCCAGAAATAAATAATCCAAAAAAAAAACACATGTGATACAAAAAATGTATATAAACACAGTCTGTTATGAAACACATATGCTTGAGTATTGGAATAAAGGTAAAGATAAAGTCTGGTGTATAGTGAATCCCGTCACCAAAATTGCACAGCGTGCTGACAAATTCTTCAGTGTGAGACACCTCTGTGTTTGCAAGCAGCTCACCTCACTGCTGTTGGATAAACAGCGTAGATATATCCCAAATATAGCTGGAGGGAGTGGTTGCAGTGGTATAGTGGTCTCCTTCCAGTTGTTGCAATGATCTCAGTCACAGGTATGTAACATACATGGAGACACAAGCATAGGGAAAGAGGTTCATAGCATAACTCTGTGGGAATCCATAGTGGAGCAAAAGCTAATCACACAGTGTTAAAATCACTTTTTGAAAGAGAGTGTGGGCATCAATCCACGAACGCCGAGTTCGTCAGCCCCAAGTGTGTGCTTTGATCCACTCTTGCTTCCCAAATGTTAATAGCTAAGGACTCGTTGGACAGCGGTGCAAATGAAAAGAAGGATACTCATAGTATAAACCCGTAGGGAGAACGTATTTATTTAGCCATGATAAACAATAAAAACTCACATTTGCAGAGGTTTGCGATAAAAAAATGTATCCACAAGCACCGAGCTCGTCTCCTGCCGTCAGGCTGTAGGTGTACCTAGTGCTCCAATCCCGACGCGTGCCGTCACATCACGTGACTTCATCAGGGGATGACACTAGGTAAATTACATGGGTTTAAGTAGTCTTCATAATAGAGCGCCTGTCAGTCATTTTTTTGAAGTCCACCATTATAGTGAATGGTGTCGGCCTTACGCTTGTGCGTCCGCCATTTTGCCTAGAACCACGGCATGTAATCAACATGACAGGGTATAGGACGGTGTGTAAGATGGGCGGGTGAGGCTGGACAAGGGGGAGGGGCTGTACATTGTCTGTGAAGGTGTATAGACACCTAACGCTGACTAACGATGCTATGTGCCTCGGGGACAGTTGGCAGACTGGCTTGGGAACGAGGACGGACAGACTCTATTGCACAGTCCTAAAGTAATGTACTAATTCTTAGTACATTACTGAATACAAGAACAGAGGGGCTGAATTAATGCAGAGGGGGATTTAAAGGAATCATCTTCAATCACTGGGAGTACCTTCGCCATAAATATGGGTGAGATAAAAACAAGCCACGTCCCTACAGAAAGTGCTTTTCAACAGGGCAGGTGGCAGATTTTGCAGTGAGTGAGATATATTCTTCACAGACAGGTGGAAAAATTCTGAGGATGCCACTCGTCCACAAAGGCCACTTATAGACTTGGAAGTATGAAGCCAAAAATAAGTCTTACACAAACTCAAAGGAGCAAAAATTCCAACAACTACAAAGAAAGATATGAATTCTACATGCATGATACAAGGCCTCTCAGCATTTGATGACAGTGTTCTAAACCCAACAGGAGTACAGCATGGGGACAGGATCAATGCCCAAGTGTTGTCGTATTATTCACATTCTTCTGTACCTTTGTATATTTTGTAAGACTACATTGCATCCCCATCGACTGGAAACTCACATATTACAAAAGGTACACTAAGAAGCAAATAATATAAATCGATTGCCTAAATCTGAAGGTAAGTGCAAGATGAGTTAACTCTCCCCAGTAACTTGTGTGATTTATTTTTGGATTGTGGACACTGGGCAGAGGTCTGTGAGTTTATTTCAGACTTTTGCAGGCGCTTTGGGCTCTTGACCTGATTCACTGTAATGCTTATAAACCCAGGGCCATGGGAGCGATTAACGTAACATGATGCCACGCATGTCCCAAATATAACCACATGGATCAGGCTTATTAGACAACACTCTCTACACACTTACACTTCCTGCAGCCACAGTCCATGCAGGGAGGAAAAATACTGAGCAAGCCGCGTTCCCCTTACTGTAAGCCATGTCTGCTATAAACCCCTGGACAGGACATATATTTTCCATAAGTTCAGGGGAAGCCACAGAAACCTTTTAATGCATGTCTCTTATTAGTTTAATTTAAAATTATACCAAACAGACCCCTAAGTGAACTGAAGACCACAGTGTGGAAATTGATAAAATATTAATATTGTGACAAACCCGCGCTCACCACTTACCTATGTATCGTAAAGTGCAAATATGGTGAATTTAAATACAGCAAACAAATATAATATAAACAAATAAAAGTACTAGTGAATAAAATGAGTTATGTGTGTGTCCCATTCATATATAAATATGTTGCGCCAACCTCACTGAGGGTGTAGTGTCCACCTGCACTCCTCTAATAAAATTATATATATAAACACACCAAATGTAGCAATACACCTCTTCTCAACTCAATAACCATAAAACATTAAGTGCACGAGATAAATTCTGCAAATACCTGTAAATATATCAAACTAGATACACAGTGTAATTCAGATCAATGTTTTATGACTATAACAGTCTATGATTGATGTTTTCTACAAAAACACATCTTCTAAATTCCTTGCACCTTGTTATACTCTTTACTTGTGCTTTTACTCTTCTTATCGTGATTCCCACCACCACTCTATTTGTGTTTTCACCTCCGCCCATAGACTTAAAGCGGACCCTCAGTAATTTTTTTCAACTTTCCATCTATTAAATCTTCTGCCCTTGTTGTTTTAACTTTGGATAGATAAAAAAAAAATTCTGCCAGTAAATACCTTATACAACCCACTTCCTGTTTCTTGTCTGGTCATTAGCCTAGGCTTATGACATCATGCACAGCTCTCTCTTTCACTCTTGTGAGAGTTTGCCAGGAAGGGAGGGGGGTTGAGTCATAAGAGGGCCCAAGGAGAGCTGCAGGGCTGCAGAGCTGGAGGTGTGCCTCTGCGTATCTGTGTAAATCCAGGAAGTGAACAGGCAGCAGCTTCAGCTGCCCACAGTTAAAATGGTTGCAGCCTGCAAAGTGGTTGGAGGGAAGCTTCAGAACGGCAAAGATGTTTTTATTACAAATTATGTGAGCACACTGCAGTTCCTCTTTAAAGAGTTTTTAGGTCAAGTGCACTTTTTCCCCTCTGGGGGGGGGGGGTACATTTTAGAACTTTATTTATTGTAGGAAAGATTTAAAGCAACTTTGTAATTATGGTGCTTTAACCACTTCAAGCACTTTTACCCCCTCTTTGCGAACATTGTACTACTCTGGGGAAGTGATGTGTATTAATGTGTATTTTTTTACACATTATGATTGCTTATAGCAATGAATTTAATTGCTATAAGCAAACATTTTACTAAATTAAATTGATTTATTCCGTTTGTTTTGTTGTGATAAGCTGTGATTCGCCACAGTTAATCACACGATACAGATGGGCTATAATTGGCCCCGTCTGTACCATGTGATCACTGTGACCAGTTACAGCTAACAGCACAATTGTAACAATGAATGTCATGAAAGGAAGTCATTCATTGTTTACAACTGTCATGTGACCTGCTGTGATTGGTCACAGTAATCACGTGGTACTGGCAACGGGCCGGTACACTGATCATTCAACGGCTGTCTGGTACACACAGCCGCATACGAGGCTCATTCCGGGATTACGTTATATATTGTCTACCAGGAACGACAAAAGTCCCTCGGCCGACAAAATGCTATATGTCGGGCGGAAACTGGTTAAAGTTTTCTTCCATTCACTGTTATCTTCTTACCATCTCCACTTGTTAAGGCTCCTTTTATACTTAGCAATTCTGGCCACGATTCCAAATCCGGCGGTGATTTCTGCACAACTTGCGCTTGGATCGCTCAGCAATTGCGACAAGCCATGTCTTTCAAAATCCTGTGAAGCTTGTCGCCTGAAAAGGAGTGAATGGGCTGGCCCTATGCAAAATGGAAAAATTGCGTGCAAATCGCTCCACAAAATTGTTCCCCCTATAGGCCTACACAATGATGTGGATAGGGCCTTAAAGTGATCGTAAAGGTTTTTTTTTATTATAACAAACACGTCATTCTTACCTGCTCTGTGCAAGGGTTTTGTACAGAGCAGCCCTGATCCTCCTTTTCTGGGGTTCCCCGGCAGCGCTCCTGGCTCCTCCTCTTCGGCGAGAGCCCCCACGGAGAGCTGATTTCCATGGGGCACCCGTACGGGCACGCTCCAGATTCCCGCTGCTGCGTCCATTGACACAGACAGTAGGACTCGGCCTCACCCCCGGCTCCCATGTCGCTGTATTTGATTGACAACAGCGGGAGTCAATGGCTCCTGCAGCTATCAATCTATCCAATGAGGGACCGAGACAGTGGCTGGAGCTGCTAGGCTCGTGCTCATCGCTGGAGCGAAAAAGGGGGGCTCTGGGGGGCTGCTGCAGCCCAAAAGGTTTTTTACCTTAATGCATAGAATGCATTAAGGTGAAAAACCATGAGACTTTACAACTCCTTTAAAGCTGAACTAGGCAGCTGAAATATGGTGTCTACGGGACAGGAAATGATGGGGAATATCCCGAGTGCAGACACAGACAGCAATTCAAACTTGACCATGGTTTTAACCCTTCTTGTGTCTATTTAAAAGAAAAGAAAAAAAAATGGTTTTGGCTGTGATTAGGATTTTCATCTTGTAACTACAATATATTACTGACCAAAGTGATATATGGGTAATATAATACAGAAATATGTGAAGGGATGGCTGCAGCTCTACATCAGAAATATGCCACTTAAGGCTAGCAGTTTTCACATGTTCAGGTGTAAGTTGGAAAGTGCAGGACTGACAAAAGTCCATAAAGAATTATTCAGTATTTTACAACCCATCAGGTTAAAGTTTCACTCTAAGCAAACATTGAAAAATTATGTTTAACCACTTCAATACCATGCACTTATGCACCTTCCCGCCCAGACCAATTTTCAGCTTTCAGTACTCTCACACTTTGAATGACAATTACTTAGTCATGCTACACTGTATCCAAACAACATTTTTATCATTTTCTTCTCACAAATAGAGCTTTCTTTTGGTGGTATTTAATCGCCACTGGATTTTTTATTTTTTGCGATATAAGCAAAAAAAACAGCAATTTTTTAAAAAAAAAAACACTTTTTTTTAGTTTCTATTGTAAAATTTTGCAAATAAGTAATTTTTCTTCATAAATTTGTGCCAAAATGTATACTGCTACATATCTTTGGTAAAATGAACCCAAATTAGTGTATATTATTTGGTCTTTGTGAAAGTTATAGAGTCTACAAACTATGGTGGCAATCACTGAAAATTTATCACATCTGATCACGCCTGATGTACTGAAGGGATATCTCATTTCTTGAGACACTAACAAGCGAGGAAAGTACAAATACCCCAAAATTACCCCTTTTTGGAAAGTAGACAGTCCAAGGTATTTACTAAGAGGCGTGGTGAGTTTTTTGAAGTTGTATTTTTTTCCCACAATTCTTGGGAAAATTTAATTTTTTTTTTTTTTTTTACACAAACTGGTCATATTAACAGTTTTTTTCTCTCACACAGCATATGCATAATTGCAACTACACCCCAAAATACATTCTGCTACTCCTCCTGAGTGTAGCGATACCACATGTGTGAGACTTTTACACAGCCTGGCCACATACAGAGGCCCAACATTGAAGTAGCACTTTCAGGCGTTCTACAAGCATACAGTGCCTTGCGAAAGTATTCGGCCCCCTTGAACTTTTCATCCTTTTGCCACATTTCAGGCTTCAAACATAAAGATATAAAATGTTAATTTTTTGTGAAGAATCACCAACAAGTGGGACACAATTGTGAAGTGGAACGAAATCTATTGGATTTTTGAAACTTTTTTAACTAAGAAAAAAATGAAAAGTGGGGCGTGCAAAATTATTCGGCCCCCTTGCGTTAATACTTTGTAGAGCCACCTTTTGCTGCGATTACAGCTGCAAGTCGCTTGGGGTATGTCTCTATCAGTTTTGCACATTGAGAGACTGAAATTCTTGCCCATTCTTCCTTGCAAAACAGCTCGAGCTCAGTGAGGTTGGAAGGAGAGCGTTTGTGAACCGCAGTTTTCAGCTCTTTCCACGGATTCTCGATTGGATTCAGGTCTGGACTTTGACTTGGCCATTCTAACACCTGGATACGTTTATTTGTGAACCATTCCTTTGTAGATTTTGCTGTATGTTTGGGATCATTGTCTTGTTGGAAGATAAATCTCCGTCCCAGTCTCAGGTCTTTTGCAGACTCCAACAGGTTTTCATCCAGAATGGTCCTGTATTTGGCTGCATCCATCTTCCCCTCAATTTTAACCATCTTCCCTGTCCCTGCTGAAGAAAAGCAGGCCCAAACCATGATGCTGCCACCACCATGTTTCACAGTGGGGATGGTGTGTTGAGGGTGATGAGCTGTGTTGCTTTTACGCCAAACATATCGTTTTGCATTGTGGCCAAAAAGTTCGATTTTGGTTTCATCGGACCAGAGCACCTTCTTCCACATGTTTGGTGTGTCTCCCAGGTGGCATGTGGCAAACTTTAGACGAGACTTTTTATGGATATCTTTGAGAAATGGCTTTCTTCTTGCCACTCTTCCATAAAGGCCAGATTTGTGCAGTGTACGACTGATTGTTGTCCTGTGGACAGACTCTCCCACCTCAGCTGTAGTCCTCTGCAGTTCATCCAGAGTGATCATGGGCCTCTTGGCTGCATCTCTGATCAGTCTTCTCCTTGTCTGAGCTGAAAGTTTAGAGGGACAGCCAGGTCTTGGTAGATTTGCAGTGGTCTGATACTCCTTCCATTTCAAAATGATCGCTTGCACAGTGCTCCTTGGGATGTTTAAAGCTTGGGAAATCTTTTTGTATCCAAATCCGGCTTTAAACTTCTCCACAACAGTATTACGGACCTGCCTGGTGTGTTCCTTGGTCTTCATGATGCTCTCTGCGCTTTCAACAGAACCCTGAGACTATCACAGAGCAGGTGCATTTATACAGAGACTTGATTACACACAGGTGGATTCTATTTATCACCATCAGTCATTTAGGACAACATTGGATCATTCAGAGATCCTCGCTGAACTTCTGGAGTGAGTTTGCTGCACTGAAAGTAAAGGGGCCGAATAATTTTGCACGCACCACTTTTCAGTTTTTTATTTGCTAAAAAAGTTTAAAATATCCAATAGATTTCGTTCCACTTCACAATTGTGTCCCACTTGTTGGTGATTCTTCACAAAAAATTAAAATTTTATATCTTTATGTTTGAAGCCTGAAATGTGGCAAAAGGATGAAAAGTTCAAGGGGGCCGAATACTTTCGCAAGGCACTGTAAATCGCACATATCCTTTCTCAACCACCTATTACACTTTTGAAGGCCCTGGAGCACCAGGACAATGGAATTTTCCACAAAATGACCCCATTTTGGAAAGCACACACCCCAACGTATAATCTATGAAGCATTATGAGTCTTTTGAACGGTTCATTTTTTTCCAGAAGGTTTTGGAAAATGTGGAGAAAAAATTAAAATGCATTTTTTTTACACAAAGTTGTCCATTTATAAGATATTTCTAACGCATAGCATATACATAGCAAAATGACACCCCAAAATGCATTCTGCTACTCCTCCTGAGTATAGCGATACCACATGTGTGAGACTTTTACACAGCCTGGCCATATACAGAGGCCCAACATTGAAGTAGCACTTTCAGGCGTTCTACAAGCATAAATCGCACATATCCTTTCTCAACCACCTATTACACTTTTGAAGGCCCTGGAGCACCAGGACAATAGAATTTTCCACAAAATGACCCCATTTTGGAAAGCACACAACCCAACGTATAATCTATGAAGCATTATGAGTCTTTTGAACGGTTCATTTTTTTCCAGAAGGTTTTGGAAAATGTGGAGAAAAAATGAAAATGCATTTTTTTTACACAAAGTTGTCCATTTATAAGATATTTCTAACGCATAGCATATACATAGCAAAAATGACACCCCAAAATGCATTCTGCTACTCCTCCTGAGTATAGCGATACCACATGTGTGAGACTTTTACACAGCCTGGCCATATACAGAGGCCCAACATTGAAGTAGCACTTTCAGGCGTTCTACAAGCATAAATCGCACATATCCTTTCTCAACCACCTATTACAATTTTGAAGGCCCTGGAGCACCAGGACAATAGAATTTTCCACAAAATGACCCAATTTTGGAAAGCACACACCCAACGTATAATCTATGAAGCATTATGAGTCTTTTGAACGGTTCATTTTTTTCCAGAAGGTTTTGGAAAATGTGGAGAAAAAATGAAAATGCATTTTTTTTACACAAAGTTGTCCATTTATAAGATATTTCTAACGCATAGCATATACATAGCAAAAATAACACCCCAAAATGCATTCTTCTACTCCTCCTGAGTATAGCGATACCACATGTTTGAGACTTTTACACAGCCTGGCCATATACAGAGGCCCAACATTGAAGTAGCACTTTCAGGCGTTCTACAAGCATAAATCGCACATATCCTTTCTCAACCACCTATTACAATTTTGAAGGCCCTGGAGCACCAGGACAATAGAGTTTTCCACAAAATGACCCCATTTTTCACACACCCCAACGTATAATCTATGAGGCATTATGAGTCTTTTGAACGGTTCATTTTTTTCCAGAAGGTTTTGGAAAATGTGGAGAAAAAATTTAAATGCATTTTTTTTACACAAAGTTGTCAATTTATAAGATATTTCTAACACATAATATGTACATAGCAAAAATTACACCCCAAAATGCATTCTGCTACTCCTCCTGAGTATGGCGATACCACATGTTTGAGACTTTTACACAGCCTGGCCACATACAGAGGCCCAACATCCAAGTAGCACCTCCAGGCATTCTAGCAGCATTAATTGCACATATCATTTTCTGACTACCGATCACATTTTTGAAGGCCCTTCATATATCTAACACATAGCAGGTACATACCAAATAACAAAAGATTACCTGTGGTTTTAGAAGTGCAGTGGTCCACAGAGGAGAGCATCGGTCCAGGCAGCAGGCAGGGATGAGGTCAGCGACAGCAAAAGCAATCATCCAGGCAGCAGGCAGGAATACTGTCCATAGTTCGCACAGGCAGAGATACTGTCAGCACAGCCAGAGCACAGCCAAAGCACAGGTCCAGGTAGCAGGCAGAGGTGTCCTATCCTATCCTATCGATGATATCTTCGATATATTGGAGGTAGTGGAGTCGGTGATTTTGAGTTGCTTTTTGGTAGCAGACAAACGAATTAAAAAGGGCCATGTGAAACAGGTGAAACGCAACTTTTTTGTGCCAATAATGGGACTTTCTGGTTGATAAGTAGGGCTGTAGCATCTGGTCGTTTAAATCCACCCCCCCATGTACAAATTGTAGTCGTGGACACATTCAGGCTTTACAATGGAGCCGCGTCTTCTTGGGATCTCCACCATGGTGTCATTGTGGATCGTAGAGAGGATGTGGACATCTTTCTTGTCCCTCCACTTCATGGCCAACACCTCCTCGTTCCTCATGGATGCCGATTCTCCAGGTCGCAATTTTTTTGTCAATAAATTTTGTGGGAATCCCTTCCGTTTTTTTTTTAAGGTACCGCAGGCCGGGGTTTGTTTACTGTAAAGGTGGCGAAAAAGGGGCAGGCTGGTATAATAATTATCAACATATAAATGGTAACCTTTTCTGAACAGGGGGTATGCCAACTCCCAGACAATTTTCCCACTGGTTCCAATATATGTGGGGCAATCACGGGGCTGGAGCTGGGAGTCTTTGCCTTCATAGATCCTGAATTTGCAGACGTATCCAGTGGCTCGATCACATAATTTATTTAATTTTAACCCATACCTGGCTCTCTTGCTTGGTATGTACTGCTTGAACTGCAGTCGGCCGGTGAAATGTACGAGGGACTCGTCCACACAAATTTTTTGGTCTGGGATGAAAACTTCTTCAAATCGCTGGGAAAAGGCATTGATTAGGGGGCGTATCTTGTACAATTTGTCGTAGTTGGGATGATCTCGGGGAGGGCACTGTGAATTGTCATTGAAGTGGAGAAAGCGCATAATCATGTCGTATCTTTTCCTGGACATGACAGCGGAATATATGGGCATGTGTTGGATGGGGCGTTTGGACCAATATGAATGGACTTCGTTCTTTTTTGTAAGCCCCATATTGAACATAAGGCCCAAAAATAATTTAAATTCCTCCAATGTTAGACGCCGCCACTGGAACATGCGGGCGTAGGAAGAATCGGGGTTGGCAGCAATAAATTGGGATGCATACAGATTCGTTTGATCCACTATATTCTGCAGCAAATCTTGTGGGAAAAATAAACAAAAATAATCAAATTTAGAAAAATTTGTAGTGTCGGGCTGCACACCTGGCTGTGCGGTGAAAGGGGGGGATGATAGCGGATCCTGAGTTTGCAGGCAACCATAAGGGGTTTGCCAGGGCATCGGGAAGGTAGGATTGGGGCTGGATTCTTCGGGTTGGGCGTGCATTTCCATTGCTTGTACTGGGCTCCTCTTCCTGGGGTATGGCGCTGCTGGTGGTGGGCAGTTCTCCTGATCTTGGTGCTGATCTTGGTGCTGATCTTGGTGCCGATCGCATTCTTTTGGGAGGGACGGTTTCCTCCGGGGACTCGAACTCTGAGCCACTATCCTCCACTGGCTCGTATTCCGAACCAGAATCGGATAATGGGAGCTCCCCGCTGCTCTCATCATCCAACATGGCAAGAATGGCATATGCCTCCTCAGGTGTGTAAACCCTTTGGGACAATATGGCAGTGCTTATTGGTGGGCCTGTGTAATGGTACTGCTGGTGGTAGTGGTGGCGGTCTGTGTGGTAGTACCGATGGAGGTATTAGTGGTGGGCCTGTGTGGTGGTACCGATGGCGGTATGGGTGGTGGTGGTACCAATGGCGGTACAGGTGGTGGTGGTACCGATGGCGGTACGGGTGGTGGTGGTGGCGGCGGTACCGATGGCGGTACAGGTGGCGGTACGGGTGGTGGTGGTAGCGATGGCGGTATGGGTGGTGGTGGTACCGATGGCGGTACAGGTGGTGGTGGTACCGATGGCGGTACAGGTGGTGGTGGTACGGGTGGTGATGGTACCGATGGCGGTACAGGTGGTGGTACAGGTGGTGGTGGCACTACCGACGGTGGTACGGGTGGTGGTACTGGTGGTGGTACCGATGGCGGCACTAGTGGTGATACTGGTAGCGGGCCTGTGTGGCAGTATAGATGCTGGGCCTGGTGGCGGTACTGGTGGTGGTACTGGTACAGATGGCGGTACTGGTAGCCTGTGTGGCGGTGCCAATGGCGGTACCGATGGAGGTGGGCCTGTGACAGATGATTGACAGATGGGCTGATTGATTGACAGATGGGCTGATTGATTGATTGACAGATGGGTTGATTGATTGACAGATGGGGTGATTGATTGACAGGTGGGGTGATTGATTGACAGATGGGCTGATTGATTGACAGATGGGCTGATTGATTGACAGATGGGCTGATTGATTGACAGATGGGCTGATTGACAGATGGGCTGATTGACAGATGGGCTGATTGGCTGGGCTGATTGATGTGCTGGGCTGTGTGACAGGTCCTCTTTATGGGGGGGGGGGCGTGTTGTGCACTGTAAACTTATGTAGACAAACTACACTGAGCTAACTTACTGATCTCTTCTCTCTCCTCACAGATCGGTGTGTGAGGAGAGAGCAGGGATCAGGTAGTAACTCCTGTGGAGTTTGTTTACATTTGTGACCGGCTGTGATTGGACACAGCCGGTCACGTGGTAAACAGCCAATTCATTGGCTGTTTACTCTGATCGGGGACGCGCTGTGTCCAAGGGACACTCGCCTTCCCCGATCCCCGCTCTGCAAGCCTGTGGCGGCGCGCACGGAGCGCGCCGCCGAGTTTGTTTTGACAGGTGATCGGCTGTGACTTTGACACAGCCGATCACATGGTAAACAGCCAATGAAATTGGCTGTTTACCGTGATCGGGAAAGCGCTGTGTCCGAGGGACACATGCCGTCCCCGATCACCGCGCTGCGCGCCCCCGCGGGCGCGCGCAAGGCAATATCCTGCAGGACGTCATATGACGTCCAGTATCGATATTGCAACCACTTCCCGGACGTCAATTCGCTATTGACTGGGCGGGAAGTGGTTAAAGGAGTAGTAAAGTTACATGTTTTTTCACCTTAATGCATCCTATGCATTAAGGTGAAAAAACATTCGACAATACCGCCCCCCCCGAGCCCCCGTTTTACTTACCTGGCCCCTCGAAAGTCCCACGCTCGTCCCCGTCATCCTCTTCGTTTTTCAGCCTGGCCGCCGATTGGCTACACTGGATGGATTGGCTGGCGCTGCTGTCAATCACATCCAATGACGCGGCGCGCGGGGGGCGGGGCCGAGTGATACAGTCGGCGGCTATGGCCGCCGCTGTATCACGGAAGCGCGCCCACAATCACTCCACACCACTCCACACCATGCGAGCTCACTCGCATTATGGTGTGGAGTCCCTGCGGGGAGGAGCCAAGACAGCCGCCGAGGGACCCCAGAAGACCAGGATCGGGGCCACTGTGTGCAAAACGAGCTGCACAGTGGAGGTAAGTATAACATGTTTGTTATTTTTGGGCAAAAAAAAGGGAAGCTTTAGTGCTCCTTTAGGCCCAGTTATCTATTCCCCTGATCATTCATTTCAACTGAAACCTTGCCATTAGATTATAAATGCAATAAATGCATTTTTTAACTGTAGATGCCTCCAAAAGCCCTGAGACTTCTGCAGAGTCTCATGCCGCGTACACACGACCGTTTTTCATGACGAGAAAACTGCCATTTTTTAGATTGGTCGTGAAAACCGGTCGTGTGTATGCTCCATAGCAATTTTCTCGACGAGAAAACTGTCCGCAAAAAAATTAGAACCTGCTCTATTTTTTCTTGTTGTTTTTCCCGTCATTCTTTTTCTCGTCGTATAAAACGAGCGTGTGTATGCTTTTCCGAGGGGGAAAAAAATGCTCATGCTCAGAATCAAGTATGAGACGGGAGCGCTCGTTCTGGTAAAACTAGCGGTCGTAATGGAGATAGCACATTTGTCACGCTGTAACGGACTGAAAAGCACGAGGCTGAAAAGCGCGAATCGTCTCTCACCAAACTTTACTAACACGAGATCAGCGAAAGCAGCCCAAAGGGTGGCGCCATCCGAATGGAACTTCCCCTTTATAGTGCCGTCGTACGTGTTGTACGTCACCGCGTTTTTTTTCATGAACGTGTGTATGCAAGGCAGGCTTGAGAGGAATCACGAGGAATCACGTAGAGAAAAACGTTGTTTTTTTGCATGACAGGAAAAACTATGGTGTGTACGTGGCATTAGAAGTGACTTAGCAGCCCCAGCAGACCATTTTCCCCTGGCTGCTACATAAGAGGCCAAGTAGGAAAGCAGGGATAAGTAGCTTGGCCAGCACAGACAGTTGATAGACACTAATCAAATATTGGAGCACTAAATCAATAGATCCTGATAAAAAAATCCACAAAACCGAATGTGCATAAAACTACAATTCTCAATTCATAAAGTGAAAAGGTGGAAATAGATAAAAAATCATAATTCATATGTAATCTCCAACATGATGAAATCATATAATCACATATCTAGTGTAAATAAAATCCTTACAAATCATATGAAGCACAATAAATACTAACTAAAAATGAAATAAAAATCCCAAATCATAAAGTAAAAAGTTCATGATTCATGTGAAATGTCCATCATAATGTAAAGTGTATAATCCCACATCCAAGTGAAAATTAACCACTTCAGCCCCGGACCATTTGGCTGCCAAATGACCAGGCCACTTTTTGCGATTCGGCACTGCGTCGATTTAACAGACAATTGCAGGGACGAGCGACGTGGCTCCCAAACAAAATTGACGTCCTTTTTTTCCCACAAATAGAGCTTTCTTTTGGTGGTATTTGATCACCTCTGCGGTTTTTATTGTTTGCGCTATAAACAAAAATAGAACGACAATTTTGAAAAAAAGCAATATTTTTGACTTTTTGCTATAATAAATATCCCCAAAAAATCTTAAAAAAAAGAATTTTCCTCAGTTTAAGTCGATACGTATTCTTCTACATATTTTTAGTAAAAAAAAATCACAATAAACGTACATTGATTGGTTTGCGCAAAAGTTATAGCGTCTACAAAATAGGGGGTAGTTTTATGGCATTTTTATTAATATTTTTTTTTTTACTAGTAATGGTGGCGATTAGCGATTTTTATCGTGACTGCGACATTATGGCGAACACATTTGGCGCTATTTTGGGACCATTCACATTTATACAGCGGTCAGTGCTATAAAAATGCACTGATTACTGTGTAAATGTGACTGGCAGTGAAGGGGTTAACCCATAGGGGGCGCTGAAGGGGTTAAGTGTGTCCTAGGGATGTGTTCTAACTGTCTGGGGGATGGGCTAGCAGTGACACAACACTGATCGCTGCTCCCGATGAGAGGGGGCAGAGGATCAGTGTCCTGTCACTAGGCAGAACGGGGAGATGCTGTGTTTATACAGGCATCTCCCGTTCCTCAGCTCCATGACACGATCGCGGGCACCTGGCGGACATCGAGTCCGCAGGTCCCGCGGGCACGGTCACGGCGCTTGTGGCAGGTGCGCGCGCACGGCGGCAAATTCAAAGTAACGTATATATACGTTACTTTGCGCAGCCGTGCCATTCTGACTACGTATATGTACAGGAGCCGGTCCTTAAGTGGCTAAAAAGGTTTTAATCCAAATATAGGAATCATAAGAAGCTTGATAGGTGTAAATAATCCAAAAGAAGGTGCATCCAGTGCTGATCACCACTGTGACATCACTCCATGCAAAAGATTAAAGCAGCCTCCCACCAGACAATGGGGGACATAACAAAATGCCCAAAAGCACATTGGAATAATCAGGATATCCTCCTGTCACTAACCATCCTTTTGCTACGAGCTTGAGCTGTAAAGCAAAGAAACAACATCTCATAGCGCAATATATTAAAAAATATCAATGTCTTTAATAACAGAAGTGAACTTACATATTCTATATTTCAAAATCGCATTGAATGACATACAGAGCGGTTTTTAAAGCAGGCAGCCTCCTAACACGAATGTTCTGGCAAGACAACAAACCACGTAGGCCACACCCGACGCATACCTCGCCAGAGAACTATGTACACCTTCAGGGGGATTGGTTTATGTAAAAATGTATGTACAAATTTGGTTGCACACATTTGAGTGTAGGCTGCTTTTGTGTGTTATAATTCTCCCCAGCGCAGAATTATTCTTATTTTTATAGTTGTTAGACATTCCCAGAAGAAGAGAGGGGTGTGACGCGCAAGGAGGGAGGGGGGTTCAGTAGGACATTGACTCTTCCTAGGTAAGTCAGATTTTAGAGCAAGTTCAAAAGCACAATACAAGTGAATAAAACAATTATTTATGGAAAGGAAAAACACTTCACATCATCATTTGAAATACTTAATTTTTCTGACTTTACCATCATATATTGAAGTTAGTATATTTGCCTTAATGTGCATAGGTTACCTAGTCTTATGTATGAAATGGAAGTGCTCTCAGGCATCTTGAGATCTGAGTATTAAGCTCCCTTGAAGCCACAAATCCCAGGTTGCTCTTACAAGCCAATCTTGATCTGCAGCAAATGTCGAGGGTTAGCCTGCTCCTCTTACCGCCTGTATCTCTGTATATGACACCAAGTCCACTTCCTTAAACAACCCATAGAGAATCATGGGGAAGGGCCGACTAGCCCCTGACTATCGCTTAGAAAGTTCAGATTTGCAATTAACCCTTTTACTGCCAGGTTCATGCATTGTATGGACTAGACATTGAGGGGGGGGGGGGGTCTTACACAGACTCCCAGGGGCTGCAGCCATCAGGAGTGCGTGTATGTCTGACAAGCCGACTGCCTGTCAGATGGAATCAATCCAGCAGCTGGGCGACTATCTGATCGCTTTCAAATCTTTCAGTAATGGACACATCCCCCCCAGCCACGTATCCCGGGCTCCTTTTGCCTACCATCAGGCCCAGGAAGGGTATGGCGGGTGGCGACGGGTAGAGAGGGAGAGAGCCAAGTGGATGAGGGTCTGCTCTCCTTATTGCTGACCCGGAAGTGACATGTATAACATAATTTCTGGGTCCCCCTTTCACTTTCCCAGGTCATGCTGGCCAGGGAAGAATTTAATGCAATGTGATCTGCACTGCTTTAGATTCACTGGAGGGCAGGTGAGCCTTTTAGACTCTGGAACAAAAAAATCATCATACAGGGTCTATGTTATGAAAAAAAAAAAGGTTTAGTAAAAATTGTTTTTATTTATTTAAGAAATTGAAGTTACATCCACATAAAATCCCCCACATTTTTTTTGAGACCCCCACATACACGCACGTATAAGCAGAAATGCACGTGTCAGGGGTGCCTATGCATGAAATCATCAATCGCTATGCACATCATCGCTGTGCCGGCCACAGTGAGAACAATAATTTTAGTACCAGAGCTCCTGCATAGCTCTAAACTGATGACCTGTGAGGGACTTTTACAGCTTTGCCTATGGAAAATATAGGGTACTCAAGTTTGTTTCCATTTCACAGACACACACAATTTTAAGGTTTGAAATGGTGGACACAACCTCATTTTTTATGTTACAACAGAATTGGGTAATTTATTGCATTTGCGTGCCCTCAAATAAACTTTAGGGTATCTTGTACTCAAATTTTGCATTTCCTAGACCTTTGCAGTAAAATGGTGTAACATAAAAAATGGGATCTACCACCATTTTATTCTCTAGGGCAGTGATGGCGAACCTTGGCACCCCAGATGTTTTGGAACTACATTTCCCAGGATGATCATGCACTCTGCAGTGTAGTTGAGCATCATGGGAAATGTAGTTCCAAAACATCTGGGGTGCCAAGGTTACGCCATCACTGCCATAGGGTATCTGCTTTAAGAAAATATTTGATGTTTTTAAGAGGGGGGGGGGGGGGGAGGGGTTATGCAAACTTCAGGGCTAAATTGATTTTTAAAACGTGTGCAAAAAATGCAAAACCGGCTCTGGCAGCAAAAAGGTTAAGGGCACCATTGTATTTCTGGTTGCCAGGGGGCTGAAGATGATGTTCAGGGGTTTATACAGGTACCTAAAAGGGATGGATGTGTTTAGATGCATGGGGCCAGTTTAGCTTCTTCCACTTGATGACAGGTATATTAAAATACTGATGGTGTAACTACCTGAAATTTGTTCATATAATATTCACTGCATACATTTATTATAAGTAAAGGAATCAAGATATGTTTGCTTGCATAGATTCGCTTTCTGCTTTTGACAGCTATTGGTTCTGCACATTCAAGGAGAAGATCAACTTGCCTGGCAGTAAGAATAAGAGGTGAATGCACAGGAAGATTTTAAATGTAAAAACCTTATTTACAGGGCATTTGAAGTGCACTAGAAGACGGGCCTGACTTGGAGGGCGTGGAGCTAATGCCGCCTGTCCTCTCTAGCCGCTTAAGGACCGCCGCCTGTACATATTCGTAGGCAGAGCGGCACGGACAGGCATAACCACATACCTGTACGTCCCCTTTAAGGTGCCACCGAGTGGTCGTGCGCGGGCCGCCGCCGGCGGCGCTCGTGACCCTGCCGCCTTCTCCGTGAGCCCGACCGTGGGTCCCGCTGACTCGATCGCTGCGGGGACACCCGCGATCGGCTCACGGAGAGATGCTTATGTAAACAAGCATCTCCCCGCTCTACCTAGTGACAATGACACTGATCTGAGTGAGTGAGTGAGTGAATAACTTATATAGCGCTACAAATGCGAACTAAATCGCCTCAAGGCGCTTTGCATCCAGTGATGTCCTGATCCATCAGAAGAGGTGGGTCTTAAGTTTTTTCCTGAAGGCCCGATGATTTACTTCCATGCGGATGTTGATGGGTAGAGTGTTCCATAGCTGTGGTCCTTGGACTGCAAATCTTCGTTCTCCCTTTGTTTTGAAGCGGGCATTGGGGATGTGAAGGAGGTTTTGGTTTGTTGATCGGAGAATGCGATTGGGGGTGTAGTGTTTTATCTTCTCGCATAGATATTGAGGAGTGTTTCCTTGTGTGCACTTGTGTGTGAGGCAGAGGGTCTTGAATGTGATCCGATCCTTTACTGCTAGCCAATGCAGGGTTCTCAGTGATGGGGTGACGGATTCCCAAGGTTTTTTTTCCCTTTACCAGCCTGGCAGCCGTGTTCTGGACGACTTGTAGGCGCGAAATCTGGTATTTGGGTAGTCCGAGGTAGAGGGCGTTTGCGTAGTCGAGTCGCGAGTTGATAATTGTTCCCACTACCACTGCTTTGTCTTCTTCCGGAATGAAGGGGATGAGTCTACGCAGCAGGCGGAGGAGATGGTGAGATCCGCTGACTACTGATCCTATTTGGGCATCCATCGACATCTCTGAGTCAAAGATGACTCCGAGGCTTTTGACTTTGGTGCTTGGGCTAATGGTCTGTCCAAGGATGGTGGGGAGTATCCAAGAAGTTTTAGTTTTAGTCTTTTTGTTTGCGTGGAGGAGAAGGAGTTCTGTTTTGGATCCGTTGAGTTTGAGGGAACTCTCAGTCATCCAATCATCGATTAATGTGAGGCAATTTTCCAATCCGTAATATTGGTCTTTTTTCCCGGTGATACGAAAGTAGAGTTGGGTGTCGTCAGCGTATAAGTGGTAGCACAGGTCCTGTTTGCTGATGATTTTGAGGAGTGGGCGGAGGTAGATATTAAAGAGCACGGGCGACAGGGGAGATCCTTGAGGGACTCCGCAAGAAATTGCGCGAGTTTCAGAGGTGAAGGCTCCTAGTTTTACTGTCTGGGAACGATTATCTAGGAAGGATGCGAACCAGGGTAGATCTGAGTCTGCGACTCCTGCTACTTCTTTAGTCGGAGCAGAGATCAGTGTCATGTCACACACAGCCCATCCCCCCTACAGTAAGAAGCACTCCCTAGGAAACACTTAACCCCTACAGGCCACCTAGTGGTTAACCCCTTCACTGCCAGTGTAATTTTCACAGTAATCAGTGCATTTTTATAGCACTGATTGCTGTAAAAATGTCAATGATCCCAAAAATGTGTCAAAAGTGTCCAATGTGTCCGCCATAATGTCGCAGTCATGATAAAAATCGCCGATCGCCGCCATAGCTAGTAAAAAACATTACTAATAAAAATGCCATAAAACAGTCCCCTATTTTGTAGAAGCTATAACTTTTGTGCAAACCAATCAATAAACGCTTATTGCGTTTTTTTTTAAACAAAAAATATGTAGAAGAATACGTATCGGCCTAAACTGTGGAAAAAAACATGTTTTTTTATATATTTTTGGGGGATATTTATTATAGCAAAAAGTAAAAAATATTGAATTTTTTTCAAAATTGTCGCTCTATTTTTGCTTATAGCGCAAAAAATAAAAATCGCAGGGGTGATCAAATACCACCAAAAGAAAGCTCTATTTGTGGGGAAAAAAAGGACGCAAATTTCGTTTGGGTACAACATTGCATGACCGCGCAATTACCAGTTAAAGCAGCGCAGTGCGAGATTGTAAAAAGACCTCTGGTCCTTAGGCTGACAAATGGTCCGGGGCTAAAGTGGCTAGGCAGCAATGGGTTAATCACTGATAAAAGAATTGATTGGCCCTCTCCAAGCAGCCAATGTGCAAAATAGAACAAGGCCCTGGCAGTTGTAACATACACCATTCTATAAATACATATACATATGTGTCTAGGGTATGCATTATGTAGAACTGCATAGCTTTTAAAAGTATATGCAAGTACACAGAGAATGTTGCATGTCTGTAAATATTCCTCACTTTCCCAGTATCATTCTATTGCATCAGATTCCTTTTCATTGTGCAATCCTCTGACTCAACAGAGGTTACTTAAAACATGCCAAAATAAAGAGTACACAGTCCTCTTTTACCTATACAGTTTCTAAATAGCATTCTACCAGACAGCATCGGCAGTCCAGACATTCTTCTATCATTTTCTACTATAATAATTTACAGGTGCCAATAAATTATACAGTTTTGTGTTACTATTATATATTTCTTTTTGCAAACAATCAAATACAGGAAATAGATTGTCTCCTGCCCAAATAGAATTGTTGAAAGCTTACTCCAGGCATCCATTAAAAAATTGTATTGTCTCCCCCGCCCCAAGCCCTCTCATATAGCAAGGTGTAAAAATGTATTCAGCCTGGGGGGGTTAAAAATACTGATCTTATTCCTAAAAAATGGGCAGTACTTAAACCTTGCCATACTGCCCATTTTATGAATGAACTTCAGCTTAATTCATTACTATAGTATGCCACAAAAAAAAAAATGCTATGGATGGTTTCTGAACATTGCCAACTAGCCATTTATTTGTATAGCGTTATAACGCAATGTTGGGCATGGGCTTTAAGAAAAAAGTAAGTAAAATCTGGGTGCAGACATTACTTTTGTTCCTTTAACCCAGAGGACCGAGTGAAAAAAAAAAATTGACATCACCGTACTGACACAAAAGATGTTAGTTCAACGATCTACCCCGCTGTGCCTTTGTATTCTGACAGGGAGACGCCCTCCCCCGCCAGAATACACTGATCGGCGCTCGCAGCCATTGGGTTCAAGCACGGGTTGGAAGCTGGTTCTCCAGCATACAGACAGCTTTACACACAGGCTGAAAGTCGGCCAGTTCCTGTTGAACCAACCAGATTTTTGGCCCGAGTGTACAAGGCTTAAAGCAGTGTTCCGCCCCCTCCCCTCCAAAAATTTAAAGTCAGCAGCTACACATACTGTAGCTGTTGACTTTTAATATTAGGACACTTACCTGTCCTGGTCTCCTGTGATGTCGGCGCCCAGCCGATGCTTCTATCGGCTGTCCCGTGCTGCTTCCGCCATTGCCGTAAAGGGAATCAACATAGACACACAGAGGCGGCTCGGGAGTGCGGACCTTCCCATTCGCAGAGGACCGTTGTTATATACTACAACATCAGTATACCTGGGCAGCCACTGCCTTCTGAAATTCCTGAATACAAAGCTACAGTCTTGCTGGCAATCCTTGTCTTTTCTTCTGATCCACCAAGCCAACTAGTGAAGACAGTGAACGCCTTTTGCTGTCTTTCTGCACCATGATTTTTCTATTGCTTTGATCCTCTAATTACTGTGATGCATACGGTCTAATGTCCTGAACATCTGAATATATAGGATTTATCTGAGCCATTAAGACACTTTGCCTTGAATTATTCCCTGGCTCCTTGACCTTGTTGGAACTATTCTGATGTCTGTATATGCTTATCTTTCAATCCACATACTGTGAGAGTCAATGTACTGTACTGCCAAATAAACAACCCCCTGAAGAATAAGTTTATACGCATAGGGGTCCCTTTGGGCTGCAATGTTCATTTGAGGAATATAACTTTTTGTGATCTTCTGTTCAGTATATGAAACATTCATTTTTATGTGCATGAATTTTTATATTGATTTTAAATAGCGTGTATTAATGAATATTTTTATATTCTTGATTAACTATGTGTCTATATCTGTGCTTTTAAAGTCCCTTCCCTGTTCTGACCATTGAAGCTCGAGAGTGAGCACGCAGGAGTGCCCCCAGAGCAAGCAGCTTGCTATTGGGGCACTCAGTGGGGGAGGAGCCATAAGTGCCAGCTGGGGACCCAAAAAGAGGAAGGTCGGGGCTGCTCTGTGGAAAACCATTACACAGAGCAGGTAAGTATAACTTTATATTATGAGCCATGTCATGCTGCCAGTTTAATGTTTTGAAATATGTTGATGACTAAATTTACAATGTATGTCCTTTATGACTATTTAACATATTGTATTTTTGCTTTTCTAGAGCCATTTATACAATACTAGTTACTATTATTTCCCCTGAAGAAGCCAATGTTTGGCAAAATATGTAGGGAGTACTGACCTGTAACCTTATTAGGCCGTTAATACCTTGGCCAGTATTAAATGTATATCATTGCTCTATTTGTTTTTATGCACCAATAAACGTATATGTAATAAATATTTTTTTACTAAACATAAAATCGTTTTTTAAGTATAATTGTAATCTCTATTGTTTAGGCACCGTTATAATCCCAATTCCCTATCCCCTTTTTTGCTCTAGTAAGTGTAACATGTTTGTTATTTTAATAGGAAAGAAAAAAAATACTCCTTACAAACACTTTTAGGCTCCATGTACACAGAAGCTCAAAAACGGCCGTTTTTAAAGCAGCAGAAAAAGCTAGCTTTTATCAGCGTTTTTTTACTAGCTTTTATTAGCGTTTTTCAGTGTAGCTTTTTTTAGCTTTAAAAAAAAAAAAAAAAAAAATTTCAATGGACCAAAAAACGCTCGCGGCCAGCGTTTTTGAGCGTTTATGAGCGTTTATGAGCGTTTTTCGGCGTTTTGCGTTTTTTTCTGCCGAAAAACGGCACTTTGAACGCAAATTTCCTGCGTTCAGAAAAAAGCCCATTAACTCCACTGCTCATTAAAGCTAAAAAACGTTATGTGTACATGAACACATAGGCTAACATAGAGTGCAGTTAATGGGCTTTTAAAAAAACCGCCAAAACGCCCATTAACTGCAGTTTATCAGCTTCTGTGTACATGGAGCCTAAAGCTTAGTTTCACCCATTTAGATGTCACCAGCTACAAAAAGTGTAGCTGCTGACTTTTAATAAACAGACACTCACCTGGCCCACAGGCTGTGGCTTCACATCCGGGCGCGCATTGCGCATGCACGAGCCGCCCTGCGTGTTGTGATTGGCCGGGCAATCTTCTGGGACCTGTGTCGTGTCACAGAAGATTGCAGGGAGGGAGGGGGGGAGAAGTGAACTTCCTTCCAGTGCCACGGCGGCAGGGGAGGAAGTGGGAGCTGGGTGCCTGTCAAAACTGGGTATCTGCTCCCCCCCCCCCCCAAAAAAAATGACATGCCAAATGTGGCATGTCAGGGGGTCATCAGTACTTAAAGAGGAAGTTCCATTTTTGGGTGGATCTCTGCTTTTATGAACAAGATGAAGATGTATTGACCTTCAATATCCAATTTTATGTAAAGGAAATACATTTAAAAAAAACAGGTTCTCTTTATTCACAAAAATAAGTGAACACTCTTTTCTTTAGTGTGTTATTCTAAAATGAATCTCAGTATTTTTAATTTAATGATCTATTGTTCAGTAACCAGGGCCCATGCTACCACTAGGCAAACTAGGGCGCCCGGTCACTGGTGTTCCTACTCTCTTCTCTCTGCAGCAAGCAACTAAGTCTCAGCAGGCAGCTGCCGCTCCGTTCGCACATAGTGTCAGAGGCGCAGTGGCAGCGGAGGACTGTGTCTGTGTCCTGACTCCCGAATGAATGGAAGCAAGCAAACATTAATTGATGTGCACTGGTAGGCTGCACTGATGGGCGCTGGTGAGGCTGCATTTGATTAGCGCTGGTGAGGCCAGGGGCGTACCTAGAGCATTTGGCACCCGGGGAAGATCCTATATCTGGCACCTTAGAATGTAAAAACACCCCACTGTGCCCCTGCATACCTCTGCATCCTTCAATATATTTTTGTCACTACTGTGTACCCCCTCTCCACAACTGCACCTCTGGACCCCTTTACATTACACTGTACCTTGCACCTCTGGACCCCTTTACATTACACAGCACCCTGTACCTCTGGACCCCTTTACATTACACATCACTGCACCTATGGACCCCTTTACATTACACAGCACCGCAATTCTGGACCCCTTTACATTACACAGCACCCTGTACCTCTGGACCCCTTTACATTACACATCACTGCACCTATGGACCCCTTTACATTACACAGCACCGCACCTCTGGACCCCTTTACATTACACAGCACCCTGCACCTCTGGACCCTTTTACATTACACAGCACCCCGCACCTCTGAACCCCTTTACATTACACAGCTCTTGTACCTCTGGACGCCTTAACATTACACTGCACCCTGCACCTCTAGACCCCTTTACATTACACAGCCCTTGCACCCCTGGACCCCTTTACATTACACAGCACCCTGCACCTCTGGACCCCTTTCCATTGATTGATTGATTGATTGATTTTATTATTTGTAAAGCGCCAAATACAGTTCAAGAACTGCGCCTAAGCGCTAGATACATTACACAGCCCCCCCACAGCTCTGGATGCCTGTATGTTACACAGACACCACCCTAACAGTTCTGGACCCCTGAATGTTACACAGACCTCCCTACAGTGCAGACCCCCCTACAGTGCAGACCCTCTCCCTACAGTACAGACCCCCCTACAGTACAGACCCCCTACAGTGCAGACCCCCCTACAGTGCAAATGCCCCCCTACAGTGCAGACCCCCC
Source organism: Rana muscosa (assembly GCA_029206835.1). Classification (NCBI taxonomy): domain Eukaryota; kingdom Metazoa; phylum Chordata; class Amphibia; order Anura; family Ranidae; genus Rana; species Rana muscosa. The sequence goes on from CM055127.1 coordinate 161,292,103, forward strand.
TACAGTGCAGACTCCCCCCTACAGTACAGACCCCCCTACAGTGCAGACCCCCCTACAGTGCACAGACCCCCCTAACAATACACCCCCCTACAATACAGACCCCCCTACAGTTCATACCACCCTACAGTACAGACCCCCCTACAGTGCACAGACCCCCCTAACAATACAATCCCCCTACAATACAGACCCCCCTACAGTACAGACCCCCTACAGTGCACAAACCCCCCCTAACAACACAACCCCCTACAATACAGATCCCTACAGTACAGACCCCCCCCTTCAGACCCATAATGTACCTCAGAACACACATGGAGAGCCTAGTTGCTTTGCAGAGGGGGTGCGAGCCGCACCCAGTGACACCCGTCGGCACAACCGGGACTCAGCGCAACGATCCCCTTCTCTCCGTGGTCGCGGCTCTGATCAGTCTCGGCAGCGGCTGTCACAGCCGATCAGTCTCAACAGCGAGCAGAGTGAAGCCGCCTCCCCCTCTGAGTCAGATGATCGGGACATGCACAGCACTGTGTAGACATAAAGGAGGAGGGGGAGGCGGCTTCACTCTGCTCGCTGTTGAGACTGATCAGAGCCTCAACCGCAACCACGGAGAGAAGGGGATCGTTGCGCCGGGTCCTGGGTGTGCTGACAGGTGTCACTCGGGTGCGGCTCGCACCCCCTCCCCCCCTGCAAAGCCACTACCTCGGGCTCTCCGTGTGTGTTCTGTGACCGCGCGGTGCCACTGCCTAAACCCGCGGCGCTGTCTCCGCTTCAGTCGCGGGGGGGGGGGGCGCCGGCCTGACACCCCCCCAGTGTGTGGCACCCGGGGTGGCCCGCCCCCCACTTAGTACGCCACTGGGTGAGGCTGCATTTGATGGGCCCTGGTGAGGCTGCATTTGATGGGCGCTTTATTAAAAAGGTGGGGTATACATGATCAGGGCAATGGGGGTGGAGCCAGGGGTGGAGCCACGTGGGGGTGGGCCAAATGAGGTTTCGCCTAGGGTGTCAAAAATCCTTGCACCAGCCCTGTCAGTAACTATGTAATAAGATGGGCAGGCGTTCAATATTTGCTGCCTTTGTCCAAAATCAACTTTCTGTAAGCCTTCCTATTGTGTCTTTTTTTTTTTTCTTCAATAATCCTGTAACTCTTTTTTTTATTTATTTTTTACTACTATTGAATAGTATTGATATACTATTTGCATATCGATTTTCCTAGCGGTGTGTAGCCCTTTCATTTCATAGTACATCCCTTTCTCCCTGTAACACTTAGCAGCTCCTTCCGAAGGCTCATGGTGTTGCCTTCATTGCTTCCAGAGTACAAGTGATGAGATAACAAGGTGGCATTTATCTTGATGATCAGGAGCCTCAGAGTTAGCAGCAGTTTGTCTTTGTACAGAGGCCTGTTCTATGAGCGGAGTGTGAAGGCAGCGTGTTGTAGTGACACCAGGCCCCTGTCCTCCCCCTCTGGTGTTGCCCCTGACCCCTTCCCTGTGAATGATTCTGAGACAGATGGAGCTGTCTCAGCACCAGCCTCCTGTCTCAAGGAGCCGCTGTCAATCACAGCCCTCTGTCTTTTACCAAATTTGGCGAGATGTCCCCTGCTCCTTGGGCTCAAAATAAATGTTCAGCAGAGAGGAGTGGAGAAGTGACGGGGAGGGTAGAGAGAGGAGGATGAGGGAGGAGAGGGCTGAGGGTGAGCAGCAGTTGCTTCTGAATCCTGATGGAGGATTAAAACTCTCTGATTGAGACCTTCAGAACGTCACCCCTGTATTAACCCTTACCAGGACAGGTTAACCCTTCATGGGGTTCAGTGCACACGTGTAGCATGTCAAACAGCATGTATGTGTCTTATATAACTTAGAGATTTCTCTCACTGCATCACAAGTAAAAATAAATATTTGTTTCACTCATTGATCTTTCTTTGTTAAAAAAAAAACACAATCATTTATTTTATTTAAAATTAGGCTGTGCGACCCTGATATCTAATGCCTAACATCTGTATCCAGTGCAAAACATTTCAGTATCATGACTGATGTAAGATTATAAGGCAGACAACAGCTGAGAATGAATGGGCCCTGGCTAAAATTGGCCATTATAATATAGGTGTCAAGTAATTGTTTTACTAGAGATTTGTGCTGCTCTATATATAATCACTTCATGAAACTCCTCCCAGTGCAATTGTAGCCCCTCCCCCCCAAAAAAAATGTTACATCAGGTTAGGATGACTTGGAGCTTCCCAACTATTGTGGAACTGCAAGGCTCAGCATACCCCATCAACCTTACAATGTTGGCACCAGTAGTTTGCTGGAGTTTTCCCCCAAAAAAGAATTACACAACCATATTGCTACAGAGATTGATACTGTAGATAGATCGATAGATAGATAGATAGATAGATAGATAGATAGATAGATAGATAGATAGATCGATATATAGATAGATAACCTGATAGATCGATAGATAGATAGATAGATCGATATATAGATAGATAACCTGATAGATCGATAGATAGATAGATAGATAGATAGATAGATAGATAGATAGATAGATAGATAGATAGATAGATATATAGATAGATAACCTGATAGATCGATAGATAGATAGATAGATCGATATATAGATAGATAACCCGAAAGATCGATAGATAGATAGATAGATAGATAGATAGATAGATAGATAGATAGATAGATAGATTGATTGATAGATAGATAGATAGATAGATAGATAGATAGATAGATAGATAGATAGATAGATAACCTGATAGATCGATAGATAGAGAGATAGATAGATAGATAGATAACCCGAAAGATCGATAGATAGATAGATAGATAGATAGATAGATAGATAGATTGATTGATAGATAGATAGATAGATAGATAGATAGATATGTAGCGGGGCTTTGAAATCTAGGGGAATGTTTGAGTGGTAGTTGTGCTCAAACACACTATTTGATAGGGTTGATAGGGTTCAGTAAAACCCATTTTGAGCTGCAGGTGGGATACTGGTGTATAGTTCCCCATGGCCTGTTGGTGGCGCTGCTATCGGAGGCCAGGGTTGAACCGCTGGTACAGTGCTGTGCCTTGGATGTCCCCTTTAGGCGGTGGTATGGTGGGTATGTCGGCCTGCGGTGCATCCCGGGAGGGGATATAAAAGGGGCAGACCCTGTCTGTCAGGGGTGAGTCCCCGGGAGTGTGTGATTCTGTTCGTAGCCACCCGAGGCACCTTTAGCCCTGGGGTGGAGTTCCTGGTTCGGTACACTGGCGGATCAGTCCCAGGAACCTTTAGCCCTGGGGCTGCGACTGGAGGCTTCGGGTCTAGCGCCTTTTGCTGGAGCCCGCGGAGGGAGAAGGAATCCCAGGGTGCTGCCTTGCGAGGAGGCCTGCATCTAGATGAGGAGGCCGGGAGAGGACCGTTCCGAAGGACTGGTGAGAGATCACAGTGAAGGAAGGGGCCCGGTAACTCTCTGGAGGGATGTAATTTTCCCGTTAGAGGCCTAAAGCCAGAACCAACGTTCATCAGGTCTTTGGCAGAGACTGTGCGTGTAATCTGATTCGAGCATCATTCCGGCTGCTAGGATTCACTCCATTGCGAGACTATCCGGATGAGCTGAGTCTACCTGAAGATATGGGTAGTGAATAAGAATTCGGTTGTGCCTGGATCTATTCCCGCACCTCTTGCTGTCCTGATCTTCCTCCAACCTTTCCTGTCTAACTATCGTGTATAAGAGAGAAATAAACTCTACATTGGAGTTGCAATTGGTGTGGACCTTGAAGTTATTGGGGAATAGAGACTTGTCTTTATCGCAGTGAAGACGGGAGCCATTCTATAGGGGAACCCAACCACAGAGACCCAGGTACATTACACCGCTCAACCTCTTCACACAGGAGGGTACGGGCATGTGGCATAGGTGTGCCCCTTTCCCCCACGAGTGAGCCAAAGGGAGAAGGGGTGGTGAGTGCTACAGATAGATAGATAGATAACCCGATAGATCGATAGATAGATAGATAGATAGATAGATAGATAGATAGATAGATAGATAGATAGATAGATAGATAACTAGATAGATAGATCGATAAATCGCTAGATAACCTGATAGATAGATAGATAGATAGATAGATAGATCGATAGATAGATAGATAACCTGATAGATAGATAGATAGATAGATAGATAGATAGATAGATAGATAGATAGATAGATAGATAGATAGATAACTAGATAGATAGATCGATAAATCGCTAGATAACCTGATAGATAGATAGATAGATAGATAGATAGATCGATAGATCGATAGATAGATCGATAGATAGCTAGATAACCTGATAAATAGATAGATAGATAGATAGATAGATAGATAGATAGATAGATAGATAGATAGATCGATAGATAGCTAGATAACCTGATAGATAGATAGATAGATAGATAGATAGATAGATAGATAGATAGATAGATAGATAGATAGATAGATAGACAACTAGATAGATAGAGAATCTCTTAAATAGATAGATAGATAGATAACCCATTTCTGAATTAAATGGTGGATTATTAAATCTGCCTAAAGTTTAGCGTTGATGTGATTTGGTGGCAATAAGTACTTACCTTTTTGGCTCCTTATAAAATTCCAGCTCAATAAATTGATAGATAGGTAGATAGATTGATCTAATAATTCGGAGCATAGTATCAAGTAGTTATTCCGCATATAAAAATGTCAGCACTCTCTTAATAATAATAGATTGCCTTTAGCCAGCAGCTGTCACCCCAGTCTATGGTCCAAATGTATTACTTTACAGCTGCAGCACCCCTGTTGTGTTAGCTGATATGCATTTTTAAACACTATATAGCTTTTATTTTTAGCAGTCATCATAGACGAGGGAACAGGATCAGATCCTTGTTGGTGGATAATATAGCTGCATAGGACACTGAAAGCAATAAAATGCTTTTTAAAGTTGTACTGTTTCCATTACACAATACAGAGAACAGATATGACGAGGGATATTTTGATCCCTTACTATGACATCTTTAGTACTAGGGAGTGACCAAAAAAAATGAACACTGAGTATGAAATGCATTTAAAAATATGCTGTAAATTAAAAATAATACTGTAAAAAAAAAAAAAAAATCTTGGCCCAAAATAATTTGGTTTTAACAGTGTGATTGGGGGTGACATAAAGTGACAATGTATTTATAAAAGACAATGTATAATGCACTAATTAGACAATGTAATATTTTTCTTGAGTCTATCAGTACATGGTGAGCGACTCAATGTAAAACTAAAAACATTGCAGACTTTTTAATTATTTGTTATCAAGTTTCAGAGCTCCTGTCTCAATGCATAACTTTAAATAAAATGCATCAAAATCACTGCTGATTGGCTTACAGTAGCAGCACCAATATACAAATAAAAGTGTTTTTTACATTGTTTTTAGTCTGCTTTGTGAAGCCTTTATCTTACGTTACATGTGATGTGGGTAAGATTTTGAACTTTAAATTTTTTAGCACTCTCAGTCTATACACTTGTGACTGACACATAGGCTGCTGATATATGGTGTAGGTGATCGGAGATTGGGTAATACAGTCAAGGTCATAGCGAGGTCAGACCTGCATGCTGGGATTCCCTGCCTTGTATACAGGGTGGGGGAAGCTGCCAGATCATACTACATGAAATCATTTGCTGGAGCAGTTATGTCATGAATGTGTGAGCAGGGAAACCTGAGCCTGCTAAGATCATCTGATCTTTTTCTGGGTGAAGTGGTCGTTGTTACATTGCAAACTCTACCAACAGGGGTAGACAGCTAAAGTCCTATTTATAAAAAGTTGAAACCGATACATATTGCCATTTTCCATGAGAAGTATAATTTCCAACAGCTGCCCTGGGCAATACTTAGTTTAGTTTTAGCCACATTTTCAAAAAAGGTAAAAATAACCCAATGTAACCTGTTTATTCAACGACTTTTAAAAACATACCTGCCTTCTCTTTTTTTTTTTCCTTTTTTTTAGTGCAGAGGTGATGGAGAAGAAACTTTCAGCTGAGATTGCTGTATTTGGAGCATTTTACCAAGTTTCGGCGATCCTCCTACATGTTACCATTGTTCTACACTTCAGTTTGACATTGCATTATTTTATGTTAAATCTCTGTTAACATTGACATTGGTGAAACCTTAAAGCCCAGCTCCAAGCATCATAATTTCCATAGATTAAAAGGGTGTAGAATATGTTTGCCTCTGCTGAGTAGTTCCTGTAGCCAAAAGGTGGCTACAGCGAGGGGGCTTCCAGTTCTGGGAGGGCATCCATGGATGCCCTCCCAAAACCCCATCTCCAGCACGCCCCATGGGGCATGCAACGTGTGCACTCTTTGACTGCTGTTTCCTTTTGATACAGCCAATCACAGCAGCCCTTTTCCATGTGATCAGCTGTGTCCAATCATAGCTGATCACATGTAAACAGACTAACTGTGTTTGTGTGAGGAAAGGACAGCCAATATCCGGCTAGGGTGTCAGTACTTTGTTTACACTGATAATCAGGACACTGATCATAGAGGCTGAAATAGGGGAAGATACATGGAGGGCTATGGCAGGTGATAAGGAGTTCCCAAATTATATACAGCCATTGGCAATTATAAAAGGGTGGAAATGTATAAACCTATTAGCAGACAATTCTATGGTACATTTTATAGACATCCCAGATAAAAATTATGCTCTGCTGGACCGGTTCATCTCAAACATTGCAGCGTGTTTTTACTAATGGTCATACAAAAGAACATTTGGGTAGCAGTGATCATAACATAATTTAATTTAATGTTACCTGTAAACAACAAATACATATTGCAAAGATAACAACACTTGATTTTAAGAGAGCACATTTTCCAATGCCGAGAGCTGCTCTCCGAGACTTAGACTGGGAGGGGATATTTTCAGTAAAGAACATAAAACTGAACTGAAAATGCTTTAAATCAATGTATGCAAATGCACCACAAAATATATTTCCATGGACAATAAGACCCCTTTCACACTGAGCCGCCCATAGCGTCGGCGGTAAAACGCCGCTATTTTTACCGCCGAGGCTATGGGCGGATTTGCGGCGCATTGCGGGCGGTATAGCCACGCTGTCCCATTGATTTCAATGGGCAGCAGCGGTGGAGGAGCGGTAAACACACCGCTCCTTCACCGCTCCAAAGATGCGGCTAGCAGGACTTTTTCTACCGTCCTGCTAGCGCAACGCTCCAATGTGAAAGCCCTAGGGCTTTCACACTGGAGTGAATGTAACAGCTGTTTAAGGGCGGATTGCAGGCGCTATTTTTAACGCTATAGCGCCTGCAATACGGCCTCAGTTTGAAAGGGGTCTTAATCTAAAAGGGTAAGAATAAAACCTATGCAGCTCATGTCCAAAGTTAAAACAACTATAAATCAAAATAATAGAGCATTTAAAAAATTATAAAAATGAAGGAACATTGTCATCATTTAAAAGTTAATAGGAAATGGAGGCCGAAAAAAATTCTAAACGAGTAACAGAGAGTAGGACAAACCCCCAAAAGTTCTTCAAATATATTAAAAGATAAGTTCACCTTTGTAAAAAATTAAATAATAAATGCATATCTTTTTGCAGGTAAAAAATGTACATTTATATTATTTTTTTAATAGGAGCCTGGAAAGCATTGCACCTGCGATCACCAGATTGCAGGTGTCATGCAGGACTCCTGTAGACTGTCTGTGTAAGCTTTCTGCTTGTACCTTGTACGAAACACTGACAGAAAGAGACACTGAAATACCTAGAATGCTCAAACTGAAATCTTTTTGGGGGGGGAGTAAAAATGAAAAAATAAAATAATATGGTTGCATAAGTGCGCACATCCATTAAACTAATACTTTGTTGAAGCACCTTTTGATTTTATTACAGTACTCAGTCTTTTTGTGTATGAGTCTATCAGCATGGCACATCTTGACTTGGCAATATTTGTCCACTCTTCTTTGCAAAAACACTCCAAATCTGTTTTGGATTGCGAGGGCATCTCCTGTGCACAGCCCTCTTCAGATCACCCCACAGATTTTCAATAGGATTCAGGTCTGGGCTCTGGCTGGGCCATTCCAAAACTTTAATCTTCTTCTGGTGAAGCCATTCCTTTGTTGATTTAGATGTATGCTTTGGGTCGTTGTCATGCTGAAAGATGAAGTTCCTCATCATGTTCAGCTTTCTAGCAGAAGCCTTAATTTTGTGCCAATATTGACTGGCATTTGGAACTGTTTATAATACCCTCTACCTTGACTAAAGCCCCTTTTCTAGCTGACAAAAAACAGCCCCAAAGCATGATGCTGCCACCACCATGCTTCACGGTGGGTATGGTGTTCTTTTGGTGATGTGCAGTGTTGTTTTTGCGCAAACATATCTTTTGGAATTATGGCCACAATGTTCAACCTTGGTTTCATCAGACCAAAACACATTTTCCCACATGCTTTTGGGAGACTTCAGATGTGTTTTTGCAAAATTTTGCCGGGCTTTGATGTTTTTCTTGATAAGAAAAGGCTTCCATCTTGCCACTCTACCCCATAGCCCAGACATATGAAGAATATGGAAGATTGTTGTCACATGTACCACACAGCCAGTACTTGCCAGATTCCTGCAGCTACTTGAATGTTGCTGTAGGCCTCTTGGCAACCACCCGGACCAGTTTTCTTCTTGTCTTTTCATCAATTTGGAGGGACATCCAGTTCTTGGTAATGTCACTGTTGTGCCATATTTTCTCCACTTGATGATGACTGTCTTCACTGTGTTCCATGGTATATCTAATGCCTTGGAAATTATTTTGTACCCTTCTCCTAACAATGAGATCCCATGCTTTGGAAGCTCTCTGCGGACCATGGCTTTTGCTGTAGGATGCGACTTAAGCCCCATACACACGGTAGGACTTTTTGACAACAAACTTCAAAATTAGCAAGTTTAAAAAAAAATCAGAGCTTGTGTATGCTCCATCGGACAAACTTTTTCGGTTTTCATAGGACAAAAGTTCGCTCTCTGCAAACGGACAAACTTTTCGGCAACAAAAGTCCTACGGTGCAAAGTTCTATCGTGTGTACAGCAAATCCATCAGACTTTTGTCCGAAGTACAAATAGGCATGCCCAGAACCAATGCTAAAATCAACCAACAATAGCAGAAGTTGACCAAAGGGTGGCGGTAAAGAGCAGAAAAGAGCAGAAAAATCACGTGATGTTGGGAAAGTTTTGGGAAAGTTTGCAGAAAAGTCCTGCCGTGTGTATGCTATGGGTGTGCCCGGCCAACTCCCTTCGGACAAAAATCCACGGAAAAGTTTGAAGTCCGACCGTGTGTATGAGTCTTAAGAAAATGTCAGGAAAGACCTACTAGAACAGCTAAACTGTATTTGGGGTTAATCAGAGGCACTTTAAATGATGGGAGATGTGTACTGACTCCTATTTAACACAAGTTTAAATGTGATTGCTTAATTCTGAACACAACACAACCTGTCCTGTTATACCGCTGTATGGTCTTGGCCACTGTGCTGTAGCTCAGTTTCAGGGTCTTGGCAATCTTCTTATAGCCTTGGCCATCTTTATGTAGAGCAACAATTCTTTTTTTCAGATCCTTAGAGAGTTCTTTGCCATGAGGTGCCATGTTGAACTTCCAGTGACCAGTATGAGAGAGTGAGAGTGACCTGCTCCCCATTCACACCTGAGACCTTGTAACACCAACGAGTCACATGACACCGGGGAGGGAAAATGGCTAATTGGTCCCAATTTGGACATTTTCACTTAGGGGTGTACTCACTTTTGTTGACAGCGGTTTAGACATTAATGGCTGTGTGTTGAGTGATTTTGAGGGGACAGCAAATTTACACTGTTATACAAGCTGTACACTTACTACTTTACATTGCAGCAAAGTGTCATTTCTTCAGTGTTGTCACATGAAAAGATAGAATAAAATATTTACAAAAATGGTAGGTTTGTACTAATTTTTGTGAGATACTGTATAACTTCATAAGGGAGGCAGCGGGACACCACGCCGGTCCTGGAAACCGCGGAGCGGCCATCTTGCTGCTCACCGCATGTTGCCGCCTACTGTCCGACAGACCTGTTTGCAATCCCTCATCACTGCATGGACAGGTAAATTTTTTAAGAGTAACTCAGACCAAAAAATGATTTTTTGATTTTGGATAGCTAGGGAAGGCAGCTCATCCTAGATGAGTTACTCTTAAAAAATGTACCTGTTCCAACTTGCATACAAATTCAACTTAAACCAAACAGGCAGAATCTATCTTGCCTGTAACCCGGAGACTGTCTTTAGTGAACGTGGTGTAGAGTTATTCACTTTCAGGTCATTACAGCGGATAAGGGAGCTCTCTTTTTGTCTGAGAGAGGGATTTAACCTTCACATACGGAAAGGCTTTTTCCCAGTAAGAGCTGTGAAAATGTCACCTGAACTTCCTCTCAAATGGTGAATGGCCAGTAAAGTATGCTCCCAGTCTGATGACTTCCTGGGAGCATACTTTACTGGCCATTCACCGTTTGAGAGGCCTTGGTATACATGCTGCCTTTTTCACTGTAAAGATCAACTACTGACATTGTGGCATTTGGAGAGGATTGGCGTGGAATCCAGGAGAGAAGTTAATAGCGATCTAATAATCTAGAGACCCTGGCAGGGGTAAACAGCCATCTGCTTCTATTGATCTCTGAAGGGATCAATAGCTCTGGTAAGCGACAGTAAGAACTGGTGGTGGTGGAACCTCTCTCTATCAAACATACAGCACTGTTCATTGGGTGTTTGATGTTTGAAGTCACCAATAGTCGAATAAGGAGATCCACATCCACAGTATTTTGGTTGTTTTTGCCTTTCAAGGGGTTATTATTACCTCATTTATTCACGGGACTTTGTTCTTTATGCTATTTTTAAACTCACTATCATGAGTTTTTTGTGATTGTTTTTGGCAATAGAGACTGAGCTCTGGATATACTATTTCTGAATCATCAGAGATAGTTTTTTTCACATGTGCGCAGCTTTATTTTTCTACTAATACTTTTATTGTGTGTGTCTCACATTGAAGTTGCAGCCTATTGTTTATTTAAATTACTATATTTAATTTCAATTTATGAGTGGTATTTCACTATTTAGACAGCGCAGTATATATTTACCCTTTTCAATTTATTGAATGGCTCAGTATGGCCAAGCACTTAACAAAGTCTTTACTATGGTATTAAAATGAACTTGCCTATCTCTTGCCTTTGCACTAATCTCTCCCCAGAAAGCTCCTCTTGGTCAGGAGATCTGAAACGCCAGGTTCGAAATTTATGCATAAGTCCCAGGTGTGGTGTAAGGCCCCTTTCACAAGGACGGTCCGTTCAAGTCCGCCTGTCAGTTTTTTAGGCGGACCTGAACGGACGCTCCATGTAGCCCTATGGAGCCATGGATGTCAGCGGTGACATGTCCGCTGACATCCGACCCGCTCCGCTCCGCCAAAGTGTGACGGAGGAAAACCCTATTTTTCCATCCATCGGCGGAGCGGATCGGATGACAATGGACTCTATGGTCCGTCGTCATCCGATCCCCCCATAGGGGAGAGCGGCGCTCTGACAGGGCGGTCCCTGCACAGTGTGCGGGGACCGCCCAGTCATCCGCCGGCTCAGCGGGGATCAACGGAGCGATCCCCGCTGAGCAAGCGGAGCTTCACGGGGCGGATCTTCACGGATCCGTCCCGTGTGAAAGAGCCCTAACTCATTTATGCAAACTTTGAGTGTACTTAAATTCTTTGGACTGCAATTGTCCCACCCCTTACAGATCTGGGATAAACTTATCGATTGTAAAATGCCATAATGCTTATAAGCATGAATAATTTCTTCAGAAAATTCAAGTTTGGAACGCATATATGCATGGATGTGTATTTGTATTATGTATTTGTATCAATCACACTTTTATTTACATGCATTAACAAGAAATAAAGTTATTTTTAGATGTCCGTGTGCATGAGCTGTTACTCAAGTTAACTTTAGACCTAATAAAATCCGATTGCTCAGCCCAAGTGCCAAACACAAGATCTGTCAAACCTCACCATTCACATTTGTTACTGATTTAAAAATGAATCTGTTCACTGATCAAAATAAGTAGCTGGAATTCTACCCAAGGAGGCCATACAAATGCAACATGTTTAATGTTCATTACGTACTATTTACATACTGCTCTACTTGGAACATATATAGGTTGTTCCATTTTATGTCCAGACTAATAACTCTTCTGTGACATAAAACCAATACCAACTCTTTCACGATGCTATATAAAGTAGTAAGGGGCAAAAGAACATTTAGTGTGAACAGATCATTTCCCATTACCTTTTTTTCTCCTTTGCACCTGTTTTAGGTGAATTGCATTGAATGCCTGGGTTAAAAATGTTATCTGTTAATGTTCAAAAATAAATCAAACCAGACCATTTTGTGACCATCCGTGTTTTCAGGGTTAAAGGAGAAGTACAATCAAAGCTTGTTTGGCTGTACTTCTCCTGTGAATTACAAGAGTATAGTTTCCGTTATGCACGCCTGTGACCTGTTTTCAACAGACTGAAGCCCACTGTTGGCTGATGTCACAGAGCCGGTCCAGGCTGGGGAATGATCACAACAGTATGGTCAGGATTTGCCCATAACCTTGGACCAGCACCTGGTTCAACCTCTCAGCTACCTGCTGAGAACCCGAGCCAGCTGCTCCTGCCCTCTCCACAGCCCAATGCTCCAGTGAGCGAGGGGGCAGAGCAGACAGCGGCGACTGACATTCACCATCCCTCTGCTCACGGAGCTATGAGAACCAAGCGATCAGCAGTCTCGGTTCTCAGTCTTAGAGCTGGCGGGGGACAGATGTAGCATTGGACCAATGCTGAATCCACCTAGGCAAGTATGGTTCTTATAAAAAAAGGAAGTCCTGAACTTCTCTTTTAAGATACAAGGTTTTACATTAACCACTTCCCACCCGACCTATAGCAGAATGATGGCTGGGCGGTGGTTCAGTTATCCTGACTGGGCGTCGTATGACGTCCAGCAGGATAACAGCCGCGGCGCCCAGTGGGGTTGTGCATCGTGGCGATCGGTGGTGCGGCGTGTCACTCTGACACACCGCTACACCGATCTCGGTAAAGAGTCTCTGACGGAGGCTCTTTACCACGTGATCAGCCATGTCCAATCACGGCTGATCAGTATGTAAACAGGAAGAGCCATTAATCTGCTTTTCCTCACTCACGTCTGACAGACGCGAGTAGAGGAGAGCCGATCGGCTGCTCTCCTGACAGGGGGGCCTTTGCTGATTGTTTATCAGCGTAGCCCCCCCTTGGATGCTGGCCCAGGACCACCACGAAGCCGCCAGGACCACCAGGGATGGCCACCACACTGGACCACCAGGTATGCTACCCTAAACCACCAGGGAAATGCCAATCAGTGCCCAGGCACCTGCCAATCAGTGCACATCCCCAATGCCTGCCAGTGCCATCAGTGATGCCTATCAGTGCCATCTATCAATGGCACATATCAATGCCCAGCAGTGCCGCCTATCAGTATCACCCATTAGTACCTATCAGTGCAGTCTTTCAGTGCCCATCAGTGTCGCCTATCAGTGCCACCTATGAGTGCCCATCAGTGCTGCCTATTAATGACCATCAGTGCTGCATATCAGTTCCAGCCATCAGTGCCGTCTACCAGTGCCCATCAGTGCTGCCTATCAGTGCCCATCATCAGTGCCCTCATTGGTGCCACCTCATCAGTGCCGCCTTATCAGTGCCCATCAGTGAAGGAGAAGACTTACTTATTTACAAAATTTTATAACAGTAATAAAAGAAAATATTTATTTATTTTTTCAAAATTTTCGGTCTTTTTTTATTTGTTTAGCTCTATTTGTGGGAACAAAATGATAAAAATTCTGTTTGGATACAGTGTCACATGGCACAATTGTCATTTAAACAGCGACAGCACTGAAAGCTGAAAATTGGCTTGGGCAGGAAGGGGGGTAAGTGCCCGGTATTGAAGTGGTTAATGGAGCAATTTTCATCTTTCTAAAGTTCCTATTGGGAGCGGGTTAATTCGTCTGCTGTCTTGATTTATTAATGTGTTACATATTTGATTTGCTGTATTATTGAAGCATTGAAGGAGCATTGAAAGCCCCTGTATTTCTCATAGAGGTGTACTTAAAGGAAAACGCCTCCGATGCATTAAGGTGAAAAAACATCCGACAATACGGCCCCCCCCCCCCCCCAAGCCCCCGTTTTACTTACCTGAGCCCTCAAAAGTCCAGCGCTCGCCCCCGACATCCTGCTCTTTTCTCTGCCTGGCCGTTGATTAGCTACACTGGATGGATTGAAAGCAGCGCAGCCATAGGCTCGCGCTGCTGTCAATCACATCCAATGACACAGCGTGCCGGGGGGCGGGGCCGAGTGATACAGTGAGCGGCAATAGCCGCTGGCTGTAAAACGGGAGTGCGCCTGCAAGAACTCATCACCATGCGAGCTTGCTCGCATTAAGGTGGTGAGTTCTTGCGGGGAGAAGCCGAGACAGCCGCTGAGGGACCCCAGAAGACGCCGTTCGGGGCCACTCTGTGCAAAACGAGCTGCACAGTGAGTATAACATGTTTGTTATTTAAAAAAACAAAACATTTTTCTTTACAACCCCTTTAAGCCTTAAGCCTCGTACACACGGCCGAGTTTCTCGTCGTAAAACAAACGTCGTTTTTCTCGTCGGTTTTCTTGTCAAGTTTGACGAGATTCTTGTGAAGCTTTGCTTGCATACACACTGTCATTCCAAAATCTCGTCAGTCTAAAAACGCGGTGACGTACAACACGTACGACGGCAGTATAAAGGGGAAGTTCCATTTTCATGACGTTCTCCCTTGGGCTGTCTTTGCTAATCTCGTGTTGCCGCGTGTTAGTTAAAGTTTGGGAAGAGACGATTCGCGCTTTTCAGACTTCGTGCTTTCAGTTCCTTTTCTGCGGTTCAGTAGGTGCTTGTGGGTTCGTATCTTGTCTTTCAGGGTGAATAGTCAGGTCGTATCTGTTTTTCAGTGCGTTCTTGTCCACTCGTTTCTGTTTTTCAGGTCGTTCTTCATAGGCCTTGCTGTTCTGTTTAGTTTGTTCTGTTCAGACGACCGTTTCTTAGCCATGTTGCGTATACGTTCTCATCGTAGAGATCGTGTTGTGCACTGACTTTGTGTGTCTGTTTGTCTTCTTGTATTGGACCAAGTTGAGTCTATGAACAGGATGAGGAGGAGTTCATGGACCAAGAATTGGTTGCTCCAGCGCGACCAATTCTCTCACATGCCTCTGCTGCGGGAGATCGTGGAGAATAATCCTGAGGACTACAGGAATTTTCTGCGGATGTCTGACCCCGTATTTCAGCATCTGTTGGCTTTGGTGTCCCCCTATATTACCAGGCAGGACACCGTTATGCGGGAAGCCATCAGTGCTGAGCAGAGGCTCATCGCCACGTTGCGCTACCTGGCGACAGGGAGAAGTCTGCAGGACCTGAAATTCACCACAGGCATCTCCCCCCAGGCTCTGGGCATCATAATCCCAGAGACCTGTTCTGCTATCATCCAAGTCCTGCAGGATGACTATATGAGGGTAAGTTTTCGTATATAATATCACATTCTATGTATTTAATGCATGATAAAGTATTGTATTTCTTTCATCCTTCCCTAATTAGAATGATTGTAATATGCTGAGAATGTCCCCTTTGTCCCCATGCATGCTGTCCTTTTTTAAGTCATTTTTGGGCCTATGTGCATTTTTACCTTTACTTACCTCTCCAGCATGCTCTCCTGGGCCCAAACACATCTAGCCTAGTCTGTTAACAATGTATTTTTTCAGATCCCTTGTAGTCCCCCCCCTCAAATTGTTAATTAATGTTCGTGTGAAATTTGGGGGGGCCCAAACACATCTAGCCCCTCCCAAAGAAAATAAATGGGCCATCAGAGGGGGTTGAGCAATGTGCGAATTGTGAATTTATTTCTCTTTTTTTAATAATCCTTAACCAAAATGTTATACTTATGTTGGCAACGAATGTTTTTGTCTAATCTGCTTGCAAAGTTATTTGCAAAAGTACTAATTTTTTTTTATCTTGTTTGATTCCCCAGCTTCCTTCCACGCCACAGGAATGGCAGACTGTGGCATTGGAGTTTGCCAGGCATCGTGCCACCACCCCGTTCTGGCTCCTTTTTTTACAACTACAAGGGGTTTCATAGTATCGTGCTGATGGCGGTGGTGTCAGCACAGTATGAATTCCTCTATGTGGATGTGGGGAAGAATGGCCGGATGTCGGATGGGGGAGCCTTCGCCCAGACGGAGTTTGCCCTTCGTCTACAGAGTGATGACCTTGCATTGCCACCGGATGCAGGGAATGTGGAAGGACTCCCCTTTGTCTTTTTGGCTGATGAAGCCTTTGGCCTGGGTCGGCATCTCATGAGGCCTTTCCCCCCAGAGGACCCTCACCCCGGAGAGGAGGGTCTTCAAATACCGGCTGGCCAGAGCCCGAAGAGTTGTGGAGAATGCCTTCAGGATAATGGCCAGCCGGTTCTGTCATTTTCTGACTCCTATTAATCTTGCGGAGTACAAATTGTGTGTTTTGTTGTTGTCTACTGCACAATTTTTTGAGGAAGAAATCTTCTACATATATGGCCACAGTTGGGCCCGAGCCAGGACTTGCTGCGGACAATGCCCTGCCGGGCCTGGAACCTGTCCGTGCTGGCTTGCCCCCCCAAAGTGCCTGTGCAATCAGGCAGAAATATGTGGATTATTTCATGGGTAGGGGGGCCATTCCAATGGCAGAGAATCTGTCCGAATTATAATTTTGCCGTAAAAAAATAAAAAATAAAAAATATCAACTTTCAATTAGTAGTTTTGCTGTTACGTACCTCAGAGGACGAGTCTGACTTGTAGGAGAAGACCTCTCATACAGCTCTGGTTCAGGAGCCACCGGAGTGGGAACAGTGGTCTCGGGAACACAGCGGGGCCTGTGAAGACTGTGGTGGTTGACACTGTAGCTGGTTGATGATCCTCCAAGTAGGCTGGAACTGTGGATGACAGCAGGATCAGTAGCAGGCTGAAGCAGGGAGAGATAAGCCAGGTCAACACTGGAACACACAGAGCAAGTAGCAGGCAGGTGCAGGGTCAGGCGAGCTGGGTCAGATCAGGTGGTTAGGCAGAGCAATGCGGTGGACTGGAGCAGGATCAGATAAGCAGGCAGAGGTCTGGCAACGGAACAACAGGTAATAGTAGCAGGGTCAAGGCAGGCCGAGGTCAGGGTTGGAGATAACAGGTAAGTCAGCAGAGCCGGGTCGTCCAGGTAATCAGATAGCAGATGCAGGTAAAGATACACAGAAGCTGCAGATCAGACAGCAGTGCATTATTGCAACTGCTGGCTTTTTAAAGGCCTAATGGCGCCATGTCATTTAGCGTGCACGCGCGCGCGCAATTGGCGCGCGCTGACGCACAGGTACAGAGGGAAGCAGGGATCGTCCTCTATTTCTGGCAAGTCCCAGACATTTGCTTTGTTTATATTAGAGGTGTGTGCTACTTTTTCAAAGTGTACTTGTAGTGCCAAGTGTATTTTCCTTAGTAAACAACAAACATTTCACTGCTAACAACAAAACTAAATCCCAAAAAGGTTAGAGTGGTTAAAAAAATAACAACGACATTTTTTTGTATTTTCTTGTATTTTACTCAATCACACATATGGTTAGGTATACATTTTTGGTGTCTGAACATTTTAGAAACCCATTTTCGCCTTTTCACCTAACATGGCAAATTTTGCTGCTAATGAACTTACAAAAAATCTCCTCAACATTCCTCCAAATACAACAATGTTAAACGTATAAGGCAACATGTCAGACCAATTTTGTAAAAACAAATGTCTATCTGCCCTTCCTCAAAAATGGAGTGTTGTCACCCCTGAACCTGACTAGAAGATGCACACATTTTTAGGGGGGGGGGAAACTAGGTTAGTTACTTCCTCATCCCTATTGTCAACATGTGCTACCCGCCATCATGGGGGATCATTCAACATGTTTTGGGGGGGGCAACCCCTTCTTCCTTTCTCCTTCTTGAGTTGTGAGAAAGAGGTTGCACCCCCAAAACACGTACATGGAGATCCCGTGATGGCAGATAGCACATGTTGACCCACTGTGTGCATCTTCTAAATTTGTTTGTGCAACAAAGTGCTACAAAAGTGAACACAAACTTGAGAAAAAAAGTCCCACATTTGTGGTACTACGACAGGTTGGCCTTTCTGAATGACCACATTACAGCAAGGGAATCACTGTCCAGCATTCCCTCCAGCCTTCCCTCCAGCCTTCCCTCCAGCCTTCCCTCCAGGCAAGATGTTCCTTCCCAGGATCAGGAGGAGCCTTCCATCTTGGATGAGGACCCAGATCTGTCCGTCTGGAGCCAGGTATAGTATTTTTATCACATTTCTTTGTCAAAAATGAATGATGTCAAATAGATGTTAAGATAGGTAAAAATGTAGGCAATCAAGAAAAAGGGATTGACAGTAGTGGGCAAAAAAGTTGAGGAGGAGATAGGAAAATGATGGGGACATAATGAGAGTATTATACACACACATTTTGAAGGATTTGCAACAGTCAATGATCTAAACATTGTGGGGGTTCTTTAAGAATAGCTAATCCACTTTGCACTACAAGTGCAAACTACAAGTGCAAGAGCACTTCAAATTTCCCAAAAAATGAACTTGGAAGTAAAGTCGCTGTAAATCAGAGGGGGAGAGCGGAAATGAGGGGAAGCTCTGCTGATTTTAATCTCCAATCATGTGCAAGCTAAATTTATGCTTTTGCTTTGCCTTGCATGTCCCCCTCAGATCTCCAGCGACTGCACTTCCAAGTCCACTTTCCAAGCAATTACAAGTGCACTTGTAGTTTGCACTTGTATTGCAAAGTGGATTTGCTTTTACAAACTAATCCCCTGTGAGTGATTGATGAAAACAAAATCAAAAATATGTCCCTTTTTTTTACACAGGAGGAGGTCAGCCAAGATGAGAGGGCGGAAAATGTCAGGAGGAGGCTGGGGTTAGTGGCAGAGAGGAGGTGCCTGGTCCAAGTGACAGAGAGGAGGTGGCTGGTCCAAGTAGTAGGACAAGGTGTCATGTGCCACCAATCCGCATGCCACCAAGAAATGGGCAGGAGGGATAGGGCTGTGAGTGTGGCAGCACTGGCCCTCATTAAAGAGGCCCATGCCACCCTCCAGCAGCCCCCAACCCCTGATGAGGGCTATGCGGCATTGGTGGGCATGAAAATGGCCCAGATGCAAACTGAACAGAGGCTACTTTGTGAGTCCCTGCTCATGACCCTTTTAAATAAGGGGTTGAGGGGCAGACTCACAGAGAGCACTGTTATATGTGACCACGGCCATCCTCCTGCACCTTCCTATTCTCCTCCACCTCCAATTTCACAACCTCCACCTTCCTCTTCTCCTCCACCTCCTTCTTCTTCTTCTCCTCCTCCACCTCCTCCTTCCTCTTCTCCTCCACCTCCTTCTTCTTCTTTTCCTCCACCTCCTCCTTCCTCTTCTCCTCCACCTCCTTCTTCTTCTCCTCCACCTCCTTCTTCTCCAGCTCCACCTCCTTCTTCTCCACCTCCTCCTCCTGACATGAGTACACCTCCTGAGGCACAGCCTCCAGCCAGGCAGACAAGGAAGGCTGCAGAGAAGGCTGCAGGGAAGCCTACCCAGAAGGCTGCAGGGAAGTGGAGCAAGAAGACCAGGAAGTGATTCCCTTGCTGCAATGTGGTCAGCCAAAAGGCAGCCTGTTGTAGCTCCACAGACTTGGGACATGTATCTAACCTGCGGCTACCGGTATGATGTCACCACATACCATGCGGGACCCTCTGGTGCCCCGAAGGTCTGCCCACACGCTGGGGCTTCGAAGAGAATAAGAGATACCAGATGCCAGGTGAATGAGGAAGGAAGGTAAAAGTGTTTTTTATTAGTAGCCTAGGAAAACAACAAACATTTAACCCTTGCAGTGCAGAGGGAGCCCCACTGCAAAGGTAGTTTTTTCCATATACCTTTAGTTTAGCTTTAACTATCCTGGTAGTTTATTTTACATCCTCTATGATGGAAATGTGATGTTGGTGTTTTAAAAGTAGAATCACCTATTGATGCTCTTTAGAGACAGCTGCCTTTGGAACTGTTAACACTTCAGATAACAGTCACTGAATGTCATGATGCTGACAAAGCTTTTCTATGCCATGAAATGCGCTGACTAGTTGCCAATAAATGATTTCCCCTGGTCATGCCATTCTTATTGATGATCTCTGTTCCCTCTGTAGGCATGTAATGTGTCAGTGCTTGAACAACCAGTTCAGCCAAAAAGCCTTGCTAATAAATTAAGACTGTCTGTAATTGTATTTATTTATTCAGTTATTACAGGTACTTAAATAGCCTCATCAATTTACTCCGTGCTTTACATACTGTATATACGGTATTGTACATTCACATCAGTCCCTGCCTTCGAGATGCTTACAATCTAAGGTCCCTAACTCACAGTCATACATACTCATACTAGGGCCAATTTTAGACAGGGTTCAATTAACCTACCGGCATGTCTTCGGAGTGTGGGAGGAAACCAGCGTACCTGGAGGAAATGCACGCAGACACAGGGAGAACATGGTAACTCCAGGCAGGTAGTGTCATAGCAATCTTTGCCACTGAACCACAGATTATTACAAATTCCTTTTAAATGTCACCTTTTTAAAGTAAGCTGTATGTACATATTCCCAAATGTGTACGTTTGCCTTTATCCCTTTTGAAGCTTGCATGCCTAGTTCCCAACTTACTGACTCAACCAGGGCTAGATCAAGGGGAAGGGGTGGGGGGCAGGAGGGACCACTGCCCCAGGCACACTGTTCACCTGCCAGCCTGACTAACTGGAGTGATGGTAGTGTCATGTTTGTTAGGCAAAGCAGAGGCCCTGATAGCTGCTTGAGGCAGAATTCTGCCCTCTCTTCCTTCCAGTAGCAGCCAAATGTGGGCAACATTTAGCAGGGAGAGGAGGATGCCCACTAAGAAAAGACCTCCCTCTGGGTACAGGTACCTGCTGGGAAATTAATGTGGATGGACTTTACACCTGTTTACCATTGTCATGGACGTTATCATATGAGCAGAGATTGGGAAGAAAGAGACGCTGCTTTCATTCCCGGAGGTAAGAAGTGCTGAGGAGGGGTAGTGTGAGAAATGTGACCACACAGATGGTGGGGAAGGGAGCAACTCAGCCCCCCAGAGCTCCCCTCTCCCCCTGAAAGCCTCAAAAAGCCAGATAACCAACCTACTTCCCTCTGAGCCCTTCAGCTCCCATCACCAAGGACCTCTTAGTGCAGTGCACTCCACAGAGTTCTTCCCCAGCCTCCCAGCTCCCCTCCTTCATCCCACTGACACAGATGCCAAAGCAGTCCTCCTGAGACTGACACCACCAAAGCACTGGCATTTATTCCCCACCGACACTGAGGCAGAGCCATTCCCCTCCCACTGACACTAATGCAGCAAAATGTAATCCTTCTAGTGACACCTCAAATGCATCTCCAAGGATGATGCAGAATTGTTTCCTTCTATTGACAGAACCAATACAGTGGTGTTTTTTCCTTCCACTGCCAACCACCGACGCAGAGTCATCAACATAGATGCATTGTGCTGCTGCACTGGTTCATGTCAATTTCACTCCCTCACGGTTACGCTCAACCAAACACCACTGTAAAAGCTCCTACTATCAAGTTATGAGACCAAATTGATCTCCTTATTACTCTGGACCTTCGTAGCAATTGGAAGCAAGTGTCCTGACCCTCCCGAGTTAGGTCTAAGTGGCATTAGATGATACCCCAGTTATCAGAGGCAGATTGGGAAGCTGTGGAGGAAACCTATATGACCTCAGTTATATCCTCAAAGAATAGGCTTATACAGTTATGTAACGGCACCCCAATCTCAAGGGGTATTAACGCCGTTTACGATGTTCCCTCTCCTAGACACACATCCACTCGCTACCAATATCCACAGCTAAACGACCCTTTCCTATAGGAGCCGACCCCTCTGGAAGAAGACGAGACGCACTCTGTCTCTTCTGTAGTAGGAATGAATTTATTAATGCCAAACATTGTAACTTTATACACAATTCAGGGCACATGATTTAACATGAACAAGGGCCCAGCTCCACCCACACATCCCAAAACTCAACACCTCATCCTGACGTCTGCTAGGCTTCAAAAGATCCCAACACAATAGAATATACGATCTCCAATACACATCTTCCCACAAAGGGTTGGCAGCCAGTCTGTCTGGCGACAACAGGTTCTAAACCCTTTACATCTTAAATCCCTTTGTATTGTAAATCCCATTCTGCCTTTACAATACACACAAGTATAGGGTTAATTACTTCTATTCACACCAGACCTTCCCAAGTCATACTGAACAATAGAAATGCAAAACAACTTAATTCCTCACAGCAATGATACTTAACCCCCACATACAGTATACATCCAATCTATATACAATGTATATACAGCCTTGAATATGGCTATCATAGACCATATTGGGGTTTTCATTCACCCTGTGCCCCTAATAGAGACACAGGGTGATTGACACATAAGAGCCATTGGGGAAGCTGGCGCGAGGGTATTTCATACTTCCTAAGCGATTCTGAGTCCCCCGGGCCTTCCCGTTACATCTCTCCCCTTTCGGCAGGAGACTAACAGAGGGGGGAACCCCAGACGGGTTGACTCCGAAGTTAGTCCATAGGTCCCTTCTTCTAATGCCGGTATCCACACAGTACCCCAAATAAATTTCTCCAAACAGAGAATCGCTTACCCAGCCAACCTCTGCCTCTCTCAGAGAACACACCCGCCGTTGGGGAGAGGCCTGGACTGGCCCTTCTCCCTGGAGTCCTTTCTGCCGCTGGAGAGAAGACAGGGTGACTGGGCTCAGTCCGTCATGCTGTTGGGGATCTGGGTCGACTGCCCGGCATCCCTGTGGTATACAAGTGGAGACTGAAGTCCCATCCACTTGTGGTAGGTGAAAATCTCCCAGTGCTTGCAAAGCAAGGCTGACATCCTCCTGTCTCAGTGTCACACCATTTTCTGGGGTTGTGTCAGTGAGGACTGAAGTCCCATCCAATACCACAGGAACTCCCTCTTCTGTTAGTTGGGAGCCGAGGCCCGTGGCGCTCGGCTCTGTTGCCAGCTCTTCTGCTGGGTTGCTGTGAGTGGAGACCGCAGTCCCATCCACCGATATCCGCTCAAGTGGCAGTTGTGTGCAGCGGCCAGTAGCATTCTGCCCTGCTGCCAGTGATTCAGCTGGGAGTAAAAGCTTTACTGCCTCAGCTTGTTGCTGGGGAGAGGGGCCAACTGCCCCGGCTCCCTGAAACTCCACAGTGGTTTGCGGTGCTGGGCAGAGGTGGGTATCACTCTGCCCTGTTGCCAGCACTTCTGCTGGGGACTCCACACCATCTGCTCTGGCTACCTGTTGGGGAGGGAAAATGGCTGCTTCTCCTCCCTGCATCTCTGAAATCCACTCAGAAAGAGGAACCATCACCTTCTCAACTCGGGCCTCCAACACTGCCACGGGTGTAGAGCAGGGGTCTGCAGTACTTTGTCCTGCTGCCAGTACTTGAGCGGGCGATGCATAATTCATAACATCCTCTGCACAGTCCATTAAGTCCATACCTTCTGTAATCTGTGGCTGGGGAGATGAGCCAACTGCCCTAGCTCCCTGGAACTCCATATCATCCACTTCGGCTTTAAGGGTGGCAATCTTCAGATTTTCCACTGCTGATTCTTCAGCCAGGCTAGCTCCCTGGAACTCTATATCATCCACTTCGGCTTTAGGGAGGGCAATCTTCATCTTTTCCACTGCCGAAGCTTCAGCCAGGCTAGCTCCCTGGAACTCTGTATCATTCACTTCGGCTTTAGGGAGGGCAATCTTCAGATTTTCCACTGCTGATTCTTCAGCCAGGATTTCATAGTTGTCAACTGGTATTTCCTGATAGTCCCAGGCAAAGGGAGCCCCACCCTGCTGCTGAGCCGAGTCTAGCAGCTGTTTGTAGGCAATCTCCAGCTCCCATTCCTGAACGGCCAGAAACTCCAAATCTTCCTGTGCCCAGTGCCCTTCCGAGACATTCAGTCTTTGTTCTCTGTGCTCCATTATTTCCTCCAAACGCCACTCCTGATGACTCCCAAAGTCAGGGTCCTCGGACAGCCTCCAATACAACAATCCCAGGCCATTATAGTCAAAGCCTTCCGTGGGGCTGTCATCCGCTGACCATGGGCACTCTTGGGCTACATACCACCGGAGGGCTCTGTAGCTCTCGTCCAACCGCATCTCTGCCCGGATCAGCCTGCTTAACTCAGCTGTCCACTCCTGCTTCGGTTGTTCCCCCAATAACAGCATTCGTACTTCATACTGCGACCAGTACCTTACATGGATGGAGGGGAGAACTTTTCCCTGGTGTTGCTGCTCGAGGGCTAGCACTTTCTTCCAGAGTTCGCAGCGGATCGAATCCGACCATCCCAGCAGGACCTCCTCTGATACTGGTCCTCTATGCTGTATCTGCATCTCTCGCAACCTCCTTCTGAATTCCTTTTCCATGTCGGCTGGTATCTGTATCTCTCCTCTCCTTTCAGTTGGTGCTGCTTTTTTAGGTGTTGTCTCTGATTGCCGTATTTCCGCCATTCTCTGCTCATGTTGTCGCTCATCCTGCCGCTCGATTTCTCTAATGGCTTCCTGTATGGCGGTCTCTGATGGGTTAGCACCATATAATGCCAAGCGCTCTCGAACTCGTTGCTGAAACAAATCTTCAACTGACCGGGGTCCTGCATCACCATTCCTCTGGTTCATCTCGGCTCTCAAGTAAGTCTTTCAGCGTGACTTTCCTGCAGGCTGCATAGCTTGGTCATTCACTGTGGTGGCTTGGAGTGTCCCAGGAACTGGAGGGAAAATCCCACTGCTGCCACCAATGTAACGGCACCCCAATCTCAAGGGGTATTAACGCCGTTTACGATGTTCCCTCTCCTAGACACACATCCACTCACTACCGATATCCACAGCTAAACGACCCTTTCCTATAGGAGCCGACCCCTCTGGAAGAAGACGAGACGCACTCTGTCTCTTCTGTAGTAGGAATGAATTTATTAATGCCAAACATTGTAACTTTATACACAATTCAGGGCACATGATTTAACATGAACAAGGGCCCAGCTCCACCCACACATCCCAAAACTCAACACCTCATCCTGACGTCTGCTAGGCTTCAAAAGATCCCAACACAATAGAATATACGATCTCCAATACACATCTTCCCACAAAGGGTTGGCAGCCAGTCTGTCTGGCGACAACAGGTTCTAAACCCTTTACATCTTAAATCCCTTTGTATTGTAAATCCCAGTCTGCCTTTACAATACACACAAGTATAGGGTTAATTACTTCTATTCACACCAGACCTTCCCAAGTCATACTGAACAATAGAAATGCAAAACAACTTAATTCCTCACAGCAATGATACTTAACCCCCACATACAGTATACATCCAATCTATATACAATGTATATACAGCCTTGAATATGGCTATCATAGACCATATTGGGGTTTTCATTCACCCTGTGCCCCTAATAGAGACACAGGGTGATTGACACATAAGAGCCATTGGGGAAGCTGGCGCGAGGGTATTTCATACTTCCTAAGCGATTCTGAGTCCCCCGGGCCTTCCCGTTACAAGTTATATTATAAAAACTTTTATACACTCCACCACTTATATACAATCAAAAGAGCAGTGTGGTAATAAAAAAAAGAATAAAAAATTGATCAATGCTGCATCTGGCCCTAAGCCCGAGAACTGAGCGATCAAACACCGTTGATCGCTGAGTTCTTGGTCTTTAGTGATCAGAGAGCCGATGATTGTCAGTCGCTGGCTCTGTGCACAGCCCCTCCGGCACTCACTGGAGCGCTGGACTGTGGAGGGGGCAGGAGCTTCTGGCTCAGTGTTCCAGCAGCTTTATGAGAGGCTGAGCCAGCTGCCAGTCCAGGCATCTGGGTGGACCCCGACTGTAAAGTCAGGATCTTTCCAAAACCTGGACTAGCTGAGTGATGTCAGCTTTAGCCCGCTGTTGGCTGAAAACTGGTCACAGGAGTGCAGAATGAAGTGTACCTCTGTGATCCATAGGTGAAGTATAGCCAAAATAGCTTTGGCCCTACAAAAACTAGTGGGGCTTTACCGCTAACACCCCCCTCCCCCCAATGCCCCCAGTGTGACAGTAACCTTAATGTGGACTTCAGTTAGGAAAACACATACATTTTTTAATGCTCATTTACCTGTGTGATGTATACATTGCAACCCCATGGGCTGATCAGCATACACTGGGGGGGATTTATCAAATCTGAAACAGACAGAATCCGGAGCAGTTCTGTGTGGTAACCAATCCGTTTCTATCTTCAGCTTGTTCAGCTAAGCTTTGGAAATAAAAGACAGGAGCAAACTGGTTTCAATTAACAGCTGCTCCCGATTCTGGCTGGTTCCGTTTTGATAAATTCTCCTCAATGTATATATGAATATAATTCTGAATACATTTGAATAAACTTTTGCTTTGCAATATTCTTTCCTTGATTTCATAAGCAATAAATGAAACCTATTTATTACATCTGGGAATCCATTCAAGTAGCAGATCTGAACAACATTTTTGAGGGCCTTCCAATTTAATTTGTTGACTCAATGATGGTAACATCGAATGCAACAATAATTTTTTTTTTTAGAATTTCATACAAACGATTGAATGAAAATGTAAACTATTATTATTATTTAAGGTACTTATATAGCGCGGTCAATTTACGTAGCACTTTACATATACATTGTACATTCACATCAGTCCCTGCCCTCAAGGAGCTTACAATCTAAGGTCCCTAACTCACATTCATATACTAGGGTCAATTTATACAGAAGCTAATTAACCTACCAGCATGTCTTTGGAGTGTGGGAGGAAACCGGAGTACCCAGAGGAAACCCACACAGGCACAGGGAGAACATGCAAACTCCAGGCAGGTAGTGTCCTGGTTGGGATTTGAACACTTTTAATTGCTAGGCAAGAGTGCTACCCACTACACCACTGTGCCGCCCAAACTATGTGGCCAGCTTTAGATTAGGTATATAAGAAAGAAACTGAATACATATTTGAGAATTTTGCACAGTGTGGAAGAAGATGTATCAGCAGCAGTAAAGCAACCAAAATACACAAAAAATTCCTCTATCAGATCAATAGTCAAAAATGCATCATGGATAAAAGTTGTTCTCAGAAACTGATCTGCAAGTCAACAAATATTACAAACTGATTCAGCTGATAGGCCAATATTTCACTGGTACCCCAGTTTGGGTCTTAAGTGAAACATCCCATATGATGATTTCAAATAAAAAAAGTTCTGTTAAATCCCAGTATATTTGTATACATATACCGTATATACTTGAGTATAAGCCGACCCGATAAATAAGCCGAGGCACCTAATTTTACCACAAAAAATGGGAAAACGTATTGACTCGAGTATAAGCCTAGGGTGTCCATCTGCATGCCTCACTGTGCTTCACTGTGTCCATGTGCATGCCTCACTGTGCCTCACTGTGTCCATGCCTCACTGTGCCTCACTGTGTCCATGCCTCACTGTGCCTCACTGTGTCCATGCCTCACTGTGCCCATGCCTCACTGTACCCATGACTAAACTGACGTTTAACATGGGAGTCTATGGAAGGGGTGCCCGGCTTTAAAAAAATCGGTGCTCCCCGGCCGTAGGTTCGCCAGACAAAATACTTTGCACTCATATAGAGGAGAAATGGGGCTACATGTGTGCCAAGTTTCGGGTCCAGAGGACCTACGACCGGCCAGTACCGGATCCCCAAAATCACTGAAGAAATTACAGTTTAACATGGGAGTCTATGGAAGAGGTGCCTGGCTTTGAAAAATCGGTGCTTCCCGGGCCGTAGGTCCCCCGGACAACAATCTTTGCACACTTATAGAGGAAGAGTGAGGCTACATGTGTGGCAAGTTTGGGGTCCAGGAGACCTAGGGTCGGCCGGTACTGGGTCCCCAAAATCCGGGAGATCAGGCACAAAAAGGTGACTCGAGTATAAGCCGAGGGAGGCATTTTCAGCACAAAAAAATGTGCTGAAAAACTCGACTTATAGTCGAGTATATACGGTAATTGCTTAGGGTATCTTTTCTTAACACTAACTCTTTAAAAAAATTAATGCCTAATGATAACCGAAGAGATGTAGGCAAATGGCATATGCTATTCTTTACCTTTGTTATCCATGTGTGAATATTTATGTCCTCTCTTCTACTTCATAAAGTCTGAATTGAAGTAGGAAATACTGCAAAGAAAATAGGCCAAAATCAGCTGTTCAGACGTTGGACTGGGAAACTGCATTGTGCTGACCTCTAGTGGTACAAGTGTGTCCCTGTGAAAATGATGTCAAGCCAACACTCTAATGCTGCGTACACACGACCATTTTTCTCGTCGGAAAAATTTAATTTATTCTCTTTGACGAGAAAAACGACCGTGTGTGGGCTTTCCTGCATTTTTCCCGACAAGAAAAACTGCAAGAATCACGACGAGAAAAATTAGAACATGCTCTAATTTTTCTCGTCGTTATTCACGGCATTTCTTTCTGCGGCAGTTTTCCCATTGGGAAACACTGCCATGGAGCCTACACACGGCCGTTTTTCTAGACCAAGAGAAAAAATGTCAGGAAACCCGGCCGTGTGTAGGGGACCAAGCCGTTCCTCGTTTTTCCCGTCGATTTTCTCGACGGTGTTTTTGCCTTTAGTAAATCAACCCCACAGTGTCAGTGTGAAAAAGGCCTTGAAGTGTATCTAAAAATGTTTTCAGTGTTTGATATAGTAGGGAATAGATAGAAATTCTGTCTGTTTTTTATTGCTGTCTGTGTCCCCTCTGGGGAGATTCTCTCTTTCTTTTTGTCCTAGTCATCTTTGTCACTGAGATAAAAGAAATGATGGGAAATCCAAAATTTTGAACAGTAATAGAGGAAAAATCATCCAATGAAAACACTTGTTTGGGTGACAAGTGTATAAAAGGGGATTTTCAAGTCAAGGCAGCAGCATTGTTTTGCTGGAAAAAAAAAGTCAATATACAGTATACAAGGTGTGTCTATTAACCACTTCAGCCCCGGACCATTTGGCTGCCCAAAGGCCAGAGCACTTTTTGCGGTTCGGCACTGCGTCGCTTTAACTGACAATTGGGCTTCGTGCGACGTCCATTTTTTCCCACAAATAGAGCTTTCTTTTGGTGGTATTTGATCACCTCTGCGGTTTTTATTTTTTGCGCTATAAACAAAAATAGAGCGACAATTTTGAAAAAAATTCAATATTTTTACTTTTTGCTATAATAAATATCCCCAAAAAATATATAAAAAACTAATTTTTTCCTCAGTTAAGGCCGATACGTATTCTTCTAAATATTTTTGGTAAAAAAAATCGCAATAAGCGTTTATTGATTGGTTTGCGCAAAAGTTATGGCATCTACAAAATAGGAGATTGTTTTATGGCATTTGTATTAATAATTATTTTTTTTACTAGTTATGGCGGCGATCAGCAATTTTTATCATGTCTGCAACATTATGGCGGACACATCGGACACTTTTGGCGCTATTTTGGGACAATTCACATTTATACAGTGATCAGTGCTATAATATATATAGTCGGCCAAGCCAAAGTCCAAGAGCCAGCGATAAAGGTAATAGAACAGCAAGCAGGATCCGTAGCCAGAGGGGACAACCGTCAAGCAGGTCTTCAACTGGAACGCAGGAGAAAGTCTCTTGTGATGTTAACACAGGCGAAGGCGAAGAGCAAATGAACTGGAAGTTCTTAAGTAGGCAGAGCTGGCGAGCGGATCATAAACAGGTGGATCACTGTGGAGAGATGGATGCTGGTAATTAGCTGACAGCTGTGCTGCCAGCACAGAGAAAGAAGGGCTGAACCCAGCCCTGACAGTACCCCCTCCTCAATGACCCCTCCCCCTCGGAGGACCACCGGGCTTGAGGGGAAAACGTCTCTGGAAATCACGGAGGAGGACAGGGGCATGTACGTCCGAGGATGAGACCTAAGAGCGTTCCTCCAGACTGTACCCCTTCCAATGCACCAGGTACTGAATGCGCCCACGGAACCTACGGGAGTCAACAATGGACTGTACTTCATACTCCTCATGGTTCTCAACCTGTATAGGGTGAGGACGTGGCACCGAGGTGGTAAAACGGTTGCAGACCAAAGGTTTAAATAAGGAGACATGAAACACAGATATACGCATACTGGAAGGAAGGTCCAACGCATAAGCCACTGGGTTTATCCTGCGAAGGATACGGAAAGGCCCAATAAACCGAGGTGCAAACTTCAGGGAAGGAACACGAAGTCGGAGGTTGCGAGATGACAGCCAGACCCTGTCCCCGACCTGGTAGGAAGGCGCAGGCAGGCGTCTGCGGTCAGCATGGAGTCTGTACCTCTCGTTAGCCTGTTGCAAAGCCTCCTGGACTTGTACCCAAGTGGAGCAAAGACCACGGAGATGTTCCTCTAACGCAGGAATACTCTGAGGAACAAACGAGTCAGGCAACATGGAAGGTTGGAAACCATAATTCGCCATAAACGAGGACAAACGGGAAGCAGAATTCAGAGCGCTATTGTGAGCAAACTCCGCCCATGGTAAGAGGTCTGACCAGTTGTTGCGATGGTCAGAAATATAGCAACGCAGGAATTGCTCCAAGGACTGATTGGCTCGTTCTGCGGCCCCATTAGACTGTGGGTGATATGCAGAGGAGAAAGCAAGCTGAATTCCCAACTGTGCACAAAAGGCTCGCCAGAACCGGGCCTCTCTCCATTGGGTATGGGTTGTAGGAGGCCCACTGGAAGGTGTCGTGGAGTCTTACTCTGAGCACACACGGAACAGGCAGCTACGTAGGTGGCTACATCGGCACATAGACTAGGCCACCAGAATTGTTGGGAAATGGCCCAAAAGAGTTGATTCTTCCCAGGGTGGCCAGCAGCCTTGGGAGAATGGTAAGTCTGGAGCACGGCAGTACGGAGACTCTCGGGAACAAAGCAGCGGTCACAAGGTTTCTCAGGAGGGGCATCGACCTGAGCAGCCAGAATTTTGTCACCCAAAGCAGAAGTGAGACTGATGCGAACCGTAGCCAGAATACAATCATGAGGAATCACAGAAACCGGAACCGACTCCATCTTGGAAGTGGAGGAAAATTGTCGTGACAAGGCATCAGCCTTTACATTCTTAGTACCGGGTAAGAATGAGACAATGTAATTGAAACTCGACAAGAAAAGAGCCCATCGCGCCCTTCTGGGAGAGAGGCGCTTACCCTTAGACAAGAATGTGAGATTCTTATGGTCAGTAAGAATGAGAACCGGCACAGTGGTACCTTCGAGGAGATGTCTCAATTCAATTCAGGGCTAAAATGATTGCCAAAAGCTCACCAATCTCGTAATTGCACTCCGCAGGTGACAATTTCTTGGAAAAGTAGCCACATGGATGCATAGCGCTGTCAGAGCTAGGACGTGGAGACAGAAGGGTGCCAACTCCAGTCTCAGAAGCATCGACTTCAAGGATAAAAGGCAACGTGGGATCAGGATGTGCCAACACAGGAGCAGAAAAAAAGGTAGTCTTGAGACTCTCAAAATCCTTAATGGACTCTGGAGACCAACTCTGTGGGTTACCGTCCTTTCTAGTCATATCAGTCAGGGGCTTGACCAGAGACGAGAAGTTACGAATAAACTTCAGATAATAGTTGGCGAAGCCAAGAAAGCGCTGCAGAGGACGTAAACCCACGGGTTGAGGCCACTGTAGGACTGCAGAAAGTTTCTCTGGGTACATCGAAAAACCAGCCGTGGAAATTACATAACCCAGGAATTTAACCTGTTCACGATGGAATTTGCACTTCTCCAGTTTACAATAGAGATAGTTCTCTCTTAGTTTCTGAAGCACTCGACAGACATCTGTGTGGTGGCTCGCCAGGGACTTGGAAAATATGAGGATATCGTCGAGATAAACCACCACACATAACTGCAACAAGTCTCGGAGGACATCATTAATAAACTCCTGGAAAACTGCCGGAGCGTTACAGAGGCCAATAGGCATTACGAGATACTCATAATGACCTGTTCTGGTATTAAACGCAGTTTTCCACTCGTCGCCCTCCTTAATCCTGACGAGATTGTATGCCCCTCTCAAGTCAAGCCTAGTGAAGACCGTTTCTCCCTTGAGGAGGTCAAATAACTCCGTAATCAATGGGATCGGATAGGCATTCTTAATGGTGAAACGATTGAGACCCCTATAATCGATACAAGGTCTCAGTTCACCACTCTTCTTCTTCACAAAAAAGAAACCAGCACCAGCAGGAAACGAGGATTTGCGGATGAAACCCAGAAAAATTGCGTCTGCAACATACTCCTCTATGGCCTTATCCTCCAAGACCGACAAAGGGTAAACCCGGCCACGAGGGGGAATGGCACCAGTTTGAAGGTCAATTGCGCAATCATACGACCGGTGTGGAGGCAATGTACCGGCTTGACCTTTGTCAAAGACATCGCTAAAATCGCGGTACTCCTCCGGCAGGGAGGAAAGTGAAGAGGTGCACAGGTTCTTGGCTACCTTCTGGAAGCATCTCTCACTGCACTATGGTCAGAACCTCAGCATGGAGCCAATCAAAAGACGGGTTGTGCCTCTGTAACCAAGGATAACCAATAACCAGCGGAAACTTAGGTGAGGAAATAACTTGGAATTGGATTATCTGATGGTGAAGAGCCCCTACGGCCATGGACAATGGAACAGTCTCATGAGTCACATGGGCAGGCTGTAGAGGTCTCCCGTCAAGAGCCTCAATGCAAAGTGGAGTGTCACGCAGCTGCAGCGGAATCGAATGCGTAGACACAAAGGCAGCATCAATGAACAGGCCTGCAGCCCCGGAGTCGATTAGAGATTGTATCTCGATGGATGACTCAGCCCAAGACAG
This sequence comes from Rana muscosa, assembly GCA_029206835.1. Classification (NCBI taxonomy): domain Eukaryota; kingdom Metazoa; phylum Chordata; class Amphibia; order Anura; family Ranidae; genus Rana; species Rana muscosa. Next base: position 161,325,110 of record CM055127.1, read on the forward strand.
GGTAACCGAAACCAGGGGCTTATCCTTCTGGGCAACTGGAGACGAAACAACGCCACCTAAAGTCTGTCTGTGACAGGATCTCAAGGTTCGGGTGTTACCTGGACGGGTAGGATAAGACTTCAAAAAGTGACCGGCCTGGCCACAATAAAGGCACAATCTCTCCCTCCTCCTAAGGGCTCTCTCATCTGCACAGAGACGCGTGAAGCCCAAGTGCATGGGTTCATCTTCACAGACCGACTCGGTACCAGGAGGCATGGGAGGTGAGGGCGGCAAGGGTGGGACTGCAAAGCTCGGAGACAAACGTACAGGAGGCTTCCGCAAGCGCTCCTTAACAGAGGGTCTTTCTCTGAGTCTGGAGTCAATGAGGATGGCAAATGTGATCAACTTCTCCAGCTCAGTGGGTATATCTCGGGCTGCTATCTCATCCTTGATGTTATCCGAGAGACCATGAGAAAAAGCAGCCACGAGGGCATCATTGTTCCAAGCAACCTCTGCTGCCAGAGTACGGAATTCAATGGCGTAATCGGCAACAGTTCTCGTACTCTGTTTGGTGGACATGAGGCTCTTGGCAGCAGAAGCGGAACGTCAAATACCCTTTTGAAGGAAGCCACAAATTCTGGGTAACTCAGGACCACAGGTGTTTTCGTCTCCCATAGAGGGTTTGCCCAGGCCAAGGCTCTCTCAGAAAGCAAAGATATCACGAAACCTACTTCGCTTCTGTCCGTGGGAAATGCCCGGGGCAGCATCTTAAAATATATCTCAACCTGGTTGAGAAACCCTCTGCATTTGACTGGATCGCCCCCAAATCGCTTGGGAAGCGGGGCGGGACCAAACATACCTCTTATAGAGGTAATACTCGAGGCGGGTGCCTGCACAGAGACTGGAGCATCAGCAGGGATGGCCTGCAACACAAGTTCTACCGGATCGGCCACAGTGGAAGATTCTAGACGAGCCATACGACTCAGGAGCGTTTGTATCGCCGTGGCAAACTAATCCATGCAGTGATCCAGGTCATCTAATCTGGAAAAAATATTATCAACAAGTGGATTGGCTGCATCTTCTGAATTCATGGCCTTCGCCTACTGTCAGAAACCATGAATCAGACCGAGACAGAAGTACAGTTAAATCACACTTGTTTAATAATAATAAAAAGGTAAAAGTGTAAGCGTAGTCAAAACATCGCCAGAGTTCAGTAACCGGATCGGGTAGTCGGCCAAGCCAAAGTCCAAGAGCCAGCGATAAAGGTAATAGAACAGCAAGCAGGATCCATAGCCAGAGGGGACAACAGTCAAGCAGGTCTTCAACTGGAACGCAGGAGAAAGTCTCTTGTGATGTTAACACAGGCGAAGGCGAAGAGCAAATGAACTGGAAGTCCTTATGTAGGCAGAGCTGACGAGTGGATCATAAACAGGTGGATCACTGTGGAGAGATGGAAGATGGCAATTAGCTGACAGCTGAGCTGCCAGCACAGAGAAGGAAGGGCTGAACCCAGCCCTGACAGCCCTGACAGATGCTTATTTACACAGGCATCCCCCGTTCTGCAGCTCCGTGACACACAATCGCGGGAAACCGGCGGACATTGGGTCCTGCGATCACGGAGCTCGTGGCAGGGGCGCGCGCGCACACACGGCGGCAAATTTAAAGTAATGTATATTTGCCTGTCCGTGCCATTCTGCCGACGTAAACGTGCGTGACCCGGTCCTTAAGTGGTTAAATAACGAGACTGTGATCCCACCTTAGTAAACAAAGCAGTCAGTTATAACTGCATGCGTGGTGACCTTGAACATGTTTGAACCTGCATGACAAGCAGCAACACTCTATGACGTTCAGTTGATTGTGAGTCGCCATTTAGTTTGGTTGTGTTTTCTGTAGTGTGCCGAAAAAATGCTAAGTTTAAAAGATGAACAACGTGTCAATTTGAAATTTTTTGTAAAATTGCACAAAACACCAACAGAATGTTTTCAAATGCTTACTATACAGCTAATGGAAATGATGGCCTGTCTCGTGCGCATGTGTTTGAGTGGCACAAACGATTCAGCAAAGGAACGTGAAAATGAATTCCCAAAAGTTAAATCAGGGCATAAAGGGACACGTTTTGAGTCAGTTGATGCTGTAAAGAAGAAAATGTGGATGTGTTGAAACAGCTGACAGAAATTGATTTTCTCTATGCCTTTGACCAGTGGAAAACAAGACTGCAGCAAAGTATTAGTGCAAATGGGGAATATATTGAAGGGGACAAGCATTACATTTGTAATACATATAAATAAAGGTGAGTTATTTAATTAGTCTCGTTATTTAATAGACACACCTCGTATATGATGAGGGCGCAGAGGATAGGCAGAGTTCTGTAGGAAAGCTCGGGCAGACCTGACAACACTGCATAGGATAACATATTCGATTTTTCACTCCAGCAGTATATAATGAGTTTGGAAATTTAAGAGAAATGTTAACTAATGCATTACAATTTAATTACACCCATTCGATTTTAGACGACTAAGATGAGTTTTAGTCGAGTAAAATGTACTGAAGATTTTGTCGACTAAATACGGCTAAAACTAAAACAATTGCAGAAGACTAAAATGGGACTAAAACTAAAATGCCATTTTAGTCCTAAGACTAAAACTAAAATGAAATTTTCTGCCAAAATTAACACTGAGTGCAGCAAATGCAGCATTGTTAAAGTGGTTGTAAACCCTTAGTGAAAAAAAAAAAAAAACCCTGCAAGACAAAGGCATAATGAGCTAGTATGCATAGCATACTAGCTCATTGTGAATTACTTACCTGAGATCGAAGCATCTGCAGCCGTCCTCGTGCACCGCTCCAGCGACCGACATTTCTCCCAGGGGTTAATTCTGGGTATCGCGGCTCCGACGCTGTGATTGGCCGGAGCCGCGATGACGTCACTCCCGCGCATGCGCACGGGAGCAGCTGGTAACGGCACACTGACTGAAGCAACGGTACGTACGTGCCATTGCTTCAGTTTGCCCCAGTGCGCATGTGTCAATGACATCGGCACATGCAGGGGACAGGGGATATCTCCTAAACCGTGCAGGTTTAGGAGATATCCGGGGTAGCTACAGGTAAGCCCTGTAGAGGTTTACAACCAGTTTAACCAACAACAGAAGTTGGAAGCTCACTGAATTTCTGACAGGGTCACTTGTTATTTTTCTGTACTTGCACATTTTTAAAGGAATAAACTTTAGGTAAAGGTGCATGTATTTGACATAAAATGTTAAAACAAACAAACAGGATGTTGCTTTAGAGTAAGGTCTCTTGCACATTGGAGTAAAAAATTGTGTGGTTTTTACTGATCTGAAAGGAGATGCATTGTTATCTATGGGGCATTGCACACAGCCGAGTGAAAATCAATAATACAGCATTGAGTACAGAGCAGTGATTTACTCACATACGTGTATTTACTCGTCTATAAGCACGTTTACGTGAGTATAAATGAGCATATTACAATACTGGCAATGAAGAAAATTGTACTCGTCTACGCTCATCTATATGCTTTACGTACGGTTTTTGGCCCCTTGCACATGGGCGTCACAAGTTCCTGAATAAACATCAGAAACGTATGATGCCAGTGTGCAAGGGGAGTAAAAGAGAGGCTCTGAGGAAGAAGGTACTCCTTCGAAACACGTCAGTCAGCAGTGGGTCTAAGGTCTTCCCCTCTACTCTCTGGAGACGGTCGGTTCCAGGACTAATTGCCACATTTTAGTGGCTTCTGCAGGCTTTTATTCATCACATGTCTGTGAGTAGTATTTTATTGTTTTTTATCAATACATTATCTTGGGATAATGCACAAGGCTGGTGCGCCCTCTTCTTTTTATCTTTTTTTGTGACTATTAGGATACCCCCACTTAGGGTGAGCACGTGTCCCGGATTGCCCGGGACAGTCCCGCATTTTGCAGGTCTGTCCCGGGCACCTTCATTCCAGGACAATACAGTGTCCCGGAATGAAACTGACACAGACACCCCCCGAGCCTATCTGATGCCCCAAGAAAAGGCTGCCACATCACCGCTTTACTCACTGACAGTACTTGTCCTGGCCGGGAATGCCTGGAGGAGCACAATCCCGCCCCCTGCTTGTGATTGGAGAAATCATAAATCCTGCATCTTGTGTCCAATCACTGTGCTGTGATTCGTTACAGCACAAGCTGATTTTTGGGAAGGGAGGGTGTCCCTGAATGGTAGTTTGGAAATGTGGTCACCCTACCCCCACTACCCAGGAGGGCAGCAAGGCCAAAGACACTATCCCTTGAGTCATTGATCGCCCGGTTATTGCACTTATGCACAGGAGAAAGAGGTGTTTTTTTTTTGCTAGGCCTAAAAGAGAAGTATGGGTTTAAAAAAAAAAAGGAAAAAATAAACATTTAGGCCCCTTTCACACTGGGGCGTTTTTCATGCGGTTTAGCGCTAATATTAGCGCTGTTATACCGCATGAAAAATTTGTGCCTGTAGCCTTCAATGTGAAAGCCCGAAGGCTTTCACACTGAAGCGGTGCGCTAGCAGGACCGCTCCAAAAGTCCTGCTAGCCGCTTCTTTACAGCGGTGAAGGAGCGGTGTGTTCACCGCTCCTTTACCGCGGCTGCCCATTGAAATCAATGGGACACCGGGGTAATACCTACGGGCGGTATTAACCCTTTTTCGGCCGCTAGCGGGGGTTAAATTCACCCCCCTAGCGGCCGCATACCGCGGTAAGAACGACGGTATAGCAGCGCTGAAAATCGCGCTGCTATACCGCCACCGCACCTGCCCACCCCAGTGTGAAAGGGGTCTTAATCTCACCTAGGTGGATGTAGCATTTTTCTGATGCTGCATCTGTTCCCTGCAGCTTCTAAGTCTTAGAACCGAGTGATTGCTCAGTTCTCAGTTTTTAGTGAGCAGAGAGCCAGTGACTGTCAGTGACCGACTCTCTGCTCTGCCACCCTCCCCCCCCAGAGCTCACTGGAGCGCTGAGCTGTGCAAGGCGTGGGTCACGGAGAGGCGGATCCAGGCATCTGGGTGGATCCCAACTATATAGTCGGGATCAATCCAGAGCCTGGACCAGCTGATTGACTGGCAGAACTAACTGAAATCCCGGAGAAGTATAGCCAAAATATCTTTGACTATACTTCTCCTTTAGGCTGGGTTCACACTGAAGAACACAGCGGCTCCCAGCAGGAGTCCGGTGCATCTCCATTCACCGTTTCAGGTACGATTTCAGCCCAAATTTTGGCATGAATTTGCACCTGAAACGGACCAAAAAGATGCACAGGACTCCTGTGCAATTCGCACTGGAGCCGCTGCGGAGATGTGTGAGCCGGTGTTGTGTCGATATGTGCCTGCCATCGAAAAGTGCCTGTGCATGCGCAGAATGGAATAGCATTCCAGCTGAGTTGCCGATCAGCTGGAGTGATGTCCCATAGCGCATGCGCACAGCCTTTTTTCGACAGGAGATACTATTTCTCTAGCACAATTTAATGCTATGCAAACAGCGGAGGGACACCGTATTTGTCATATTGTGCCTCGCTGTTGCGCCGCGGGTTTACAGTGAAGAACAATCTGACATCTATGGTGTTCCACCGCTCGCTCTTTGCATGGCTTTCAATTGGGGCCGTGAAATGGTATCGCCCATCAAAAAAAACCTCCTACAATGTGTGCATGCGCTATGGTGACGTCACTCCAGCTGATCAGCAACTCAGCTGCAAGACCCTCCTGTTTTGCGCATGCGTAGGCACTTTTCGACTGAGAGCACAAATTGATAGAACACTGGCTCCATAGAGAGCCGGTCACAATCTCCTGCTATGCGAATTGGATGCGGGGAAACCTCCGCATCCAAATCGCAATAGTGTGAACCCAGCCTTAATTTAACAGAATTCAAAAGAACTGAGTTTAATTAGAGTCTGTTAGGAAGTATATATGCTGTCCTATAAGAGACACGTTCTAATTATATTTTTAAAGCTACCAAACAAACTATCAGTCGTGCATGAAAATCTCAATCTCCTAATTTCGAGGAGGTAAAGGCTTAGATTTAGGATACATTGGTTAGCTAAATATGTACTTCTATCCTGGAGGACACAGTTTTCTTTCTATCTGGCAACCATGTCTTGAATATTCTGTTCTTTCACAACACACCTCTCGCCTCATGTAACTTTGAACACAGGGGAAGGCCCTTTTTACCAAGCATCATTTTTTTATGTCCCATCTAAGTGACCTCCGTGACTCCTCTTTCTTCTTTTCTCACCCTTTTTTTCCCCCTCTCCCTCTTTTATTTTCTTCTTCTGCTCTTACTCACCTTCTGTCCATTCCTTCATCCATAATGGGGATTTTTCTTTTCTCAACGCTTAGCTTTTGCTAATATTTTGTAATTTCCTCGCTCCTTCCGTCGTTTTTTTTCTTCCTTTGCAATCCTCTGCATTATTCTCCATTCATAGCGCACTTACTCATGCTATACTAGGGGGAACTTTTCCCCCTATCCTCTTATTCTTTATTATATACAGCAGTGGTTACTCAACCTCAGTCCTCAAGTACCCACAACAGGCCATGTTTTCAGGTTTTCCTTTGCTTTTCACAGCTGCTTTAAATCAATATCAATGACATGGGGAGTTATTTACGAAAGGCAAATCCACTTTGCACTAAAGTGCAAACTACAAGTGCAAAGTGCACTTGAAATTGCACTGCAAGTGCACTTGGAAGTGCAGTTGCTGTAGATCTGAGGGGAAAATCTGAATTGAGGGGAAGCTCTGCTGATTTTATCATCCAATCATGTGCAAGCTAAAATGCTGTTTTTTTATTTTCCTTGCATGTCCCCCTCGGATCTACAGCGACTGCACTTCCAAGTGCACCTTCAGTGCAATTTCAAGTGTAGTTTGCACTTGTAGTGCAAAGTGGATTTGCCTTTAGTTACAGTAATAACACCAATGGTATTGATAAGAGCTATTTTATCTAATGCTGGCCATACACTATACAAAAAAATCATCCGGAATTGGGTCATGTAGACAGTTCGTTTGTTTTTCGGCCAGTTAATAGGCACAAAATCGGTAATCGGTTGGGACGTTTTAGAGCCGAAATAACGAAGGACAAGTTTGGAAGCTTTCTGCCGAACGAACGATAAATTGAAAGGTTAATGTGTTTCCCATCCAAACTATTTGCACTTGGTATATGTGAAAAAAATAACAAAAAAATGATTCATTTATGTCCATTGAACGATTCATCAGTCATTACATGATGGTACTATCGTTTGCTCTTATGGCCGAATTTTCGTCTTTCGAAAATGAGTTTGAACGATTTTTCGTTTAGAGGAACCTTGGATTATGAGCATAATCCTTTCCAGGAGAATGCTCGTAATCCAAAGCACTCGCATATCAAAGCGAGTTTCCCCATAGTCAATGGAAACGAAAATAATTTGTTCCGAATTGACTTCTAAGGCATCCAATACCGCATGTGGCCAGAGGTGGGGGGCACCGGAGAGCCTCGGAAACACTCGGAAAGGCCCCGGGACACTCGGCTGAACTCGGAAAACACTTGGAAAGGCCTGGCTGAACTCGGAAAACCTTGGAAAGGCTCGGGAACTGAGTATTTCCGAGCATTTCTAAACGGCGCCGATCGGCTCCGGCGCCCCCCCCACCTCAGGCCAAACGCGGTACTGCACACCGCTGTGGCTTGAATCCTGCTCGTTTTGCAAGACAACACTCGCAAACCATGTCAGGATTTTTTTTAAAAACAGTGCTGGTATTGCGAAACGCTCGTTAACCGCGTTACTCGCAATCCAAGGTTTCACTGTATAGTGTATGGCCAGCATTAAGGAAGTTCCCAAAACCTGGCCCGTTGGGGGTACTCGAGGACTGAGGTTGAGAACCACTGATATAAAGTACACAGATATAAACAGGCTCATGAGATAATGTAATGTGACCAACAACAAAGATAACAAACGTCCTTTTATATACATGATATGCACTTTTCTGTAATGACTTTAGATCCCGGCTACGTCTAAGTTTTCTCATAATAGTGATGCACTTGTCAGATGTAAACCTGAGGTCATGTCTGGATAATTTTCTCTAGGTGTTCATATACCCTTTGTATGATGGGTGGTACTTTATGCTTTATAATGAGCATTGAGCCACTTATGTATGCAACCATCTTCCTTTATCAATCAAATCCTTGGTACCAGAAGTATATCTACTGGATCTTTACCATTGCAACAGTTTAGCTACATTTAAATGAAATCTCATTTGGGGAGGCTGGAGGTTTAGCGAGCTTTATTGAGCATATTCACACATTTTGTTTAACCGTAGTTCCATAGACACTTTAAATACCCACAATAGCCAGAATATTGGAACATACTGTATTGCAGCAGGACAAGACCAAAATATCTTTCACATTACAAATGGAGACTGTACAGGCTTCCTTAGAGTCAAAGTCAGCTCCCCTCAGGTTTTCTGTGCAAGATTTCTGCCTTGCAATCAGTAGATGTATTTTGTATTGTTTGAATTCCCCAGCGTGTGTGCGTTTAATATTATTATATTGTGACAGGAAAGTCATATCGACGATTGTATTTGGTAACACAGAAAGACGCAATGGTGACAGATTCCATTCAGCCCACCAATTGTGCTTTTGTATGTGTCCCTTAGGCTTTTTTCAGTTTGAAATCAGCTGGCCCAAAGATATCCTTGGGACCAAAGTGCTGAGAAACAGTTTATTTATATTGTGTTGCCACCTCTTGGAGCTCTGGGCTGAGGACCAGAAGTAGATGAGAAAGTGGTGAAGTGCTTGATTGAACTGGAAGCCAAAGGAGCCACAAATCACTCTCACATCTCCGAGGTTACAGTCTCATCAAATGCCCGAAAACCCCAGTCCCGGTAAGTCGAGCTCCAGCTGGTCTTCTTTGGTTCTGAAAAAAAAAAAAAAGGGATTGACAAAAATAAAATAAAAAATAAAACCATCTACAGACAACTTTCTAATCTCAGTATGGGTCTCTAAAAGTTAAGTAAGAATTATTTCGTATAAATCCAAAATTGGGTAGGGTGGGACTTTAAGTGTGCCCTAGTGGAGTGTAAACAATGAAGCATGACACAGTCTTAAAAATGTAGGAAAAACTTTCTTTTCCATTCATCTTTTTCTACATTTTTAAGACTGTGTCACACATCATTGTTTACACTCCACTAGGGCACACTTAAAGTCCCACCCTACCCAATTTTGGATTTATACTGCATATTTTTAAGGGACGGTGCCTTAGCGGGAGTATAATTATTTCACGCCTACCCCCACCTCTATATAAGAATTATTTAGTGTTGTCTGTTTAAAATACAGCCAGTGTCACCTTCATTATTCCTTCCTTCATGGGTGGCCCAATATCAGCAAACAATGCAACCAAGTTGTGCTTATTGTTTGCCATCACAGTTCTGCAAGTGTAATGATTGTCTAACAAAGCTCTTTGCATTTGTCAGTAGTGTTTATCTTTTCACAGAGGACTCGTTTGGCTGCTTCAACTGTAGTAGAAAAGTTGAATGATCATTTGATCATTTTAAAGGATTATTACCTCCTTCTCCGATAAAACCTCATTATTTATTTTTTTCTTTTGAACAGTTTCTAGTCTGCAGAGCTTTTATCAGTAAGAACCAGTATTTTGGTTTGGTGGATAAGTATTCATGTAATTTACTGCATGCATTGATTGTGAGAAATGGTCCTTTGTATGACACGTGTCATGTTCCCAGACTACTAATGCCATTTTTTCTCCCTCGTCTGTTTTTCTGTGGGTTGATAATGAGACAAGCATTAAAACAGCCTTATAAATCTTTGCCGATGAAAAAGACCTGTGTCTATGTAAAGAGAACCAGTCATGAGACAAATAGGGAGGGCTGACGTTCGTCTTAAAATGCTAGTTGATTGGCTGTCATGTTGATTCTCTGACCCTAAAGTGGTTGTAAAGGCAGAAGTTTTTTTTTTATCTTAATGCATTTTATGCATTAAGATAAATAACCTTCTGTGTGTAGCAGCCCCCCTCAGCCCCCTTAATATTTACCTGAGCCCCATCTCTATCCAGCGATGTGCAAAAGTGCCTCGGCCATCCAGAATTTTCCCTCTTAAATGGCTGAGACAGAGTTAATTTAAAGTCAGTTAGCCAATGAGGAGAGAGAGAGTGGGCAGGGCCGAACCACGGCTCTGTGTCTAAATGGACACACGGAGCTGTGACTCGGCTCAGGTGCTCCCAAAGGAAACTGCTTGCTGTGGGGGCACCTGACAAGAGGGAGGGGCCAGGAGCACCGAAGAGGGACCCGAGAAGAGGAGGATCAGAGCTGCTCTGTGCAAAACCACTACACAGAGCAGGTAAGTATAACATGCTAGTTATTCTTAAAGAAAAAAAATATATTCTTTAGTATCACTTTAATATTTTCTGATCCAGAAGAAGTATGTGGGTGCTGTGGGAGCTCCAAAGCCTGGAGTACTCTCTTTTGTAAACAAGGGCTAAATTGTTATAGTCATAAGCATTGGCCTCTTCTGCTTCCCATGCCTCACTATTTGCCAATCCCGGTAATGAAAGGCTTTGCTGACCAGTAGTGAGGAGGAGGGGAGGCCAAGGTAACATGGCATGTTTGAATGCTGATTCTGATATATTTATCAGCAAAAGCTTCAAAGCAACTGCTCAGAGCTGATAAAGATGATTATGAAACTAGAACACAGAAAAATGGACCTCCTGTCTATTACAACCCACTTATTTCCATGTTTAATTTCCCTTCTCAGCTGACAGCTGTTCCTGTTTTATGTGCACCAGTGTTAAAATGAGCAACAGAAATGGAATATAAATGAGAAACTAAGATGAATGGATCGTTTCGATTTGCATTTTGTCATATCTGAACTCATTGAATAACCTCTGGTTTTATTATAGGGCATAACTATGGCAACTGGTTCTGGGGCCATGAGGTTGGGGGGGGGGGGCAGTCATGGTTTACTGGAGCTATTAATTGAGTAATTGAGCTATATAGCCTGGGGTAATTTTTATGCAAATGAGAACCAAGCTTTTATGCACTAGCCCATCCTCTCCTGCCTCCAGTGCCTCATTTTGGGTCATCATTGTAATGGAAGAATTTCCAACCAGTAGTGAAGAGCAGTAGGTTGGCTTTTCAAGATAGATCCAATGATCATCATAGCTCCATTATTTACATATTCTGAAAAGCCAGGGAAAGCACTTTTAAAAGAAGCCCTCATTCACCTCTCTATCTATAGGCATTTTAGAGAAATTTGTCTTTGAAATTCACAACAGCAGATAGAGAGGTCAATGGTGGTTTGTTGTAAAGCTATTTTACAGCATGTTAAAGTGTAACTAAACCCACAACAGTAAAATCAGTCTGTATATGCAGTAAAGCATGCTTGTTATACTCACTGTGGAACCTAAGGGGTTAATCCTCTGCATTGTGCAAAAAGGATGTTATATCCTGTCTTCTCTGATCCTCCCATTCTTCCACTGTCCCCAAACCATCTCCTTATAGAACAGAACAGCCTTGGGGGCAAGCTACACATGCTCAGTTTAGTGTGTATTGCTAGAGTGTTTTTTTTTTTTCTTGGGCGAGTGCATGTCATCAGCACAGGGCCAATGAGCACTGTCCAGACAGAGGGTCAGGGGTCCTGCAGCCTCATAGGACAATCAAGGGAGAATGAAAACTCCTCTTACAAGCTTTAACCAGACACTGATAGAAGTCACAAGCCTGCTATATACTGCTGAGAAAAGGTATTTAGCAGTTTATATTTACTGAAATATTTCCATGTTCTGTGTACTGTGGGAGACCAGATATAGTGAATTCAGGGACCTGGGTCTAGTAACACCTTAAGAATATGTAAATTAATGTCCATGGCCTAGGCACAGGTGCACACTAATGTCGCGTACAGACGATCGGACATTCCGACAACAAAACCGTGGATTTTTTCCGATGGATGTTGGCTCAAACTTGTCTTGCATACACACGGTCACACAAATGTTGTCGGAAATTCCGATCGCCAAGAACGCGGTCACGTACAACACGTACGACGACACTATAAAAGGGAAGTTCAATACCAAGTGTGCCACCCTTTTGGCTCCTTCTGCTAAGCTCGTGTTAGTAGAAGTTTGGTGAGAGACGATTCGCGTTTTTCAGCCTCGTGCTTTTCAGTCCGTGACGCGTTTGCAGCGTGATGAATGTGCTATCTCCATTACGAACGCTAGTTTTACCAGACCGAGCGCTTCCGTGTCGTACTTGATTCAGGGCATGCGTGGAATTTTGTGCGCCGGAATTGTCTACACACGCTCGGAATTTACGAGAACGGATTTTGTTGTCGGAAAATTAGAGATCCAGCTCTCAAATTTTTGTTGTCGGAAATTCCGACAGCAAATGTCCGATGGAGCCTACACGCGGTCGGAATTTCCGACAACAAGCTCCCATCGAACATTTGTTGTCGGAAATTCCGAGCGTGTGTACTCGGCATTAGAATGATTAACAGCTGTACAAAATGGTTTTTACCTTAATGCATTCTCTGCATTATGATGAAAAATGCCCCACTACCTGTCCTACCCCCCTTTCCTAAATTCCTTAAAGCAGAGTTCCAGTCAATTGTTTGTTTAATAAACGTCAGCAGCTACAAAAACTGTAGCTGCTGACTTTTAATAAACATACACTTGCTTGTCCCACGATCCATCGGTGCACTCACCGCAGCCGTGTTCTCTCTGTGTCCTCCCTTGGCAGCGCCGTCTTCTCTACTATGGGCACCCGGCTGTGACAACTTACGGCTTCACAGCCAGGTGCCCACTGCGCAAAAGGCGGCGCTGCACTCTGTGACTGGTCTCCAAGTCTTCTAGGACCTGTCATGTGTCCCAGAAGACTTTGGGAGGGAGAAGTGGGAGCAGGTACCTGTCAAAATTGGGTTCCTGCTCCCCCCCCTCCTCCCCAAAAGCTCTGATTCACAAACAGGAGCCAGGGAGGAGGCCTTACAGTGGAAGTTCCACTTTTGGGTGGAATTCCACTTTTAATTACCTTGCTCCATGTCACCACTCCAGTTTCAACACTGCTACCCTCACTTCCGGCTTCCACAGGAGAAACTGAAGGAAATGGAGCCTTAGGCTCTTGCTGCTGTCAAACTCCTGTGAAAAGGGAGCAGGGGAATGGCTAAATGGCGTTGTGTGGTTTATGGACGCACACAGCCTGGCTTGGGAACGTGCATGCACGGGCACCTCCTTACCACCCAGTTTGCTACAGGAGGCACCAGGAGGAGGAAGAAGCTGACAGGGCTGGCAGGGGACAGCCAGAAGATGAGCAAAGGGACCTTTCTGGGCAATATCATTGCACAAAGCAGGTAAATATTATCTCTTTTTTTATTAGAAAAAAAATCATAGCTTTTAGTATCACTTTAAGGCTAGCCCACACAGGCATAGATTTCTCTAATTTAGCCCATGGGCTGAATGGGAGATATCTAGTAGATTTCTCCATCCCTGCTGTTTAGGAATCTCTGCAGCTGGCTGTTGTATTTAGACAGCCACAGCTGATTGAACACCCAAACAGGGACTGCATCTGATAGGAAGTAGTCGATGTTGAGCTGCCAGTTTTTCTTCTGGAAAATGTTTCTTTAGGCTTCGTGAGAATAAAATTTAAATGACTAAAAGGTCAATGCAAGCTGATAACAGTACATTTAAAAGAATTATCCAAAATAACACTTTGCATTGGAGGGATAACAGCAGTGATAATTACAATGGTGTAAATGCAGAGAAGGGGGTGGGGGTACTGATGGTGAAGGCAATGACTGTTCATGTCACTGCAGACACCTCTTTTATGTGTGTTCACATGAAGTACACAGTCTCATTACAGCTGAAGAGGCAGCAACTCATGTTCAATTGCAGGATAATTATAGTGGCACTTGTTTACTCTAAAACCTTGTGAGGTCATCTGCTACTGGCACTTACTATTGGCAAATGAATGTTTGGGGAACCCATACTCCATAAATGCTATGAAGTTTTTCCAAGAATGAATAGAGCACATGTTTATTGGATGAATGACTGCACATTGCCCTGGGGGAAGGGTCTTCGTTTGTGCCAATTTCTTTTCAATTACACACACAGGATCACCTCCACTCAATTAAGGATCGGTACAGTTAACCTTTAAATATCCCCCCCCCCCCCAAGTCCCACGCTTACCTGGCCCTACTTCTATGAGATCTTCACTGGATGCTGAACAATGTCTTCTCTAAATGTCTTTTCACTGGGCTCTGCTTTTTCAGTGCATATGGGGAAGAATCTCCATTTATTCCTATTCATCCCAAAAGTGGATAGTTAGTCTTTCCAAAGGGATGAATGGAGATATACTGAAGAAGCAGAGTCTGAATTAGTACCAGTTATCTTTAAATGCCCCCCGCCCCCTTGCCAAGTCTTAGGCCCCTTTCACATCGTGCAGACTCCGGCTGCAATCCACTTGTTCACCAGGGGGATCTGTCCATAAAGAAAGGACTCCCTGAAGCTGCACATTGGTGTTGTCCCTATACTGAGTGTATGAATGGCAACCTCAGCCTGGACTCCAAGGCTACGCCCCCAACGTGTTTCGCTCTGCCCCTTGGGCATGACTAAGCTCTGAGGGGTGGTGTAAAACACGTTGGAGGTGTGGCCTGGTCGGAGTCCAGGCTGAGGTTGCCATTCATACACGCAGTATAGGGTCAACATGGATGTGTGGCTTTAGGGAGTCCTGTCTTTACTGCCAGTGATTGTAGGAGCTGGGATGAGCTCTCTCCTGTGCCGGCACTCCCAGTGGTGTATGCTTGAGATCCATAGTCCATTTCAGTGAGTTGAGTGGCACACAAAGCAGTCCGCTTATGCAGAGTGGACACAGCCCGCTCTCCTCTATGGGCGGTCAGATACAAACAAACTGGCTGTCCTTTTACTCCCGACTGCCATCCGATATAATACCGCCAGATGGAGGGGAATGGATCCCCTTCTGTTTGTTTTTACCGAATCGGATTGGAGGTAGCTGGGTGTAAACGTACACAAGTCCATTTACATTTGGCTAACCATAGAGGACAATAGAGGGTCCAGTGGGGTCTATCTGAAAAATGGACAGGCTGACCCGACCTGATCACCTGTGTAAAAGGGGCCTTACAGTTGCCTGCCCCATTCCTTTGATATCCTCACTGAATAGTACACAGACTCTTCTCCAAAAGTCTGCTAGCTGGTTTCTCTGCTTCTTTGATGTATATGTAGAAGAATCTCCCATTTCCTATGGAAAGGCTGTATAATGTTCATCCTAATGATGGCCAGCCTTTCTATAGGAATGAATAGAAATGCACAAAAAAAAAAAAAAAGAAGTGGAGCCCAAATGGGGGACCTCCTAAAGGCTCGTACACACTGAAAGAAAATCGCGCAAACCTTTTCATACAAAGAATTTATGTACGATTTTCGTATAGTGTGTACACAACTTTCTACAGCCGATTAAGAATTTTCGTGCAAAAATTCCCGAAGGGACAAACTCCAACATTTTTCTCGTACGAGAACAGAACGAACGATTTTTGTTAAATGTGTACCGTTTTCGCACGATTTTCGTATAAGAAAAATCAGAAAAGAAAGACTGCGCATGATCAGAAACAGTAAACAACAAAAAAGCCTTTGTCGTACGAGAATATTAAAAATAATTTTCTTTCATTGGTTCCAATTTGCTGTGAAACATCGAGAAAATTAGATTTTCTTATAGTATGTACCCCACTTTAGATGAAACTGTGATATTCAATGGGCTACACAGAGAAGATCTCGGAGGAGTGGGAACAGGTAAATATAAACACGAGTAATGGAGGGAAGGGGTTAATAGAGATATATAAAGGATAATGGAAGTACGGTTATACTGTATGGTTTAGTATCTAATGAGACTGGTACAGTTTATAATGCTATAAATACAAAGCATTGGAATAAAACATGTTATTGGAAATACATGCTTATGCAACTATACTGGCAAGGAGCAAATAAAAGAAGAAGCAGAGCGTAGCGAGAGGATGGTCGGAAATTGGAGATGGTGAAATGAAGAATGAACTGGAATTATGTAGGCGAAGTTCTAGAAAAGAAAGAAGGAAGCGGAGTGTGGTCAGCAATGCTAGGTGTTGTATCTTCCTGTCTCACCAACATTCCTCTATGATGCTGTATGCTGAAATGCGCCTCATATAGAAGTGTCTTTTCCTTCAAGCAACCAGCAAACCAGCTTCTACCCTTCCTGTTGCTTGAGGAGGATTAAACATGTAAGGAAAACACTGATTAGTTGCTGGGAAAGAAAAACACTTTTTTCAGTCACACACTTCACACATGAGGAAGACTAATGTGATTTTAATAAAAGCTGAATTTCATTACATTTTCCTTAAAAGTCCCATTTATATCTTGAAAAAGGGCCATATATTGGCTTGACTTGTAAAAAAATCGAATACCAATTAGTCATATGGATCATATGTGTGCATGTATGCGTTCTTCTTCATGTGTTTTGTGTTCCTGAACATATCTTGAAAAATAATTGCTGTCTATTGTGGTTGCAACACCAATACTTAGGCCCCTTTCATACTGGGGTGGGCAGGTGCGGTGGCGGTATAGCGGCGCGATTTTCAGCGCCGCTATACCGTCGTTATTACCGCGGTATCTGCCCGCTAGCGGGGTGAATTTAACCCCTGCTAGCGGCCGAAAAAGGGTTAATATCGCCCGCAAACCGCGGCTATTGCCGCGGTTTGCGGGCGGTATTACCGCGGTATCTCATTGATTTCAATGGGCAGCCGCGGTAAAGGAGCGGTGAACACACCGCTCTTTCACCGATGTAAAGATGCGGCTAGCAGGACTTTTGGAGCGGTCCTGCTAGCGCACCGCTTCAGTGTGAAAGCCTTCTGGCTTTCACATTGAAGACTACAGGGCACGATTTTTTCAGGCGGTATAACAGCGCTATTATTAGCGCTAAACCGCCTGAAAAACGCGCCAGTGTGAAAGGGGCCTTATGGTTGCACTTTTGATATTCTGTTTTCGGAATTTCCGATTTGCATCTGTTTACTTCTCCTCATTGACCCCCCATCCTACCATACAGTACAGCCCTTTCTGTGACAGATTCCTTTACACACACACCCTGCAAAGTTACACTCCCATGTACTATGTTTATGTAGTTGTTTTTATCTATAGAACATATCCAGATTCGTGTTATTTCTGTCCTTATTTTTTTTTAATGATTCAGCGCACCTAGTGGTCTTACTACTGAATCAATTGTTAAAGCGGAACTAACCCCATTGATTTAACAGTTTCAAAAACCAGTTACAAGTGGCGGGAATGGAACTCTCACATTGGTTGTGCATAGCACCCAACTGTCCCTGATTTGGAGGGATTGTCCCTGATTTGGAGCCATGTCCCTCTATCCCTCGTTCCCCCTCATTTGTCCCTCATTTTGGTCTGATCTGTTTAGTTGTATAAAAAAATGCACTTTTTATCTTTCTAAAAGTGTATTCCAGTGCTAAACCTTTCATCCAATTTCTAAATTGCTTCATTTGTAAATTTTAAAAGTCAATACAGTATAAAGGAATATTAGTGGTAAAAAAAGCACTTGTGGATTTAATTAACCTTTTTTTTGGTCAATTCTCCTTTAACCTCCCTGGCGGTATGATTCTGTCTGGAATTATGTACCAAAAGCGGTACAATTATTTTGCATGGAAATTTGGTGTTATGTATTGTAGGCCTGCAATTCTTAGTAATTACTTACTTAAACCTGACCAAACAAGAGTCTAGTAGACATCCCGGGTATGATAAAGTTTGAAACACAAAATCATAAATTATAATATAATAAATAACTATAAATAATTATAACAAATAGTAATGTAATTATAATAAAAATTATTCACTAATGTAATCAAATCAAAAACACTGAAATTTGCTCAGTTGCAGAATTTGTCGCTGTCATTAGATTTAGTGTTTGATGATGAATTTCCCCACAAATCGCTATCGCTCAATTCTAATGTGATTCTAATTTATTATCGCTGTTTTCTAGCTGGTCTAAAACCACTTTTGACATAAAGGGACACTTTTTGGTTGCTATGGACAATCTCCAGTTTCCAGGCAGAAAGAACAGTTTTTATTATATAAAACTGCATGCAGGACACTGGACAGACCACTAGGGACAAAGGGTGTGTGTAATTATTTGATACAGTACTGTAATCAGTATACTGTATGTGTTTTGTGTTTTTCACTTTTAGAATTTGGCTCCGAACTCCGCCCCCGTGCGCCGCAGGGAACGGAGCTCAGCACCCGGCAGTGTGAATCGAAAGACACGGCTCACACACACTGCGGGGAGACATCACAGGATCCAGGGGACAAGGTAAGTAACTTGCCCTGGATACTGCAATGCAGCCCCGAGTCTGGCTCGGGGTTACCGCTCTTAGCATTAAAAACTCACCCCGAGCCTGACTTGGGAATACCGCCAAGGGGGTTAAGGGGGTGTGGCAGGTGGCGTGTTCTATGACTACATAAGTTTGTTAGTAGGTGTCCCTCATTCCTATCTCAAAATGTTGGGAGTAATGGTTGTGCTCTCAACCAAACTGTCAAACCATCAAATAGCTGGAGTCATAACTGATCACATGTGCAGCAGCACCATGGCAGTTGAAGATCAAACAGAGACTTAAAGTTATTGTAAATGATCACCTTGTAAAACAACCCACTCAGTTTGAAATCGAAATGAAAGGCAAAACATTTGTGTATAGATAAAAAAAATAAAAAAAAATAATAATATATATATATATATATATATATATATATATATATATATATATATATATATATATATATAAATACCTTTTTTCCCCTTTTTTATAAGTGATCACATTCCCTCTGTTCTCAGCTGCATAAGAGCTGGGGGTAGGAGAAGCATCAGCACACTGAACTTGCCAGTGAATGGCTGTGCAGCATGGGCGTGTCAGGACAGGTCTGATCATTGGCGGGGCGCACACTGAGTTCCCAGCATAGCTAGAGAACTAACTACAGTGTGCTCTTCTGCTTAGTGTGGTCAGTTTTTAATAGGAAAGCAGAGGGACTGACAGAAACACCAGGGATTTCACACAGAGGTAACAATACAAAGAGAACAGGAGACTTTTTCATACAAGTACATGGTACAGCAGCCCCATATCAGGAATATGAAATGTTGGGGTAACAAACTCTTTAATACGGCAGCTTCCTTGGCTGAAAATGAAGGGAGGGTTTAGTTCCGCTTTAATGAGTATGCATATTAACACAATGTGTATGTAGCCAGAGTATCTTTTTTTTTTTTTTTTATATACAATTTATTTACAAACGGTTTTGTAATTCATGCAAACTAAGCAAAACATCACATACGTTTTCTAAGAGATTAATTCCTGTATCGCCAGCTCCATCTAGTGGCCAAAATGCGCTATTGTTTTCTCACTGAGGTATTTCAGAAAACTATACTGCATTTTGGCCACTAGATGGAGCCGATGATACAGGAATTAATCTCTTAGAAACTTATGGTGACATTTTGTTCAGCTTGCATGAATGCTTCTGACATTCCTGCAGTGAGTGTCTTTAAATAGACCCCTTAGTGTTGTTTTCTTGGCTCTCCTGATTTAGGGGTATATTTATGAAGCAATAAATGTGGCATTCACTGCAGGTGCATGTGTTTTAAATTAGAGTGATTGATTTACTTGCAGTGAATGTTTGGTGAATATCACATTTACTACTTTCTAGATATGCCCCTTAGTATCCACTTTGCATTTGATCAGTCAGTAAAGGATTGTTCATTCTGAAGGCTCTGGTAACATGACATGAGAAGTTTGGGATGCTGATCCTGGCTGGCTGTCCAAGATGTTGATCAGTAAATGCTGTAAGGCCATAAGTCAGAGCTGATGAGAATGACTATGAAACCAGAACACTGGAAAAATGGAGTTAAGCAGTATTCTATTTTACACAGCAACAGACAGTTAGCCCATTTTACAGCGCCTTGAAAAAGTATTCATACCCCTTGACATTTTCCACATTTTGTCATGTTACAACCAAAAACGTAAATGTATTTTATTGGGATTTTATGTGATAAACCAACACAAAGTGGCACATAATTGTGAAGTGGAAGGGAGATGATAAATGGTTTTCAAAATTGTTTACAAATAAATATATGAAAAGTGTGGAGGGCATTTGTATTCACCCCCCTTTACTCTGATACCCCTAACTAAAATCTAGTGGAACCAATTGGCTTCAGAAGTCACCTAATTAGTAAATAGGGTCCACATGTTTGTAATCTAATCTCAGTATTAAAGCTGTTCTATGATGCCCTCTGGAGGTTTGTTAGAGAACCTTAGTGAACAAACAGCATCATGAAGGCCAAGGAACACACCAGACTGGTCAGGGATAAAGCTGTGGAGAAGTTTAACCTCCCTGGCGGTTTTCCCAAGTGTGGCTCGGGGTTACATTTCAGTACTATTAGCGGTATCCCAGAGCCACACTCAAGATTGCATTACAGGATCCTGGTGCAGGTTACTTACCTTGTCCCCCGGATCCTGCGATGTCCCCCCGCTGTGTCCACGGGCTGTGTGCTCCACCCAATGCCTCTGTGTGCCAGGCTCCGTTCCCTGCCAGCGTCGCGATGCATGGGGGCGGAGCCTGGCGGCAAATTCAACCAGTACACAAAACATAATACATACAGTACACTGTAATCTTACAGATTACATTACTGTATGAAATCATTTCACATCCCTTTTGTCCCTAGTGGTTTGTCCAGTGCCCTGCCTGCAGTTTTATATTATATATACTGTTCCTTCTGCCTGGAAATTTGAGATTGTCCATAGCAACCAAAAAGTGTCCCTTTACGTCAAAAGTGGTTTTAGACCAGCTAGAAAACAGCGATAGTAAATGAGAACACTTGCAGAATTGAGTGATAGTGATCGTGGGGAAATTAATTTTATTATTATTATATTATTATTTTGTATAATTATTTATACTTATTTATTATATTAAAATTTCTGATTTCGTGTTTCAAACTTCATCATACCCAGGATGTCTACTAGACTCTTGTTTGGACAGATTTAAATGTGTTATTACTAGGAAATTACAGGCCTACAATATAAAACGCCAAATTTCTATGCAAAACAATTGTACCGCTTTGAGTTGCAAAAATCTGACATAATCATACCGCCAGGGTGGTTAAAGCAGGGTTAGGTTCTAAAAAAATATCCCAAGCTTTGAACATCTCATGGAGCTCTGTTCAATCCATCATCCGTTAATGGAAAGAGTATGGCACAACTGCAAACCTACCAAGACATGGCCGTCCACCTAAACTGACAGGCCGGGCAAGGAGAGCATTAATCAGAGAAGCAGCCAAGAGGCCCATGGTAACTCTGGAGGAGCTGCAGAGATCCACAGCTCAGGTGGGAGAATCTGTCCACAGGACAACTATTAGTCGTGCACTTTACATATCTGCCCTTTATGGAAGAGTGGTAAGAAGAAAGCCATTGTTGAAAAAAAGCCATAAGAAGTCCCGTTTGCAGTTTGCAAGAAGCCATGTGGGGGACACAGCAAACATGTGGAAGAAGGTGCTCTGGTCAGTTGAGACCAAAATTGAACTTTTTGGCCTAGAAACAAAACGCTATGTGTGGCGGAAAACCAACACTGCACATCAGACTTGCAGTGAAAGGTGGTTCTACAAAGTATTGACTCAGGGGGGGGGGGGGGGGCGCTATACAAATGTACCCCACACTTTTCACATATTTATTTAAAAAAAAAATGTTGAAAAAACATTTATCATTTTCCTTCCACTTCACAATAATGTGCCACTTTGTGTTGGTCTATCACATAAAATCCCAATAAAATACATTTATGTTTTTGGTTGTAACATGACAAAATGTGGAGAATTTCTAGGAGTATGAATACTTTTTCAAGGCACTGTATGTGCTGCAATTGTACATGAGCAGAATAATGTATATAATTGAAGATTTGGATGAATACATAAAGATTTGTTTTAACTTGTCATATCTGGACCGGTTAGATAATTTCTGCTTGTATAATAGGACATAACTTTGCCATTACTGTAGGACCCTGGTACACAACCTTTTCCCTGGGGGCCACATGTGGCCCTTTGGCACTTTTTGCACAGCCCTCGGGCCCCCTGCAGACACTACTCTGTGTTTTCCTTTTGCTCTGTTTTAGCAGTCATATCAGTAGTCTTATGTAATATGTCTCCAGTCTATGACTGTCTCCTGGAGCATGTCCCCAGTTTCCAACGACTCCCAGAGCATGTTCAATGTCTCTGCCAGTCTCCTGCACCATGTCTGCAGTCTGATCATCTCTTATATCATGTCTGCAGTCTGACCATCTCTTGTATCATGTCTGCAGTCTGACCATCTCTTGTATCATGTCTGCAGTCTGACCATCTCTTGTATCTTGTCTGCAGTTTCTGACCATCTCTTGTATCATGTCTGCAGTCTCTGACCATCTCTTGTATCCTGTCTGCATTCTGACCATCTATTGAATCCTGTCTGCAGTCTGACCATCTCTTGTATCATGTCTGCAGTCTGACCATCTCTTGTATCTTGTCTGCAGTTTCTGATCATCTCTTGTATCATGTCTGCAGTCTCTGACCATCTCTTGTATCCTGTCTGCAGTCTGACCATCTATTGAATCCTGTCTGCAGTCTCTGACCATCTCTTGTTTCATGTCTGCAGTTTCTGATCATCTCTTGTATCATGCCTGCAGTCTCTGACCATCTATTGAATCCTGTCTGCAGTCTGACCATCTATTGAATCCTGTCTGCAGTCTGACCATCTCTTGTATCATGTCTGCAGTCTGACCATCTCTTGTATCATGTCTGCAGTCTGACCATATCTTGTATCATGTCTGCAGTCTGACCATCTCTTGTATCATGTCTGCAGTCTCTGACCATCTCTTGTATCCTGTCTGCAGTCTTACCATCTATTGAATCAAGTCTGCAGTCTCTGACCATCTCTTGTTTCATGTCTGCAGTTTCTGATCATCTCTTGTATCATGTCTGCAGTCTCTGACCATCTCTTGTATCCTGTCTGCAGTCTGACCATCTCTTGTATCATGTCTGCAGTCTGACCATCTCTTATATCATGTCTGCAGTCTGACCATCTCTTGTATCGTGTCTGCAGTCTGACCATCTCTTGTATCATGTCTGCAGTCTGACTATCTCTTGTATCGTGTCTGCAGTCTGACCATCTCTTATATCATGTCTGCAGTCTGACCATCTCTTGTATCATGTCTGCAGTCTGACCATCTCTTATTTCATGTCTGCAGTCTGACCATCTCTTGTATCATGTCTGCAGTCTGACCATCTCTTGTATCATGTCTGCAGTCTGACCATCTCTTATTTCATGTCTGCAGTCTGACCATCTCTTGTATCATGTCTGCAGTCTGACCATCTCTTATTTCATGTCTGCAGTCTGACCATCTCTTGTATCATGTCTGCAGTCTGACCATCTCTTGTATCGTGTCTGCAGTCTGATCATCTCTTGTATCATGTCTGCAGTCTGACCATCTCTTATATCGTGTCTGCAGTCTGACCATCTCTTGTATCTTGTCTGCAGTTTCTGACCATCTTTTGTATCATGTCTGCAGTCTCTGACCATCTCTTGTATCCTGTCTGCAGTCTGATCATCTCTTGTATCGTGTCTGCAGTCTGATCATCTCTTGTATCATGTCTGCAGTCTGACCATCTCTTGTATCATGCCTGCAGTCTGACCATCTCTTGTATCATGTCTGCAGTCTGACCATCTCTTGTATCGTGTCTGCAGTCTGACCATCTCTTGTATCGTGTCTGCAGTCTGACCATCTCTTGTATCATGTCTGCAGTCTGACTATCTCTTGTATCATGTCTGCAGTCTGACCATCTCTTGTATCATGTCTGCAGTCTGACCATCTCTTGTATCGTGTCTGCAGTCTGACCATCTCTTGTATCGTGTCTGCAGTCTGACTATCTCTTGTATCGTGTCTGCAGTCTGACCATCTCTTATATCGTGTCTGCAGTCTGACCATCTCTTGTATCATGTCTGCAGTCTGACCATCTCTTATTTCATGTCTGCAGTCTGACCATATCTTGTTTCATGTCTGCAGTCTGACCATCTCTTATTTCATGTCTGCAGTCTGACCATATCTTGTTTCATGTCTGCAGTCTGACCATCTCTTGTATCGTGTCTGC
This sequence comes from Rana muscosa, assembly GCA_029206835.1. Classification (NCBI taxonomy): domain Eukaryota; kingdom Metazoa; phylum Chordata; class Amphibia; order Anura; family Ranidae; genus Rana; species Rana muscosa. The sequence goes on from CM055127.1 coordinate 161,349,259, forward strand.
AGTCTGACCATCTCTTGTATCATGTCTGCAGTCTGACCATCTCTTGTATCTTGTCTGCAGTCTCTGACCATCTCTTGTATCCTGTCTCCAGTCTGACCATCTCTTGTATCTTGTCTGCAGTCTCTGACCATCTCTTGTATCCTGTCTCCAGTCTGACCATCTCTTGTATCCTGTCTGCAGTCTCTGAACATTTCTTGTATCATTCCCATAGTCTTCGACTATATCCTGTTTTGCGTCTGCTGTTTCTGACCCTGAATATTTACAGAATTTTATGTGCAGCCCTTTCACAATGTCAAGGGCTGCACTTGAAGACCCCCATATCAAGACAGTTGACCACCAGTGTTGTAGGAAGTGGTTTGGATGGAAGGAGATATAAGATCAGGGTTCCCACCATCACTGTCTCTCCCAATTATTCATCAGTTGTGTGCTCAGATTATATTCAATATAGACGACAGAACCCTTTCTATTTCTTCTTGCGCCCTATTACCTTCCTCTCATTTTTTATTTTAGACCCTTGAAAGAAGTAAATTATACCCAAGTGTATTGCAAATATCTCCCCTACATTTGAAAATAATAATAAAAGTTTAACAGGAGATACGAGGGGACATGGCTGACTTTTGCTCTGGGCCTGTGGATTTTAGTTACACCTTTGCTTAAATTTATTATTTTACCAATACAAAGAAGAAAAAGTCCTGAGCCGCATATCACTACGAAAACCCGTGTGTGCGGAGTGAAAACAGTCTCACTCTGGGCTTCAACCAGGTCACCCCAACGCGTTTTACCCCACCCGTTGGGCTGCAGGAGCTTTCTACTATGTATTGGTATCTACGGAGCTGGGACGAGCTCCGTCATCGCCTGCACTCCCAGCGTTCTACTTTGAAGAGAACCCATTGGAGCCTCAAGCAGCACCCCACAGTTTGGTATTGGTTCATTATAAATGTATTCTGTGTTTCTATATCCTGTATTTGTATTTTGAATGTGTGTTATTGGCAGGATACACCTACATTCTTAATAAGGACATTTATTTAATGCACACGGACACATAAAATGTAGATATATGAATGAACACATTAATGGATGCAATGATTTTAATGACGTTGGCTCATGCATACATTTACAGTGATCAAACATCATGACATGATTCTTGCATATGTTTGTTAACAAAAAGCACCAGCACATCATTTACAGACTATTGTATAAGGACGCAGTATCACTACTACACTTAAAAAAGACATGTTCATGTAAGAGAAGCTGCACATGCATTTTCTTTTTTTTGGACAGTTGCAGGAAACTACAATTAATTTGCAGCACACAGGATTATTTTTTTTTTAAAAAAACCTTGCATGAAAACTCATCAGTAAAAACTGCAAACAGCAGTATAAGCTCTTCATGTACTTTGGAAAAAGGCGTGTTAAATTTTAACAGGCCCTAACAATTACTGATGCACCAAATATCTACATTACAATTTCAGTTGGAGGTAGAATGTTTTATAATCCCAGCATTAAATATAGCATAACATGTACATAAATACAGTACATTGGATAATAAATACCCTGATTTAAAAAAAAAACCTGTAATACCATTTATGACCACCAAGTGGCAGTGACAGTAATTGTTGGATTCCTATAGAAAACCACAAAACACTGAGATTGCATTTAACATATAGGCAGTGAGGTATAATAATATAAAATATTTTCCTGTGTAAAATGAGGATTTACCTTCTACCATAATCTCTATAATGCATTTTTCTATAGCGACTCTGTTTCTAAAATGAATACATGAAAAAATGTGCCCTCTTTAAAGAAAGACTTAGAGACTTTGACTGGGTTCACACTGATGCGGTGTGGGAAGCACAGTGATTCCTGTGCTTTTCCTGCGCCACATCAGAATCGCAGGCAGTTCACACTGTGCTCTGGAAACCACTGCAGGTGTCAATATAAAGTTAATGACACCCCCAAATCAGTTCGCAGAACACAGTGCGAACTGTAGAATCAGATTGCATGGGTCTGAACACCCATGCGATTCGATATCAGTGCGGCAAAAAAAGGGTCCTGCACATTCTTGGTGTGGGTCCAGTGCAAATTAAGCTATACATAATGTATGGCTCAATTCGCACTGCAGTGAATTCACATGTCATTTGTACAGGAATTCGGTGCGATTCCTGTACAAATGACATGCAATGTGGTAGACTGCATCAGTGTGAACCCAGCCTTAGATACTCACCTCCGCTGCTACATGCATCTCTGCAGAAATGAAGAGAAATTGACTGCTGCAGATTCTTTAGAAACTGGGAGAGTGTTGATCTCCTGGTCCTCTGCTGCTTCCAGTGGTTCCTCCCACCAGTCCCTTCATCACAGTAGTGAGGCAGGAGCTGGTGCATTGAATGGTGGTGCGGGCAGCAGCAGAGGTGAGTATCCAAGTATTGCAGATGGTATATTATTTTAGATATTCGTTTTCGTAACAGAGCCCCTTTAACCTTTAGTCTTGCGGTAATATATGGTCCAGTTTTTGTAGTGGAGTTTGACATTGCACAAATAGAAATAGAAATATTAAAAATAATAGTGCAAGTTGCTTTGGATTAAGTTATCCACCGCAAGAGGGGGGGTGGGGGGTGTCCGCATACATATAAAAAGATGTACGCTTTATTGAGGTAGACATTTGGACTAATTTAATAAAGAAGTTGAGAATCTTAACTAAAAACTATTTACACCAACCCGCTAGAAGTGATTGCAAACACTTACATATACCCAATGGAGTGACTGGCCTCCAATTATACACAGAGATAAAACAAATCCTCCTACATAAGTTGTTCCTGTTTATTTGTAGCCATTGTCCTGTAAATCCTTGTAAAACTCAGAGATGAAAAGGATATTTCACAGACTCACAAAACAGGGGCCAGGGAGCTGCAGTTACACACTGTACAACACAGGTGGCAAACACAAGGCCCACGGGCCGAATCCGGCCCGCCAGGCCTTGCTTTGTGGCCCGCGCAGCGGCTGCCATCTATGTCTTTCAGGCAACAAGAGTAAACATCCTCCGTCACACGAGTGGCACCGGCTTGTGTGAGCGCATGTGCGACCTGCCCGTCTCCAAGGGAACATCTCCTGCTCTCTCTCCTCCTCAGTCCCTCTAGCGGCGCCGGCTATTTCCAAGCTGAGCGCATGCGCGATCAGCCTGTCAGTGTCGGAGGTTCCTGACAGCTCCGATGGCTAGGTTTTTTCTTTGTATTCAGCGGGCTGCAGCCTGAGAGCAGTCTATTTAAGGACTTGCTGCAGTAATAGTGAACTAGGACATAAAGGGCAGAACACTGTGTGTACTGGTTGCTGAATATGCTGAACACAGAGATCCTCCTACACAGGATGGTACTAACTATAACCCAATACACTGGGAGGTACCAGAGCTAGGCTAGGTAGGAGAGAGCACAGATGTGAGTGTTTTTTTTTGGGGGGGGGGTGAGGGCTGTGGAGGCAGAGGTGAGAGGATGGAAGGAGAGTGGAGGGTGCAGAGGTCAGCTGTTGCATACTGTATATAGCATACTTCTGAACCCTGCACTCTGTACGCAGCGCACCCCTGAACCCTACACTCTGTACGCAGCGCACCCCTGAACCCTGCACTCTGTATGCAGCACACCCCTGAACCCTGCACTTTGTACGGAGTGCACTCCTAAACCCTGCACTCTGTACACAGCGCATTCCTGAACCCCGCACTACATACACAGCGCACTCCTGAACTCCGTACACAGCGCACTCCTGAACTCTGTACACAGCGCACTCCTGAACCCTGCACTCCATACACAGCGCACTCCTGAACCCTGCACTCCGTACACAGCGCACTCCTGAACCCTGCACTCCATACACAGCGCACTCCTGAACCCTGCACTCCGTACACAGCACACCCCTGAACCCTGCACTCCGTACACAGCGTACTCCTGAACCCTGCACTCCGTACACAGCACACTCCTGAACCCTGCACTCCATACACAGCGCACCCCTAAACCCTGCACTCCATAAAATCAGTAATAAACAAATGCAGTGTCATTAATAATAAAGAGCAAACACAGTCCTACAGATACAACCGGCCCTTTGATGGCAACCATACTACTGATGCGGCCCCCGATGAATTTGAGTTTGACACCCCTGCTGTACAAGAACTCTAAAAGATGATTGGAGGGAAGGAACACCCCCCCCCTTCACACAGGAACAGAGCTGAGGCGGTCAATCACAGGCTGTGTGCTTGAGATCCCTCCCCTGTCACATTTTTAGCTCTTGGTGTCAGAAAAACTTGTCAGAAGTGACTCATGCTGAAAATAGAGAAACTAGACAGCAGAGAGAAATGACACTAATGACCTGTGCACACAATTCTAAAATCGTACGAAAAATACCGCTTTTGAAGCGATCGTAGGATAATCGGATCATTAGTACAGAGCTTTCGAGAGCCGATCACGACGAGACAAGCACGGAAATTATACTCATATGATACCAGATTCTACGGTTTTGACATCACTTCCAATTTTTTAATTCTGCCGTACAAGAATTTCCTTAACTTTATAAAACTCTTCATGTTCGATATGCGTCTAGCATGCAAAAAGAAAACGGATAATTTTTGGATCGTGTGTACGGGGCTTTGGGCAAGTAAAATCTAAATTTGTGCTTTGTTCAGATTCCATATCTGAGGTTTACACCACTTTAAATTGGAACTAAACCCATCGATTTAACAGTTTCAAAAACAGTTACATTCCAGGCACATGTGCAGCATCATGGCAGTTGCAGATCAAACAGAGGCTTAAATAGGATAGCAGCTTCTTTGGTTGATAAGGATAGGATGATTTATTTTCACTTTAAAATCTCTCAGTTGCCCATCTGTTGAGGCACCCCCCCCCCCATCTTATTCAAACTGACTCTAGAACCATTGGCCGCACACATTAGGCAGAATCAGAATATCCAGGGCATAGAAATAGCAAGCTCTGTCCATAAGCTTACCTTGTTTGCCAATGAAGTCTTAGTAACTTGACCACCCCTTATATATCACTGCCAACCCTTTTCCAAACACTTGGCACATTTTTTATAATGTCAGAGCTTGGGGAAGTTCCAAACAACTCCCAAATATTATAAATTACCTTACAGGTCCACACTAAATAAATTCTACAACATATCCATTTACAGGGACTTGTACTCTGAAATTTTTGGGGATCACCCTCATCCCAACATATAAATCCCTAGAACAGGCCAACATACCCCCACTGTTAAAGGAGTAGAACAATCTCCTAAATACCAGGCACCACTAACATATTTTGTGGATTGGTAAAAATGATGCTATAAAATTGACATATCTAAACTGCTGTATATTTTTCAAATTCTTTGGATCCCTGTTCGAAGGCACATAGTACCTGTTCAAAAGCACTCCGTACAACGCAAAACTTTACACTGTATCTGGTGTATGTCCAGACCTTTTAGGAGATCTTGCTGTCCCAAAACATCACTCCTATTATCCAATCACCAACATAGCTCCCTTAAGACTACATTACATTCTCGATGACCTTAGACCTAACTGAATGGTACTCATTTCTTTATAGCTACCTTACTCTGACTGGCTTTGTCGAAATATGCCCACTAAAGCGCAACCCTGTTCTAGACCATTCTTTATCGGCGTAGGAAACCATTGAATAATCAGAGAAACTACTTTACCCTCATTTACGTTTTCTGTGCATAATACATTGAATCTTATTTCGCCCAGGATTTGAGCACCCAGTCCAATTCAGCTGAAGCAGTCACAGATTCAACGATATCTACTTTCTATTGACAAACACTAGAGTAAAATATTTTGAACAATGATGTGACTCTCATATAACAGCCCATTCACACAGGGGCAACAGGACTTCCAGCACGATTTTATGAGGCAACTCAGACACGACTTGAGAATGAATCACAGCACGACCTGGAGCTATTTACAAGGCAACTCCAAGTTGCCTGCAGGACAGGAGACATTCCAGTGGCCAATCAAACAAGAATCAGCTCTGTGGGAGGGACGGGGGAGGGAGAGCTTTGCCTGATAAATGTATGTTATCTTCCTGGAGAGTCGCTCCTATTAAGACAGGGAGAGGCGACTCCCATTGAAATGAATGGGTACAGGTCGCCTAGGAGTCGGATTGAAGTAGTACAGGGACCTTTTTTGAAGTCGAAGCGACTGCAGTAGTGTGCATAAGGACGGCTCCATTAACTTACATTGATTTCTTCAGCCAGCGCGACCTGAGGCGACTAGGGGCGACCTGGGGTGATTTGGAGTCGGATCCAAAGACGCCCCTGTGTGAATGGGCTCTTACTGAGATTATTTCCACTATCTTTAAATACAACACTACATTAGTTGATACACAACTAATTTCATCTACTCTTTACCACATGCAAACAACATTGTAATGACCAGGCCTCATATCTTTATATATTACAAAGCCTAGTAGCCTACCAAACCAAATGGGAACATGAATTGATGTTGGTAGCCAAAACACATTCCCACATTCGTGGAACGTTAAAGGTGCTTAATGACGCAATACATATAAAGTATCATACTCCAGCACGCATACTCGTGGATAGACTATTTCCTGATCCCCCACAGCCAGCTACAGGCAATCAAAGGCACCACCATAGGGTCTATCACGTGGTCGGACCAAATTATTTAGACATAAAGTGCAAATGCTGCAAAAACATAAAGTGCAAAACTCTGCAAAACAGTGCAATAAATAAAGAAGAAAGTGCAAAATGCAACATACGTGTCCAATTAGAAGAAAATCCACATGTGATACGGAAAAAGGAATCTCACAAAACCAATCCAACAAAATACTGAAAAGATCTTCTTAAAGTGTTGTTTAAATCACTATAGGTGACACCCGGTGTGATCCTTCACCATCCACACTATACTAACTCACCAGAGTTAATGGCTGGTCAAACTATAAACCAGCTAATGCGCTTTACAATGGATCCCGAGGAGTTAATCTCCACGGTACTGGCCCCCGGTATGGTGTCTCGCATTCAAAACCTCTCATGCAAGTGTCGACCACACATAAAAAGTAAGACAGCGGGAGAAAGGCTTCCATAGCGTGATAACGTTTAAAACCGGCTTTATTTAAAACACATATCTCCTCGACACTAGAGTATTATCGCCATTGTTTGTATTGCTGATCGCCTCCGGCTGCTAAACACAAGCCAGGGTTGCGATATAGGCATGCACAGTGATGTCAGCGTCCTTGCCCCCAACCTACGCGTTTCGTCATGCGACGTCCTCACGGAGCAGGATGTCTGATGCCACTGCGCCATCTTTATAGTGGGAATCGGCCCCCAAAAAGCTGCACATTATATTTAAAACATTAAATACATAAAAACATAATTCTTAATCTGAGCATGCTAGGCTGCATTGCAATGACCCCTCATCCTTCCCATGTGTATTGTAACGTAAAAAACACATCTCCTATCTGCAAGCATATATGCATACATCATCCTGCTGGTATTTAAAGGGGAAGTGTGTGCACTTTATAAAGAACTACCCTAGACCACTTACAAGTAAATCACTAACATAAACGATCATAAAGTGCACCCACTATGTCAATATACACATTGACTGGGGACCCATTTCACTTATCTCCTTCGGGGTATAACCTGTTACAAATTAAACAAAAAACTAATTTAAATCAATATCTATATTTAACCCATATGCATGTAGTATTGTGATTTTATTGTTCCATAGAGATCATTGATTTATATCGTTATATAGATTATAATCACTTATATTATTTGGCATGATGCTAGGTTCACAGTTTCACTAACAAATTAGTATTATATTTTTTTTAATTTTGTGAATTATTAGTACAAGCCAGAGGGATTATAGTAAGGATTACAGACCAGCGTCGCTTGCTGTTTCTTTGTACTAGTGTTTTTGGTGTATCACCAAATTATTAGTGGCAGCTGTTAGTTACATTCCTTTCTCTTGCATTTTACGAAAATATCCTGGGCGCTGTATTCCTTTTTTTTTACAATTATTTTATTTTAACACTGTCTCTTTACTTTTTTTGAATCACTTTTATTTCTATTACAAGGAATGTTAACATCCCTTGTAACAGAAATAAGGATGACAGGTCAAAAATACCCCAAATCTCTCTACCTTTATATTGCAATATGTTTATTGTAATAAATACAATACAGGAGAGGAATAAAAGAAACAAAAACAAACAATAACGAGCAAATAGCCAGGTTACATTCGGCCAAATATGTAAATGTTTTGATAATTTATTTTTAACCCACCCAGAGCCTGTCAGGAGGTAGGAGGCATATGCATAGTATCATCATGAAGGTTATGGGTTATGCAAACCCTCAAGTAGGGCATAGTACGAGTGCAAGCGTCCAGACCAGTAACATTAAACTGCACAAGCACTAGGGGGGGGGGATAGGGAGGGTCCAGGGCTTCAGTGGACCTCGATTAAAGATTCGGGGTTAGCCGTGGATCCCCACTATGATAGGGTTTCCTGCCTCATTAGTAACATTCTATCACGATATATTGATAACCAAGGTATACAGAAGGTATATCACCAAGGATAGAAAGAAAGGGAGGACAAAGAAGAAGGGAAAAAAGCAGAAAAGAGAAGGAAAGATAAGAGAAAAAGAGAGAGAGGAGAGAGAGGGAGAGAGGGTCACCTGGATTTCCTCATCAAGCGGAAATATAATCAATCCATGGATCCCAGATCTTGTTGAACATCTCTGCTTTATTGTGAAGGGTGTAAGTGAGCTTATCATTAATCATAATCCAATTGAGTTTATCCTTAACTTGTTCTAGGGGTATTCTTGAGCTTTTCCAGTTCCTTGCAATTATTATTCTCGCTGCCAACAAAATGTAGGTTATGAGGCGTATTGAGTTTTTGGGAATCCCGTCGGGAAGTCTATGGAAAAGTGCGCTCTCTGGGGACCGACGGATATTGATACCTGCCACTGAGTTAATCAGATTAAAGATTCTTATCCAAAACCTGACCACTAGTGGACACTGCCACCAAATATGGTGCATGGTACCCATCTGTCCACATTGTCGAAAACAATGAGGTGAGGAGGAAGGATGCATTTTAGCTATTCTTGTGGGAACTAAGTACCAGCGTAATAATGTTTTGTAATTGGCTTCAATAAGGGTAGTGTTAATAGAGATTTTTGAGAGTTGGTAGGCAATATCTTGCCAGTCTGTCAGTTCAAGGGAGAGGTTCAAGTCCCTCTCCCATTGGGTCATATAGGTGAGTTTAGTGTCAGGTTCCGTTATAGAAGAGTATATGGTAGAGATTCGGCCCCTCTGTGTGCCTCTGTTTCGGCAAGTCAGTTCAAATGCGGTAAGTGTCGTGGGCCCCCCCCCCCCTGTTTAATTTTGGAAATAATGAATGAGGAAATTTGGTTATATCGAAATACCTCAATAGGAGGCATTGAGAAGTTGTCTTTGAAAGATGTTATTGTATGCATTTGGTTTCCGTTAAGGAAGTCCCCGATTCTCATTAGTCCCTTATTGAGCCACCATTGGAATTGTTGTGGAGCGAGTCCAGGAGGAAACTCCGGGTTGCAAAAAATGGGCGCTAGAGGTGTGTGGCGTGACATAAGGGACGCTCTGTGTCTCGTTCTGTCCCATACCGCTAGAGAATGTGATAAGGTAGGGCATAGAATAGATGGGCGTTTACGATTAGGAAGCCACATCAAGGCTCCTATTGCCCGTGGGTGGCACGCAAGTGCTTCTATGCCAACCCAAAGAGGGACCGAACCTCCAACTGTCGTGTGAGCTAATTGGGCTATCTGAGCCGAGTGATAATAAGCCTGTAAATTGGGAAGACCAAGTCCTCCCATGGGCCTAGGTGTATAAAGTGTTTTTTTTTGTATCCGTGATTTCTTATTACCCCATATGAAGCGTAAAACTTCAGTTTGTATATGTTGCATGTCTCCCCTAGGGATTGCTATCGGTAATGTCCGGAAATAATATAGGAGTCTGGGCAAAAATGTCATTTTCACCGAACTGATTCTGCCAAACCAAGAGAGAGAGTATTCCGCCCAGGAGCGAAGATCTGCCTTGAGTTTTTTAAATAAAGGGGGATAGTTTGCTTTGTATAACGTCCCTATCGAAGGGGTCAAATGAACCCCCAAGTATGGGAGGGAGTGAGAAGCCCACTTGAAGCTATATGTGCTTTGGAGGAGCTGTACCTCCGTAGGAGGTAGTGAGATATTGAGTGCCAGGTTTTTTTGTGAGTTTAGGGTTAGCCCCGAAATTAGCGAGAAGCGATCTAGTAAGGACAAGAGTTCTGGGAGCGAGGTTTGGGGATTAGTGATGTACAGAAGGACATCATCAGCAAATAGTGCACATTTGTGTTCTTGTTGACCACAATAAACACCATGGATGTTGGGATGGGAGCGGATAGCCATTGCAAGGGGTTCTATTGCTAAAGCAAATAGTAGGGGAGAGAGCGGGCATCCCTGTCTAGTGCCTCGCTGGACTGGGAATATGGATGATTTATGTCCTCTGATAGAGATTTGAGCTATCGGGGAGCTATAGAGTGTTTTCATCAGCGAGATAAACGTAGAGCCAAATCCCATAGTTTCAAGGGTAATAAAAAGATAGTCCCAATTCAGGCTATCGAAAGCTTTATTAAGATCTAATGATAAGAGCAAGAGTTCCCGATTTGGGAGGTTATCCCAATTGGAGCGTACCGCATCTCTCTACCTTTAAAATCAAAAGATCTAAAAAAATAAAAATCTTTTGCTTTAAAAAAAAAAAAAAAATGTTTAATTCCTCCCTAGACCGGAAGTGACATCAGGACGTTGCTCTGGTCCTCCAAGGCCATAGAGGCGATCAGAGACAATCTGGTCTCTGTTTGCCTCTGTGACCAGCCGGGGGGGGTCATGTCCCCTCCTGCCGCTTCCGAAAGCGATCCAGCGGTAAATGAGCCTCTCATGAGAAAGCCAGCGGCCAGCTGAAAAAAAAAATACCAGGGTTATGGCTTCAGCCATAACCCAGTAAGCTATTTGCAAACCACAGCATACAGTATATATACACACGTATTGCGATCGACAAGTGGTTAATGAGAAAAAAATGATTTTAAACAACTGTAGTATCAGACTGCAACATAGCAACATTGAAAAAAAATAATGGAGTCCGGATATTTTTGAATGCATTGCATGCATTGCCTCAGTAGGCACCTTTAAAGTTCCATGATTGTGGGAATGTGTGTAGGCCACTAGTATTTCTAGGGATGATGGTGCCTTTCCAAGCAATCCTGGCAATAAACACTATATGTATGGTTCTTCTAAATTGAGATTGACTTTACAGTGAGAGGGTTGGAAAGAGCTTTGGACAGCTACTGCCAAAAGCTTCAGAAATGTTGTAGCTTTGGAAAATTCTTACAAGTAGATAGAATTACACCCCAGCCAGCTTAGCTAAATATATTCCAGTTTATCCACTGACATGCTTTAGGGGCTGGCCTGACCCTAGCATAAATGCGCATATTTGGTGGTTTTGTCCCCGGTTAAAGAGGAACTGCAGTCTGCTCACTGGGATTCTGTACTTGCCAAATATGCTGCAGAAATCTCCATCCTCTGAGTCTGGCTGCATCCATTTTAACTGTGGGCAGCTGAAGCTGCTGCCTGTTCACTTCCTGGATTTCTGCAGCTCTCATTGGCCCTCTTATGACTCATCCCCCCTTCCCTTCCTGGAAAACTCTCAGGAGAGTGAGAGAGACAGAGCTGTGCATGATGTCATAAGCCTGGGCTTTTTACCAGACAAGAAAAAGGAAATGGGCTGTATAAGGTATTTACTGGCAGAAAAAAAAAATGTTTTACTATCCAAAGTTAAAACAACAAGGGCAGAGGATTTAGTAGATGGAAAGATGAAAAAAATGACTGAAGTTCCACTTTAAATAGACTGTGGATAAGAGTATGTAACCTGCTTACTTCTTATTACAAATCTATGCAAGAACACATGGGAAGCACTTCTCAACAAACACTTTCAACAAATCTTCCTAGTTGAAAAAACTCCTATCACACACCTTTACTACCACCAAAAGCCTAAAATAACCCTTACTTGCATTTCAACCAAGTTAAAATGGATAATGGTACATTGGTTAGAAAGAAATTATCTTAAATGATTTGCAGCAAAGGTTTTAAAAAGTTTGTCAGCCTTGGATAACATACTCTCAACTTATCTATCCCAGCATTGTAAAGTGGTTCTAAAGGCTGAAGGTTTTTTACCTTCATGCATGAAGGTAAAAAACCTTCTATGTGCAGCGCCCCCCCCAATCCATACCTGAGCTCCCTCTGATCTAGCGATGTTCTCGATAGCCTCGGCTGTCCTGGGACTCTCCCTCCTCATTAGCTGAGACAGCAGCGGGAGCCAATGAGGAGAGAGCAGGGCCGAGCCACGGCTCTGTGTGTTTTATGTGTCTTGGGAGCGAGCATGCTGCAGTGCCCCCCCGAAAATAAGAGGATTGGAGCTGCTCTGTGCAAAACCACTGCACAGAGTAGGTGAGTATAACATGTTTGTTATTTAAAAAACAAAAACAAAGCCTTAAAGGGGTTGTAAACCCTCAGGTTTTTCCCCTTAATGCATTCTATGCATTAAGGTGAAAAACCTTCTGTAGTGCAGCAGCCCCCCAGAGCCCACCTTTTACTTATCTGAACCCGGTCTTTCCAGCGACGGGGAAGAGCACACCAACTCCAGTCGGTGTCTTGTGTCCTGATTGGATAGATTGATAGCAGCGCAGCCATTGGCTCCCACTGCTGTCAATCAAATCCAATGACGCGTGAAGGGGGTGGGGCCGAGTCCTGCTGTCTGTGTCAATAGACGCAGCAGCAGTACAAGGAAGCCGAGGGAGGGCGGCTCTACAACGGAGCACTCGAGAAGAAGAGGAGCCAGGAGCGCCGCTGAGGGACCCCAGAAGAGGAGGATCATGGCCTCTCTGTGCAAAACCACTGCACAGAAAAGGTATCCTTTAAGGCTCGGTTCACACTGGGGTGTCTTCAAAGTCGCCTGACTTTTAAGCCGCCCTGCACAGCGCGACTTCAGTGTAGCTTGCAAACTACTTTTTTAATAGAAGTCAAGTCAAGCTGCTCTGAAGTCACCCCCAAGTAGTGCAGGAACCTTTTTCTAAGTCGGAGCGACTTGAGTCACTTCTGATTAGAAGGGTTCTATTGCACTGAATGGAGCGGACTTGTCAGGCGACTAAGTCGCTTGACTAGTCGCCTAAGTGTGGATCGAACCTAATACCACTTTAACTCTCTGAACCCCCTCCTTTTCCTCTACTACTACCTGCCTCACATCTCATCTACTATTCACTTACCTTCTACCCTATCTCACAATTTAATTCACAGAGTACCACTAGTAGCATTCTCTGAGAGACATTGCGCTTATTATATCACTGCCCTGAGATACTCCAGGACCCAACAAATACCCCTGCCTACCCTGTTATTGTTTAAGGCCCCTTTCACACGGGGTGGCCTCTGCCAGAAATCTGTCCGCATCTGTAAAAGAAAACCAGAAAAGCAAAAGAAAAATATCTGCTTTCCTGCTTAGGTAGTCCAACTGAGCAGGAATTTGCTTTCACGTGATTGTATAATTGAAATGAATATTCAGGCCAATTTTTTTCATAGAATATTCTCAGCTTCTATAGTAAATTAGCCTCATTCTTGATTGAATAACTATTTAATATTTTCTTATTTGGACAAATTCACAATTAGAATATAAGGTAAAATGGTTAAGGCTTTGAGCTGGCCTTTTCTTAAGTTTACTTGTATTTTAATATCATTCATTGTGTGATCTCTAGCAGCCCTCCATATCCATCTTGGCCTTCCATGTAAGTGCTTGAAGAATATTTAGAGTATTTACCAGCTACTTTCAGAGGCTGCGAGCTGCGTTCTCCGAGGATCCTCCCTTCATTATCACTGATGGAACATGTAAATATGGCTCCGGAATCCTCACAGGTTGGACAGAAAGTGAGGAAGGAGCAGATCTGCCCAGGTGAAATATTCTCAGTAACCTGGTAATTGGTATCTTGGTCCTTTTCGATGCCTGTACGCTCTTCATTGAAACTCTTCTCCCAAGTGACCCTGATGTCTCGGGGAACATTTCCCTTCATTGTACAGCTAAGAGTTAACTTCTCACCTTCGTTACAAGCTTCTGGAATGCAGACTTTAGATACTGAGTAGAACCCGTAATTATCTAAAAAGATAAAAAGAAATGAGCTTATAAGTTAGGAGCACAGTAGAATGTTTTATTTTAGCACTTGTTCTTTGTTAGATTTTGATTGAAAAATGTTTCCTGCATAACAAAAGAGTATGCCAGCTGCAACATTTTTCTCTTTCACAATATTTTTATTGAATAAAGACAAACTCACAGAACAGTGAACAGACGCCAAGGCCAGTGGCGGAAAGTGATTTGAGAATGATAACATATATACCACAGACAAGTATGCCTCTTCTATGGTATAGCTAGTAAACGACAAAGATGAAAGGTAACCAGGTGAAGATGGCGCTCTACCTTTAGGCTGGGTTCACACTTGTGCGGTGCGAATTTCAGCTCTCTTATCTCTGCAAAGAGATAAAAGAGCTGTTCAGCAGATCATCTCCGTTTTTGGTGACCTGAGAGAGAGGAGGGGGAGGGGGGAAGTGTAGTGAGGAGAAGGAGAGAAATCCTGTTGAGAACTGAACACATCTGCGAATCAGATGCGTGCCCATAGAAGATAATGGGCCTGAATTCACACCTGACCCGCACCGCAATGCCTTGAAAACGTACACTTTTTTGGGCAATGCGCAGTACGAATGCATCGAAATTATGTGAACCAGCCTCATTAAAATCAATGTACTTTATAATGTTATGCGAATTGGATGCGGTGTAAGTCGCAGCCAATTCGCATAGGTGTGAACAGGGCCTCACAGTCTGTAGAATAATAACACACCATGTAGCACTCAATGACCAAAGCCTAGAAAGTACGCTAAGCAGGCAGTATTTCAAGAATCATCATGTAACAAATAACGTTCAATACCTGAGATTGACCTATGTTCTCATATAAAAATAAAATCCTCTCAAGGACCAGAAACAAAATATATATATATATATATATATATATATATATATATATATACACTGAGCAAAATACTAAACACAACACTTTTGTGTTTGCCCCTATTTATCATGAGCTTAACTCAAAGATCTACGACTTTTTCTACAGTATGTACACAAAAGGCCTATTTCTCTCAAATATTGTTCACAAATCTGTCTAAGCCCTGGTTCACACTGGTGCGTTTTGACATGCCAAATCGCATGTCAAAACGGCGGTAATTGCCAGCAATGGCACGGTCCTAATCGGTGTGACGCCGCATCTGCGGCGCTGCACCGATTTCAAAAAGTAGTTTCGGTACTACTTTTTGCGATTTTGGCCCACGATTTACATTGACGTCTGTGCAGAAACCTGCACACATGTCTCTGTAATCGCGGCCGAAATCGGGACTGACCAGCGGGAGTGAAATCGTGCGAGTTCAGCTGAACTCGCACGGCTTCACTCCCGCAGTCCAGTGTGAACCTGGGCTAAATCTGTGTTAGTGAGCACTTCTCCTTTGCCAAAATAATCCATCCAACTCACAGGTGTGGCATTCCCAGATGCTGATTAGACAGCACAATTATTGCACAGGTGTGCCTCTGGCTGGCCACAATAAAAGGCCACTCTAAAATATGCAGTTTTATCACACAGCACAATGCCACAGATGTCGCAAGTTTTGAGGGAGTGTGCAATTGGCATGCTGACGGCAGGAATGTCCACCAGAGCTGTTGCCCTTGAATTGAATGTTCATTTCTCTACCATAAGCCGTCTCCGAAGGCATTTCAGAGAATTTGGCAGTACATCCAACCGGCCTCACAACCGCAGAGTTCAGCTCATGATAAATAGGGGCAAACACAAAAGTGTTGAGTTTATAATTTTGCTCAGTGTAATAATAAAAAAAGGAGGGGGGGGGAAGACTATACCATAAGCCGCCTGATGTGTAAAAGGGCTTTACACAAAAATAGAGTGGAAAAATGAACCCAAAAATGTGGCCAGAGAGCAATTAACCGACTCTGTGCACTGGCATCTGGCAGTAAATAACCAAAAATAAGAAATAATAAAAAAACAGAAGAAAGAAAGGAACAAGAGAGAGAGAGTAAGCGTAGGAAGCCAATGAAAAAGAAGTCATGAAGAAGAAAGTAAGCCCTTCCCCAGGGAAGCCAAGGCCATCACCGTTGGGCTCAGCAGAATTTCCTATATGTCCAAAAAGCGTAAAGACCGGCTCGTCGCTGGAAACTGGTCCAACCAGGGTTGCCAAAATCGCCAGCTGCAACATTTTTCTAGATCTAGGACAGATAGGGAAAGGGTTGGAACCTCAATTGGGCTTTTATTACTGTCTATACCCCATTCTATTGAGAGCAAGATTTTTAATGGAGTTCTAATCTAACCATTTAATTTCCAGAGCAATGTTTGCTTTTCAGTACTGCATCCTTTTATTCACCAATGACTTTCTTATTCTGTAAGGTAGCTGCGTAAATTAGAGCTTTCTTTTTGTGGCAAATTTTAAAGTTAAAAGTCATCAGCTACACATACTGGCCCTGATAGCTCACAAGACCATTTCCAGTCTCCAGGTCACAGTTATGATCTCTGCTTACCCAACACAGTTCCATAGTATTTCTTCTCCTTCAGTACCTTCCCTCCTCTCATGAAGCGGCAGATAAATTCCGCCTGGTCATGCTTTTCCTTGTGCACCTTGAAGCAGAGGATGGAGCACAGAGAGTGGCGAATTCCACCAACAAACTTTTTCTTTACAACATTCCAGCATGTGTATGAATCCTGTTCTTGTAGTTCTCTGTAATTGCCTGCTGTGTAGAGGGAGCCTTTCTCCTTCACTTCAGTTTCCTTATCACCTCGCCGGATGAACCATACTGCAGTTATGGACCTGGGGTATCGCCCTGAGATATGGCATTTTAGGACTGCAATGCTCCCGTCGGTCCAGTCCTTGCACCCTGTAATGTCTGTCACTAGAATAGCAGAGAGACAAGATATAGTAAGCAATGATTGATAATCATTTAAATCCTTAACTGGCAGAGAATTTATAATTATTGTTCATTTAAACAAGCTTCCTCTTTAGCTTATCACAACCAAACACAAGCTCATTATTTCTCAATGCTGTTATTACAGGTCACTTAATACTTAGATACAGTGGAAGTATGACTAACAGCCTACATCAAAGACACTGTGAGGTGGTCTCTTTGGACCTGATCCATGCAAGTCATGTTACAAAAAATAACTTGCAGCTATTCTCAGAAAAGAGGTTATGTCGTCCTCAATTGGGAAACGGGAGTGTATAATAATAAGTAATTCTGTCTATTGGCAAAGGAGTTTCCAAATTGCTAAGTGAGTCATCAGCCTGTCACCGTTGGAGTGGTCTGATAATAACAAGTCATATAGAAGGCAGTTGGCTATAGTTAATTGTGTATGTTGGCTCACGATCTTAGAGGAGAAAAGCTGTACTTTGTGCCTAATTGGTATGATTAAATGAATAGAAAAAAATTATAAACAGCGCTCGTAAGATATAGTGTAAATGAACACACTAAACAATAAACGTTGTATTCTAAAGTAAAAAGAATATAAGTGAAAAAACCTTGAGGTATGATGGATTAATATAAACAGCGCTTGCAGGCTATAATTGGTAAATGCAAATAAATGACCATGTAAAACATTGCACAAAAATAGTTTTTTCACAAATAATGTCTCATATCAAGTGCTAGGTGCTCAAAAAGTGCATAAGTGCTAGAATATTATTGCCGGTGCTCCACAAATATGGACGGTGTCATGTGCCACACTCCCCTCTTGTGACCCCACTCATCAAATAACATGGACCCACAGCTTTGCAGTCTGGGGTCAGAAAAGATCAATAAGATTGAGTATGAGACAAAGGGATTTCTCTGGAGCCTCTCACAATAATGGTTTCCATAAATGTTCAAAGGCGCTCATTCGTTTTCATATATGGGAGAAAAAAAAGGAACCAATAGTGAAGTACTGTATGGATGGAGAAAAGTTTGCGTTGGCTAGGCGCTACTTACAAGAAAAACTGACTAAAAACAGACATTATTAAAAATAGAATAAAAGCAATAGTCCTACTCACAAACGAGCTTAGGTAAAAGCTTTTCTGACAATCAAGCTGGATCTCTTCGCACCTGCAAGCAGGACTTGATGACAAGAGGATCGGACGGTACCTCAAACGGATTAACGGCTGAAGCGTTTCTGGGGTGCACCCCTTATTCAGAGCCTAGGCGGTCCGTGGTACCCCTCTCCTGTGTGCCCCCATATATATGTGTACACATGTGGATCTATAGGTCCAAGCTCAGGTAACCATCAATCAACTGAACCACGCCCCTCAATCACGGCTTGCCCCGCCTATGGGGATGAGACTCTCACATTCTCATCCCAATAGGAGGTAGCCAACTGACAATCCATTGTGGCCAAAGAAGGAGCATTACGGCACCACCCCTTTCTTTTATACTGGCAAAGGATACAGTTGTGCACACCAACACGTGGACATCTCAAGCCACAACCCGATCTCCCCAGATGTAAAGTGGGAGGGCGGGAGAGAGGTACCACGGACCGCCTAGGCTCTGAAGAAAAGGGTGCGCCCCAGAAATGCGTCAGCCGTTCAGCCGTTTGAGGTACCGTTTGATCCTCTTGTCATCAAGTCCTGCTTGCAGGTGCCAAGAGATCCAGCTTGGTTGTCAGAAAAGCTTTTACCTAAGCTCGTTTGTGAGTAGGACTATTGCTTTTATTCTATTTTTAATAAAACATTTATATGTGGTAATGAGTTCCTTTGGCAATGCAAAAAGTAAAAGGGAGAGGAGAGGGCACCCCTGTCGGGTCTCCCTCCCCAGTGCGAAATAGTCTGAGTTGTATCCCGGAAGCTTAATTCTAGTTTTGGCAGGTAATATAGAGCCTTAAAACCATGTAGAAATTCTGCAGAAATACTGTAATATGGTATGGTATTAGCGTAGACAGGTATTGCCAGGAGACACTGTCAAATATCTTATGGATATCAAAGCTAAGCAAAATAAATTGTTGGGAATGTAGATTAGAGTCTTGAATGATATTGGTGGCTAGATGCAGGGCCGGGACAAGGGGTGGGCCGGAGGGACGGCTGCCCTGGGCACTGTGGTTTCATCTGAGGTGGGGGCACCACAAGGAGATTGAGGAGGAGGGGGGAGATTTGTGTTGAGAAGGGGATGAGAATTGTTCTAGGAAGGCACATTTTGGGAGGTGTGCTAGGGGTGGTGATTTTGGGGGGGGGGGGGTTGTGTTGGGAAGGGGGATGGGGGAAGGGGATTAATGCTAGTAAGGTAGATTTGGGTTTTTTTTGCTATAAAAGTAATATGGTAGAGGGGAAATATTATTTTTTTGGGGGGGGGATTTGTTTTAGTGGGGATGATTGGAGGGTGCTATCAGGGGAAATTTGTGGGGGGGTTGAAGGGAATTTGTGCTCGGATGGGGGGATGGGAATTTGTGCTGGAGGGGGGATTTGGAGGGGGAGAGGATTTGTGCTTGGAGGGGAGATTTGAGAGCTAGAGAATTTGTGCTAGGTAAGATGTTTTTATTTTTTTGGGGGAGGGGAGGGAGATTTGTGCTGGGGGCATATAGGGAGAGACAGGATTTGAACTGGTAGCTTTAGGGGTGAGCATGCAGATAAGTGCATGATTTTTTATTTTTGGAGAGGGAGGATTTTCGCTGACCCATAGGGGTTGTGTCACACAAAATATTGACACTTTGGGTCCAATTTGGAAATTTTCACTTAGGGATGTACTCACTGTTGTTGCCAGCGGTTTGGACATTAATGGCTGTGTGTTGAGTTATTTTGAAGGGACAGCAAATTTACACTGTTATACAAGCTGTACACTCACTATAAAATATTTACAAAAATGCGAGGGGTGTACTCACTTTTGTTAGATACTGTGTATATATATATATATATATATATATATTTTTTAACCCTTCTATTGGTTGGAACACACATGCAAGATAATGGCACTACAACCCAATCATGCAATCAGGGCCAGCAAAAGCTCTCTGTTTCCACTCATTGTGCCTGACTTGCGGTCTCCACCCCGCAACACAAGAGTCCTTCCATGTAGATAAAATGGGCAACTAGGTGAGGATGAATAAAATGTCTCTTTATTTAGTCCAAGGAGTACATATGTTCCAAACAGAACCAACAATACAGTTGGGCCACAAGGTTAAAATCTCCCCCTAAAAAAACATATGTGGTGATTGAATCTCAAAGAAAGTAGAGAAAAAGGCTATACACAATAAGATCTCTTGGATTATGGCTCAAGAGAAGATGGTTAGCATATCAACTAATTTAATCCCTAAATTTGAGGCAATATGGGAACCTTGGGCAGTTTTCTGTGGCGTTTCTTTGAAGGTCAGGCATGACCCTGACCGCTCTAATTCCTAAAGGGCCTCATGTTCGGCATGTGATTTCTTCTTATTTCTTTCTTCTTCTATTCTATCTTTTCTTGGTTCTTTTATCTTTTGTTTTATTTATTTTTATTTTATTTTTGTTTCGATGCTTAAACATGATTCAAAAATTTGATATCATTATTTACTGTGTTCTTATTGCGGTATTTCCGAGTCTTAAATTTGATAGGCGTTATTGTATATGAGTGTAGTACTGTTCTTCATTAAGATTCCGAGTTCCTTTTTATTGGTTTCATATGAGGATGGCGGGCTGGGGGGGGGGGGGGTCTGACCTGGGCGCAGGATGATCCCGTTAGGGGCGTCCAGGTGGGGTGTGACTTCCCTGAATGCCTATTTTTCATTTTTTTTTATTCTTTTTTAATCTCTTGATGAGAACATTGTGACATAAACAATTGGAAATAACCCTTTGTCATGTTTAAACAACATTTTTTTAAGATTTTCTGTACATGTCTTGAATTGAAAAATAAAAATTTATTGAAAAAAAAAAAGTAGAGAAAATGAGGCTTGTGTTTCGTTTGGAGCATATATGTTAGCTCTTGTGATTTCACTGCCAGCTATTGTGCCCTTGATAATCAGAAATCTGCTTTCAACATCTCGCTAAATGTTTTGTACCATAAATGGGATTGGGTTGTGAATCAGAATCGCTCCCCCCCCCCCTTCTTATTTGATGAATAGAGGGTAAAGAGGGATTAAGTAAATGCTTTATGTAAAAACGTGGGATGACTGGATGTAGAAAAATGTGTCTCTTGTAATAAGAGAATCTTGGCTCCTAATGATTTATATTGTGTGAAGGCATTCTTCCTTTTAAGTGGGCAATTAAATCCCTGTAGATTGTGTGATATAATTCTTAATCCCATCTACAGAGGAAATAAACAGTGTTCTAATGTTGGTTAGAAAGCAAGATAGACTTGGGGGGGGGGGGGATTGAAAGATCCACAACTCCATATGCATGCTTCTATGATAAACATTGCATGCTTAGATACAATACAGAGACTTAAATACATAACAAATTGCACCATCCTAACAATATTTTGACTAGAAAAACAAGTTAAAGTGGAGCTCCACCCTAAATTTTAACTTGTGCTGATCGGATTCCTCCCCCCCTCCGGTGTCACAATTGACACCTTTCAGGGGGGAGGGGGGTGAAGATACCTGTCTAAGACAGGTATTTTCACCCACATCCGGGAGTCCTCTCTCCGGGAATCTGCGGGAGTGACGTCACTTCCGACAGACTTCCCGTAGTGTTCTGGGAGACACTCGGCTCCCAGAACACAGGAGGACGAATCAGAACGGCGCAGCGCGACTCGCGCATGTGCCGTAGGGAACCGGGCATGAAGCTGCAGGGCTTCACTTCCTGGTTCCCTCAGCGAGGATGGCGGAGGGAGCAGCAGAGCGACGAGCGATCGATCGTCCTCTGCTGCGGACGTCGCTGGACTCCAGGACAGGTAAGTGTCCAAATATTAAAAGCCAGCAGCTGCTGTAGCTGTAGCTGCTGGCTTTTAATATTTTTTTTTCCGGCGGAGCTCCGCTTTAAACATGTTGAACAAGAAAGGGAACCCATTAGTAATATCCCAAAATGTGGGTCAAGGACATGGAGCCCTTTTACACGGGCTTTCCGATCAGGTCCGCCTGTCAGTTTTTCAGGCGGACCTGATCAAACACTCCATTTACTCCTATGGGGCAGCGGATTTCAGCAGTGACATGTCCACTGACACCCGCTGCTATGGTGACCCTATTTTTCATCCGTCGATCGGATCAGATGAAAATGGACAGGCGGTCCGTTTTCATTCAATCTCCCCAAAGAGGAGAGCGGGACTCTGACGGGTCTGTCTCAGCACAGTGAGCGGAGACGGACCTGTCATCACCTTTTCAGTGGGGATCAGCGGATCGATCCCCCACTGAGCAAGCGTAGTCCTTCAAACGGAGAAGCCCATGTGAAAGGAGCCTAACTGAAGTCCAGACAACAAAAAAGAATCTGTAGGACTTTTATGTCCATAACTTAATGCAACACACCCAGGCAGCACATAGTTGAAAAATGCACGAAAGGTGCGCAAGGCAGAAAGAAGAAGTAGAAGATTTTTTTTTATAATATAGAATAATAAAAAAAGGTACAAATATCCTTGTTCAGTGGTGCTTGAGAAAGTATCTAAGAAAAAAAGTTCAAATATCAATCTCCAGTTGTGCTTGAGAAAGTTTTCAACTAGAGTAAGTCCATCTTAGCCTGCTTCGTGATGAATTCTGCATCTATTCCTGCAAGGAGAGGGTGTGCTCCATATGGTTGAGGGTCTGGGAGTCGATGGAGGGATAGATCCTGATCCAAAAGTTCTCGTTTTAGAGCTTCTTGGCCCTCAGAAATGGTGGTCACAATGTTGCAATCTCGGAAACACCCAATAAGAGGATAGTATGCATGTGGCATGTTCACCAATGCCAGGAGCATGGCGGACAAGATGGGTGTACTAGAGATACTGTTGTACGAGGAGGATTTGGAGTTTGTGGGAATTTCAGAGACTTGGTTCAATAGCTCTCATGATTGGCTAGCAACCATTCAAGGGTATACCCTTTATCGCAGGGATAGAGAGGGTAAAAAAGGGGGAGGGGTATGCCTGTATATCAAGAATAATGTACAAGTGAATGTTAGAGATTACATCACTAAGGGAGCTTGGGAGGAGGTGGAATCCTTATGCGTAGAGCTCCAAAGGGATGAAGCTAAGGGGAAAAGAATACTGGGAGTATGCTATAGGCTCCCTAACCTGAGGGAGGAGGGGGAGGCGGACCTCCTATCATAATTTGGATTAACCACTTAAGGACCAGCGCACGACTATATACGTACTTACTTTGAAGAGGGATATCTCGGTAACGGCAGCAGCTACTGCCACAACCGAGGTATCCATTTCTTCAGGCGCCGGTCCTGTAAACGATAATGGTGCTCTCTGCGGCGGATTCGCCGCGAGATCACCGTTATCGGTGGCGGGAGAGGGGCCCCCCTCCCGCTGCTCTCCTGCTTACCGGAGCCGCCGGTAGCGGCGGAGGCGATCAGCTCCTCTTCCTAGCTGGGTATGGAAATGAGTGAGGGGAAGATGGCCCCCACCCGTCTCCATACCATAGCAGGGCGGAAGCGACGTCAAAACATCACTTCCGCCCATACGTCTTAAAGCCACATTTTTTTGTTGTTATTTTTTCAAATGACATTGAGAGAGCAAAAAAATCCCAAGAAATTCTTTAAGTATGTAAACAGTAAAAAAGGGAAGACAGACCCCATAAAGAATGAGCAAGGACATCTGGTTACAAAGAATGGGGAGATGGCAAAGGTATTGAATTTATTCTTCTCCTCAGTCTTCACGAGGGAATCGGTGGGCTTCAGTAACCAAAACTGCAGTGTTTATCTTTGTGACACATCACAGGAAGAACCCTCATGGCTAACAGAGGACAGAATTAGAATTAGACTTGGGAAACTTAACATTAATAAATCACCAGGGCCAGATGGCTTGCACCCAGGGGTACTTAGGGAACTCAGTCAAGTAATTGCCAGACCATTTTTCCTCAATTGTACTGACAGTCTACTGACTGGAATGGTACCAGCGTATTGGAGAAAAGCCAATGTAGCACCAATATTTAAAAATACATCCCTGGAAATTACAGACCAGTTAGCCTAACATCATTAGTATGCAAGCTCTTGGAGGGGATGATAAGGGACTATATACAAGATTTTAGTAATAAAAATGTTATTATTAGCAGTAATCAGCATGGATTCATGAAGAATTGTTCTTGCCAAACCAATCTATTAACCTTCTATGAGGAGGTGAGTTGCCATCTAGATAAAAGAAGGCCCGTAGACGCGGTGTATCTGGATTTTGCAAAAGCATTTGACACAGTTCCCCATAAACGTTTACTGTACAAAATAAGGTCCGTTGGCATGGACCATAGGGTGAGTACATGGATTAAAAACTGGCTACAAGAGCGTGTTCAGAGGGTGGTGATAAATGGGGAATACTCGGAATGGTCAGGGGTGGGTAGTGGGGTCCCTCAGGGTTCTGTGCTGGGACCAATCCTATTTAATTTGTTCATAAACGACCTGGATGATGGGGTACACAGTTCAATCTCAGTATTTGGGGAGGATACTAAGCTAAGCAGGGCAATAACTTCTCCGCAGGATGTGGAAATCTTGCAAGAAGATCTGAACAAATTAATGGGGTGGGCAACTACATGGCAAATAAGGTTTAATGTAGAAAAATGTAAAATAATGGACTTGGGTGGCAAAAATATGAATGCAATCTACTCACTGGGGGGAGAACCTCTGGGGGAATCTAGGATGGAAAAGGACCTGGGGGTCCTATTAGATGATAGGCTCTTCTTGCTCAATCTGCTGGAGACCACTCCCCAGTAGCAGGCAGAAGCAAACAATATTCTGAGTTTAGGAAAAACCCAACAAGCAAAAAAAACAATAAAAATTGGAGCTCAGACTGGGTACATGCTTAGCTGCCCACTATATTCAGACTAGTGGCACTCCAACTATGGCAGGACCACTATCTACAAACTATACTGATACAGTATATATATTTGGGGACCATAGTTATGTGCAGTGTCAGAATATAACTAAGATGTTTGTTTTTAAATAGATTATAGTTTGGTTAATTTTGCTGGGTTGGGTTGCTGAGGAACTTGCATATAGTTCTTGTGCTGTAAACTGTGTGTCACTTGTTACTATTTGCTTTTCTCATACTCATGTGCATCAGACAATGTATTTAAAGCGGTTGTATACCGCAAAACTTTTTTTTTTTTTTGGGTTAACCTGCAAGGCAAAGGTATAATGAGCTAGTATGACTAGCATACTAGCTCATTATCAATCACTTACCTTAGATCGAAGCCCCCGCAGCGGTCCTCGGACGCGTCCTCCGTCGAATCCATGATACCCGGAGTGACTTCCGGGTATCGCCGCTCCGGCGCTGTGATTGGCCGGAGCGGCGATGACGTCACTCCCGCACATGCGCGGGGAACGGCACGATCCCCGCGCATGCGCGAACTAAAGGCAGTGTACGGCAGGCTCCCATTCAAGAGCCGCCGCGCTCAGTGCGCCTGCGCCGTTATCTACGGCGCGCATGCGCCGTAGATAGCGGTACAGCTTTTTTTGCAAATATCTCCGAGACTGTGTAGGTCTCGGAGATATTACAAGCACATACAGGTAAGCCTTAATGTAGGCTTACCTGTAGGTGCTTGTACAAAATTTGGGTATACAACCACTTTAAGATTGCTTCCTAGGCTTTCATACACAGAGTCAAAGATCCATTTGCGTAATAACAGCAGATCCAGCACAAAGGGTTTAACTTCTTGTCTCCCAAGCCTGTTCTGACACTTTTCACATATACTGTATGTAAAAATCTGCATTTTTTTTACTAGATAATTACTTAGAACCCCCAACCATTCGCAGTGATACCTCACACGTATGCGGAAATAACCGTTTACATATGTGTGTTCACATTTATTTGTGGTCACAATTTATTTTATTTTATTATTTATTTTATTCACATGTATTTTTTACACTGTCTCTTTAAAAAAAAAATGTATGAACTTTATTGCTATCACAAACAACATTCCTTGTGATAGCTGGGGCAGTGACAGGTATTCTTTACTGAGAGATCTGGGGTCTGTTAGGATCCAGGTCTTTCCTCTGCCCTCAAAAGCATCTGATTAAACCAGTAATGGCTTGTAAACAACAAACCAAAACCGGAAATTACAAAATCCTTGTTGCTTCAGGGTTCATAGACCATAGAGATGATTAGGGAACTTCCTTTCCTCCCTCGTCTCTATGATCAGCCAGGGGAACTGCCGGCTTCAGATGGATCGGGAGAGCCCGGGAAAGCGGCGGAATTGGGGGACCACCTTCCGCCACATGTAAAAGTGATCCCGTGGCTGTATAG
Organism: Rana muscosa; assembly: GCA_029206835.1. Lineage (NCBI taxonomy): Eukaryota > Metazoa > Chordata > Amphibia > Anura > Ranidae > Rana > Rana muscosa. The sequence continues at coordinate 161,375,707 of CM055127.1, forward strand.
CCGCTCAGATAACTTTTACTTTAAAGAGAATTTACGGCTAACAAAAAAAAAAAAGATACCAGGGTCATGACTGCAGCTGCAGTCCGTGACTCTGGTTAACCACTCCCCGCAAAATTACGCACCTGTAAGTCTTTTTGAGGAAGTGGTTGTATCGGGGTGATGCCTGCAGCTAGAGGCATCACCACGGTACAGTTTTTTGGAACTGATGGTCAGCTTTCAAGTGATAACTGATGCGGCTAAGCAGCTGCTCGGTCGTTATCACAAGCAGCGAGAGGGGTGGGAGACCCAAGTAACCAGCGTCCGCCGGCTGCCAGAGACCCGAACAAAGCCGGAATCGACTTTGATCGGGTCTCCGATGTGGTAACCTGGAAGCAACGTCATGACAGATTACTTGGCAGCCAACGGCGCCGATTTTAAAAATCAAAAGTATTCAAAAACCCAGATTTTGGCGTTTTGAATACTTTAAAGTGCAGAGTTTACAATTGATCAGGATTTTTTTTTTTTAAAGGACAGTGCAAAAAAAAACGAAATAAGGAAAAAAAAAAGAAAACCGTAAAGCGCCCCCGTCCCTGCGTACTCGCGCGCCAAAGAAAAGGCATGCGTTAGTCCCGCCCGCAAATGTAAACAGTGTTCAAATCACACATGTGGGGTATCGCCGTGATCATTCGAGCGAGAGCAATAATTATAGCAAAAGACCTCCTCTGCAACTCTAAACAGGTAACCATTAAAAAAAATTAAATCACCGCCTATGGAGATTTTTAAATACTGTAGCTTGTCTCCATTCCACGAGTGCGCGCGCAATTTTAAAGCGTTACATGTTAGGTATCTATTTACTCTGCGTAAAATCATCTTTCACATCATAGAAAACATTGGCCTAAGTTTACTTGTTTAGTTTTTTTAAATTCAGCGAAGTGTATTTAAAAAAAAAAAATTGCTTTGAAAGACTGCTGCGCAAATATCGTATGACATAAAATATTGCAACAACCGCCATTTGATTCTCTAGGTTTTCTGCTAAAAAATTAAATATATTGTTTGGGGGGTTTTAAGAAATTTTCTAGCAAAAAATACAGATTTTAACTTGTAAGCAACAAGTGTCAGAAATAGGCCTGGTCCTTAAGTGGTTAAAGTAAGTCTGAACATGCTTCATACTTTGGGTCAGAAGCTTTTACTATATAGCTATAGATTGCTTATTGAATTGGATTCATGTGTTTGGAATAATTTTTTGTCAAACTTACCATATTTGCAGAAAATCTGAAATAGGACTGCCAGTAAAAGACCACTAATAGCTGCAATCCATAATCCTATAGGTACATAGGCATCAACTGCAAAAGAAAAGTCAATGTCAGAATTTTATACGCATATTTCAGTATCCATTATACACATGCAGTGTAGCAGTGTAAGTGTATTTTTACTGCTTTATTCTAATCTTATTCTAATCTAATGTTTTATCTGTTTTTAAATAACATCCTTGCTTTTGGATATTGTTTTTAATTTTAAAGCGGAGCTCCGCCTGAAAAAAAAAATATTAAAAGCCAGCAGCTACAGCTACAGCAGCTGCTGACTTTTAATATTTGGACACTTACCTGTCCTGGAGTCCAGCGACGTCCGCAGCAGAGGACGAGCGATCGCTCGTCACTCTGCTGCCCCCTCCGCCATCCTCACTGAGGGAACCAGGAAGCGAAGCCTTGCGGCTTCACTGCCCGGTTCCCTACGGCGCATGCGCGAGTCGCGCTGCGCCGTTCTGATTGGTGCTCCTGTGTTCTGGGAGCCGAGTGTCTCCCAGAACACTACGGGAAGTCTGCGGGAAGTGACGTCACTCCCGCAGATTCCCGGAGAGAGGACTCCCGGATGTGGGTGAAAATACCTGTCTTAGACAGGTATCTTCACCCCCCTCCCCCCTGAAAGGTGTCAATTGTGACACCGGAGGGGGGGAGGGTTCCGATGAGCGGAAGTTCCACTTTAGGGTGGAGCTCCGCTTCAAGTCGGTTATATCCAGACCACTTTTATTTTTATATACTAAGAAGGGTTTATTTGTAGCGTAGGCAGCATACTTACCCAGGAATCTGAGTCTCTCTGTTGTACCCCCTGGCACTGTAGGGTGATAAACGGTACAAGTGTAATCAACGTTGTCATCGCTGTAACTAACATTGGACCGATAAGTGGCCTCTAGTGAGTAGGTGCCGTTACCATTCAGCCACTTATTTAACTTGTATCCAAGGGGCTGTCCATCTCTTTTCATTGCAAGGCTCAGATCATCAGGGTAAAAGCCTGACACCAGGCATACCAAGGAAGAATTCTTTTGACCTTTGCTGGAGAGGTGGAATGTGACTTGCGGACGAGCTGTAAGACAATAAAATAGAAGTCATCAGAAAACTACAAATATTGTAAGCATTTTAAATGATTGCTCTTCATGGCTGCCTAGATTTATCTAATCTGTTTAGTAAAAATACATTGCTGCGTATTAAAGCAGAAGTCCAGCCTGAGCTCATTTGGCTGGGCTTCTGCTCTGGGTCACAGGAATGCAATTTGTTTTGCACTCCTGTGACCCATTTTCAGCAGAGAGCGGTCTGAAGTCCGCTCTCTGCTGACGTCACCAATATCAGTCCAGACACCACGTCATCTCGACTCGGGGAGTCTGGATCTGCCAGGTGCCTGGACTGATAGCCATCTCAGCCTCTCAGCAAGCCGCTGAGACAGCCGCTCCCCACCCCTCCACAGCTCAGCGCTCCAGTGAGCGAGGAGGAGCAGAGCAGGAGAGCTGCTGATTGACAGGAGCTGAGAGAACTGAGCCATCAGCAAAGTTTGATCGCTCAGTTCTCAACGCCGGGGGACAGATGCTGCATCCACCTAGGCAAGTATAAATCTTAAAAAAAAAAAAACATACTTCTCTTTTAATATTTGACATTTTCAATTTAAACTAGAAAGTAGAGCCAATGGTTTCATTTTGCATGTTTTCAAGTTCCCCGTACTCCCCATTGAAAACAAAATAAACAAAGCAAAAAACGCAAATCCCCTAACTTTTTCTTTGTAGCACACAAGTTAGGAGCACTTTAGATTTCTGGCAGATCAACAGGTATTTTTCTGTTATTGCTGCATTTTTAAAAGGGGATAAATATTTATGTATTGCAAATCAATACTGAATACTTGTTTTTTAATTTTTCCTCAACATATATTTAAAATGTTAATTTGTAAAATATATAAAAACATAACTTAACCACTTGACCTCCGGAAGATTTTACCCCCTTTGTCCCCAGGGCATTTTTTGGTATTCAGCACTGTGCTACTTTAACTGCCAATTGTGCGGTCATGCAACACTGTACACACATTAAATTTATATCATTTTTTTCACACAAACAGAGTTTTTTTATTTTTATATTATATAAACAAAAAAAAAACGTATCCAATAAGAAAAAAAAAATGAATTTCCTCATAAATTTATGCCAAAATGTATTCTGCTACATGTCTTGGGTAAAAAAAATCCCAATAAATGTATAATAATTGGAGGCAGCAGTGGTGGGATCATTAGAGGCACTCAAATTGCTGGTCTATAGGGGACTTCCTGCCCCCTACCCCCTGACCCCCTCCATGTATACCACCATACGTGCATGGAGGGCAGGGTTGGCAGTGGAAAAATATAGACCTAATGAAATCTCACCTAACACTCCGATTTGGCTGAATCCTACTACTCCTCATTTTTTCAAAATGTCAGATCCATACGCATGGACAAAATATGGCATCAAACTTATATCTCATATAACGGAGAACAACACTTTAATCCCCTTGTCTCGACTCTCTCAGACTCATAATGTACCAAATCATTATGTCTTTCGGTACCTGCAATTGTCACATGCTTTTAATACCCAATTCCTGCATTCCTCCTGCATGGTGGTCCAGTCAGGGTTGGAGAAAACACTTTGTTTCCAGATGTGCCGAAAAACCAACATCCCCTCTCTATTAACATCTGTTATTTGTGTCTCTCCCTCCCATGGATAAGCTCTGGTCTTGTTGGCAAAGAGATATCCCTACACTGGACAACGATGATTGGGACGATGTTTGGGATTTCCCCTTTAGCTCCCTGGTTTCATTGCGAGACAGACTTGTGCAGTTTAAAATAGTGCATAGAGCTTACTTTACACCTGTGACAGGGGGGTCACTTTGGACACAGGGTTAGCCAGGAAACAATGGACATTAAGAATATGGCTTGGATTGCTTGAAATTGAAATAGTAATATTAGTCCACAATATGTACTGGTTGTTTTATTCTGAACTCAACAGGTTAATTGAGAGATGTGTTACCTGCCAGTTGTGATGTAAATTAATCTAGAAGGGCATCTGAAGACCCTTTTAGTGTGAATAGGGATAATTAATTCTATACTTGTGTGGATTGTACTCAGACAGACAGGCTACAAATCCTTTCATTGTGAGATGTGTATTGAAGGTCGTTAGGTTTCTATTGTGTAAAGTCTTTTGATTGGGAAACAAAAGCTAGCCTAACAAGTCATTTAGTCATTTAAACTAAAAGGGGATTAGGACCTGTTGTCTCCTAACAGACGTCAAAATAATGTGTATTGGGTCTTGTTATGTTGTGGGTGGAGCCGGACCATTGTTCATTCAGGTTAATGCAGTATTGGATGTGTATAAAAGTTACAATGTTTTTTAATAAAGTCAGTCTATCCTAGAAAGATTTCAGAAGGATTAATTCCTATGGGAAGTGGTCGTCTGGCTGTGGAGGATCGACAGTGAATTTGTGTCCAGGAGAGGGAAGATATTTAAACGGCGTTACCCCCTTTCATATTTGGGGTGTCGTTACATTGGTTGGCAGCAGTGGGATTTTCCCTCCAGTTCCTGGGACACTCAAAACCACCACAGTGAATGACCAGCTATGCAGCCGGCAGGAAAGCCACACTGAAAGACCTACTTGAGAGCCGTGGAGGGACCAGTGGGACAAAGAACAAGGCCACCTTGATCAGGGAGCTAGCCGAGATGGACCAGAAGGATGGTAATGCAAGACCCCGGTCAATTGAAGATTTGTTTCAGCAACGAGTTCGAGAGCGGTTGGCATTATATGGTGCTAACCCATCAGAGACCGCCATACAGGAAGCCATTAGAGGCATCCAGCTGCAGGATGAGCGACAAGAGAAAAAACTACAGCGACAAAAGAGAGAACTAGAGCAACAAGAGAGAGAACGAGAGCGACAAGAGAGAGAACGAGAGCGACAAAAGAGAGAACTAGAGCGACAACATGAGCGGAGAATGGCGGAAATACGGCAATCGGAGATCACCTACAGACAGCTGCTAGAATCTGCTCAGCAGCAGGGTGGGGCTACCTTTGCCTGGGACTATCAGGAAATACCAGTTGACAACTATGAAATCCTGGCTGAAGAATCGGCAGTGGAAAATCTGAAGATTGCCATCCCTAAAGCCGAAGTGGATGATAGGGAGTCCCAGGGAGCTAGCCTGGCTGAAGAATCGGCAGTGGAAAATCTGAAGATTGCCATCCCTAAAGCGGAAGTGGATAATATGGAGTTCCAGGCAGCTAGGGCAGTTGGCTCATCTCCCCAGCCACAGATTACAGAAGACATGGACTTAAGGGACTGTTCAGAGGATGTTATGGATTATGCATCACCTGCTCAAGTACTGGCAGCAGGACAGACCCCTGCTCTACACCCGTGGCAGTTTTGAAGGCCCGAGGTGAGAAGGTGATGGTTCCTCTTTCCCAGGGGATTTCAGAGATGCAGGGAGGAGAAGCAGCCCTTTTCCCTCCCCAACAGTTAGCCAGAGCAGATGGTGTGGAGTCCCCAGCAGAAGTGCTGGCAACAGGGCAGAGTGATAGCAACCTCTGCCCAGCACCGGAAACAACTGTGGAGTTTCAGGGAGCCAGGGCAGTTGGCCCCTCTCTTCAGCAACAAGCTGAGGTGGTAAAGCTTTTACCCCCAGCTGAATCACTGGCAGCAGGGCAGAATGCTACTGGCCTCTGCACACAACTGCAACTTGAGCTGATATCGGTGGATGGGACTACAGTCTCCACTCACAGCAACCCAGCGGAAGAGCTGGCAACAGAGCAGAGTGCCGCGGGCCTCTGCTCTCAACTAACAGAAGAGGGAGTTCCTGTGGTACTGGATGGGACTTCGGTCCTCACTGACACAACCCCAGAAAATGGTGTGACACTGAGACAGGAGGATGTCAGCCTTGCTTTGCAAGCACTGGGTCATTTTCACCTACCACAAGTGGATGGGACTTCAGTCTCCACTTGTATACCCCAGGGATGCTGGGCAGTCGGCCCAGATCCCCAACAGCATGATGGACTGAGCCCAGTCACCCTGTCTTCTCCCCAGCAGCGGGTATGTTCTCTGAGAGAGGCAGAGGTTGGCTGGGTAAGTAATGCTCTGTTTGGAGCAATTTATTTGGGGTACTGTGTGGATACCGGCATTAGAAGAATGGACCTATGGACTAACTTCGGAGTCAACCCGTCTGGGGTCACCTCCTGTGTTAGTCTCCTGCCGAAAGTGGAGATGTGTGACAGGGGGGTCACTTTGGACACAGGGTGAGCCAGGAAACAATGGACATTAAGAATATGGCTTGGATTGCTTGAAATTGAAATTGTAATATTAGTCCACAATATGTACTGGTCGTTTTATTCTGAACTCAACAGGTTAATTGAGAGATGTGTTACCTGCCAGTTGTGTTGTAAATGAATCTAGAAGGGCGTCTGAAGACCCTTTTAGTGTGAATAGGGATAATTAATTCTATACTTGTGTGGATTGTACTCAGACAGACAGGCTACAAATCCTTTCATTGTGAGATGTGCATTGAAGGTCGTTAGGTTTCTATTGTGTAAAGTCTTTTGATTGGGAGACAAAAGCTAGCCTAACAAGTCATTTAAACTAAAAGGGGATTAGGACCTGTTGTCTCCTAACAGACGTCAAAATAATGTGTATTGGGTCTTGTTATGTTGTGGGTGGAGCCGGACCATTGTTCATTCAGGTTAATGCAGTATTGGATGTGTATAAAAGTTACAATGTTTTTTTAATAAAGTCAGTCTATCCTAGAAAGATACAGAGTGCGTCTCGTTCTTTCAGAAGGATTAATTCCTATGGGAAGTGATCGTCTGGCTGTGGAGGATCGACAGTGAATTTGTGTCCAGGAGAGGGAAGATATTTCAACGGCGTTACCCCCTTTCATATTTGGGGTGTCGTTACAACACCCTATAGGCTTCATAAAATGAAACCCGTGCTCTCCGCAGAATACTGGAGGTATAGTGCCCCCCCCCCCCCCCGGGAGACTTTACACATATTTTCTGGGCTTGCCCTAAGATCCATCAATATTGGACCGAGGTGCTAGATCTGATCGGTCTGGTCGCCTCGATCACAGTACCAATGACGATGGAGGTGTGCCTCTTGGGCCTGATAGAAACACTGGTGCCGACTGTTGCAAACAGAACATTGATTGGGTTATTACTCTTTTATGCTCGGAAAAATATAGCTATGCACTGGAAGAAACCCTCGGTGCCTTCTCTGGCTCAATGGAAGCGCCTCGTAAACTAGAGCCTTCCCCTGTATAAAGATACATATGTAAATAGAGGTTGCCCCTTGAAATATGATAAAATCTGGCGTACATGGCTAGCGGAACCTACTACGGCTTGATAGTCCGGTGAAGAAGTTACGGATTCGATTTTTATGTGTCAGCTTCTAGGTACTTTGCCAGAACGGGAAAATGGAGGATTGTGTGCCTGATCACGGAATAGTTGGTTCCGATGATTGAGGAGACGTCTGACATACTGGGTATCATGCTGTGTCCCGAGTACGCAAATCTAAAGTCATGAATTGTTCATTTTGCATGACAATCATACAAATGTTTGTTAAGCACTAACTGATATGTTGTTTATGTCCCTGTTGTGTTTTTTTTGTTCAAAAATGCAATAAAAAAGAGTTATTAAAAAATAAAAATAAAAATGTATATTAATTGGCATGTGCAAACGTTATAGCATCTGCAAGCGATGGTATATATATATATATATATATATATATATATATATATATATATATATACCGGCATTTAGGCAGCTATGACGCTATACTAGTAATCAGGAACAGCAGAAAGGAAGGGATGGACAGCCGCACTCCAAAAAAAACCCTTAAAGGTTGCTTTTATTGTAGCTCTGAGTAAGCACTAACATGTGTAGTGTGAAACGCGTCAGCTGATCCCTGCCTTGCTGTGACCTGTGGTGCATGTGTTTTATCTTTTTTACAATAAAAGCAACCTTTAAGGTTTTTTTTTGGAGTGCGGCTGTCCATCCCTTCCTTTCTGCTGTCCCTGTTTGCCTTGTGCATTGCCAGAACCCATGGTTTCCTGATTGTTGAAGGATTAACAGAACTCACTCACCTGGAGCGGTAATTTTCTCGCTATACTAGTAATGGTTGTGATCAGCGACTGGGAGGGTCACTAACAGACTTTGACATCAATAGTGACACAGTGACCAGTGCTAATACTATACACTGTACTAATGACACTGTACTAATGACACTGGCTGACACTGGCTGGCAAGGGGTTCACATCTAGGGGCAGTCGGCAGGTGGTTAAAAAATCTATTTGGGACAACAGGAAAAAAAAGCCAATATTAACAAAAGTTTTTCACGTGGAATTTAAGACTTACCCCCAAAAGTAAGTTGGAATGTTTTCTTCAGTGGGTAAGGGACATTTTCTTGCTTAATTTGGCAAGCAAAGCGAGCGCTGTCGTCCCCCAGGACAGGAGTAAAGCAGAAGGAGTTTTGCACCCTAAACCCGTCACCATCTGAGCCTTCTACCACCAGTGGGATGGAGGTGCTGAGGACTTTTCCATTTCTCACCCACTCAAACGTCACATCAGGAGATGAGAGGTTATTAGCTGAACAACTTAGCTCGTTGGACTGGTTCAGAATTACTGTTGTTCCTTCAACTTTGATATAGCGATAATCTGATGAGACAGAAACATCTTGGTGATTAGTTGCATTTACACACCATGTAACTTATCATAAAACAAGTATTTGTCAGGAATCCCCCGTTTACACTGGTGCAACTTTTCTTGCAATTTGAGAGTTCCAAATCACATGACAATTCGCACCCCATTACCGGCAATGAAACATATCGCCTCGACTCCTGTCACAACGATTATGGAAAAGGTTCCTGCACTACTTTTTAACGATTTCATTGCGACTTGCAAAGGCTTTCGTAAAATGAAGTCACAAGCCGCAATGAAATCGGCAGTGCAAATCGCATCGCTGTGCTGCTTTGAAATTGCGTCGAAGTAGCGCAATTTCAAAGCCACACCGGTGTGAACCAGGGCTAATGCTGTTCTGAAGAGTCGATCTAAAGTAAAACATTGAGTGCCTGCTGCTCTCCCTTGCTTTTGCCATAAAAAAAAAAAGAAGCTAGACCCATTAAATACTTCTTACCTGATGAGGGGTCCCTCTGGGTCTAACCAGTCGCTGTCCTTGTTGATATTTCCACCTCTTAGCTGCATCCATTGATAGACTCTGTGTGAGGCAGAGACACTGACTGGCTACCACTGCATAATCAGGCAGAGGTACCAATAGGGACGGGTTATAGGTGAAGTAGAGACATTAGTGGGCTTCAGTTTAGTGTCTTTACTGAACACAGAACCTAGCCTTGGCCTTAAAGGCAAATGTGGCAGTGAGGGCAGAATTCAGGACATATATAAATTGAGGTTTGCGCTGGAAGTAACCAAAAAATTAAAAGTCAGCAGCTACAAATACAGTAGTTGCTGACTTTTAATATTAGGACACTTATCTGTCCAGGTATCCCGTGATGTCGGCACCCCAGCCGATTTTTGAATCGTCTGTGAAAATGTAGTATTTCTATCTACCCCTTCCATTATTTAAACTACTTGCCTACAGGGCACTTTCACCCCCTTCCTGCCCAGGCCAATTTTAAGCATTCAGCACTTTGAAGGACAATTGCGCAGTCATGCTAAACTGTACCCACATACTGTACCGTGTTTCCCCGAAAGTAAGACCTACCCTGGTTTTCCAGGAGAGATGCAATTTAAGCCCTACCCCGAAAATAAGCCCTAGTTTGAAAAGGTTGTAAACTGTTAGAATCATTACAGCACTACACAATGCAAACTGTGTGTCTCTGTAATTTAATCTGTATTCAAACACCCTCGGTACAGTGCCGAGTGGTGCTCAGCTGATCTCCTCCTCTTCTCCTGCCTGTCAGTGGGGGATCTCGACCCCTCTCCCTCTACAATGCTCTGATCGTGGAAGAGAGTTCAGGCAGGCTATGGAAGCCCAGAGCGGCGCTCAGATCTCCTCTTCTGCCTGTCAGTGGGGGATCTCGGCCCCCTCCCTCGACAATGCTCCGATCGAGAAGAGATGCCCGGAGCGGCACTATAATAAGGTACCTGACACAACAGATTAGAGAAACACACCTTTCTCACCATATGCTACTGTAATAGAGGACTCTAGCAGCCCACAACCACTTTTACTTCACTTTACACAGGGGATTCCTGTTCAAGTTCCTCTCTCCTCTCCCCTACCTGTGACAGTGGGTGGGGTATCTTCTCCTAGCACCCGCTGTCAGAAAATGAAAACCGTGTGTCCATGTGGGGCTCCTCCCACACGTCTATGTCATTCATTCACAGAGTTCTGTGAATAAAGGGATTTTTATAACAGCTTACCTGTAAAATCCTTTTCTTGGAGTACATCACGGGACACAGAGCGACTTAGTCATTACTAATGGGTTATATAGATTACCTTCAGGTGCTGGCACTGGCAACTTCCAAAACCGGAAGTACCCTCCCCTATATAAGCCCCTCTCATCCGGGAGCACCTCAGTTTTGTAGCAAAGCAATAAGTGTCCCAAAAAGAGGGGTGGGAGCTCTGTGTCCCGTGATGTACTCCAAGAAAAGGATTTTACAGGTAAGCTGTTATAAAAATCCCTTTTTCTTTTTCGTACATCACGGGACACAGAGCGACTTAGTCATTACTAATGGGACGTCCCAAAGCAATGCCAAATGAGGGGAGGGATACACCATACATAAGCTGGGCGCCATCAGGCATGAGGATCTTTTGCGGCCTGCAACACACTGCGCCCAAAGGCGACATCCTCCTGACTTCTAACGTCTACCTGGTAGAATCTAGTAAACGTGTGTACTGAAGACCATGTTGCGGCCTTACAGACTTGAGCCAGGGAGGCCTGGTGATGCACTGCCCATGAAGTTCCAACTGCTCTCGTGGAGTGCGCCCTAACTTTGAACGGAGGCGGTCTCCTTCTCAAGCCATAGGCTTGCATTATGACCTGTCGAATCCACTTGGCTAAAGTAGATTTTGATGCTGCCTGACCCTTTCTGGGGCCTTCCGGCAGAACAAACAAAGTATCCGTTCTACGAATCTGAGCAGTGGCTTTTAGATAAGCTTTAACTGCTCTTACTACATCCAAAGAATGCAATAACTTTTCCTCTACCGAGGTAGGTTTGGGAAAAAAAGAAGGAAGAACCACATCTTGGTTCAAATGAAACCTCGATACCACCTTAGGAAGAAAGGCTGGATGAGGACGTAATACTACTCTGTCCTTATGGACAACCAGATATGGCTCCTTACAGGACAAGGGAAAAAAGAAAAAAAGAAAAAAGAAGGGTCTGGTGTCACCAGTGACACACCTCCATCCCTGAATTTCATGAAAAAAAGAGAGATTCGCCCTTGGGACTTTGAGTGAGGTGAGCACTGTTAGGCCAATAAAAAAATCGCAAGAATAATTGCAGTGTATATTTATTCAGGTAAAAAGCAGTACATACATTGATGTCATGAACATGGGCCAATTCATACAAAATACAAGACCAATATAAATTAGGTAAAATGATATTACGAGTATCTGACAGTAATTATGTAAACACATAGGCATCAAAAGTAACCCGACGCATTTCGCGAGGCTTGGCTCGCTCTTCAGGGGTAGATGCACGTAGTGTACCTAAAATGAGAGTGATATAGTATAAAGCATGATATGAAGGCACAGGGGGGGGGGCCTTGAATATGGAAAACCCCATACTCACCACTGGACATTGCCAAAAGACAGCGGGGGTGAAGCTCAAACGGCGGCAGCGACTGTCTCACCAGGGAGCTGAGGAGGCGGAGCCAAACAAAGCCCCAAATCGGAGTCAAACGGAAGGAAGGCCCAGCATGGATGGAATAGGTGTAACCCCAAGAGTGTCAGTGAATCCAAGAGGAATGTTGGCTCTAAATATAAATATGTCGCTGCCGCCGTTTGAGCTTCACCCCCGCTGTCTTTTGGCAATGTCCAGTGGTGAGTATGGGGTTTTCCATATTCAAGGCCCCCCCCCCCGTGCCTTCATATCATGCTTTATACTATATCACTCTCATTTTAGGTACACTACGTGCATCTACCCCTGAAGAGCGAGCCAAGCCTCGCGAAACGCGTCGGGTTACTTTTGATGCCTATGTGTTTACATAATTACTGTCAGATACTCGTAATATCATTTTACCTAATTTATATTGGTCTTGTATTTTGTATGAATTGGCCCATGTTCATGACATCAATGTATGTACTGCTTTTTACCTGAATAAATATACACTGCAATTATTCTTGCGATTTTTTTATTGGCCTAACAGTGCTCACCTCACTCAAAGTCCCAAGGGCGAATCTCTCTTTTTTTCCTTACAGGACAAGGCGGCTAATTCCGATACTCTTTTAGCCGAACAAAAGCTACTAAGAAAATCAATTTCCTGGTGAGAAGAACCAAGGAAATGTGTTGCAATGGTTCAAACGGTTGTTTCTGTAGAACCGACAGAACCAGGTTTAAGTCCCATGGACATATGGGAATACTAACCGGAGGGCTAATACGCATCACTCCTTGTATGAAAGCTTTGACTAATGAATGCAAAGCCAAGGGCCTTTGAAAAAATATTGACAAGGCCGAAATCTGACCCTTGATAGTACTCAAGGCAAGCTTTTTATCTACAGCCCACTGTAGGAAGTCCAGAATCCTACCTATTACGTACTTACGCGGATGCCACTTCCTGGCTTCACACCACGCGATGTACGCCTTCCAGATCCTATAATAGATCTGCCTGGATACCGGCTTCCTGGCATTGATCATGGTAGATACCACAGGATTAGAGAGCCCTCTCTTTTTTAGAATGTGGGCTTCAATAGCCAGGCCGTCAAACCTAGGGCTGGTAAGGAAGGGTGGTATATCGGTCCCTGCGAAAGCAGGTCCGGACGATGTGGGAGGGTCCAAGGACTCCCCACTGACATTTTTACGATCTCCGCGTACCATGCTCTTCGGGGCCACGCTGAAGCCACCAGAATCACTGGTTTCTTTTCTACCCTGATTCTGCGGATTAATCGCGGTAACAATTGTGGCGGTGGGAATGCATATATCAGTTTGAACTGATCCCAAGGGAACACTAGGGCATCCGAGCCGCAAGCTAGGGGATCCCTTGTGCGAGACACAAATCTGTCCACCTTTGTGTTGAATCTGGATGCTAGCAGATCTACATCCGGTGTTCCCCACCGCTGGCATATTGCCTGGAAAACCTCGGGGTGAAGAGACCATTCCCCCGGGCATAATTGCTGGCGACTTAGAAAGTCCGCTCTCCAATTTTCCACTCCTGGGATGAAAACCGCGGATATGGCTGGGACATATCTTTCTGCCCATTCCAGGATGCAATTCGCTTCCCTCTGGGCTGCACGACTCCTGGTGCCACCCTGGTGATTGATATATGCCACTGCTGTGGCATTGTCTGATTGAATTCTGACAGGGGACCCTTGGAGTTTGGATGTCCATGCTACTAGGGCATACCGGGCTGCTCGTATCTCTAAGAGATTGATGGGCAGGGCCTTCTCTGCTTCTGACCACTTGCCCTGGAGAGACCATTGCTCCAGTACTGCCCCCCAGCCTATGAGGCTGGCATCTGTAGTGACCACCTTCCAAGAAACCGGACTGAAGGGTTTCCCTTTTTCCAGATTCTGGGGCACCAACCACCATTGGAGGCTCTTGCGAACGGAAGGGGACAGGGACATTGGTAAGTCTAAAGCCTGAACTTTTTTGTTCCAGGCTGACAGTATGGCCCTCTGCAAGTTCCTTGAATGGAATTGACCGTAGGGTACCGCTTCGAATGAAGCCACCATTTTTCCCAGCAGCCTCATGCACAGGCGTATGGATGGTTTTCTTTTTGTACCCACCAAGTGGGTCAAATCTTTCAAAGACGACACCTTCTCTGGAGGTAAGAAAATCTTTCTCTGATTTGAATCCAGCCTTAGCCCCAAGTATTCCAGACTTTTGACTGGTTTTAGAGCTGACTTGTCTCGGTTGATAATCCAACCGTGATATTCCAGATACTTGATTGTCTCGTGAATAGCTACTTCCAGTTTTTCCACTGAGAGGTCTATTAGTAGCAGGTCGTCTAAATATGCCATTATCGTTACACCCCGTGTTCTTAGATTGGCCGATAGTGGGGCCAGAATTTTTGTGAACACTCGTGGTGCTGTGGCCAGACCAAAAAGGTAAGGCTCTGAACTGAAAATGGCGCCCTTCTACTGCAAAGCGTAGAAATTTCTGGTGGGCCGGAAAGATGGGAATATGCAGATAAGCATCCTTTATGTCGATCGAGGCTAACCATTCCTGCCCTTGTAGGTCGGTGGCCACCGATCGGATCGACCACAGAAGCCCAAACTTCACCTATCACGGCAGGCATTGTAATTAAACCTTCAGGGACCGGGTTCCCAAGGATTCCACTCCCCTGGACCTGTATAGCACCCTGCACAGACAACATCTTGGTCGTGGGTATGACCAGAGCTCTGGATCCCAGGGTCCAGCCCTCCTAAGAGAGGCATTACAGGCAAAACCTTGCTCTTCTGTTGCAAGGCCCGGGTACCGACCGTTTAGCTATGAAGCTTTTTTGGTCGGATCCGGAACAGCTTACCAAGGCCCATAAAAGAACCTGTACGCAAGCCCAGTGAAAACACATGTTACTCTTTGGCCAACACCTTAGACACTGGCAAAAAACTGAGGTGCTCCCGGATGGGAGGGGCTTAAATAGGGGAGGGTACTTCCGGTTTTGGAAGTTGCCAGTGCCAGCACCTGAAGGTAATCTATATAACCCATTAGTAATGACTAAGTCGCTCTGTGTCCCGTGATGTACGAAAAAGAAAAATGAACTACATCTACCATCAGCCTCCGCGACCAACGGCTTGAAGTTCTCAATGAACTGCGAGGTGTGCGAGGCATGCTGATGACTGTCCTCATAGTTCATTGATTCTTCCTTACATTCAATAACTATCTGAATGGATACACGGAGCTCTGACTCAGCTTGGCTGACCTCTGTAGCAAGCTGCTGGCTGAGGGGCACTCAAAGGAGGAAGGGGCTAGGAGCAGCAAAGAAGGACCCGAGAAGTGGAGGATCCGGGCTGCTCTGTGCAAAACCACAGCACAGAGGAGGTAAGTATAACATGTTTGTTATTTAGGAAAAAGAAAAAAACAAGCCTTTGGGTCTCAAACCTGCGGCCCTCCAGCTGTTGCGGAACTACAAGTCCCATCATGCCTCTGCCTATGGGAGTCATGCTTGTAACTGTTTAGCCTTGCAATGCCTCATGGGAATTGTAGTTCTGCAACAGCTGGAGGGCCACCAGTTTGAGACCCCTGCTTTACAATAACTTTAAGGATCATTGATAAACATAGACACATTTCTCACTTACCTTTAACTATTAAGTTTAAACTCTGTGTAGCTTGTTCAGATGCTAGTCGGATGCTACAGGAATACCAGCCAGCGTCCTCATGGGTGACATTAGGGAGAGACAGTGAGGCATCTCCCTGTGCCAGGTGCTCTTCTGTTATCTGTGCCCCGGGTCTGAATGCCGTGATTTGATCCACGTACGACAGCACTTTTTTTCCCTCATTCTTCCATACCACATGTACCTGCGCCGGGTCCACCGGTGTAACACCCAAGGTAAACTTACACTGCAAGACGGCAGTGGATCCCACTTCAGCCGAAACCGGAGATGGAGAGGTTGTGACTTGCAGCTGAGCAACTGAGAGACAGAGACAATTACCACGTTGTCATTTTCTCATGTGTAACACATACACCATCGAGTTTATTTACAGATTCTAAGAGTTTACACTTCATTTACTGTATATATTATTCTAGTGCCATTCTAAAATCTCGCTACAATGAAATTCTTTAGGCTGTTTTATCCTAGAGAGTGCGAAGAACGGTGTGGTTTTGTAGCACATCATTTGATAACAGTTTTTGTTTATTACAGGTATTTATATAGCACCATTAATTTACACAACACATTCACATCAGCCTCTGCCTTCAAGGAGGTTACAATCTATGATCCCTATCTCACATGTATACATACACATTCCGGGGCCAATTTGGAAAGGAGTAGAGCTGCACGATTCTGACCAAAATGAGAATCACAATTTTTTTGCTTAGAATAAAGATCACGATTCTCGCGGCGTAAAATCTTTCACATTATACAAAAAAAATTGGGCTAACTTTACTGGTTAGTTTTTTAAAACTTATTAACCGCTTGCCAACCGTGTCCTGCACATATACGTCGGCAGAATGGCACGGCTGCGCAAAGTAACGTATATATACGTTACTTTAATATTCGCGCCATCCGGGCGCACGCCCCTGCCGAGAGCTGCGTGACCGTGCCCGCGGGACCCGCAGACTCGATGTCCGCCAGTGTCCCACGATTGGGTCACAGAGCTGCAGATCGGGGAGAGGCCAATGTAAACAGAGCCTCTCCCCGTTCTGCCTAGTGACAGGACACTGATCGTCTGCTCCCTCTCATCGGGAGCAGCGATCAGTGTTGTGTCACAGTAAGCCACGCCCCCACACAGTTAGAATCACTTCCTAGGACACACTTAACCCCTTCCTAGCCCCCTAGTGGTTAACCCCTTCCCTGCCAGTGACATTTATACAGTAATCAGTGCATTTTTATAGCACTGATCGCTGTATAAATGTGAATGGTCCCAAAATAGCATCAAAAGTGTCCGATGTGTCCGCCATAATTTCGCAGTCACGATAAAAATCGCTGATGATCGCCATTACTAGTAAAAAAAAAAAATATTAATAAAAATGCCATAAAACTATCCCCTATTTTGTAGACGCTATAACTTTTGCGCAAACCAATCAATAAACGCTTATTGCGATTTATTTTACCAAAAATATGTTGAAGAATATGTATCGGCCTAAACTGAGGAAAAAAAAAATTTCTATATATTTTTTGGGGATATTTATTATAGCAAAAAGTAAAAAATATTGCTTTTTTTTCAAAATTGTCGCTCTATTTTTGTTTATAGCGCAAAAAATAAAAACCGCAGAGGTGATCAAATACCACCAAAAGAAAGCACGACCGCGCTATTGTCAGTTAAATCGATGCAGTGCCGAATTGCAAAAAGTGGCACGCTCATTTGGCAGCCAAATCCTCCGGGGGCTGAAGTGGTTAAAGTGTAATTTTTCCCAAAAAAATTGCATTTGAGCGACTGCTGCGCAAATACAGTGTGACATAAAATATTGCAACAACCACAATTTTATTCTCTAGGGTCTCTACTAAAATATATATATATATATATTTATATATATATATATATATATATAATGTTTGGGGGTTATAAGTCATTTTGTAGCAGAAAAACTTTTTTTTAACTTGAAACCAACAAATGTCAGAAAAAGGTTTAGTGCTTAATGCACTAAAACTCCAGTCTCCTAAGAATTTTTTTGATAAAAGCACCCCTGTGATTCCTAGTACTTGTACTATATAATTTGGATATTAGCATAAGAGTCCTTATACTTGTTACTTGTAAATATGTAATTTCTTACTTGATCTCGGAAGCAGGCAAGGGCCATCAAGGATATGGGCATCTGAAGCCGCCTCCTGTGTATTTCTGCGATTCGGTGCAGCTGGCTACCCAGCATGCACCTACCGATCCCGCGCCTGCTCAGTGAAGCCACTGAGCGTCTCTCTCTCTTCCCGACAGGTTGCCATAGCAATGGTGGTGTCGGCGGAAGTTCCCGCCCTATTGCTATAGCAACCTGTCAATCATGAAATCCCGGGTCTCCCGTGCGCTTCATTTCCGGTCTAAAAATAACGCGAGATTACGTCACTAGGCGATTCGCAAGGACTCCTGGGATACATGACACCGCTATTCCAGGAGCCCTTGCAAATCGTCTAGTGACGTAATCGCCTAGGCGGGGGAAGCCAGAAGTGCTGTAGAAGAAAAGTTAAAAAAAGGTATTTACAAAGAAAAAAAATATATTGTAACGGCACCCCAATACGAAAGGGGTTAACGCCATTTAGGATATTCCATTCCCGAACACAAGACAGCTACCGACACTCCAACCAGCCGAATAAGACCCATAAGAATAATTCTCCCCCAAGTACGAGACAAACGCTCTGTCTTAAGGTTTAAACAGGACTGACAATCTTTATTGAAAAGACCACAAGTTTTATACACAGTTAAAAGAGGAGGTGCATCATATTACTCTGGAATTACACCTGTGACCAGACCTACTTAACATGCTAATTACCTAATCCTTTTAAGCAGCTGATGACTCAGGGACCTTTAGGCTAGACCTGCCGTCTGGGAGCTCAGAAGACACAATCAACATTATCACAGGACCCCTTCATAAAATAGCAGAGTTAATTACCACAAGCCACAATGAAAAGATCCTTAAAAGTTAGCCTGGACTCAATTTACATTACACAGGCAGACAGGTGGCTAGAGTTGAACACATAAGCATCTCTCAATTAACCTGTTGAGTTCAGAATCAAACAACCAGTAAATAGTCCTTTACCGATATCCTGGGGAATAGTGTGGATTAATATTACTGTCCCATTTTACAGCAATCCAAAACATATTCTTAATGTTAATGTCATTATTTTCTTGCTCACCCTATGCCCCTAATGGTGATTTAGACATAAGAGGTGCATGGGGAGCTAAAGCAAGGGTATCTCATACTTTCTCAAGCCCTGTACACACGATCGGATTTCCTATGGATTCTAATCCGATGGATTTTTCCATCGGAAATCCGATGAAGCTGACTTCCATCAGTCTTGCCTACACACCATCAGTCAAAAATCCGATCGTCCCAAACGCTGTGACGTAAAACACTCCGACAAGCCGAGAAAAATTAAGTTCAATGCTTCTGAGCATGCGTCGACTTGATTCTGAGCATGCGTGGGTTTTTTGTCCGATGGAGTTCCACACAGACGATCGGAATTTGCTATTGTTTTTTTTCCCATCGGATAAATTTAAAACATGTTCTATTTTTACTCACCAATGGAAAAAAGACCGATGGGGCCCATACACGATCGTGTGTACACGGCATAAGGGATTCTGGGTTCCACGGGCCCTCTCGTTACATATATTTCATTGCCATTTTTTATAGCATTTAGGATGGGCATGTACATAATTGTACTTTCAAAAAAAGGGTGGAACGCCGCTTTAAGTAGTTAAACTTTCCTCATTTACACACCAAAGTGTATTCCTTTGATCTAAAGGACAAATCGTTACAATTTTTATACTTAGTTCCACTGCTAAAGAATGTTGCGATACTTGGCAGACTGCCCGGGTTTTTTTTTCTTTCTTTCTTTTGACGGTTGTGGCTTCAGCAGAGGAGAGAGAATTCTTTGCATAGAAAGAATCAGGAAATACTTCGTCAAAATCACAAGGGGGAAAAAAATTGTAATAACGATTCTTAACGATTAATCATGCAGCTCTAGAAAGGAGCAAGTTAAACCACCAGCAGGGAGTGTGGGTTAAAGCGGTTGTATACCGCAAAACTTTTTTTTTTTTTTTGGTTAACCTGCAAGGCAAAGGTATAATGAGCTAGTATGACTAGCATACTAGCTCATTATCAATCACTTACCTTAGATCGAAGCCCCCGCAGCGGTCCTCGGACGCGTCCTCCGTCGAATCCATGATACCCGGAGTGACTTCCGGGTATCGCCGCTCCGGCGCTGTGATTGGCCGGAGCGGCGATGACGTCACTCCCGCACATGCGCGGGGAACGGCACGATCCCCGCGCATGCGCGAACTACCGGCATTGTACGGCAGGCTCCCATTCAAGAGCCGCC
This sequence comes from Rana muscosa, assembly GCA_029206835.1. Classification (NCBI taxonomy): domain Eukaryota; kingdom Metazoa; phylum Chordata; class Amphibia; order Anura; family Ranidae; genus Rana; species Rana muscosa. The sequence goes on from CM055127.1 coordinate 161,395,809, forward strand.
GCGCTCAGTGCGCCTGCGCCGTTATCTACGGCGCGCATGCGCCGTAGATAGCGGTACAGTTTTTTTTGCAAATATCTCCGAGACTGTGTAGGTCTCGGATATATTACAAGCACCTACAGGTAAGCCTTAATGTAGGCTTACCTGTAGGTGCTTGTACAAAATGTGGGTATACAACCACTTTAAATCTGGAGGAAATCCACTCAAGCACAGGGACACCATGCACACTGCAAACTCCATACAGATAGTGACTTAAAGTGGAAAGCCAACCAAAAGGGTAAGCTCGGCATATCTGCCTTCTCCTCCTCCTCCTCCTGATTTTGACGCTTTTTTAAAACTCAGCCAGAAGTTCGGCCATCCTCCTCCTTCTCCCCACAGCCAGCCCAATTAGAGAGCGCCACATATCTTCACTGCCGGTTTCCCTTAGTGGAGATGGTGGCAGCAGCACCAGATTAAAAAATCAGCCTCGGGTGAAGACACAATTGGATTCCTGGACAGGTAAGTGTCCTAATATTAAAAGTCAGCAGCTACAGTATTTGTAGCTGCTGGCTTTTATTTTTTTTTCTGCAGCTCCTCTTTAACCAGGATTAGAACTGGAGACCCAAGTGCTGTGATGCAGAAGTGCTAACCACTAAGGTTCTTATGCAACATAAAAGGTGACAGTGACCTTGCAGCCACCAGTTTGTGTCAGCAGCACATAGGAAATTTACACTTCACAACAGTGATTTACCTTTTAAATCAAAGTATGAAGATTCCTCAGTGAACAGAAAATAGTTGCATGGTCTCAGTGGGAATTCCTGTGATCCTCTCACATATACAGTGTTTTATTGGAGATAGGAAAAGTACAGCCATAGCTACTGGGCTGTGGTTTTCTTGTATCATGCCATAAAGTGTGTCTTTCTATTCTTTGGACACAAAGTTTTGGTGCTATCTCAGAAGTTACAGAAAACCTATAATGAGAGGAATATGAAGGATGGCTGACTTTAGCTTCAATATGTTTTGAACAGCTGACTCCACCGATTCGTTAGAACCCCTGATCTGGTCCAAGGCCAGAGACTTCAAAGGCACTGAAGATGGACCTATTTACAAATCTGCTTGAACAAATTCCTGACATGTCACAATGTACAGCAGCAGTATAATAAAAAAAAAAAAAATCCCACTTTTATAATTCAAAAAGTAATCCTTATGCTTCTGTCCAGTGACTTTGCTCAGGCTGAGATATTGTCATCAGTCTGCTGCAAATCACACGGTGAGAGGCTGCATCGGAGGCTGATCTGTGTCAGACACTTGTGAACAGAGCCATAAACTGCACAGACACCAGGATTTACAAGACTTTTTTAGCCAGCCTCTCAGTCCAGAAAGTAGATGCTGACCTTGGATGATGCCTGAACAAAGATGACTCCTCTTTCTGGAGAGAAAGAAGATGAAGGCGCTGACAGTGGGAATACAACAATCTCTGTGAGAGGTAATAAATACCTGGAAGTGTTGCACTAACACATTGCACTTAAAACCCCTCTATAGGATAACGATTACATCCCTTCCACCTCTAACCAATCGCTGTAGTTAAAAAATATATATATTTAAAGCGGAGTTCCGCCTGCAAAAAAAAAATTGAAAGTCAGCCGCTACAAATACGGCAGCAGCTGACTTTTAAAATGCAGACACTTACCAGTCGAGGGCGCCCGCCATGTCCTCACCCGAAGCCGACCCGTCCCTCAGCTCCAGGTGGAGGCGCCGACATCTTAAGTAAGGGAATCAGGATTTGAAGCCTTGCGGCTTCACAGCCTGTTTCCCTACTGCGCATGCGCGAGTCACGCTGCACGTCCTGACTGGTCCCTGCTGTCTTCTGGGACCTGTGTGTCTCCCAGAAGACAGCGGGGGCGGAGGAGGGGCCAGACATGGTGCAGTAACTGCAGCGATCTTTTGCCAGAAGTGGGAGCAAATACCTGTATTAGACAGGTACCTTCTCCCCCCTGAAAGGTGCCAAATGTGACACTGGAGGGGGGGGGGGCGGGGAACTGGATCAGCGTAAGTTCCATTTTTGGGTGGAACTCCGCTTTAACTTACATGAAGCCGTGATCACGTGACCCGGCCGGCCCGAGCCTTCCCCTCTTCTGTTTACTTACTGGAAGGTTCCTTCTTTGGATTTCCACATCCCTGTCGAAGAGACATGGAAACTTCCTATTGGCTGGCCACTGGCAGGGTCCTCTCAGGGTTGAGAAGAAGAAAACATCATCACAGGGGGATGGCAGGGTACGAGTGGTCTCAGGGTGCGATTGCAGTGCTGGATCAGTGGTCTTCCGCACAGGAACCGTTGGCAATGAGGGACCTGGACTCTGGACTTAGGAGAGTATATCACCAGGTAAGGGGGGAGGGGGGAAACTAGAAGAATGGTTTAGAGTTGGCTGGGATAGAAGTATGTTTACAAGCTTGTTTTTGCCTGGAGTGGGGCTTTCAAGTGGAACTAAAGTCTGCAAATACTCCCCCTCGCTCCCCTACAACATCTCCCCTTGGCTTCTTTAGCCTTCCTGATTGGTCTGTGGATAATGATGTAACTCCTGTGCATGTGCAGCTCAATGGCCATTCCTAGAGCAGGTATGTTTATTTCATTACAGACGATACATAGCAAATGTCTCTTCTGTAATAAAGACCCCGCCTGCTCACAATTTTTATTTATTTTTTTAGTTCTGCTTTTATATGCCAGGTCCACTTCAAATGTTTTTAGTACCACATTATCTCTGTAAGTAGGTGTTTGAAACTTAAGTATTTACAGAAGAATGATTGATGCTTTCATTGCTTACGTTTTGATGACCTTAGGCCCTTGGGACAAGCCCAACCCCTGAAAAACCACCCCACGCCATAATCCCCCCTCCATCAAATGATATGGACCAGTGCACAAAGCAATATCCATAAAGACATGGATGAGCGAGTTTGGGGTGGAGGAATTTGACTGACCTGCACAGAGTCCTGACCTCAACCCGATAGAACACCTTTGGGATGAATTAGAGTGGAGACTGCAAGCCAGGCCTTCTTGTCCAACATCAGTGCCTGACCTCACAAATGCGCCTCTGGAAGAATGGTCAAACATTCCCATAGACACACTGCACTGGGAGGAATGTGGAGGCTGCCATTGCTGAGCACAGGCTGAAAATACTAGTTGCCTGGCTGCCTGAGTCACAGACCAGGAACAGGAGTGTAGCCGGTGAGGTCAGAGCGTCTCACACACACATGTTCATTGGTCTTCATTAGTGACATATTTAACATAGGGGATTATTTACACAGCCCCGGTGTTTGCTGAAATTGCTATAAACTTTAAAGAGAAGCTTTTGAGGGTTTCCCGCTCTTTCTCAGATCTGAATCAATACCTGAGGAAGAAAGGAAAACTCTTTAAGGCCCCTTTCACACGGGCTGTCCGATCAGATCCGTCTGTCAGTTTTTCAGGCCACCTGATCGGACCCTGCATTGTCCTCTCTGGAGCGGACACATGTCCACTGACACCCCCCACCATCCGTTCCCATCCTGTCCGCCAAAAACAGACGGATGGTGGTCCTATTTTCCTGTCATCCGCGTGTGGGAGAGATCCCCAGCTTAGCAAGTGGATTCTGCATAGCGGGGGCGCCCGTGTGAAAGGGGCCTTAGGCTTGTCTTTTAAGTGTTAGGTTATTACAATAAAAAGGTATCATTGCATACCGCATTACTCTCGTGTTTTGTAATCTTATTTATACAGTATATACTTCTTTCGTTTAGTGGTATGATTTAGGGGTGAAAATGTTTAGTGCCCCCCACTTTTGACTGTGGTATCTTATGTGCTGCCCCTATATATTGTTCCTAGAGTTGTCACTGAAAAGCTATAAAGAAAGGTAACAGTGTGATGTGACTTTTCCTTTATATTCCTTTAGAATTTAACACATTCTTTGAGTTGTCTAGGTCATTAATGAGATGGGAGATGGACCGCTGATTTCTTGGAGGATCTGCGATACAGAAGTGTGAGAGGGCTTCTTCCCAAATGAAACCAGCTGGAATTTCCCCCAAGAAGCCCACACTGCAGAATAAGGATGCAGCTGTAAACACACTGTACTTGTAAACACACTATACTTGTAAACACACTGTACTTGTAAAACCATGGCACTTGTAAACACACTGTACTTGTAAACACACTGTACTTGTAAACACACTATACTTGTAAACACACTGTACTTGTAAAACCATGGCACTTGTAAACACACTGTACTCGTAAACACACTGTACCTGTGAACACACTGCACTTATAAACACACTGTACTTGTAAACACACTGTACTTGTAAAACCATGGCACTTGTAAACACACTGTACTTGTAAACACACTGTACTTGTAAAACCATGGCACTTGTAAACACACTGTACTTGTAAACACACTGTACTTGTAAAACCATGGCACTTGTAAACACACTGTACTCGTAAACACACTGTACCTGTGAACACACTGCACTTATAAACACACTGTACTTGTAAACACACTGTACTTGTAAAACCATGGCACTTGTAAACACACTGTACTTGTAAACACACTGTACTTGTAAAACCATGGCACTTGTAAACACACTGTACTTGTAAACACACTGTACTTGTAAACACACTGTACTTGTAAAACCATGGCACTTGTAAACACACTGTACTCGTAAACACACTGTACCTGTGAACACACTGCACTTATAAACACACTGTACTTGTAAACACACTGTACTTGTAAAACCATGGCACTTGTAAACACACTGTACTCGTAAACACACTGTACCTGTGAACACACTGCACTTATAAACACACTGTACTTGTAAACACATGACACTTGTAAACACACTACTTGTAAACACACTGCACTTGTAAACACAATGTACTTGTAAACACACTGTACTTGTAAACACACTGCACTTGTAAACAAACTGCACCTGTAAACACACTGCACCTGTAAGCACACTGCACCTGTAAACACACTGTACTTGTAAACAAACTGCACCTGTAAACACTCTGTACCTGTAAACTCACTGCACCTGTAAACACACTGTACTTGTAAACACACTGTACTTGTAAAACCATGGCACTTGTAAACACACTGTACTTGTAAACACACTGTACCTGTGAACACACTGCACTTATAAACACACTTTCCTTGTAAACACATGACACTTGTAAACACACTGTACTTGTAAACACACTGCACTTGTAAACACATGACACTTGTAAACACAATGTACTTGTAAACACACTGTACTTGTAAACACACTGCACTTGTAAACAAACTGCACCTGTAAACACACTGCACCTGTAAACACACTGTACTTGTAAACAAACTGCACCTGTAAACACACTGTACCTGTAAACTCACTGCACCTTTAAACACACTGTACTTGTAAACAAACTGCACCTGTAAACACACTGTACCTGTAAACAAACTGCACCTGTAAACACACTGTACCTGTAAACTCACTGCACCTGTAAACACACTGTACTTGTAAACACACTGCATCTGTAAACACACTGCACTTGTAAACACACTGTTCTAGAAAGACATCTGTCTGCATAGCTACAGGTCCACACAATCAGATGTCTATTGCATAGGAAAAGGTATGCCCAGGATTACAGGGGATTACCCAGTGTTATTGTGTATAGTAACACGACACAGTGCGTAATACCTCAGGCAATGGCAAGCACCGGAGACATCGTAGCCACAGAGAAGAAAACATTGCTACATCACACTGCATGACCATGAAGATGAATGTCTGCAGAGAGGGATGCAACTGATCTTCCAGTCCTCTGTTATCTCTCTGAGAAACCAGCCAGCATGCAAATAACACAACATCACAAGGACACGCACACTGCTGCTGTTGCAATCTGCAGCTGCCTCTGTCCAGAGCAATCATCGCATCCCTTTTTTAGTGTCATCATTATCATACTCACAGACAGTTGTCACCAGCAGTGGCAGGATCGGGAGCAGAGAGGACATTGTAACAGCACAATAGAGAGGGGCCCTGGGCCTCCCAGATCTACTACACAATATTGTCAGTCACATCACACCCAGTTACATAGCATGTCTCCTCCTACTGGGGCTGGCATACTACATATGCAAGATGAGGATGGTAAGGAATCACAAACCCCCTGCCCACGGACACTGCAGCTTCAGTGAGGAGGGGTAAGATTTCTGCAGTCACCCAGCAGGTTGCTGCAACACATCTCTGTAATTCACGGATTCCTCCAGTCGTCATCAGATGTCTGCTCAATTTTGACTGGTAGAGGAATCTGAGAGTTTTGTGAAGTGTGTGCATGTAAATATATTTATATATATATATACATACACTGGAGATCAAAATTAGAGAACAATTTATTAACACTTGATTTTTTCAGAAATAATGTCATCTTCATTTCTCAATTTGATGGAATTTTTGTTGTGGAAAACACAATGATCAAAATGAAAGAACAGCAATGACTGTAGCATGGAGAAAGAGTACAACTAAATTTTCTGAAGGTTACAACAATCAACAATTAGTAGGAAGTGTACAGGCCCTTGCTTTAAATGACTTCAGCACATCTGCGCCACAGGACATCACTAGTCTCTCACACTGCTCTGGTGTGATTTTGTTCCACTCTTCTTCCAGTCTCTTTCACAGTTCAGTGACTGTATAGGATTTTCCAGAGGTTTCCTATTGGGTTTAGATCAGGACTCTGGGCTGGCCATTTCATTATTTCAATGTTTCCAGCTTCAAGGAACTGCTTTAACCGTTTTGCTGTGTGACAGGGGGCATTGTGGTGCATGATGAAAATTGCTGGCTGATTGGATGATGAACGCAGGGAAGGAATCGCATGTTATCGAAGAAGTATCTAATAAACATTTGCATTCACTCTGCCATGTAGCTGTATAAGAGGCCCAACTCCTGCTGCAGAAAACATCCCCCAAACCATGATGTTTCCCCCTCCACCTTTCACTGACTTCTTTACACACTTTGGGTTCAGTCTTTCCCCAGTTTGACGACGAAAATAATGTTTCCCATCAGACCAAAATAAATTAAACTTGCTTTCATCACTAAAGTGAACTTTGGACCAGTTCTCCTCCATGTTTCTCAGCAAGGGTTAGTCTAGCCTTTTGATTCTTTCTGCTAATGAAAGGTTTGGTCACTGCAGAGTGGGCTTTCAGTCCAGATTCTCTTAAACGGCTGAACACTGTATAACGAGACAGATCCTTACTCTGTTCAGCGCTGAACTGGCGAGCAATCGTAGCTGCAGTGTTGAACCGATTGCCCATTGAGATTCTCCGCATTATCCTGTCCTCTCTTGCATTTGTCTTTTGTGGACGACCAGCCTTCTTGGGGGACTTGTAAAGATGCAATATTCTAGAAATCAGATATTTAAAAAAAAAAACTTCTCTTGCTATGGCTGAAAGTCATCCCTTTGGCCTTCATCTGTACAACCTGCTGCTGGAGGGTTTTAGTCACTTTAGAACGGCTCACCATCTTGTAAAGTCAATGAGAACTGGAAAGTTAGGGTCCTTTCACATGGGCGATCCGCCCGGCAGACTCCGCTTTGCTCAGCAGAAGATCGTTTCGCTGATCCCCGCTGTGCAGACGGATGACAGGTCTGTCTCCGCTCACTGTGCAGAAACGGACCTGTCAGAGCCCCGCTCTCCTCTATAGGGAGATTGGATGAAAACGGACCGCCTGTCCGCTTGAAATCACGCAATTACAAATCCGCACATCTGTGAATGGGGGCTTACTTTTGATATAGCTACCTCCTACATTCTTAGATAAATTACTTTTAATGCAAAACTCAATAATTGGTCTATGACGCTGTATAATGAAACTTTGTTGTGTAGAATTGTAGATAGTTGCATTAGGAGGTTTCTAACTTCAACACCTTTCAAGCTCAGCTTCTTCAGGAAGATCAGAGGTTCTCTACAACATTATATAAGTACAGGTAAGTATATAAAGTACATACTTTACATCTCATTACATCATGGCAAATGTAGTACAACAAAAATATCTGCCATATACAGTACATTACTTCAGTATACAAAAAATACTGACGTATCGGTGGCAGCATGCGCGCCTACTCTGCAGCATGCTAGATATGACCATGTTTTTTTAAATTTTAAATAATATATTGTATATGGCGTACATTTTTGTTGTACTAAATTTGCTATGATGTATTGAGATGTACAGTATGAACCTCATGCTGTAAATGTTACTCATTATCTTAAAAAGAAAACTTGTGCTGATATGTCTGATTTAACATTTCCAGAAATTTTAAAGCCATGATAAAAAAAATTAGTTTTCCTGTTTTTTTTTTTGAAAAAAATATAAAATTTTTGGAAAAATGTAAGAAAAAAAAAATTCAGTGTGGAGTAGTTTTACAAATTGAAAGTAAATTTGCTACACTGGGAAGGTGAAATACAGTGTATATAAAAGTATTGTGCTTGAAATGAAAGTACGGCTTATTCAGTAGATAAACTAAAATTGCTCTGTAAAAATTAAATTTTTTATTACAAATGGAATAGCAAGGACTGTATATGTTAAGAAAATTTCAACTATACATGAGAACAGGTAACCACCCCATTTTCCCTCATAATACAGTGGAACCTCGGATTGCGAGTAACGAGCGTTTCGCAATACGAGCACTGTATTTTGAAAAATCCTATCTCGGCTTGCGAGTGTTGTTTTGTAAAATGAGCAGGATTGAGGCCAAAGCGGTGTGCAGTACCACTTTTGGCCTGAGGTGGGGGGGGGCGCCGGAGCCGAACGGCACCGTTCGGAAAGACTCGGAAATACTACGTTCCCGAGCCTTTCCGAGGTTTGCCAAGGTCAGCCGAGCTGTCCTCGGGCCTTTCCAGCTGTTTTCTAGGCTCTCTGGCGCCCCCCGCCTCTGGTCGTATGCGGTATTGCATGCCATTGAAGTCAATGCGGAACTAATTTTTATAGTTTCCATTGACTTCAATGGGGAAACTCGCTTTGATATGCGAGTTCTTTGGATTACGAACATTCTCCTGGAATGGATTATGCTCGTAATCCGAGGTTCCACTGTAATTTAAAAGCTTCCTGACAAAATGCATTTCAGTTATTGACAACACTGAGCCAGAAGCATGTATTGCTCATGCAAGCGCTAGACCAATGTTCTCCTGATTTCAGGTGTAATTTCTATCTACTAGTGAAGGGATTGTGTATGTTTGTGAAGCCGTAGATGTCAACACTTCCTTACTTGAAGATGCTGCTGGTGAAGAAACACTTTGTGATGATCTGAAAGCAGCAGAAATAGTGTTTCTGGAAGGAAAAGCTACTCGCAATTTCATTATGGTCCTCCTCATTTTTAAGTCTCTTGCACGCTGGGCACTTTTGATGCTATTGTTAGGGGTGTAAGTCTTTTTTTTAATTTTTTATCTTTGCTGCCTCTAAACTCTCCTCCTGCATGTTATCTCCTGTGTTCTTTGTGGCAGGAGAGTTTAGTGTCAGAAAAAAAAACACTGCCAGGGCGTTCTGGAGCAGCAGCATTTTGGCAGAAAAAACACTGACAGCTCCTAAACTCTGCTAAGAGCCGGTTTCCAGTGTTTTTTTTTTTTCTAAGTGGGAGGCCACAGGCGCTGTCAGTGGTATTCCCTGCTAACAGCTGAATGTACACAAAAGAGTTGATGGCAACTCCATACCAAACAGGGAGCTTATCCCAATCCAGATCACGGCCCCCATGTGAATGAGTACCCCTACTCATGAGTACCCCTACTCATCCCCCCTCAAAAAAAGAGTAGTGTAAATAAAGACAGGAGACAGTTTTTTACAAGTCCTTTATTACAAAAAATATAAGTGTTCCCTGGTGTAGATGCAATGTGAATCACAATGAACGCCGGTTGCCGACCCGATGAAGAAAAAAATAAAGGATGTTCGCACCGAATGCTGGCTTCCGTCAAATGATAGCTCCACTGTTTCCACCGCTAAATAAACTAAGGGGCGGGGTCATGCGATGATGTCACTAAATGACCCCGCCTCCTTGTTATGTAATCAATCCAGCATGCCCTGGGTGATGATGTCACATGGGGCTGGGTCACCCAGTGACGTCATTGGGTGGCCCCATCCCTTCGTTTATTGAGCAGCTGGAGGCTGTGCTGTTATTCGGTGAGAGCCAGTGTCTGGTGCGGGACCCTTTTTTTTTTCTTTGGGCCGATGGCTGGCGTTCATCGTAATTAACGTTGGAGCCACACCGGCCCAATTTAAAAAAAAAATGTAATAGAAGATTTGTAAAAACTGGCCCCTGTCTTTATTTACATTACTCTTTTTTTGGTGAATGAGTAGGGGTTCTATGTATCCCATCAACATGGGGACAAGGTGCTTTGGGGGGGCCTCTGCCCCAAAGCACGCCCTCATGTTGAGGGCATGTGGCCTGGTATGGTTTGTTTGCCGCCCCCCTTTCCTGGCCTGACGGGCTGCCTTGGATAAGGGTTTCCTCTTAAAATCTGTACCAGACCCGAAGGGCCCGGTATGAATTAGGGGGGGAGACCCCCACGCAGTTTTTTAATGTTGCCAGTTTTTTTTACATTTTAATGCTGACATTCTTTTTTTACATTCAGCTGTCAGCTGATGAGTCATCGGTTGTTAAGAACGCAGTGGTCGACTTGCTGGCCCACTCCTTAACCAGTTAGTCGCTGTTAATGCTGGCACAAAGAGTGCTAAACACTGGAACAAAAACTATGAGCGTTTTTGTTCTGGCATTTTTCTGGTGTTTTTTGAAGCTCCTAGCATGCATGGAGCGTTAAATAGTAACTCCACTTTTGTTGAGAAAAAAACATTCTCCTCTGGGTGATCTATGTACATTGCAAGGATTTTAACAAACTTTGTTTTAGATTCCTAGATTTTGTTATTCTGAAGAAATGCCTGTGTGTTTGTCTGTGCCCATGTGGGAAAGTGAATCTAATGGGAGTGGTTTCATAATTATCAATCAGCTGCAGCACATGCAGGGCACTAATGAGAAAAATTGCTCGGCCTGCATCCCTTTAGAAGTGGTTTCCTATTGGAAGTATCTCACCAAAAATTACATTTTTGTTGCAGGGGATGCCTAAAATCTGACTTGTATCTTAGTGCAGACTTCTGGGAAATCGGTGAGCCAATCACACACGCAGGAAATTATATTTCTGGGGGGCGTTCTGTACACATTCTCTGGACAGAACACCTACAGGAAGCCATATTGCATTGCATTTTTTAGAAAATTGTAGCGGCTGCATATTGAAAAGGAAAGGTCATTTTTAATAACATTCAATTACAATATGACTTGTTGCACAATTGTATACACTATATTGTTTTTTCTGTATTTGCTATTTTTTTCCCCATGAAAGTGGAGTTACCCTTTAACCGCTTGCCGACTGCCTCACGTAGATATATGTCGGCAGAATGGCACGGGCAGACAAAGCAATGTATATATATACATTGCTTTAAACCTGCCCTCTAGCGGGCGCGCGCGCTCCTCGGTCTCCGTTACCGTGCCCGAGGGACCTGCGGACTCGATGTCCGCCGGTGTCCCGTGATCGTGTCACGGAACGGCAGAACGGGGGGGATGCCCTTGTAAACAAGGCATCTCCCTGTTCTGCCTGGTGACATGTCACTGATCACCGCTCCCTCTCATCGGGAGCAGCGATCAGTGACGTGTCACAGTAAGCCATGCCCCCTAACAGTTAGAATCACTCCCTAGGACACACTTAACCCCTTCCCGCCCCCTAGGGGTTAACCCCTTAACTGCCAGTCACATTTATATAGTAATCAGTGCATTTTTATAGCACTGATCGCTGTATAAATGTGAATGGTCCCAAAATGGTGTCAAAAGTGTCCGATGTGTTCGCCATAATGTCGCAGTCACAAAAAAAACGCAGATCGCCACCATAACAAGTAAAAAAAAAATAATAAAAATGCCATAAAACTACCCCCTATTTTGTAGACGCTATAACTTTTGCGCAAACCAATCAATATATGCTTATTGCGATTTTTTTTACCAAAAATATGTAGAAGAATACGTATTGGCCTAAACTGAGCAAAAAATTGCTTTTTAACAAAAAAATTGGTATATTTATTACAGCAAAAAGTACAAAATATTGTTTTTATATAAAAAATTGTCGCTCTATTTTTGTTTATAGCGCAAAAAATAAAAAACGCAGAGGTGATCAAATACCACCAAAAGAAAGCTCTATTTGTGGGAAAAAAAGGACGTCAATTTTGTTTGGGAGCCACGTCGCATGACCATGCAATTGTCAGTTAAAGCTACGCAGTGCCGAATCGCAAAAAGTGCTCTGGTCTTTGGCCAGCCAAATGGTCCAGGGCTGAAGTGGTTAATGTCTTTAGAGCACATATGCAAGGATGTATTTTTTCTTCCTTGTAGCATTTGGAAAATAATATTTCTTGCTCTGTGGAGATGTTTCCAAACTCTAGATGTTGGTCTCACCAATTTACTAAGAGGAGGAAAAGAAAAAACTATTTACTGTCCAGACTAAAGGGAAACATTATGCTGTGATGATGGAGAACAATAATGGGAATTATTTAAAGGTTAAAAAGATAAACAAACTTTTCAGACAAATTCACCCTCTTACCTGTCATATAGGGCCTGAGAGGACAGAAAAACATATTTTTTTCCCAATGCTTCTGTTTTTTTCCAGGCCTCCCCATCTCTAGTCGGATTTCAGTATTTTATTGAAATACATGGAGTTTTTTTTTCCCATGCTTTTTACTTCTATTTGCACCAATAAACATGCATTTTAAAAGTAGTTGATTAGACATTAAGTTACTGATATAAACATTGTTGTCTGTACTTTTTCTTTTCTTTTTGGGTTGATGTATTGTCTTGAGATGTGGTGCTTTGGTTTTTCTCCTGTCCATTCATGATAGATTGAAAGCTATATGAAAAAAAGGAATTCTTGACATCCATTTGAAGATCAATGGAGACCTGACATCTGCAATTGCGTTGCACTTGCTAAATTGAATGGGCTACCACTCAGCACAGGTTAAAGCGCAATCTAACGCTTGTTACATGCGTGCATTAATTAAAAAGTAATCTAGTCTCAATACTGCTTAGTTGCCACAAGAGGATTCATCATTGTATGACTATATGACTTTAATTGTATGGTTTATGCAGCCTCCCCCTTGACTTGACTACCTCCTATGACATTTATTACCATGGGTGAATGTGGATGCACAAATGATGTCATGACGTTATTTGTTTTAGACAACGTTGTCTGTTTTAGATGGTGAAAGGTGGATTCTTATTTTTCTATTCCATTTGATGGTTTTTGGTCTATGAATTTGTGAATTAATAAACCCAATTTTTGTACTTTAAACAACTTTTTTCTTTGCTAAATTATATTTACTTTGGTATTATATCCCTGAGGCTCTACATAGTGGTACTTTGAACTACTTTGTTTGTGCTGTTCCCCTGCCACTGAGCCCCACTTTATATATATGTAGTGAGTGGATAAGTACCTCTAGGCCCTCGCAAGTGCCTTTACTATAGAGTTCCCTAGCCCCTTTTTTTCGCTTATCTAGATAGTACACCAGACAACCACACCACACACTCCTGAACAAAACGGTGTAGCTGTTCTGTCTCAACTACAAAGCGATAAAGTTCATTTCCAGGTTTAAGTAGGCCTTACTCAAGCTGGTTTGATATTCATCCCTTGCATCGATACAGGCAGTTTAACTCAATGAATAAACTCACAGTTAGGACGACAGACGATGAATCCTTTCGAATGTTCCGTTTAATGATGGATATTCATAGGTAGAAAATTGTTGCAGTTGTAAGCCACATGTAAGATGTTTAGCATGGAAGAAATACAGGAGTAATGACCAGAATCAGGAAGTGGAGGAGATATATAAAGAACTACGGTGAGAGAGAGAGTTCAGCTAGAAAGAAGGGGACAGATCTTAAAGACACAGAGCAAGAATAATCACATAGTGTAACACAACACTCCCCTTCTGAAATCTTTAGATTTCATAACCTTAAACTAAAATATATATTTTCAAAAAGTCCAATACTGACGAATGTCCTGGAACCTGTAATGAAAAACATGCAACAAGCAAATAATAAACGAAAGTTCAACAGGATGAAGAACATAAAGTCACAGTATGATGTCTTCAAATAATTCCAAAGTTCTGAGTAGAACCTGTAGATGGCAGCAATGTACTCCCCGCCGTGCCAACAGCATGGCTAGTCCTTGCACAAGTCACTCACCTGGCAAAAAGAGTACTAACCGACTGAGATATCCTCGCTTCCTTTGGAATTTTCGCCGGCGCAATACCTCCTTCACCTCTCTAAAATTCCCCCTAAAACATACTATAGATCAGTAGCTATGCATATGTTAAATGCCGCCAGACTGTGTTTACCGGTCCACTGGAGATCCAAGTCACCCCCTTCCATAAAGGAATGGGTGGCGCGGGTTGATCGGATTGCAGCGATGGAGGAGCTGATCTACACCACACAGGACAGAATAGCATACTTTTCCGCGACGTGGGCACCCTGGCTTGAATACCGAAATTCGCAGCGCTTTCAGGACTTTTCCCGGGATAACCCTTGAATGGTGCACTAAGGGCAGCGATAACTTTCACAACATTTGGGGTCTACTGGGGAGGGTTGCTGGTGGTGACCCAACCCCCTCTTCATTCATTCTCCTGATAGGGCCCCCCTCACCCCCCCCCCTTTTTTTCCCCCTTTCCTCTCCACTCTGGCCTTTCCCCTTTCCCCCTTCTCTTCTCTCTCTTCCCTTTTTTTTTTTTTCTCCTCCTATTTATTTATTTTTTTATTTTATGGTAAGATGTTGAAGTATCCGTGTTTGTTTTATAGTATTTACAGAGGCCATATTGAATACTTTCCTATGAAGTATTGCATTCCAACGTGAGTCAGGCAGGCCTGTTATACACTGCAGTATACCCTCTTTAAAAGTCTGTGCCTTACTACTTTAAAATCTTTTTTATGTGGCCATTATATTGGCAACCCGTAGAGGCGTCATCTGTGGGTTTCTACTTTCTCAAACTTTAAAGTCTATGCCTCCTTCTAGTTGGAACATGTATCTGTATCCTGGTTTTGTGCTTTATGGTTTCGTTTGTATTACTCATGAAAACTTTCAATAAAAAATTTGTGGAAAAAAAAAGAGTACTAACTCTGTAATTGGTCGACTAAAGGTTTGTGTCGATCCTCCCTTGGTTACCTTGACTTCTACCTTCCGGACTTTATCGTCGCTGGGCATAACTTTAGTAATAAGACCCAAAGGCCACTCATTTTGACAAACTTCCTTGTCTTTTAGAAGGATGTGGTCTCCAACCTTAAGATTCGGCTTAGATGCTTGCCATTTGTTACAACCTTGAAGGTGGTGAAGATACTTTTTCTTCCAGCGATGCCAGAACACATTGGCTAGATGCTGCACCTGCTTCCATTGATGCTCGTAATGGTGTGACCGCAGCTTCTGTTTTGTACTTACAGAAGTGTGGAGTGAGGTGTTCACAGTTCTTATTTCCTTATCTTCAGGGTTTACTAGCCCATAGGTGGTGTCAATAGGGAGTAAGTAAGAGTCCTCACACAGAAACCTTGGAGGTGACAGCCATAAGCTGTCCTGAAGAGCGGCAGGTGACACGGCTCTGGTCCCAAAGTCAGCTGGGTTGAGTTCAGTGGGAACGTGATGCCATTGACTGGGTAGAGAGAATCTCTTGATACGTTCAACCCTGTTGCTGACGTACACATAAAATTGTTTTGTTTGGTTGTTTATGTAACCAAGTACTACCTTACTGTCTGTATAGAAGATGAAAGAATCAATTCTAGTGTCCATTTCACTTCGTATGACCTCGGCAATTTCTACTGCTAGCACGGCTGCACAAAGTTCAAGTCTTGGTATGGTATGTACAGGCTTGGGAGTGAGTTTTGCCTTGCCTAGGACAAAACTACAGTGTGATTCTCCATTCAGTTCAGAGGTCTTCAAATAGGCTACTGCAGCAATAGCTTCAACTGATGCATCAGAGAAAATATGAATCTCTCTCCGGTTAGCGGTTGAAGTGGAACCTGGAACATAGCAATGGGGAATCTGAAGTTTTTCTAGTGACTTCAAAGAGTATCTCCACCTTTCCCACTTGTGTTGATTCTCACTAGGCAAGGGAGTATCCCAGTCTATGTTCTCAGTAGACAACTGTCTTAGTAAAATCTTACCTTGAATGGTAACTGGAGCAAGGAAACCCAGTGGGTCATAGATGCTATTCACCACAGACAGGACTCCTCTCTTAGTGAAGGGTTTGTCACAAGTTGACACTTGGAAGGTGAATTTGTCTTGTTTGATGTTCCACAACAAACCCAGACTTCGCTGTACAGGAGGCACATCTGTACCTAAGTCAAGGTTTTTTAGACTAGTGGCATAGTCCTCAGAGTGAAAGGCATTCATAAGTTCCTGGCTGTTGGATATAATCTTGTGCAGTCTAAGGTTTGCTACAGACAGCATCTCCTTTGTTCTGGTGAGAAGATCAATTGCTTCTTTAGCAGTTGGAAAGGACTTAAGTGCGTCGTCAACGTAGAAGTTTCTTTCAACAAATTGACGGGCATCAGATCCATATTCAACTTCTCCAGTCTGAGCTGTTCTCCTTAGTCCATAAGTTGCCACTGCTGGGAAAGGACTGTTACCGAAGACATGTACCTTCATGCGATAATCTATAACTTCCTTGTTGAGGTCATTGTCCTTGAGCCATAGAAACCTGAGGTAGTTTCTGTTGTCTTCTCTGACGATGAAGCAGTGAAACATCTGTTGAATGTCGGCCATTACTGCTACAGGCTCTTGTCTGAAACGAATCAAGACTCCTATTAGACTGTTGTTCAAGTTGGGTCCAGTAAGGAGCATGTTGTTAAGAGAAACACCTTCGTGCTGAGCACTGGAATCAAAGACAACTCTGATTTGGTCTTGTTTGCGTGGGTGATACACGCCAAAGGATGGAAGGTACCAGCATTCTTCTCCCTCATTTAGTGGGGGAGCAGGCTCTGCATGATCTCTGTCAAATACATTTTGCATAAAGTCCACAAAGTGCTTTTGCATCTCTGGTTTCCTGCTTAAGTTTTGCTTTAAGGAGGAGAATCTACTGATGGCCTGCTGTAAGTTGTTGGGCAATCTCTCTCTTGGGAGACGAAAGGGAAGGGGTGCTACCCAGTTATTGGAGTCATCTTGAAAGAACTCCTTGTCCATTACCTTGATGAATTCTTTGTCTTCCATTGAAGGAGCCAGTATGTCATCTTCACTGGTTGCATTAAACACTGTAGAGCCGAAGTCGCCATCATGGCAGGAGAAAGGGCTTGTGTCACCTGAGATACCATGTTGCCATTCGTGGCTGGCTATCTTCTCTTTCACCCAGTAGTGATGTGAGCATGGCTCGAAGTAAGTGTTTTGGCCATTTGGCAGAACATTTGTCTTGAATGACGAAATGTTGGTAGGTCTTTTCATTTTGCCTATGCAGACATTGCCTATGATGACCCACCCTAGATCCGTGCGCTGGGCAAATGGGGCATCTGGGGGTCCACTGACTTGTCTGTGTACCTTGTGAACTCTTAGAATGTCTCTTCCTAACAGAAGAAGGATTTGAGCATCTTTGTCAAGCGGCGGTATCTCATTTGCTATTACCTTGAGGTGAGGGTGATGGAAAGCAGCAGCTGGAGTAGGGAATTCTTCCCTGTTAGCAGGTATCTGATTGCACTCAACAAGTGTAGATAAGGGTAATTGCAAGTTACCTTTGAGAGAAGATACCATGAGTCCATGAGCCCTTCTTCCAGAAACCTCTATAGTTCCACTACAGGTACCCAAGGTGTAAGGATGAGCTTCGCCTTTTATTTCAAATAGATTGAACAATTCCGATTTTGCAAGTGATCGATTGCTCTGATCATCTAAGATAGCATATGCCTTTAGAGACTTTTCTGGTTGATCCTTGTGGTATATGTTCACCAAGCATATCTTAGCACAGGACTTACCACAGCGGTCTTCTCCACAAACTTCAGTGCAGGATGAAGAAATGATGGTAGAATTAGGCACTTGGTCTGTATTCTCCCCGCCATGCGTTAACCTGGGAGGAGTGTTGGCAGGTTGTGCAGAGCTGGGCTCAAGAGGATGGAGGGCTTGCACATGTTCTTCAGAGCCACACTCTATGCACTTGATGGACACATTACAGTCCCTTGCAAAATGTTCTGTAGAAGCACAGCACCTGAAACATACCCTAAATGTCTTTAAAAGCTCCTTGCGCTCTTCCAGAGGCTTTTTCCTAAAGCCGATACATTTATTGAGGGGGTGTGGCTTCTTGTGTATGGGACATTCTCTGTTAGGGTTTTCAATCTTCCTACTCTGTTCGTGGCCAGAACTGTGGTAGGAGTGGGAAGGATGTCAGTCTTTTTCACGGACACTGGGCCTCTATGGTTTCTATAGTTGCCCTGAAGACTGGTACTCTTAGGAAAGGGTGAGAAGTGGCTGTACTCACCGTAGGAAAAACTTGGATCGTTCTTGGTCTCTGCAATTTTCCTGATGAATTCACAGAAGAAAGAGAATGGAGGGAAGGAAACCTTGTTCTCTCTTTTGTATGATGACCCTAGTGCAGTCCATTTCTCTTGCAAACCATACGGGAGCTTGGAGACAATTGGGTTTACCCCTCTTGGAGTGTCAAGGTAACTGAGTCCAGGTAGTTTTGGGTCTGTCTTGGCTAGCTGAAGCTCAAGGAGAAGGTCACTCAGTCTCTGGAACTCCTTGTTGTCCTTACCGGATATCTTTGGGAAAGTTTCCAGACGCATGAAAAAAGCATTTTCTATAGCTTCTGGACTGCCATAACTTTGCTCTAGTCGCTCCCATGCAGCTGTGAGGCCTGCAGTAGGATTGTCCATGAAAACCGATCTTAATGGCTTAACACGTGCAGCAGATAGAGGACCAAGCCATTTGATCAGCAGATTCAATTCTTGATCAGCTGTAATGCCAATATTGCTGATTGTAGTTCTGAAGGCACATTTCCAACTTCTGTAGTTCTCAGGTTGGTCATCAAAACTTGTAAGACCAGTCTTTGTGAGCTCTCTGCGAAGCATGTACCTCACAAACTCTTCTGTCTCAGTTGTCTCCGCCTTTATGTGAGATGCTGTTGGCTGTATGGTGCTGATTGCGTTATCTTTGACATTGTTGTTAAAGGACACAGGGAAATATGGTGCAGCAGATGCATCCAGGTGAGTTGCTTGCTTGAAGTCAGTTGTTCCAATGGTACGTTGATTCAATGCTGTACCGATGACTGGAGATTGATGACTTGCCTGAAGCTTGCGCTGATGCTCTGTGACGTATGAAGGCAGGCAAGGTAGGCAGGTAGGAAATGCAGTGGAGTGATTTTGAGTGCAGGAAGTTGCTGGAACCTCTTTAACTTGAAGCTTTGAAGGAGTCTCTATGTA
The DNA here is from genome assembly GCA_029206835.1 of Rana muscosa. NCBI lineage: Eukaryota > Metazoa > Chordata > Amphibia > Anura > Ranidae > Rana > Rana muscosa. The sequence continues at coordinate 161,415,220 of CM055127.1, forward strand.
GTCGGGAGCATTGGAGACAATGGAGTGTGCACTGCAGTGGCTTAGGACATAGTCTTTAGTGCGTTTGAGGGGGTCTTCCATATCTGCTATGTTTAGGTTAATGCTGTCTTTCTCACTTGCACCTTCGTCTGCACTGATAGCTTGCTGTAGGACCCTTAGCTTTGCCATAGCTGCGTCATGTTTACACTGTTCATTTAGGATTTCCATTGTTGCCCTTTGACGTGCTGACTGCGCTTCCAACTCTGCTCTTTTTTCTGCATATGTCACCTGCACTTTGCTGGCTTCCACTTCAGCGCGGGCATTAATAAGTCGCTCACTGAGTGTTGAGTATCTTGAACTATGGGATCTTGACGAGTTTTTAGAACGTCTGGTGGAAACAGATCTGTGAGATGCAGTGTCCTGTAACAGCTTTATTTTTGCTTCTGCCTTTAATCTGGTTTGCTGGATAAAACTGTCTCTTTGAATATTAAGACTGTTGACGCGGTTTAATTGCGTCATCGCATTTTCTGACTTCATGTTTTGTAAGACATTAGTGAATTTGATGCTGGTAAGCTGATAAAGCTCATATGAGGCAGAAAGTTGTTTAATGGCTCCCTCTAGTGTCAGTAGTTCACGTTCAACAGACACTGTATTGGCTTCAGCAAGGATTTTCTCCCAGACTAATTCCAAGCTATTTGACAATTCAGTCCTTGAAGCTTCATAATTCTCCATTACTTTCCAAGTGGGTTTAACTGAGCGTTTGGGTAACTCAGTTTCTTCAGGAACTTGTGGGGAGGTAGATGTGAGTTCACATGCAGAAGCTTGGTCACTCATGATAGCAGACTGACTGTGAAAGCAGGCAGGATCTGTGTGCTGAAATATGACACTGTGCAGATTGTCTCAGGCTGCCATGTGCTGCTCTGTCCCTTCTGTCTTGCTATGAGGGCAGTAAATCTTGTCTGTTTCAGTACTGACATGCAGAAATCTTGTAATTAGGCTGTGAAACTCCGTTTTTCTACTGTTCTGTCTCAACTACAAAGCGATAAAGTTCATCTCCAGGTTTAAGTAGGCCTTACTCAAGCTGGTTTGATATTCATCCCTTGCATCGATACAGGCAGTTTAACTCAATGAATAAACTCACAGTTAGGACGACAGACGATGAATCCTTTTGAATGTTCCGTTTAATGATGGATATTCATAGGTAGAAAAACGTTGCAGTTGTAAGCCACATGTAAGATGTTTAGCATGGAAGAAATACAGGAGTAATGACCAGAATCAGGAAGTGGAGGAGATATATAAAGAACTACGGTGAGAGAGAGAGTTCAGCTAGAAAGAAGGGGACAGATCTTAAAGACACAGAGCAAGAATAATCACATAGTGTAACACAACAGTAGCAAAAAGGAAAAATTACACACTTATAGAAATGGCCAGGTGCATGTTGTCGGATGCCAACTTACCTCACAAATACTGTGGAGAAGCAGTCCTGCAGAACAGACTTCCCTCAAGAGCCAATAAAAGTACTCCAATCGAAATGTGACATGAATCAAAGCCTAGCATAGGGTACATCAGAGTGTTTGGATGAAAAGCATATGCCTATATTTCAAGTGAAAAGCAATCTAAGCTGGAGAACAGAGTTATAGAGGGTATTCTAAGGGTTACAGAATCCTACACCCAAAGATTGACATAGTGACAATAAGTCTTAATGTTTATTTTGATGAGAGTCCATCACCAGAAACACCGATCCCTGAAAGCTGTGAAGTGAATATGCCAAGCAAGCCAGAAGAAAAGGTTGATCAAAGTGATCCTGTGCAGTAATCAGAACAAGAAGTGGAACTCACATTGCCTAAATCAAGTTCCCCACCAGATCCCCACCGTGAATGCTACTGGCTGCTAAGTCTGTGAGAGAGGCTTATCCAGGAGTTCTACTGGCTGCTAAGTCCTGTGAGAGAGGCTTATCCGGAAAACCATACTGGTTGCTAGGTCTGTGTGAGAGACCTATCCAGGTATTCAAGATCTTCTAAAGAAAGTTGTTTGTTCTTTGGATTCAAGGAGTCTGCAGGTGATCTGCTAAAGGTATCTGCAACCTCCCCTAACATTCTATCCTACTGCTATTTCCAAGTTCTTTATTAACCACTTCCTACCGGGTCATAGACATATGACGCCGGCAGGAACCCTCCCTCCCTCCGGGCGGACGTCATATGACGTCCTTTTTTCCCGGCCGTCTATGGGGCGCGCGCGCGCCGCCGGCGGCGCGCGCGCGCACCCGCGGCAACGCTCGTGACCCGGTGAGTGTGCCCGGCGGTCGCGATGTCCGCTGGGCACCCGCGATTGCCCGCGATCACGGCAGAAGTGTGGATCTGTGTGTGTAAACACACAGATCCACCTCCTGTCAGAGGTGAGGAGACCGATGTGTGTTCCCAGTACAGAGGAACACAGATCGGTCTCCTCCCCTTGTGAGTCCCCTCCCCCTACAGTTACAATCACTCAATAGGGAACATATTAACCCCTTGATCGCCCCCTAGTGTTAACCCTTTCCCTGCCAGTCACATTTACACAGTAATTAGTGCAGTTTTATAGCACTAATCGCTGTATAAATGTGAATGGTCCCAAAAACGCGCCAATAGTGTCCGATGTGTCTGCCGCAATGTCACGGTCACAATAAAAATCGCAGATCGCCGCTATTACTAGTAAAAAAAATAAAAAAAATAAAAATGCCATAAATCTATCCCCTATTATGTAGACGCTATAACTTTTGCGCAAACCAATCAATATACGCTTATTGCAAAAAAAAATTACCAAAAATATGTAGAATACGTATCGGTCTAAACTTAGAAAAAAAATTGTTTTAAAAAAAAAAAATTGTGATATTTATTAAATCAAAAAGTAAAAAATATTGCATTTTTTTCAAATATGTCGCTCTTCTTTTGTTTATAGCACAAAAAATAAAAACCGCAGAGGTGATCAAATACCACCAAAAGAAAGCTCTATTTGTGGGGGAAAAAGGACGTCAATTTTGGTTAGGTTCAACGTCGCACGACCGCGCAATTGTCAGTTAAAGCGACGCAGTGCTGCATCGCAAAAAGTGCTCTGGTCAGGAAGGGGGTAAATTCTTCCAGGGCTGAAGTGGTTAAAGCATTGAAAAATACTAAAGTGACTGGCGCCCACATTTGTTCTAAACTTCCCATTATAGCCATGGACTCAGCCCTGGGGTGAATGTAAGCTCGCTCCCTGTCTCTGGAGGTACCTCTTTGCTCCCAGGAGACCCCAGGGTGGCGCTACATTAACATACTGTGATCTGACATGCTAACAGATAGCACAGGTGACGTGTTTCATGTTCTGAAGCAATGACATGTACTAGCAATGAAAAATAAATATGGAGGGGAGGTAAATATCAGACATCACATCCCAGTTTAATTTGAAAAATAAGGGAGGGGAAGAGGGGTCACAAGGCCCCGGGATTTTAAAGATGTCGGTAAAGTGTATAATCAGATGATTAAATACTGACTGAACACAATGAGTAGAAAAATATAGAATTTTTATTTACAAAAAAATTAATATGTATAAGATACACCAATACAGTATACAACTATAATCAATTAGATAAGTGCACGATAACAGACAAAAAGATGCCAATGTACTCAACGTTTCGCTCTAGAGAGAGCTTCCTCAGGAGAAATTACCATGGCATCATAAAGTTTGCTGGAAGCAAGACAAGAGACAGGATGTAAACCAAGGTGTAAACAAATATCAAGAGAAATACATTTTTGTCTTGATATTGAGATAGGCATTTAGAAAAATTAAAATATATGCATATATAATAAATTTGGTACAAAATCGTATAGGGGTACATATAGGAGCATAGGCTCAATAGGTCCTTATACATTGGAATATTGCAAAAGAGACATATCATGAATATAAACCCACCTGTTCGTGCAAAAGATGATGGTTGAGGGATATATATTAAATTTAAACTCCAAAGAAAAGGAGTGCAAGCAGTACATCTAAATCAGGCAATCCCATATGTGTCCTGGAGTGACTTGCAGACGTAAATACAAGATATGGAAATCTGGTATATCAAAAAAGAAAAAATGTATATTTAAAGTAGATTTCAATTAGTAAAGACAGGCAGGATATATATAGTGCATGGACCATGTAAGTCATGCAATAAATACCTGCTGGGCCTTCTCAAATGGAATCAATGGATGATCAAATGATAAGGATAGAGATCCCGGTATCCATATTGGCGATGGACAAGAAGATATCCACTAAATTTGTAGATGTAATATAAGCCTAAATGGATATATAGATTAAACAAGGTAAGAGTAAGTTTATCTTTAAAAGTGGGATAGGAATCATGAGAAAAGGGTTTTAAATACCTGAAGTAGTAGAGAGCAAGATGTAGTCCTAGTAAACAGAGCGATCCACAGGCGTGTGTGCACGCTCCGCAGCTGGTTCAGAGTACTGACAGGTTATTGCGGCGAAGGCAGCCGTTTTTATTTAGGTCTGGCCTGCGTGCATCTGACGTCACACGCAAGCCAAGGACGAACCAAAATGCACAGTGCGCATGCGCGAAAACGTCGGAACCCGGAAGTAGGGTGGAGGGAGGAGAGAGAAGCCCTAACCACCATTTTTGAAAAGGGCTAGTAGTACTGGAAAGGATGTGCTGTCAAAAGGTAGTTTAAGTTAGTTTAAAAAATGACGGTTTGCAGTCTATTTGGTCTGATAAGAGAGAGACACATAAGGGCGCTCTCCTATATAGGAACTAAGCACGGGAAAGGGAACAGCAATCACGCATGGGAAGTGCATATGAATTTAAGGGGCAAGCTTCGGTGGAGGCACATTGATTAGATACATCCAACGAAGTTGCCCCGGGCGTCCATGCAAGTCACATAATTCAGGACATGGGAAGTCTGATTTATCAGGATCAAAAATTATTAAGATGTCAAAATTTCAAAAGTACTTACCAAATTTAGCACGGGCATAAATGAACAGGTGGGAATATCCCCATATTTTGCAGATATTCAAGAATTCAGTCAATAAAGCCACAGATAACATAGCATTATTACATATCGCATTATATAAATTCAATCTAGATAATACTTAATATGATTTTTTTTTGATATTTGAAAAACGGACTGCTCAATTATGTAACTAAAAAGGGGGTGCAGAAGCTAAAAAAATGATGAAATAAAAATTCTATATTTTTCTACTCATTGTGTTCAGTCAGTATTTAATCATCTGATTATAAACTTTATCGACATCTTTAAAATCCCGGGGCCTTGTGACCCCTCTTCCCCTCCCTTATTTTTCATGTACTAGCAATGCTGACAGAGTAACATGTTGTGACAGTGCTGGCTTCTGGCTCTATTACTAGCATTGTCACTGCTGTGCTTAGACATTGAGGTGCTTCATATAGTTGACATCTTTTCCACAATTCCATTAATAGGCAGGTAGTGGGATCGTTGCTGTTTATAGCTTCTACTTAGGAAGAGAGCCTGTATATGGGGTCCACTGGAGGCTGCTTCATTACTCTGGAGGGCCAATGAGAGACTGAATTCTGAGCCCGGTTCCTATCAGGAACACCATCTGCATGGTGTTTTAATAAAAGATTAAAGTGCTGAATACAAACGCACGCCACAGATATTTATTTGTAAAAAAAATTGAAAACCATTTATCATTTTCCGCCACTTTGTGTTGGTCTATCACATAAAATCCCAATAAAATACATTTCGGTATTTGATTGTAACATGACAAAATGTGAAAAATTTATACTGGTATGAATACTTTTTCAAGGCACTGTAGCTAGTAGTAGTCAGTCACCTGCAATTGTATATGTTCTGTAAAGTTGAAGATGTTTTTGTAGCTTAGCCTTTTAGTTACACAAAGCCATGAGTTTTCATTATGCACCATTACGACTTTTTAGACACTGGCATCCTAACAACCAATGACATCATGAGTTAAAAAGGAGAATGTCTGTTGCCTCCACAGCATCCTTGTTTGACCCTCCTCTGTCCCTCTCCCTCAACACTGGGGTGACATTAGTTGAGTAATGGAGAGAAATTGAGGGAGAAGAGAAACATTGGAATACTAGTCAGTACAAGTGTGCAAAAGTGTTTTTGCTTTGGAAGAGTAAATCACCTCTAACGTTGAGTGTCCTATGTGTGGATGTTACTGCATTGTGTAAAGCTATTAGAATAGCTTTTTACATTTTAGAATGGGGTGCCTCGAGACTGTCCATCATTTTAAAGGATGCCTTGAGATTGTCTATAAAATTTTAAAGGGTGCCTCGACTAAAAAAAGGTTGAGAAACACTGCTGTAGACAATCCTGCCTGCAAGACAGTAGTTGGAGGACATCGCCATCTAGTGGCTTTAGCAAGGAATTCACAACTAGTAAGTAAATGCTCTGCCTGTCTCATACAGTATGCTTATGTACTCCTATTGCATGTAAATTCAATTTTTTGCCGACATTAATTATTCCTGTTTCAAGTATTTATTTATATTTTTTTTATTTTATTTTTTTATTTTCACGTTTCCAAGTTAAAACATTATAGACATTTTGCCAACATGGAGGTTCAGAATTCCCAAACATATGAAGTCTAAAACATAGGAGGAGCTGAAGTCTATCCATAAGGCCCAAATTATTACAATTTTGTTGTAATTATCAGCACATTGATACCTCCGCTTTTCTTTATTTCTTGCACCTTCAGTAGCCAACCTCTAACTGTTGGAACTACTGAAGACTTCCAGTAGATCAAAATGAGGCACTTGCCCACAATATAGATTTGAGATATCAATAAGTGTTTGTAAGTGCCCACTGCCATACGTGTGTCATAAAATAGCATAGGAAGAGAGTCATAAGCTGATATTGAGTAATACTGGTAATCAGGTTATGGACTTCCGCCCAGAAGGGTTTGATGAGGGGGCATTCCCACCAGAGATGTAGGAATGTTCCTTTCTACCCACAACCTCTCCAACATTGCACAGAGATCGTTGGGTATTTTCAACAATTTGTCAAATTGCACAATTGCACAATTTGTCAGGGACTATACTATATTTTTTTCCGACGAAATGTTGGCTCAAACTTGTGTTGCATACACACGGTCACACAAAATTCAGACCGTCAAGAACGCGGTGATGTACAACACTACAACGAGCCGAGAAAAATTAAGTTCAATGGTTCCGAGCATGCGTCAAATTGATTCCGAGCATGCGTTGAATTTTTGTGTGTCGGAATTGCATACAGACGATCGGAATTTGCGACAAGAACTTTTCTTGTCGGAAAAATTGAGAACCAGCTCTCAAGTTTTTGTTGTCGGAAATTCCGACAGAAAAAGTCAGATGGAGCCTACACACAGTCGGAATTTCCGACCAAAAGCTCACATCGAACTTTTCTTGTCAGAAATTCCGGCCGTGTGTACGCGGCATAAGGCAGTGATTTTATCTATACTACTGTCAGGCAGGCTACAACCGAATTCATTCTCCCACTCTCTAATTTAATAAGGGATCATCATCGTTGTTCGTTCTAACAATAGTTTATATAGCCTAGAAAATAAGCGTGCAGAATTGTCTCTATCAAGACACCTAACTTTGAATGTGGAGAGAGAATCTGGGGACCGTTTTCTCTTACAGGAGTTGTTAATAAACTTTTTACTGGAACAAATATCTCTTTGCTTGAATTACTTTTGTAAGAAATTTTATTTCTTTTACGGATTTGGTTGCATTTTACACAGACATGGCATGCAGTATATACATTCATTGTCCAGCAGATAAATGTAAATCACAAAGTGCAAAAAAAGAAAAAGAAATCACTCCTAAGGTTAGAAGAAATGTGGTTTTGGGCTGGAAAGTAACACATTTTGTCTCAACTATCCACATATTCTATTTCTGTTTCTTACCTAATTTCCCTCATTTCCAAAGATGAATACTTTTCTAGATATCTGATCCATTCAATCCAAAGCATTACAAATAAACTCACTGATCTTTTAATACCTACAGTATAATCATAAAATTGACATTATGATGAATTGTGTTATATTTTTACTTTATCACGTCTCAGTTATATTATTTTAACATTCAATATCTATTTTCTGCCATGTAATAACTATGATTCCTGCTATATAAACATTTTTATATCATCTTGGTAGACTTCCACTTCAGCTTGAGATATCACTTGCAAAGTGCACTCTGAAATAATAATTCAGTACCTGGTGGATGAAATTGTATTGCAATCTGTCAGAAGCTTACATATCTGTAGCGCTGTAGCACAGTAATGCAAATTACTTCCTTTGATGTCAGTGCATTTTACTACTATCCTTTGGGTTACCTGTACCAGGGGCATACATCAAACCGCAGAAATTTCTCAATAAAAGCTTACATGAAGCTTATTTCTCAGTGTGTGTACTTTGAAAACACATTCTAGAATACTGAATATTGCTTAAAGTGGATGTAAACCCTCACGTATACCCAGTGAAGTGAACAGCCTTGATACACAGAGATGAAATAATTCTACCTACATAAGTCTTACATGTATATCTGCTGTCTTCAGTTTTATATATTGTTTAGAAAGTGCAGATCTTGTTACAGATTTTCTTTCTGTTCAGCACTTAGTGTGAAGTCTGGGCATACAGCCAAGACAGCTGATTGGACGAAAGGCACACACCCCCTCTCCTCATAGGCAGAACTGTTTCGTGAATAGTTTAGCTGCCTGCTAATCTATTTATAGTAACCTCCCACGACACAAAAATGAAGGCTGGTTTTCTCACATGTGTCAGAGAACTTGTCAGAAGTTATCATGCTGAAAAGTCGGAAAAAGTCGGAAAAAGCCACGGGACTTGAAGAAAGATAAGAAAACACTGCCGATTTATGTGCCTAGCTCAAATTTCATGAATCGGGTTTACATCCACTTTAAATAGTACCAAAACCATGTCCTTCCTTGTTTTGTTAAACCTACGGCAATGTGTAGTGTCCTAAAATGTAGAACTCCAATAAGAGGTGTGACATCAATCCTGATATCCTCAGACTGTCAAATGTGGTGCGAGGTCTGTGCTTTAAGACAACTGTAGTCCAAAGTATTACCACATGGCTGGTACTTTCTCATAGAAGAATTGGGAGGAATAATTAGTATGGATTGTGGTTTTTCTTACACCCCCGTGCCTTGTTCTTGTTGGTCAGTTGTTATCACATCTTTATGATCTGATTTTTCTTGCTGGTTCATCAGTTGGGGTTCTGTGATGGACAAAAAATAGTTGTAGAGAATAATGAAAACAAAAATACCAAGAGACCTGCTTAATGTCAGCTGGATTCAGCATCCATAAGCTCTTTGAAAAGAAATGTTATTAATGCAGATCTGTTAGTGGGAAAAATTTAAATAAAGATCATTCATACGCTCCTTTAACCATCCCCTAAACATCTTCTATTCATTTGTGATCATTTTATTCTTGCTCAGTTATTTTTGAACACCGTCGTAGATGTAATTACATGCCTTGCACATCGGGGCTGCTGTGCATCTCTCCTGGTGTTTTAGTGCACCTGGGAGGGATAGGTGCAGCAACCAAGTCCCTTTTCCTGCAGCCTGCTACAGTCTTGGCAGGCTGTGGCTGGATGGGGCTGAACACTGTACCAAGTGGTACCCACATTTAGGGCCTTAGACAGTCAAGGATGAATACCAAAAACACAGATCTTCTGTGTTCCAGGCATTCATCCCTGAACTCATAGGACCCTTAACCACTTGGTATAGTGCTCAACCCTATCCAGTCGCAGCCTGCCAAAGACTTTACCAGGCTGTGGGCAGCGGGGCTGGATGCTGAAATTGTCTCTCTGGGAACCCTAAAACATCAGGGGACATGCATAGCAGCTAGAGAGCCCTGTTTACAGAGGGTCTAAGGAGGAGGATGTATTTACCAGAGTATACAATGTTTTAAAATGATTTCTTAAAGACAAATTCCAGCCAGCAACAACCCCCCCCCCCCCCCCCCACACACACACAAACACACACTAATCTCCACTACTTCAAGCTAAAAACAAAATATAAATGACCCAAATACTCACTATGGTCATGTGATGTGCTTGAACCCTAATCTTCTCTCTTTTGGGGCTGCAAAGTGGGAGGGTATTTTTTTCACATTACTGCCAGAGGATGTGAACCTTACCATTGGCTGACTATTGGGGGGGGGGGGGGGGCTCCTCACAAGTCCTGAAGACTCCAGCGGTGTTATATTGGTTTCATGGTAAGGGGCAGTGACAAGTCTGGTTAGTGGCAGGCCCGGGCTACAACACTGGATCACTAGCAGAAGAGGTGCTGAGGAGGGTCACGTGATGGGAAGCTCATTTAATCACTTGCCAAAAGACATATGTATTAAAATGCCCTGGTCAGCAAGTGGTTATGCCAGGAGAATGTCTGGTATCATTCTTTTCAGCCGGCGATTGGCTTGTTTGTAAAAGTGAGAAATGAGACAGATCGTGCTCCAGGTGAGTAAAATAATCCACCATAAAAGGAAAGGCTGGGTGCTACCTCTGGCTTGCAACCGTGAACATGTAGACCAAGTGAGAAAAATTTTCTGCACACCAACATCCGTCCAACAGGTTTATTGAAAGACTAACACCAGGACTAACACAACGGACAAAAGGGTGACGATGTTTCACACATACATTGTGCTTCTTCAAAACCGGATCACTTTTTCAGCACTCCAAAGATCCCCCTCCTCCCGCTGCTGCCTGTGGTGTTGCCTGGACTCTCCCAGAGGAAATGGAGGCGCATCCATTTCTCCATCTCCTTTGTGACAAATGATCCCAGAAGCAAAGAGGATTTAGCCACTTCTGGTTTCAGAGCTGTTATTCTCTGTCTGTTGTGATCTATGTTTAGTTGGTTGCTTTGGAGGGCAGGGCAGACATCAGGGGTTTAATAGACTCCTGATATTTCCAAAAAGTTTACCTGTCATCTGCCCAAAGCTATCACATGGGGTATTGTTCTTCTCCTTGTGATAGCAATGAAATTAAATGAAAGAAATAGTAAAAAAAAAAAAAAAAAAAAAAAAAAAAAATTAAATAGCAAATAATAAAAAATAAACACACCCTTATCCCTCTGCACATACAGGAAATTGCAGCATTTAGGTGCGGTGCAGTGAGTGAGAGCAATAATTCTAGGGCTATAATTCATGACTTACTTTAAACTGGTAACCTGCAAAGGCTTTTAAAAGCGTCAACTATGATCAATTTTAGGTACTGTAGTTTCTCATCATTTCACAGGTGTGCACAGTTTTTTCTTGACATGGTTGGTAGCTATTTACTCAATGCAACCCCATCTTTTATATTTTGCCTAAAAATTGGGTATTATATTATATTGTGTTTGTGGGCACTAAAATTAATTATAAAAGTATTTTTTTCCTTAAACTTTGAATTTGATTAAAGCCTGCACAAATATGCTGTGACATAAAACATTGCAACAGCCACCATTTTCTTTCTCCAAGGCCTCTGTTTTCAGAAAATATATTCTGTTTGGCGGTTCTAAATAATTTTCTAGCAGAAAATGCAGATTTTAACATGTGTGCAAAAAATTAAAAAACTGCCCTGGTAGGCAAGCAGTGAAACTAATAATTGTTGGTTGTCAGTGTAGAGAACTTACCCATACTTTGTATTGGTTCTATTCTTCTCTCTGTGTCCTTCTCCAGACTGGGATCCTTTACTTCGCACATGAACTCTGACCCCTGATCTTCTGGCTGTGTTGGGGTAAACATCAGATTGGCTGCACAGCTGTATGTGTTATCTGACTGTGTCTGGTGTTCACCGAGTACTGTCTTGTATTCATTGTTATCAACAGCATCACATGGGTCTGTCCCCATCTCCTCCTTATTCGATTCAACAGTCAGATCATCAGGGAAATATCCAGAATTGTTCACTTGTATTTTGGACTCAGTGTTGAGTTTTCGGTCGGACAAATTTAGTTCTTCAATCTGTGGACCCCAAGGAAGATCTGGTGGGAATCACAATTATTAGTCCAAACAGACCAAATATTACAACAGAAACAAAGACATGTAATTACCATTTTTATCGGCTTTTAACACACACTTTTTTCCCCTGAAAATAGGGGGCAAATCGCGGGTGCGTGTTATACGCCGATTGTGTACCTTGGAAGGTAAGGAGGGGGACGAACACAGCCAGAATTCATGAGCCGTCATCTCCTGTTCGGCTCTCACTCGACTCTCACGTCACCCACACAGTCCCGTCACTGGCATTGGACCAGTGTTCTGTCTATCACAGGAGCTGGTCCAATGCCGATGGCGGAGGCGGGACTGTGTGTGTCTGTGTGACTGCCAGTGCAGAGTGAGAGTTGAACTGGAGATGACGGCTCTGTGATTTCATGCACTGTCCAGGCTGCATTGATGGTGAGGTTGCATTGAGGCTAAAAAGGGGCATTGATAAGGCTGCATGATGAGATGGGCATTGATAAGGCTGCATGATGAGATGGGCATTGATCAGGCCACATTGATCAGGCTGCATTAATCAGGCTGCATTGGTGAGATGTGCTGCAGATGGGCATTGATCAGGCTGCATGATGAGATGGGCATTGGAAAGGCTGCATGATGAGATGGGCATTGATCAGGCGACATTGATCAGGCTGCAGATGGGCACTGACCCTTATTTTAATTCAAAGTTGTTTAGTTAAAGTATTTTTACTGAAACTTCCCTCTAAAAATGTAGGTGCGTGTTATACGCCTGTGCGTGTTATACACCGATAAATACGGTATATATATCTCAAGTAATGTATGCTATCAGAGAAATTATCTGGTTGTCTGGTAGGTGCTTCACCTATTAACCTCCCAGATTGAGAAATGAAATGCTGCTTATACAGTGTATCTGGAAAGTATTCACAGCCCTTCACTTTTTTCCACATTTGTTACAACCTTATTCTAAAATAGATTCAATTAATTATTTTCCTAAAAATTCTACAAATACCCCATAATGCCAACATGAAAGAAGTTTGTTTGAAATCTTTGCAAATTTATTAAACATAAAAAAAACAAAAATCCCATGTACAGTATTCACAGCCTTTGCCACGACACTCAAAATTGAGCTCAGGTGCACCCTGTTTCCACTGATCATCCTTGAGATGTTTCTACAACTTGAATGGAGTCCACCTGTAAATTCAGTTGATTGGAAATGATTTGGAAAGGCACACACCTGTCTATATAAGTTCCCACAGTTAACAGTACATGTCAGAGCACAAACCAAGCCATGAATTTCAAGGAATTGGCTGTAGACCTCCGAGACAGGATTGTATCGAGGCACAGATCTGGGGAAGGGTGCAGAAAAATTTCTGCAGCATTGAAGGTCCCAATGAGCACAGTGGCCTCCATCAGCTGTAAATGAAAGAAATTCAGCCAAACTGAGTGATCAGGGAAGAAGGGCCTTGATCAGGAAGGTGACCAAGAGCCTGATGGTCACTCTGACAAAGCTCCAGCGTTTTTCTGTGGAGAGAGGAGAAACTTCCAGAAGAAGAACCACCTCTGCAGCACTCCACCAATCAGGCCTGTATCGTAGAGTGGCCAGACGGAAGCCACTACTCATTAAAAGGCACATGACAGCCCATCTGGAGTTTGCCAAAAGGGCACCTGAAGGAGTCTCAGACCATGAGAAACAAAATTCTCTGGTTTAATAAAACAAAGATTGGCCTGAATGGCATCATGTCTGGAGGAAACCATGCACTGCTCATCACCTGGCCAATACCATCCCTACTGTGAAGCATGGTGGTGGCAGCATCATGCTGTGGGGATGTTTTTCATCGGCAGGAACTGGGAGACTAGTCAGGATCGAGGGAAAGATTAATGCAGGAATGTACAGAGACATCCTTGATGAAAACCTGCTCCAGAGCGCTCTGGACCTCAGACTGGGGCGAAGGTTCATCTTCCGATAGGACAACAATGCTAAGCACACAGCCAAGAGAACAAAGGAGTGGCTACGGGACAACTCTGTGAATGTCCTTGAGTGGCCCAGCCAGAGCCCAGACTTGAACCCGATTGAACATCTCTGGAGAGATCTGAAAGTGGCTGTGCACCGACCCTCCCCATCCAACCTGATGGAGCTTGAGAGGTTCTGCAAAGAAGAATGGGAGAAACTGCCCAAAAATAGGATTGCCAGGCTTGTAGCATTATATTCAAAAAGACTTGAGGCTGTAATTGGTGCCAATTTGCCAAAGGTGTTTCAACAAAGTATTGAGCAAAGGCTGTGAATACTTATGTACATGGGATTTGTTTATTTTTAATAAATTTGCTAAGATTTCAAACAAACTTCTTTCTTGTTGTCATTATGGGGTATTGTTAGTAGAATTTTGAGAACAATTATTAATTTAGTCCATTTTAGAATAAGGCTGTAACATAACAAAAGGTGGAAAAACTGAAGCGCTGTGAATACTTTCTGGATGCACTGTACGTGTAGGAAGGAGGGGGTATCTCTTTTTAGGTTAATTAATTTTGCTATGTCTCAAATTTTACTATATGCAAAAGGACTTACCCCTCCTGAGACTCAGTTTGCATATAGAATATGGCAACTTGCTGACTTGAGTAGATTCACAGGCTGTTTAACTCATTGGGAAGCCTCAGACGTAGATTCCAGCACATACAGAGCATGTTAATCTGGCTTATTTTGAAGGTCAAAAGATAAATGTTCACCGTTTTACCTCTTCATGCCCGCGCTTTAGCCGGAAGATGGCTACAGTACGGGCCAAAATTGCCATAAGGGCATCCATGTACGTCGTCCCGTGAATTAGCTGCCTGCACGTCCCCTGTGGGTGTTAGTGTATTGCAGCTGGGCACATACAGAGGACTTATTTTGATGGGCAAAAAAAAAAGACAAATGTTCTTGAAATTTTCTTTATTCTATATGGGGGAGATTTGTACTACTCTAGACCCATAGTGCTGGGAGTGGTTAGCGTGGGGCTGTACTAAGAGAAACAGAAGGGGGATACACAGGGACATACAAAAAAAAATAATAAAACATGACAAACACAGTGGGGTTGATTTACTAAAACTGCAGCGTGATCCCAGTGTGCAGCCTGTGGACCGCCTGTGAGCCTGAAGACTTTATCTGTCTCCTTAAGCCCTGTACACACGCTCAGTTTTCCCAGTGGTAAAAAGTCTGCTGGGAAAACCGAGGGGAAAGCCGAGAACCCATCAGGAAAACTGCCATGAGAGCTTTGGCCTGGAATCCCGGCTGTGTGTATGCTCCATCGGCACTGCATCGCAGCGTTTCCCATAGGAAAGTATTAGTAAATCTGGCGGGAAAAAAAATGGTGGGAATCCTGACGGGAAAATAGAGAGCAGGTTCTCTATTTTCCCGCCGGGATTCCCAGCTGTTTTCCTACCAGGGAAACTGCGAGGAAGCATACACACGTCCGGTTTTCCTGGCCAAAAGCTCTCTTGGCAGTTTTCCTGGCAGGAAAACCGGTCGTGTGTACAGGGCTTGACTCTCCTTCCATTTGTATCTCTGATTGGACTCATTGGAATACTATTGTTTTTATCATTTTGTTTGGCAATGTGCTATGCCTCCATGCCCAGGCATTGTAAGTACCGTATATACTCGAGTATAAGCAGACCCGAATATAAGCCGAGGCACCTAATTTTACCACAAAGAAATGGGAAAACTTATTGACTCGAGTATAAGCCTAGGGTGTCCATCTGCATGTATCACTGTGCCTCACTTTGCCTCACTGTGCCCATGCCTCACTGTGCCCATACCTTACTGTGCCCATGCCTCACTGTGTCCATGACTAGACTGACGTTTAACATGGGAGTCTATGAAAGGGGTGCCCGGGTTTGAGAAATCGGTTCTCCCCGGCCATAGGTCCCCTGGACAACAAACGTTGCACACTTATAGAGGGAGAGTGCGGCTACATGTATGCTAAGTTTGGGGTCCAGGGGACTTACGGTCAGGCGGTACCGGATCCCCAAAGTTCTGGAGATCAGGCGCAAAAGGTGACTCGAGTATAAGCCGAGGGGGGCATTTTCAGCACAAAAAAATGTGCTGAAAAACTCGGCTTATACTCGAATATATACGGTATATATGTTACATCCCTTTCCTGTTTGCTATGGTCATGTTCTGATCAATTTTTGATGATGGACGCTCTAATGTCTGTTTTGTTTTATAGAGTTTATTTACTAGAATTGTTTAAACCATCCCTGAAGAAAGACCATAAAGGACTCTGAAACGCGTCAGTGATTGGTTTTGCTCTAATTTCCACCGTGCTATTGGGTGGTTCTTCTTTGCCTTGTGGCCTTAGACCACTCATCATTCCCCGGGACTGTCACGTCATATGGGGGCGGAGTCACCGGGTGGCATCACTCGGTGACCACGCCCATGCCTATATAAGTGAATGCGCTCCGCGCAAACGGCATTACAGCCGGAGACAGCGACGAGTCAACATCTCCAGGAGAGAAGAGGGAAGAAGGCGACGAAGAAGACCGGGCCCCCGCTAGTAAAAGAGCTGGAAGAAGATAGCAGAGGCCCGACAGAAGGAAGAAATAACTGGAGAGCGAGAGAAGAACCGGAGAGTGCGGAGACGACACCGGAGACCCCCGAAGTCGGAAGAGGCCCCCGAAGTTGGAAGAAGACCCCCGAAGTCGGAAGAAGACCCCCGGAGCTGCCTAATAAATTAATTTAAAAACCTGTGTAGTGTTTTTATTGACATTTTTTTTCCACCAGGTAAATGGGTAGGGGTACGATGTACCCCATACTCATTCACATAGGGTGGGGGGCCGGGATCTGGGGGCCCTCTTATTAAAAGGGACTCCCGGATTCCAATAAGCCTTCCGCCCGCAGACCCCGACAACCAATGTCCAGGGTTGTCGGGAAGAGGCCCGGTCCTCATCAACATGGGGGCAGGGTGCTTTGGGGTGGGGGGCCGCAGGGCACCCCCCTGCCCCAAAGCACCCACCCCCCCATGTTGAGGGCATGCGGCCTGGTACGGTTCAGGAGGGGGGGCGCTCGCTCGTCCCCACTCCCCCACCCCCTTTCCTGAGCAGCCGAGCCGCGTGCTCGGATAAGGGTCTGCTATGGATTTTGGGGGGACCCCCACAACGTTTTTTTTCGGCGTAGGGGTTCCCGTTAAAGTCCATTCCAGACCTAAGGGCCTGGTATGCTCCTGGAGCGGAACCCATGAGTTCCCCCTCATGATAACAGCGGCGAGACTTCCCTCTCCTCTCCCAGGTCGGCAAGTCTGCAGCTAAAAACACAAAGGAACTGCTAAACGACTGATTGTAAACTTGGCAAAGACTCCGAGCTCAAAAACACAACGCACAAGTGTGAACCCAGCCTGAGGGTAGAATCTCTTCAGAGTCAGAGTACATGTCACCTCTCCTGAATCACTGAGGGAGAATCTCACAGGTTCTATCTCCTGTGGAGCCACTAGACATAAATACAAGTCAGATTACACTGTCAAATTTATTATCAAATACAATACCACAGTGTGTATTAAAGTGGTTGTAAACCTCTGAAATTAATAATGAACAAAGCATTTCCTTCCTCTATCTAAAGCACCTAGTATGATTTCTATCTCCTCTCTCGTTTCTCTTATATATCCAAGAGTCACTTCTGACAGTCTATGCTGACACCAGGCAATCCCTGAAGATGGCTTGAACCCCCCCCCCCAGCACACAGCAGGTGATTGACAGCCTCAGCTGTGTATGTTTGAGACTGTGTAGAGGGGGTGTGTCCATTCCCTCCACTCAGGTCTCAGATTACACTCAACTCTGCTCTATGCTGTGCAGTGTGTGACATCAGATCCCTGCCCCCTGCCTTCTGCAGCTGAGAAATGCTGTGTAAGATAAGAGAGAGAGCTTCAGATAAACAGGTACACCTTATGTAGGAGGATTTGTTTCATCTCTGTTTATCACCTGGGGCTATTCACTTCACTGGGTATATGTAAGAGTTTACAAACATGAAGTTAAAGTTATATGTAAAGCGCTGTGAAACTGTTGGTGCTATATAAATCCTGTATAGTAATAATAATGTATAACAAATATATAACAAGTCTTGCCAATCGCCAGGGTTCACGTTATAATTTCACCTTAAAAATAACAGCTGCAGACTACATTATTAGGATACTTTCTCTTACTGTCACTGGAAATGATTTTTAAATTTTAGGTGAACGTGTCTATTCCATCAATATGTTGTAACATCCTAATAGTTGTGGGTTGTCAGTGTAGAGAACTTACCTGTAATTTGTAGGGATCCTATTCTTCTCTCTATGGACTGCTCTGTATCGGGGTGCTGCGCTCTGCAGATGAACTCTGACCCCTGATCTTCTGGCAGTGTCGGGGTGAACAGCAGACTGGCTGTACAGCTGTATGTCTTATCTGACTGTCTCTGATGTTCACTGATTTCACTCTTGTATTTATCGTTATCAACAACAAGAAATCTGTCTGTCCCCATCTCCTCCTTATACCATTCCACAGTCAGATCATCTGGGAAATATCCAGAGATTTTCGCTTGTATTTTGGACTCGGTGTTGGGTTTGAGGTCAGATGAATTTAGTTCTTCAATTTGTGGACGCCAAGGAAGATCTGGAAGGTAATCAAAATTATAAGTCCAAATAAATCAAATATAATAACAGAAACAAAGACGTAATTATATATATCTCAAGTAATGTATGCTGTCAGAGAAATTATCTGTTTGTCCGGTAGGTGCTTCTACTATTAACCTCTGAGAATGAGAAATTAAATGCTGCCTATATGTGTAAGAAGGTGGGGGAGGGGGTATCCCAACTCGTTTTAGATGAATACATTTAGCTATGTCTCAAATTTCAATATATGTGTAGCGGGTAGGTACCTTTCAGTATGTTTGATTCTGGTGGAGACATCAGTGATGTCTAGTTCCCTGCGGCCCAGCAGGTGGCGCTGTCACTTTGGGCCGGGGTTGAACCATCACTGGAGTGCCGTACCCTTTGTGGCCTCTCGCAGCGGTTGTACGGCGGGGCGGAGAACCCGCTTTGCTCGCTGGGAGCGGCTATAAAGGGGGTGGACATCTTCACCACGAGGTTCGAGTCCCAGGCACCTTTAGCCTGAGGGCTGCTGTCCAGCGGTCGGTGTCAAGGCGGCCTAGGCCTGGACACGTGGAGTTCGGGAGTCACCCCAGACACCCTCAGTCTGAGGTGGGGTACATCATTCAGGCCTGGGGCCCAGCTTCTTCCACTGGGACCTGCCCGGGAGGAATCGTCCTAAGGCACCCACAGAATCGGGTGCCTGAATCCAGGCGTAAGGGACTGCGCAGGTGACCTTCCCATGGATCTGGTGCAGCATATTGCCAGTGCCGGGACAGGGCCTCCGGAGACTGTCGGGATGGATGTCCTCGCCAAACAGGGGCCACATTCACACGGAAGGTGGCCCATGTTCTAAGGTCAGTGGCAGTGACCGTTACATTCAGGCCCGTGGCAGGGGCCGCAACAGTTCACCCGGTAGGTGGAAGCTACCAACTTCACGGTCGGTGTCAGAGACCGTGCGCCAGGTCTATTCGCACGCAAAGAGGAATAGGAGAGTTCATTGTGCCTGGGCCTGCTCGTATCCACACCCCCTGTCTGTTTGTTATGGAAGTTCAACTGATTACGTTCATTCTGGTACTGAAGAAATAAAAGAGTGTTGGACTTTTAATGGTGTGGGGCTCTATTACTGGCAGACACATCTCCACGGAAGAAGCAGAGGCTCCGTATGCAGAATGCAGACCCAAAGGTAATCTAAAGAGACTTTGCTCAAACCTCACATACATGCAAGGTGAGAGTTTGGCGTAGTGTCCTGCACTCTCTCCTCCAGGGTACCCCTAGACAACAGCCAAATACAAACGATACAAGAGAGAGAGAGTTAGGCCGCTACACATGCAAAAGACATACCCCTCCTGAGACTCAGTTTGCATATAGAATATGGCAACTTGCTGACTTGAGTAGATTCACGGGCAGTTTAACTCATTGGGAAGGCTCAGTAGTAGAATCCAGCACATACAGAGGATGTTAATCTGGCTTATTTTGAAGGTCAAAAGACAAATGTTCACCGTTTAACCTCTTCCTGCCCACGCTATAGCCGAAAGATGGCTTCAGCGCGGGCCAAAATTGCCGGGAGGACGTCCATGTACATCGTCCCGTGCATGAGCTGCCGCGCGCCCCCCTTGGGTGTTATTGTATTGCAGCTGGGCACATACAGAGGACTTATTTTGATGGGCAAAAAAAAAGACAAATGTTCTTGACATTTTCTTTATTCTATGTAGGTGAGAATTGTACTACTTTAGACCAATAGTGCTGGGAGTGGTTAGCGTGGGGCTGTACTAAGAGAAACAGGAGGGGGATACACGGGGACATACAGAAACAAATAATAAAACAGGACAAACACAGTGGGGTTTATTTACTAAAACTGCAGAGTAATCCCAGTGTGCACCCTGTGGACCGCCTGTGAGCCTGAAGACTTTATCTGTCTCCTTACTCTCCTTCCATTTTTATCTGATTGGACTCATTGGAATACTATTGTTTTTATCATTTTGTTTGGCTATGTGCTATGCCTCCATGCCCAGGCATTGTAAGTATATGTTACATCCCTCTCCTGTTTGCTATGGTCATGTTCTGATTAATAATTGATGATGGACGCTCTAATGTGTGTTTTGTTTTATAGACTGTATTTACTACAATTGTTAAAACCTTCCCTGAAGAAGGAACATAAACGACTGAAACACGTCAGTGATTGGTTTTGCTCTAATTTCCACCGTGCTATCGGGTGGTTCTTTTTTGCCTTGTGGCCTTAGACCGCTCTTCATTTGATGTGCATTTGCATATGTACCATTTTAAAAAAATTTACATTTTGATACCAATATATACTTTATAATATACTCTGTTTAGTTTACGTCCGTACATTCCTTGAGCCTATAAAGTCCCATTTTTTAGGGGAGTCCTTTCTCCAAACTATACCAGGGATGTGGCCCTAATTTAGCAGATCTTTCAACCTCTCCCTTTTAGATATTCTACAGAGTGCACCCAAGATGGCGGCCCCAACAGCAGATAAAGTGCTTTGAGTCCCTAAGAAGAATAGTGATGTAGAAGTTTAAATTATTTCTAATACAAACTCAACATTTTCTGGTCCAGTTATAAACAGGTATTATATAACTGAACAGGGATAGTAGTAAACTTATTTCAGGTGAACCCAGTCTCCATTATTAGAAAGTTGTCAGTAACAATTGATATAATCTGCAGTATTCATGTATTACCTGATCTCCTTAGTACGATCCTCTGAGGATGTCTCACTGATTGATGTTCCCAGATCACATAGACAGGAAAGCTGAGAGGCTGGGGCAATGTGCACACACTGGTAACATCAAATGTTTCACCATCCGCAGACTTTGCCGGTTTGCCATCAGACTTTAGCCCAGTTTGTTGTTCTGTGTTCCAAGTGATGGTAATATCCTGAGGGTAGAATCTCTTCAGAGTCAGGGAACATCTCACCTCTCCTGATTCACTGAGGGAGAATCTCACAGGTTCTATCTCCTGTGGAGCCACTAGACATAAATACAAGTCAGATTACACTGTCAATTTTATTATCAAATACAATACCACAGTGTGTATTAAAGTGGTTGTAAATCTCTGAAATTAATATTGAACAAAGCATTTCCTTCCTCTATCTAAAACACCTAATATGATTTCTATCTCCTCTCTTGTTTCTTTTCTATATGTAAGAGTCACTTCTGACAGTCTATGTTGACACCAGGCAATGCCTGAAGACGGCCTGACCCCCCCCCCCCCCAGCACACAGCAGGTGATTGACAGCCTCAGCTGTGTAGGTTTGAGACTGTGTAGAGTAGGTGTGTCCATTCCCTCCATTCAGGTCTCAGATTACACTCAACTCTGCTCTATGCTGTGCAGTGTGTTACATCAGATACCCGCCCCCCTGCCTTCTGCAGCTGAGAAATGCTGTGTAAGATGAGAGAGAGAGAACCAGATAAACAGGTACAACTTATGTAGGGGGATTTGTTTAATCTCTGTTTATCACCTGAGGCTATTCACTTCACTGGGTATATGTAAGAGTTTACAAACATGAAGTTAAAGTTATATGTAAAGCGCTGAGCAACTGTTGGCGCTATATAAATCCTGTATAGTAATAATAATGTATAACAAATATATAACAAGTCTTGCCAATCGCCTGGGTTTACGTTATAATTTCACCTTAATAATAGCAGCTGCAGACTACATTATTAGGATACTTTCTCTTACTGTCACTTGAAATGATTTTTAAATTTTACGTGAACGTGTCCATTCCATCAATATATTGTAACATCCTAATAGTTGTGGGTTGTCAGTGTAGAGAACTTACCTGTAATTTGTAGGGATCCTATTCTTCTCTCTATGGTCTGCTCTGTATCGGGGTGCTGCGCTCTGCAGATGAACTCTGACCCCTGATCTTCTGGCAGTGTTGGGGTGAACAGCAGACTGGCTGTACAGCTGTATGTCTTATCTGACTGTCTCTGGTGTTCACTGTTTACAGTTCTGTATTTATTTTTATCAACAGCATCAAATCTGTCTTCCCCCATCTTCTTCATATTCCATTCCACAGTCAGATCATCCGGGAAATATCCAGAGATTTTCGCTTGTATTTTGGACTCGGTGTTGGGTTTGAGGTCAGATGAATTTAGTTCTTCAATTTGTGGACGCCAAGGAAGATCTGGAAGGTAATCAAAATTATAAGTCCAAATAAATCAAATATTATAATAACAGAAACAAAGACATGTATTTATATATATCTCAAGTAATGTATGCTGCCAGAGAAATTATCTGTTTGTCCGGTCGGTGCTTCTACTATTAACCTCTGAGAATGAGAAATTAAATGCTGCCTATATGTGTAAGAAGGTGGGGGAGGGGGTATCCCAACTCTTTAGATTAATACATTTAGCTATGTCTCAAATTTCAATATATGCAAAAGACATACCCCTCCTGAGTCTCAGTTTCCATTTAGAATATGGCAACTTGCTGACTTGAGTAGATTCACGGGCAGTTTAACTCATTGGGAAGGCTCAGTAGTAGAATCCAGCACATACAGAGGATGTAAATCTGGCTTATTTTGAAGGTCAAAAGACAAATGTTCACCGTTTAACCTCTTCCTGCCCACGCTATAGCCGAAAGATGGCTTCAGCGCGGGCCAAAATTGCCGGGAGGACGTCCATGTACATCGTCCCGTGCATGAGCTGCCGCGCGCCCCCCGTGGGTGTTATTGTTTTGCAGCTGGGCATATACAGAGGACTTAATTTGATGGGCAAAAAAAAAAAGACAAATGTTCTTGACATTTTCTTTATTCTATGTAGGTGAGAATTGTACTACTTTAGACCCATAGTGCTGGGAGTGGTTAGCGTGGGGCTGTACTAAGAGAAACAGAAGGGGGATACACGGGGACATACAGAAACAAATAATAAAACAGGACAAACACAGTGGGGTTGATTTACTAAAAAACTGCAGAGTGATCCCAGTGTGCAGCCTGTGGACCGCCTGTGAGCCTGAAGACTTTATCTGTCTCCTTACTCTCCTTCCATTTTTATCTGATTGGACTCATTGGAATACTATTGTTTTTATCATTTTGTTTGGCTATGTGCTATGCCTCCATGCCCAGGCATTGTAAGTATATGTTACATCCCTTTCCTGTTTGCTATGGTCATGTTCTGATAAATTTTTGATGATGGACGCTCTAATGTGTGTTTTGTTTTATAGACTGTATTTACTACAATTGTTAAAACCTTCCCTGAAGAAGGAACATAAAGGACTCTGAAACACGTCAGTGATGGGTTTTGCTCTAATTTCCACCATGCTATTGGGTGGTTCTTTTTTGCCTTGTGGCCTTAGACCGCTCTTCATTTGATGTGCATTTGCATATGTACCATTTTAAATTTTTTTACATTTTGATACCAATATATACTTTATAATATACTCTGTTTAGTTTACGTCCGTACATTCCTTGAGCCTATAAAGTCCCATTTTTTTAGGGGAGTCCTTTCTCCAAACTATACCAGGGATGTGGCCCTAATTTAGCAGATCTTTCAACCTCTCCCTTTTAGATATTCTACAGAGTGCACCCAAGATGGCGGCCCCAACAGCAGATAAAGTGCTTTGAGTCCCCAAGAAGAATAGTGATGTAGAAGTTTAAATTATTTCTAATACAAACTCAACATTTTCTGGTCCAGTTATAAACTGGTATTATATAACTGAACAGGGATAGTAGTAAACTTATTTCAGGTGAACCCAGTCTCCATTATTAGAAAGTTGTCAGTAACAATTGATATAATCTGCAGTATTCATGTATTACCTGATCTCCTTAGTACGATCCTCTGAGGATGTCTCACTGATTGATGTTCCCAGATCACATAGACAGGAAAGCTGAGAGGCTGGGGCAATGTGCACACACTGGTAACATCAAATGTTTCACCATCCGCAGACTTTGCCGGTTGGCCATCAGACTTTAGCCCAGTTTGTTGTTCTGTGTTCCAAGTGATGGTAATATCCTGAGGGTAGAATCTCTTCAGAGTCAGGGAACATCTCACCTCTCCTGATTCACTGAGGGAGAATCTCACAGGTTCTATCTCCTGTGGAGCCACTAGACATAAATACAAGTCAGATTACACTGTCAATTTTATTATCAAATACAATACCACAGTGTGTATTAAAGTGGTTGTACACCTCTGGAATTAATAATGAACAAAGCATTTCCTTCCTCTATCTAAAGCACCTAGTATGATTTCTATCTCCTCTCTCATTCCTTTTCTATATGCAAGAGTCACTTCTGACAGTCTATGTTGACACCAGGCAATGCCTGAAGATGGCCTGACCCCCCCCCCCTCCCAGCACACAGCAGGTGATTGACAGCCTCAGCTGTGTATGTTTGAGACTGTGTAGAGGGGGTGTGTCCATTCCCTCCACTCAGGTCTCAAATGACACTCAACTCTGCTCTATGCTGTGCAGTGTGTGACATCAGATCCCTGCCCCCTGCCTTCTGCAGCTGAGAAATGCTGTGTAAGATGAGAGAGAGAGCTTCAGATAAATTGTACCTGTTTATGTAGGGGGATTTATTTAATCTCTGTTTATAACCTGAGGCCAGTCACTTCACTGGGTATATGTAAGAGTTTACAAACATGAAGTTAAAGTTATATGTAAAGCGCTGAGCAACTGTTGGTGCTATATAAATCCTGTATAGTAATAATAATGTATAACAAATATATAACAGGTCTTGCCAATTGCCTGGGTTCACGTTATAATTTCACCTTAATAATAGCAGCTGCAGACTACATTATTAGGATACTTTCTCTTACTGTCACTTGAAATTATTTTAAAATTTTACGTGAACGTGTCTATTCCATCAATATATTGTAACATCCTAATAGTTGTGGGTTGTCAGTGTAGAGAACTTACCTGTAATTTGTAGGGATCCTATTCTTCTCTCTATGGTCTGCTCTGTATCGGGGTGCTGCGCTCTGCAGATGAACTCTGACCCCTGATCTTCTGGCAGTGTTGGGGTGAACAGCAGACTGGCTGTACAGCTGTATGTATTATCTGACTGTCTCCGGTGTTCAATGACTTCACTCTTGTATTTATCATTATCAACAGCAACAAATGTGTCTGTCCCCATTTTCTTCATATTCCATTCCACAGTCAGATCCTCAGGGAAATATCCAGAGATTTTTACTTGTATTTTGGACTCGGTGTTGGGTTTGAGGTCAGGTGAATTTAGTTCTTCAATTTGTGGACGCCAAGGAAGATCTGGAAGGTAATCAAAATTATAAGTCCAAATAAACCAAATATTATAATAACAGAAACAAGGACATGTAATTATATATCTCTCAAGTAATGTATGCTGTCAGAGAAATTATCTGTTTTTCCGGTAGGTGCTTCTACTATTAACCTCTCAGAATGCTGCCTATATGTGTAAGAAGGTGGGGGAGGGGGTATCCCAACTCTTTTTAGGTTAATACATTTTGCTATGTCTCAAATTTCAATATATGCAACTTGCTGACTTGAGTAGGTTCACAGGTAGTTTAACTTATTGGGAAGGCTCAGTAGTAGAATCCAGCACATACAGAGCATGTTAATCTGGTTTATTTTGAAGGTCAAAAGATAAATGTTCACCGTTTAACCTCTTCCTGATGAAAGATGGCTACAGCACAAAATTGCCAGGAGGGCGTTCATGTATGTCATCCCGTGCATGAACTGCCTGCGCACCCCCTGTGGGCACGGGCGGCACGCTCTGTGACCAGCAAATCCATGGGCCCAATCCCGGCCTTTTACCATGTGATCAGCTGTCAGCCAATGACAGCTGATCACGTGATGTAAACAGAAGTCGGTAATCGTTTTTTTTTTTCCATCACATTCATAGCGAGTAGAAAAAAAAAAGAAGCATATTACCGGCTTGTGTAAACGGGACTTCAGTCCGGCACACGGACACCCACTGCTGCTAAGAAGTGCCCACCAGTGCCACTTACCAGTGCATATTAGTACTGCTAAGCAGTGCCACCTACCAATGACTATCAGTGCCTCATCATCAGTGCCACCTATCAGTGTTGCCTATCAGTGCCACCTACCAGTGCCCTTCAGTGCCACCTATCAGTGCCCTTCAGTTTCACCTATCAGGATGTACTGATGAGGCTGCACTGATAAGTGCCCATCAGTGCCACAATTTCAGTGCCTATCAGTGCAGCCTATCAGTACAGCCTCATCAGTGCACATCAATGAAGGAGAAAAATTACCTGTTTGCAAATTTTTATAACAAACTATAAAAACTGTTTTTCTTGTTATTTTTTCAAAATTTTCTGTATTTTTTTGTTTGTTTAGCAAAAAAATTAAAACCCAGTAGTTATTAAATACCACCAAAAGAAAGCTCTGTTTGTGTGAATTTTTTTTAATAATTTTTATATGGGTACAGTGTCGCACTACCGCGCAATTGTCATTCAGTGTGACAGCGATGAAAGCTGAAAATTGGCCTGGGCCGGAAGGGGGGAAAAGTGGGCAGTATTAAAGTGATTAAAAAAAACAAACACAAGTGTTCTTGAAATTTTCTTTTAATCTATATGGGTGAGAACTGTACTACTCTACACCCATAGTGCTGGGAGTGGCTAATGTGCGGCTGTACTAAGAGAAACAGAAGGGGGATATACGGGGACATACAAAAACAAATAAATAAAACAGGACAAACACAGTGGGGTTGATTTACTAAAACTGGAGAGTGCAAAATCTGGTGCATCTCCCCTGTGAGTTCATGTACAATAAATGTCCCAGCTTTAATTAGATGGAGTTTGATTGGTCTAGCCCGGTACACACATTGGACAGAGCCAGAAAACACTAAGGGGATGATTTACTAAAACTGAAGAGTACAAAATCGGGTGCAGCTCTGCATAGAAACCAATCAGATTCCATTTTTTTTGTCAAAGCTTAACTGAACAATCTGAAGTTAGAAGTTAATTGGCTACCATGCACAGCTGCACCAGATTTTGCACCTCTGCTTTCCAGTTTTAGTAAATAAACCCCTGAGGCCCGGTTCACACAGGGGCGACTCCGGACGCGACTTCTGGTCTCCCCGAGTTGCCCCAAGTCGCGCTATTTAAAAAAATAATTGAAGTGAATGGAGCCGTTTTTATGTACACGACTGCAGTCGCTCCGACTTCAAAAAAGGTTCCTGTACGACTTCAATCCGACTTCTAGGCGACCTGTAACCATTGATTTCAATGGAAGTCGCTCAGAAGTTGGATTCCCTGTCAACTTTCCAGGAAGAGAACACATTTTTCAGGCAAACCTCTCCCTCCCCCCTCCTCCCACAGAGCTGATTCTTGTTATATTGGCCACTGGAATGTCTCCTGTCCTGGAAGCGACTTCAAGTCGTGTTGTAAATCACCACAAGTCACGCTGAGGTCACCCTGTGATTCATTCTCAAGTTGTGTCTGAGTTGCCTCCCAAAGTCGCGCTGGAAGTCGTGTTGCCCCCGTGTAAACCGAGCCTGACTCACCTACAAAATCCTGGACTGATGAGCATCTATAAACACAGGGGACCTCTGATGAGCGTTAGAATATGTTATGTAGGGAGTTACATGTGTTCACATACTGTGATCTGACATGCTAACAGATGGCACAGGTGACGTATTCCATGTTCTGACACAATGACATGTACTAGCAATGCTGACATAGTGACGTGTAGTGACGGTGATGGCTTCTTGATTTATTACCAACGTTGTCACTGCTGTGTTTAGACACTGAGGAGCTTCATATAATTTAGATCTGGTTAGTGTGGGGCTGTACTAAGAGAAACAGAAGGGGGATACACAGGGACATACAAAAACAAATAATAAAACAGGTCAAACACAATGGGGTTTATTTACTAAAACTGGAGAGTGCAAAATCTGGTGCAGCTGGGCATGGTGGCCAATCAGCTTCTAACGTCAGCTTGTTCAGTTAAGCATTGAGAAAAAAAACTGGAAGCTGATTGGTTTCTACGCAGAGCTGCACCAGATTTTGCACTCTCCAGTTTTAGTAAATCAACCCCAATGAGTTCATGTACAGTAAATGTCCCAGTTATAATGATATGTAGTTTGATTAGTCTATTGTCTGTTACACACATTGGACAGAGCCAGAAAACACTAAGGGGCAGATTTATCAAAACTGAAGAGCACAAAATCTGGTGCAGCTCTGTACTGTATAGAAACCAATCAGCTTCCAGTTTTTTTTTTTGTCAAACCTAAATTCAACAAGCTGAAGTTAGAAGCTGATTGGCTACTATGCAGAGCTGCACCAGATTTTGAACTCTCCAATTTTAGTAAATCAACCCCTAAGACCCCTTTCACACTGGAGGTGTTTTTCAGGAGCTTTACCGCTAAAAATAGCGCCTGTAAAGCGCCTGAAAAAAGCCTCAGCTGCAATCCAAGTGTGAAAGTCCTGCAAGCAGCTTCTTTGCAGTGCTTTAGGAACGGTGTATACACCGCTCCTAAAGTGCCCCTGCCCATTGAAATCAATGGGCAGCGCTGCCAAACCGCCGGCAAAGCACCGCTGCATCGGTGCTTTGCGGGCACTTTTAACCCTTTATCAGCCGCTAGCGGGGGGTTAAAAGTGCCCCGCTAGTGGCCGAAAAGCACCGCAAAAACGACGGTAAAGCGCCGCTAAAAATAGTGGCGTTTTACCGCCAACGCCTGGGCGCTTTCAGTGTGAAAACACGCTAAGATTCACCTTTAAAATCCTGGACTGATGAGCACCTATAACACAGGGGACCTCTGATGAGCGTCAATATATGTTATCGATTAGATTGTAAGCTCTTCTGAGCAGGGCCCTCTTAATTCTCTTGTATTTTATTGTATTGTAACTATTGTCTCTAGGGCCGAAAACAACTAATCGATTAATCGACAACTAATCGATTATGAAATTAATCGATTACTATTTTCATAATCGCTTAATTGGCCAGTAATATAATGGGGTTAAAAAAAAAACTAAAATGAGTCCTTTACAGTACAAAAAGAGCAAATCGCTACTGTAAATATTACTTTCACTGTCCCACAGTAAAAAATGAACCCCTTTACAGCGATTATTTGCTCTTTTTGTACTAATTTTAGTTTTTTTAACCCCATTATGTTACTAAACATCTCAGGCCTGGGTCACACCTCTGTGTTTTTTGGTGCTTTTTGCAGAAACACACTACAGAGCGTTTACATGGGTTTCTTATGGGACACGTTCACATCCATGATTTTTTCAGCTGCTGCGTATTTGGAAAGGGCAAGGACTTTTTTTAAACGCAAAACGTTGCTATTTTGTTTTTTTGGTTCAATATACTTCAATAGAGAAGCTGCAGAAAAGTATGTAATGTGTTTTTTTCGGCAATTTGTGTGTTTTAGTCTGCCCAACAACAAATTGGCCAAAAAAAAATAATTAAAAAATGCAGCAAAATTACTTTTTTTTTTTACGGTTATTAACCGATTAATCGATTAATCGAAACAATAATCGGCCAACTAATCGATTATGAAAATAATCGTTAGTTGCAGCCCTAATTGTCTCCCTTTTATATTGTAAAGCGCTGCGTAAACTGTTGGCACTATTTATATCCTGAATAATAATAATAATATAATGATGTGTTAACATACAGTGATCTGACAAGCTAACAGATGGCACAGGTAACGTGTTCCATGTTCTGACACAGTGGGGGTATTTACTAAAGGCAAATCCACTTTGCACTACAAGTGCAAACTACAAGTGCAAAGTACACTTGAAATTGCACTGAAAGTGCACTTGGAAGTGCAGTCGCTGTAGCTCTAAAGGGACATGCAAGGAAAATAAAAAAACAGCATTTTAGCTTGCACATGATTGGATAATAAAATCAGCAGAGCTTCCCCTCATTTCAGATCTACCCCTCAGATCTACAGCGACTGCACTTCCAAGTGCACTTTCAGTGCAATTTCAAGTCCACTTTGCACCAGTGTTAATTTAGTCGACTAAAACATTTTAGTCGACAAAATGAATACTATTTTAGTCGACTAAAATACGACTAAAACGAAAACAATTGAGATGACTAAAATACGACTAAAACTAAAATGGCATTTTAGTCAAAAGACTAAGACTAAAACTAAATTGAAATTTGACTTCAAAATGTTTATACCTCAATACCATAAATAATAACGTATTTGATTCTTTACTCCAGCAGTATATAATGAGTTTGGAAATTGTAGAGAAATGTTAACAAATGCATTACAATTTAATTACACTAATTAGATTTTAGACGACCAAAATGTACTCTAAATTTTAGTCTACTAAACCGTAGGACATTTTAGTCGACTAAAACCTACTGGAGATTTAGTCGAATAAATATGACTAAAACTAAAACAATTGCAGAAGACTAAAATGGGACTAAAACTAAAATGCCATTTTAGTCCTAAGACTAAGGCCCCTTTCACACGTACGGACCGTATGTCCGCTTTTTCATCCATCCGTTTACCTATGAGATCGCGGGTGTCAGCGGATGAACATCCACTGACACCCGATCTCCTCCGTGTCCGCAATCCTCCGATTCTGCAGACGGAGGAAAATCCTATTTTTCTATCTGTCTGCAGAGCGGATCGGATGAACACGGACAGACGGTCCGTGTTCATCCGATCCCCCCATAGAGGAGAGCGGAGATCTGACAGGGCGGTCCCTGCACAGTGTGCAGGGACCGCCCTGTCATCCGCCGGCTCAGCGGAGCGATCCCAGCTGAGCAAGCGGAGGTTCACGGGGCGGATCTTCACGGATCCCTCCCGTGTGAAAGGGGCCTTAGACTAAAACTAAATCGAAATTTGCTGCCAAAATTAACACTGCTTTGCACTTGTAGTTTGCACTTGTAGTTTGCACTTGTAGTGCAAAGTGGATTTGTCTTTCATAAATAACGTCCACTGACATCTACTAGCAATGCTGACAGAGTAATGTGTAGTGACAGTGATGGCTTTTTGATTTATTACTAATGTTGTCACTGCTGTGTTTAGACATTGAGGAGCTTCATATAATTTACATATTTTCTACAATTCCGCTAATAGGCAGGTAGTGGGATCTTTGCTGTTTATAGCTTCTATTTAGGAGAGGAGAGCCTGTATATGGGGGACACTGGAGGCTGCTTCATTACTCTGGAGGGCCAACAAGCCCGGTTCCCATCAGGAACACTATCTGCATGGAGTTTTAAAGTCTATTTCACTTTAAGTTGAAAATAATATAGAAGTGCAGGACAATGGTTCAAAAGTTAGCACTTCTGCCAGAAAGCATTGGAGTCCTTGGTTCAGGTCCTGGCCAGATTTCCTCCCTCACAACAAAGATGTGCTTGTGTGTTAATGGGCTCTGCAGAGTGCACCCAAGATGGCGGCCTCAACAGCAGATAAAGTGTTTTGAGTCCCCAAGAAGAATAGTGCTGTAGAAGTTTTAATTATTTCTAATACAAACACATTTTCTGGTCCAGTTATCAACTGGTATTATACAACTGAACAGGGATAGTAGTAAACTTATTTCAGGTGAACCCAGTCTCCATTATTAGAAAGTTATCAGTAACAATTGATATAATCTGCAGTATTCATGTATTACCTGATCTCCTTAGTACGATCCCCTGAGGATGTCCCACTGATTGATGTTCCCAGATCACATAGACAGGAAAGCTGAGAGGCCGGGGCAATGTGCACACACTGGTAACATCAAATGTTTCCCCATCCTTAGACTTTGCCGGTTTGCCATCAGAATTTAGCCCAGTTTGTTGTTCTGTGTTCCAAGTGATGGTAATATCCTGAGGGTAGAATCTCTTCAGAGTCAGGGAACATCTCACCTCTCCTGATTCACTGAGGGAGAATCTCACAGGTTCTATCTCCTGTGGAGCCACTAGACATAAATACAAGTCAGATTACACTGTCAATTTTATTATCAAATACAATACCGCAGTGTGTATTAAAGTGGTTGTAAATCTCTGAAATTAATATTGAACAAAGCATTTCCTTCCTCTATTCAAAGCACCTAGTATGATTTCTATCTTCTCTCTCATTGCTTTGCTACCATGTTTCCCCGAAAGTAAGCCCGGGTCTTATATTTATTTTGGCAACAAAAGACACAGTAGGGCTTATTTTTGGGGTAGGCCTTACCATGTAATGTGCTTTCTTCCCTCCCTCTGCCTGACAGGAATCCCCAGTGTGAACTGAGTTAAAATGCTTGTAAAATCCTAGAATCCACTCTATTACAGTAGTATATAATGTATAATGTGTGTGTTTCTGTAATATAATTGTGCCAAATGCCTTAGTTATAGCACCGTTCTGCTCTTCTGTGACCCGCCAGAGCTCTCTTCCCCGCATTTATATAACAGAAACACACACATTGTACATTATATACTACTGTAATAGAGTGGATTATAGGATGTTACAAAGATTTTAAACTAGGGCTTATTTTCGGGGTAGGGCTTATATTGCAGCTCTCCTGGAAAATAACGCTAGGTCTTATTTTCGGGGAAACACAGGATATGCATGAGTCACTTCTGACAGTCTATGCCAACACCCGGCAATTCTGGAAGAGGAGCACACAGCAGGTGACTGACAGCCTCAGTCAATCCTCAGCTGTGCATGTTTGAGACTGTGTAGATTGGGTGTATCCATTCCCTCCATTCAGGTCTCAGATTACACTCAACTCTGCTCTATGCTGTGCAGTGTGTGACATCAGATTCCTGCCTTCTGCAGCTGAGAAATTCTGTGTAAAATGAGAGAGGGCTTCAAATAAACAGATACAACTTATATAGGAGGATGTGTTTCATCTCTGTGTATCACCTGATGCTATTCACCTCAGGGGGGATATGTAAGGGTTTATGAACACTAAGCTAAAGGTATATGTAAAGCATTGCGCAACTGTTGGCGCTAAATAAATCCTGTATACCGTGTTTCCCCAAAAATAAGACCGGGTCTTATATACATTTTGGCAACAAAAGACACAGTAGGGCTTATTTTCAGGGTAATTCTTATCATGTAATGTGTATTTGCCAGTTCCTATTCCACCTGATCTTCCCTCCCCCTCTCCCTCCCTGCCTGTCAGCTCAGGAGTTGTTAGCATTTAGCATTGCGAGTTAAAATGTTTGTAAAATCCTATAATCCACTCTATTACAGTATTATATAATGTACAATGTGAGTGTTTCTGTAATATAATTGTGGAAAATACCTGCGTTGCAGCGCCGGGAGGCGCTTACGTGACCTACCGGAGCTCATTATACTACAGAAACACACACATTGTACATTATTTAGTACTGTAATAGACTGGATTATAGGATTTTACAAGTCATTTAAACTAGGGCTTATTTTCGAGGTAGGGCTTTTATTTCAGCCCTCCTGGCAAATCACAGTAGGTCTTATTTTTGGGGAAACACTGTAGTAATAGTAATGTATAACAAAAATAGGAAGTGCTACTCACCCATTTAATACTAAATACAACAAAATTTCTCCCAGGGGCTTTAATGCAGCAAAAAACATCAAGTCATTACACGGGATATAAATGAGTGTTTTTTTTATTAGTCAAATGTTTAAAAAAATGCTGTTTAAAAGAGCTCTAGTATCAGTAACCCCAATTAAAGCCTAGTTCTGCCAACAAAATAAAAAATTAAAAGTCAGCAGCTACAAATAGTGCAGCTGCTGACTTTTAATATTAGGACACTTACCTGTCCAGGGCGCTCACGATGTCCTCACCCGAAGCTGATCTGACCCTCGGCTCCCGGGTGGAGGCGCCGGCATCTTCAGTAAGGGAATCAGGAAGTGAAGCCTTGCGGCTTCACAGCCTGGTTTCCTACTGCGCATGCACGAGTCGCGCTGCGTGTCCTCACTGGTCCCTGCTGTCTTCTGGGACTGGTGTGTCTCCCAGAAGACAGCGGGGGGAAAGGGGAACCAAGGAGGGGCCGGACATGGCGTAGATCGCTGCAAAATCTGCGGCAATCTATGCCCGGATGTGGGAGCAAATACCTGGATTAGACAGGTATCTGCTTCCTCATGAATGGTGCCAAATGTGACACCGGAAGGGGGAGGAACCGGAAAAGCGGAAGTTCAATTTTTGGGTGGAACTCCGCTTTAATACAATTAATGATGTCCATAAACAACGCAGGTTGATAGATCGGAATTTCCAAAAACAGATTCCTGCTTAGCAGACCAAACGTGTTTCGATTACACAAACAAATCTTTCAATGGGGGATTCAGACATCTTACAAAATGAGGGGATTGAACACCAACCAGAGCAAACTGAAGCTAAAAATTCAGAACCGTTTCCTGGCTAACATAATCGTGAAGGCAGAATGGTGGCCCATTCACGGTTCACAAGAGACCACGTGTGAGCATACCATGAGGACACAGGAGGCAAGGTACATCAGGCTTGGGATGGAATGCTAATGAGAGATCTGGCAAGGTAGTACAGTAGGTGCCGCTGATATTGTGTCAATCTCGCCTCTTCTAGCGGCGAGATTGACACCCTACAAGCCCCGTCGCGAGAGCCAGTGCCGAGCTGTCTCGTCATCGGGAAAGGAAAAATTTCATTTTTCCTTTCACAATGAGCGACATGCATTGCCGGTAGACGGAGATCCGACGTGGATTCCCGCCAATACCAGGCACTGTGTTTGGTATGAATCCTGAGCGGGAACTGCACGCCAACTTTTCAATAAAAAAACGCAATGGGTTCCCCCTCCAGGAGCATACCAGGCCCTTGGGTCTGGTATGGATTTGAAGGGGAATCCCCTAAGCCGAAAAATCGGCGTGGGGGTCCCCCTCAAAATCCAAACCAGACCCTTATCCGAGCACGCAACCTGGCAGGCTGCAGGGGAAGAGGGGGACGAGAGAGCGGCCCCCCCTCCCTCCTGAACCGTACCAGGCTGCATGCCCTCAACATGGGGGGGTTTGGTGCTCTGGGGCAGGGGAGCGACCTGCGGCCCCCCCACCCCAAAGCACCCTGCCCCCATGTTGATGGGGACAAGGGCCTCTTCCCGACAACCCTGGCCGTTGGTTGTCGTGGTCTGCGGGCGGGGGCTGATCGGAATCCGGAAGCCCCCTTTAATAAGGGGGCCCCCAGATGCCGGCCCACCACACTATGTGAATGAGTATGGGGTACATCGTACCCCTACCCATTCACCTGGTGGAAAAAAATGGCAATAAAAAACACACACAGCTTTTTAAAGTAATTTATTACACAGCTCCGGTGGTCTTCTTCCGACTTCGGGGGTCTCCGGTGTCATCGCCGCGCTCTCCGGTTCTTCCTTCTGCCGGGCCTCCACTATCTTCTTCCAGCTCTTTTGCTAGTGGAGGGGCCGGTCTTCCCGTCGCCGTTGGCATCTTCTTCTCTCTTCTCCTTCTCGATGTTGACTCGTCGCTTCTTCCCGCTGTAATACTGGCTGTTCGGTCCGCAGCGATTTATATAGGCTTCTCATGACGTCACAGTCACATGCTCCGGGTGGCCCCGGAGCATGTTACTGTGACGTCATGGGAACATGTGACTGTGACGTCATGAGAAGCCTATATAAACCCCCCCATGTTGAGGGCATGCGGCCTGGTACGGTTCAGGAGGGAGGGGGGGCGCTCTCTCATCCCCCCCTCTTCCCCTGCGGCCTGCCAGGTTGCGTGCTCAGATAAGGGTCTGGTTTGGATTTTGAGGGGGACCCCCACGCCGATTTTGAGGCTTAGGGGATTCCCCTTCAAATCCATACCAGACCCAAGGGCCTGGTATGCTCCCGGAGGGGGAACCCATGCCGGTTTTTTATTTAAAAATTGGCGTGGAGTTCCCGCTCAGGATTCATACCAAACACAGTGCCTGGTATTGGCGGGAATCCACGTCGGATCCCGTTCAATACAGTGCCGCGTCTCCTCGCTATTGCAGCGAGCGCGAGATGTGTCGCCACCCTGTCGCTGAGATGTCGGCACCCCTGTCGCCGAGAATCTCCGTGATAGGATCGCAATGAATATACAATGTCGGCGGCACCTACTGTATGTCAATGGGAGATCTGGCAAAGTTTGGCAAGGGACTATAGGGGTATGTATGGAGCTGATGTTATATCTAATATAGGGTGAAATTTGCACCAAACATTTCACCTAGCAGTATAGGAAATCCCAAACTGTAAAAACCAAGATTTACATTATCATTTCACCTTAACCCCTTCATGCCTAAGGGTAAAGCAATTCTGAATGCCTAAGCACAATTTTTTATTTTGACATTTGTTAGTAAAGCCATACAGATCACCACAATTACTATGTCAATCCAGGTGTATTATGCTGCGTTTTATTTAGGACAAATTGGGCTTTCATTTGGTAGTAAATAGCTATGGATATCTCCCGATTTTTTTTTTTTTTATTGTCAAAGGAAAACTGGCCCAAAATAGTAAAAAGAAAATCATTGTTTTCTAAATTTAGCAATTTCTTGTTACTACCATAACCTACCCCCAAAGAACAACCCAAAATAAATTCTCTTACTCCTGACGATCGCAGCAATACGACATATGTGTATGTCAGTTGTTGTTTGTACCCGTAGTACAGCCCAAAAACAATAGTGCGCATTTTGCTTTTTTTTTAATTTTTTTTTTGTTCTGCCCAACCTAAAACACACCGACACTAACTGACACTGATGCTAATAAAAATGTAAAAAAAACCTGCCCAAAATAAACTGACCCTAAGCTTGACCTTTGACCCTTACTTGATCCAAACACTAACCCTGGCACTGACCTAGATCAAACCTTGATCTAGGTATTTTTTCTTTCTTTCTTTTTTTTTTCTATTATTTAATTTTTTTTTACAAAACACTTTTTTTTCTGCAAGGAAAGAGAAAGATACATTGGGGGTTATTTACTAAAGGCAAATCCACTTTGCACTACAAGTGCACTGCAAGTGCACTTGGAAGTGCAGTCACTGTATATCAAATGCCCCATACACACGATCATTTTTCATGCCGTTAAAAATGCCATTAAAAAAAATGGCCATTAAAAATGATCGTGTGTATGCTCCAGAGCATTTTTAACGACGTGAAAAACGGGCATTAAAAATTTCGAACATGCTCTCTTTTTTCACGTCGTTTTTCATGTCGTTTTTTTTAACGACGTGAAAAGCGATAGTGTGTATGCTTTAACGACGTGAAAAAAAATGCGCATGCTCAGAATCAAGTATGAGACGGGAGCGCTCGTTCTGGTAAAACTAGCGTTCGTAATGGAGATAGCACATTCGTCATGCTGTAACGGACTGAAAAGCACTAGACTGAAAAGAGCGAATCGTCTCTCAACAAACTTTACTAACATGAAGGGTGGCGCCATTCGAACGGAACTTCCCCTTTATAGTGCCGTCGTACGTGGTGTACGTCACTGCACTTTTCTTGAACATTTTTTAAAATGATGGTGTGTACGCAAGACAGGCTTGAGAGGAAACAAGAAAAAAAATTACAAGAAAAACGTCCGTTTTAAAAATGACATTAAAAATGATCGTGTGTATGGGGCATAAGGGGGACATGCAAGGAAAATAAAAAACAGCATTTTAGCTTGCACATGATTGGATGATAAAATCAGCAGAGCTTCCCCTCATTTCAGATCTTCCCCTCAGAGTTACAGCAACTGCACTTTCAGTGCACTTGTAGCGTAGAGTGGATTTGCCTTTGGTAAATCAACCCCATAGTATCTTTCCTCTCCATTCACAGACAAAAAAAAAATAGCGGGCTTCACAGTAACTGATCATTGTGGTAACCAGTCAGAAGCTACCACAGCAATCAGGTGACCCGGAATTGGGAGATCCAGGTCCCGATCGTTAGTACGGAGTAAGGAGAGATATGCATATATGTGGCCCCATGGAAAAAAGCCCACTTCCGTGAGGCCACAAATATGTGTTACGTCGGCATGAAGGGGTTAAAAATAACAGCTGCAGCCTACATTATTAGGATGAGGAGGAAGCACAAGCGCCAATCTGAGTGTAGTAAGTAAGGTAATTTAATTACAGGTAAGAATACTGGTACTCACAAGGATAAATAAAACATCCAAAGGCATTGAGCACAATAGTGCAAAAGCGTCTGTGAATCTGGACATCGGGATGGCTTCTGCGGTGTGGCACTCGGGAGGACCGCACCGGTGGGTGAGGCTAGAAGAAGAAGGAACGCATTCCCTCAAACGCATCACCTTTTTCCACATCGTGTCCCGGAAGTGACGTCATCATTGGCTCCCTGTGTGTTCCAGGACTCCAGGAAGTGTTGGCAGCCACCGGCGCGGTTCTCCCGAGTGCCACACCGCAGAAGTCATCCTGATGTTCAGATTCACAGAAGCTTTTGCACTGTATGTGCTCAATGTCTTTTGATGTGTTATCCTTGTGAGTACCAGTATTCTTACCTGTATTAAATTACCTTACTTATTATACTCAGATTGGCACTTGTGCTTCCTCCTTAGTTGTTCCAGAGCCGCTTCTTGCTTCTCACTGAGCTGTCTTCCAAGGTGTACTTTTATATGGGCATTATTATGGAAAGCTGGGGACCCTGATGTAGGGGGGGGGGGACTCTGGAGACCCTGATGTAGAAGGGGATGCTCTGGGGACCCTGATGCAAGGGAGGGGACTCTGGGAATCTTGATGTAGGGGGAGGACTATGGGGACTAAGATGTATAGGGGGGGACTCATGATGTGGGGGGGGGGGGTCTTGATATAAGGGGTGACTATAACAGGGATTAATGATGTAAGGGGGGAATCTTATGTGAACAGGGGGCTTGTTCTGACTGCTGCATTCTATATACTGTTTTGTATGTTACTTACTCTTGACCCTTGCACTCATTCACCAAAATTGTCCCTATAATTTCTATGTCTTTAATTATTCTAGTCATAACACCGATCACCTGACTCCACCCAAATAAATAGGCTCTCCCAGCAGGCCAAGGGACCAAAGAGACCCCTGCCAATTGCCTGAGACACCCCTTCCATTCATGATCTGACCTTGCTAAGCCCTTGTCATTCTAATATCACCAGCTACAGCGCCACCTAGTGACAGAAGAGAAAAGGTGCATCAATTCCAGAGTTTAGAGAGGAATCAGTGGATCTTCTAAC
Source organism: Rana muscosa (assembly GCA_029206835.1). NCBI lineage: Eukaryota > Metazoa > Chordata > Amphibia > Anura > Ranidae > Rana > Rana muscosa. The sequence goes on from CM055127.1 coordinate 161,454,727, forward strand.
AATTAACCAGGATAACTACTACCTGGAAAACTAAATTTAATAGCAACCCTGCCTAAACACCAGGGTGCTACATCAGTAAAACTATGCTCTGTCGGTACAGTAAATGTTTCAAGTTTTGTCAGTAAAAAAGTTGTGGAGTTTTGGTAACCCTGATTAGGACAGACAGTGTTCAAATCTACTTACAAATCTACTTACATCTGATAATGAAGATCTGCCTGCAGAGTAGAGACAGGGTTAAATATGGAAAACACAGCTGTCCAGACCCCTCATAAACAAAGATAATTAGTAGGATTTTACAGTGCTAGAGGGTCCAGAATAGAGCATCAAAAAAAGATTCACTGCAATTTTTAACTATAATAAGTAGGTACTATCCTAATTTGCATGAAAAAAATGAAAATATGCTTTCAGTTCAAATTTATGTGGAATCAAACATAGATTGTAAACGTTCTGGACTATTCCAAGGATTCAGGTAGCCAGTAATATGTTAAAAAAAAATACACCTGCAGGCTAAGGATCATTTCTGTTGTCACTGGAAATTATTTTCTGAATTCTGTGTGAATTTTGCTATTCCATAATATAACATCCTAATTGTTGTGGGTTGTCAGTGTAGAGAACTTACCCATAATTTGTAGGGGTCCTATTCTTCTCTCTATATACTGCTCCATACTGGGATGCTGCACTCTGCAGATGAACTCTGACCTCTGATCTCCTGCCAGTGTCGGGGTGAACAGCAGACTGGCTGTACAGCTGTATGTGTTATCTGACTGTCTCTGGTGTTCACTGTTTACAGCTCTGTATTTATCGTTATCAACAGCAACAACTCTGTCCGCCCCCAAATGCTTCTTAGACCATTCCACAGTCAGATCCTCAGGGAAATATCCAGAGATTTTCACTTGTATTTTGGACTCGGTGTTGAGTTTGAGGTCAGGTGAGTTTAGTTCTTCAATCTGTGGATGCCAAGGAAGATCTGGAGGGAATCACAATTATTAGTCCATGTGAACCAAATATTATATCAGACACAAAGACTTGTAGTCAAGTACCTTTTGAATAATTTAAATATGAAAATGATCCTATAATGATTTTAAAGTGGTTGTAAAGACAATATGATATTATCATACAATCCCCTCTGTTAAAATGTATGTAAACCCGATTCATGAAATGTGAGCTGGGCACATATATCTGCAGTATTTTGTTATCCCTCTTCAATGAGCTAAGTCCCGTAGCTCTCTCCCGACCCGTTCCTCTGTTATCAGCCTGATAACTCCGGACAAATTCTCAGACTTTTTAGGCAAAAGCAGCCTGAATCTTTTGTCCGGGGAGGTTACTAAAATAGATTAGCAGAGAGCATGTCCTATTACAAAACACCTTTGAGAGTCTCTGCCTATGATGAGAGGGGGTGTGCGCCTTTCCTCCAATCAGCAATTTTAGCTATCTTGGCTGTATGCCCAGACATCACACTCTGTGTTAACCAGGAAGAGAAAATCTAACACAATCTGAACTTTCTAAACAGTATATAAATGTGAAGACTGCAGATATACCTGTAAAACTTGAAGGGAGATTTGTTTCATCCCTGTGTATCATCTGAGGCTGTTCACTTCACTGGGTATATGGAGGGTTTACATCCACTTTAAATAAGGACACGTGCCCCACTGCATGAGTTTTATAAAAAATATGCTGATTTCTACCTTATTTTAGAGCGCCTCCAGGCGCTCACGTGACTGTTCGCCTCTTTCCTCTCCTGGGCTGACAACTACAGCGGGAGGGGCCGATAACTCCCGCTGAAGTCATCCGGGAGGAGAGAGACGAGCAGTCATGTGGAGGCGCTCTAAAATAAGGTAGAAATCAGCATTTTTTTTAAAAACACATGATGTGGGGCACATGTCCTTAACCCCCTTAGCGGTAATCCTGAGTCAGGCTCGGGGTGAGTTTTTATTGCTAAGAGCGGTAACCCCGAGCCAGACTCGGGCTGCATCGCAGTATCCAGGGGAAGTTACTTACCTTGTTCCCTGGATCCTGCGATGTCTCCCCGCCGTGTGTGCGAGCCGTGTCTCGCTCGATCCTCACTGCCGAGTGCCTAGCTCCGTTCCCTGCGACGTTGCGGCGCACGGGGGCGGAGTTCGGCACCAAATTCAAAAAGTGAAAAACACACAATACATACAGTATACTGTAATCTTACTGATTACAGTACTGTATAAAATAATTACACCCCCCCTTTGTCCCTAGTGGTCTGTCCAGTGTCCTGCATGCACTTTTATATAATAAAAACTGTTCTTTCTGCCTGGAAACTGGAGATTGTCCATAGCAACCAAAACGTGTCCCTTTATGTCAAAAGTGGTTTTAGACCAGCTAGAAAACAGCGATAATAAATTAGAATCACTCGCAGAATTGAGCGATAGCGATTTGTGGGGAAATTCGTCATCAAACACTAAATCTAATGACAGCGACAATTCTTCAACTGAGCAAATTTCAGTGTTTTTGATTTGATTACATTATTGAATCATTTTTATTATAATTACATTACTAGTTGTTATAATTATTTATAGTTATTTATTATATTATAATTTATGATTTTGTGTTTCAAACTTTATCATACCCGGGATGTCTACTAGACTCTTGTTTGGTCAGGTTTAAGTAAGTAATTACTAAGAATTGCAGGCCTACAATACATAACACCAAATTTCCATGTAAAATAATTGTACCGTTTTTGGTACATAATTCCAGACAGAATCATACCGCCAGGGAGGTTAATTAACAGGGGATTTTATGATCATATTATAGTTTCTTTATCGTACACCACGGGACACAGAGCTAGTCATTACATAATGGGTTAAGGGTCACCAGCGGTGATTGGACACTGGCACAACCAATGGAAGACAGTTCCCCTCCATATAACCCCTCCCATCAGGGAAGTACCTCAGTTTTTTCGCCAGTGTCGAAAGGTGTTGGACGCGTTAGGAGGTGCTAAAGGAAAGCTCTACCAAAGAGACCCTCTGGGGGTAAAAGAGCTATGCTTTCGGATCCATCCAAGACGCCTACAAATGAGCTGAATCTGGATGGGATCCGGGCCTCATCCATGAGGCGTCGCCTGTAATGTCTCTCTTCGGAGGACTGGGCTCTAAGATCCAGCACTTTCGCTATTTCGCTATAAAGTCCTGGTAAGAGTCTTGTACAAGGCCCAGGGGAGAGGTATCCTTTAAATAGGAACCCATATCCCTGAAGGTTGGCACACATAGCCCACCGTGAAGGGTGAAGTTTGGTATCTGTCTGAAATCTTTCAGCAGAAAAACCTGCGGCGTGGAAAAGGTGAGATTAGAAGGTCCATAACTAGGTTGGGACCTTTTTCAAAAAATGGATGTCTTCTTTTTTCCACCACTGGGGGGAGTAAAGAGCTGAATATACTCACCTCACTCTGTTCAGTGTCGGCTTCGGCGAAGTACACTGCTCGTCACCTCCGCTGCTGAGCTTGCTGGGGCACCCCGATCCTCCTTTCGGTGGCCGACCAGACACCTGCAGATGCAGGTAAGTGGGAACAAGGGCTGATGAGAGTCCTCTCTCACTATGGCCACCGCCATAGCGCTAAGGGCCGCGCGCGCGCGGGAGCGCGCTTTATCGGAGGGGGGGGGCGAAGGCGTGCGCGGGCACGTGGCACGCGCAGGCACAGAAACGGCGCCAAATTTAAAAGACTGTCAGTGTGAGAAGCACTGCAGCAGCAAGCAAGCTCGTTAGTTCTCTTGTTCCTGGCAGAGAAACACAGCAGCTATACAGGGACGTAAGACTCCATGTGGTTGGATTGGGTACTTCCTAGAAGACATCCATGTTATGCATAGTTATGTGTTAAAAGTTGCATACTTAATGTATTTGCTAAACTGAACACGGTAGTATATGCATTTAGGTACCTTGTATTTTGTCTAAACAGTAAGCCTTCCAGGGGAAGTAATACGGACAAAAAGAGATAAGAAAGCACCACCGCCTGAGAGGAGGCTCTAACTGTGCTGACTCGGTACCTTTCTCTCCTGTGTTGCTAAATGCACCTGTTCAGGATGAGCCATTACCTCTGTCAGGTATGGCGGCTTCCCGAGTGAAGCCTGGGCCTGTATATGTCACTGAGGACACTTTATCAGCTGCCCTAAATAATCTGGAGGAAAAAATTGCTACCTTAATCGCTAAGTCCTCTAAAAAGGGACAATAAGCGAAGTAGGTCTCTTCCAGTATTGGACCTCCCTTCAGAAGTACCTGAGGGAGGAGGATGAGGAGGAGGAGGCTACATCAGCAGAGGATGAGGAGCCAGATTTTAAGGTCACAGGTACAATGCTATAGCAGTGCATTTAAGTTAACCTCTGCGGAGGTAACGGAATTACCTGTCTCCTCCCTAGGGTCATTAAGATCCCTGCAAGGTGCATGCTCCTTCCCGGTTCATCCGTTACTAGAGGATCTAATATACGCAAACTGGCAACATCCAGATAAGCGTTTCTCACCTCCAAAAAGGTTTAACATTCTTTATCCTATGGGGGAAATTTTTTTAAAGAAATGGAGCCTGCCTGCGGTAGTTGCGGCTATTTCTTGTGTAAATAAAAACCTGACATGTCCGGTGGATAATGTACAAGGGTTTAAAAGATCCTTCTGAGAGGAAGTTGAAATCCTCCTTCCTTTTGGCCGGCTCAATTACCCAACCTGCAGTAGCAGCAGTCGGTATGTGTCAGGTCATCAGCCAACAGGTAAAGCAGGGGCTGAAGGAACTGCCTTCAGAGCAGGCTAGAAATTGGGAAAATTTGCCTAAAGCCTTATGCTTCACAGTGGATGCCATGAGAGATTCTATCATACAGGCATCACGCCTTACACTCCAGCTGGTACAGATGCGCAGAGTACTTTGGCTTAAGCATTGGTCAGCGGAAACCCCATGCAAAAAGCTGTTGGCAAGTTCCCGTTCCATGGCGAACGCCTATTTGGGGAAGATTTAGAAAAATGTATACAGAAGATATCAAGTGGTAAAACGACTTTTACCTGAGAGAAAGAAAAACAAGAGATCTTGTTTTAAACGCTCTCTCTCCCCAGCTCCCGGGAAATCTGACTCCAACCAGTGGCGGCGGCCTGTTTTAGCCGCCCACAAAAGCCAAGGGGCAAGCTCAGAAGAACAAGAAGCCGTGGGGTGCAAGAGCTAATAAGCAAGCCCCCAAAGCCTCTCAGTGAAGGGGCGCCCCCGCTCGGCCGAGTGGGAGGAAGGCTTTGTCAGTTCTGAGCGACTTGGTGGTCAGAAATCCAGGACAATTGGGTAGTATCCACAATATCCTCAGGGTACAAACTGGAATTTCGAGAGATCCCACCTTCTCAATTCCGAGGTTCAAGACTCTCCAAGGATCCACAAAAAAGAGAATCCTTCTTCAAAGGTTTGAATCACTTAATGGCTCAAGGGGTAGTTACAGACGTACCCCAAAAAGAGCGAGGTTCAGGTTTTTACTCAAACCTCTTTGTGATTCCAAAGCCAAATGGAGATGTCAGACCCATCCTGGATCTAAAATCCCTGAATCGGTTCCTGAACGATCGCCATTTTCGAATGGAAACGATCCAATCCGTGGCCGCCACTTTAAAGGGCGGAAAATTCATGGCGCCCATAGATATCAAGGACGCACATTTACACATACCCATCCTCCCCGCTCACCAAAGATTCCTAAGGTTTGCGGCAGAAGATCGCCACTTTCAATTTGTGGCTCTGCCGTTTGGTGTAGCCACCGCGCCTATAGTATTCACTAAGGTGCTAGCTCCTCTGTTAGCAAACCTAAGAACACGGGGCATTGCGGTAACAGCCTATCTGGACGATCTACTAGTAATAGATCAGTCAAAGGAGGGATTGGGTCACGCTGTACACACTACAGTAGGATACCTGGAGCATTTAGGATGGATTATAAATTTACAAAAATCCTCTCTCCAGGCCCAAAGAAGGATAGTGTACCTGGGCATGATCATAGATACAGCCCAAAACGGGGTATACCTGCCAGAACCGAAGATACAGTCTCTGAAAGACCTGATCCACAAGGTCAAAGCAAACAAGAGGCCGTCTATTCGCCTTTGCATGAGACTATTGGGAAAGATGGTAGCCTCCTTCGAGGCGGTCCCTTACGCCCAGTTTCATTCGAGACTACTTCAAGGCAATATTTTAGCTTCCTGGAACAGGAAGAGCCAAGCTCTGGATATACCCATGCGCCTGTCCTCACAAGTACGCCACAGCTTCGATTGGTGGCTAGAAGCCAGGAATTTACGGAAGGGAAAGTCCTTCCTCCCAGTGGCCTGGAAGGTGGTATCTAGGGATGCCAGCCTATCGGGCTGGGGTGCAGTATTCGAGGAGGCTTCTACCCAGGGAACCTGGGCCAAGACTCAGGGGATCCTGCCCATCAATGTGCTAGAGATCCGGGCGGTATATCTAGCCCTCAAAACCTGGACATACAGGTTACAGGGCTACCCAGTTCGGGTTCAATCCGACAATGCTACTGCAATAGCTTACATCAATCACCAAGGAGGCACCCGCAGTCGGGCAGCCCAAAGAGAGGTGAACCGGATCCTGGCATGGGCAGAAGAGCATGTACCTTGCCTTTCTGCAATCTTCATTCCAGGGATAGAAAATTGGCAAGCAGACTACCTGAGTCGTCAGCAGCTGCTACCAGGAGAGTGGTCTCTTCACCCCGAGATCTTTCAGGCCATATGTCTGAGATGGGGAAACCCAGATGTAGACCTGCTAGCTGCCAGGTTCAACAAGAAATTGGACAACTTTGTGTCCAGAACGAGAGATCCTCGAGCCTACGGGACAGACGCTCTAATAACTCCATGGAATCAGTTCTCACTGATCTATGCATTCCCTCCGATCCCTCTTCTACAAAGACTGCTTCGCAGGATCAAGGAGGAGGGAATACCAGTAATCCTAGTGGCCCCAAACTGGCCCAGGAGGCCTTGGTACGCCGAGATTGTAAAAATGGCGATAGGAAGGCCCTGGAAGTTTCCACTTCGACACGACCTGCTGTCACAGGGTCCAGTATTCCACCCTTCCTTACAAAGGCTAAAGTTGACGGCCTGGCTGCTGAGACCCACATTTTTAAAAAGAGAGGGGTCTCTGGTCCGGCTCTTTCTACGCTCATTAATGCTAGAAAGCCAGCCTCCAGACTCATCTATCAGATAGTCTGGAGAGCATACGTTTCCTGGTGTGAATCCAGATGTTGGAATCCTCAGAAGTATGAAATAAGTAGGATTCTTGCTTTTTGCCAGTTAGGAGTGGATATGAATTTAGCCCTTAGCACCATCAAAGGGCAAATATCGGCTCTATCAGTCTTCTTTCAGAGACCATTGGCATCTCACTCCCTAGTTCGGACATTCATTAAGGGGGTACTGAGGATAAATCCTCCAGTTAGGACTCCCTTGTGTCCATGGGATTTGAATTTGGTAGGGTCAGTGTTGCAAAAGCAACCTTTTGAACCTATTCGCCATATTCCTTTAATTATATTGAGTAGGAAGTTGGCCTTTCTGATTGCTATAGCTTCTGCTAGGAGAGTATCAGAGCTAGCAGCTCTTTCTTGTAAAGAGCCTTATCTAATTTGTCACAAGGACAAAATCGTACTACGACCCCATCCGGCTTTTCTACCTAAGGTGGTGTCGGCTTTTCACTTGAATCAAGACATTGTTCTGCCTTCCTTTTTTCCAAACCCGCGGACGGCGGGGGAAAAATTATTACACTCTCTAGATCTACTGAGAGCGGTAAAGGTGTATCTGCAAGCAACCGCTCAGATACGTAAAACAGATGTTTTGTTTATTTTACCAGATGGGCCCAAGAAGGGCCAAGCGGTATCAAAATCCACCATTTCCAGGTGGATTAGACAAGTAATTATTCAAGCTTATGGTTTAAAGAACAGGACTCCTCCTTTTCCTGTTAAGGCGCACTCTACCAGGGCGATAGGTGCTTCATGGGCAGTGCACCACCAGGCTTCGATGGCTCAGATCTGTAAAGCTGCAACTTGGTCTTCAGTCCATACATTTTCCAAATTCTATCAAATAGATGTGAAAGGACATGAGGATTCCGCCTTTGGGCGAAGTGTGCTGCAGGCAGCAGTATAGGGCTTCTGGTCCGCAAGCGGCCTGTTTTGATCTGTGTCTCCCCCCCTTCATATGAGCATTGCTCTGGGACGTCCCATTATGTAATGACTAGCTCTGTGTCCCGTGGTGTACGATAAAGAAAATAGGATTTTTATAACAGCTTACCTGTAAAATCCTTTTCTTGGAGTACACCACGGGACACAGAGGTCCCCCCCTTCTTATGGGAACCTTACTGCTTTGCTACAAAACTGAGGTACTTCCCTGATGGGAGGGGTTATATGGAGGGGAACTGTCTTCCATTGGTTGTGCCAGTGTCCAATCACCGCTGGTGACCCTTAACCCATTATGTAATGACTAGCTCTGTGTCCCGTGGTGTACTCCAAGAAAAGGATTTTACAGGTAAGCTGTTATAAAAATCCTATTTTTTTTAGCAGCAGGAAGGGAAGGGCCGGGGAGCTGATCAGCACTGACACAGCTGACAGGCAGGGAGGTGGGGGGGAGAGAGGGAGACAGAGCAGGGTTGCGGCTGGAGGAGACACGTAAACTGGCCACAATGTCAGGGCTCAGCAGCCATGATAAACTATGGTCAGATTACAGCGGGGAGGGCAGAACCAGGCAGGATCAGCTAGGCATTTTATATGATACAGGGGGGCAAATTACATAGCACAAACAATGTGCTATATAACATGCTTTAAGGCAGGGGTCTCCAAACTGCAGCCCGGGGGCTGGATGCGGCCCTTTGCTTGCCTTTATCTGGCCCTTGGGGCACTAATCCCTCCTAGGGTTGTCACCTGTCTGGGATTCACCCGGACAGTCCAGGTTTTGAATTATGTGTCCGGGTTTAAGTCCACCTGAAACCTGAACACATTATTCAGACAGGAATGTAGCTTGGAACAGGGCTTGACAGGAGGGTTAGGGGGCACTATGTGTGCCACATTACTATTCTCTTTGGAGTGCCAAAAGGTGTCCCAGGTCTGTTATAATCCTATAGTGTATACTAAAACAGAAAAAATTTACTGTGCGCCGCTAAAGTGTTCGGGTTTGGCTTGAAGAAAAAGTGGCAACCCTAATCCCTCCTCTAATACGAGACACTATTCTGCCATCTATCTAACACCAACAATGGAGCACCATTTCTCCCACTGACACCAATAATGGATATTATTAACTAGGATGTACTTTTGTACAAAAACCATTTTATGCTGTACTCAGTTATTACCTGATGACCTCAGTATAATACTTGGAGGTTCTTTTGATTGATGCTCCCAGGTGACATAGAAAGGAAAGCAGAGAGGCCGGGGCAATGTGCATGTACTGGTAACATCAAATGTTTCCCCATCCGCAGACTGTACTGGTTGGCCCTCAGACATTATCTCGGCTTGTGGTTCTCCTGCGCTCCATCTGATCTTTATGTCCGGAGGGTAGAATCTCTTCAGACTCAGGGAACATCTCACCTCTCCTGAATCACTGAGGGAGAATCTCACAGGTTCTATCATCTGCGGAGCCACTAGACATAAATACAAGAAAGATTACCGGTTTACAGTATTACAGACAACTGCAGTGTGTAATATAATAGTGTCTAAAGCCTAAACTCATTTATTTTTTTAGTTTTTTTTAGTTTTGGATAAGTCAGTGAAGGGTTAGATAAGCCAATGAAGGGTTAGAACCTCTGGCATTAGATTGTTTTTGTAGTTGTCTCTTTCCCTGTTTGTCCTGGTGACCATTGTCTGTGGTACAGGAAGTAATGGGAAACCCAACATTGTATAGTTGTCACTGAAACAGATACAGAGGTAAAGTCTTCTAATGGAGACACTTGTTCTGGTGACAGCTCTCTAAGGGTCACCATACCTGTTACAAGCTGGCCATACAAACTTTGTACAATCAACTTTAGATTTTCCAAAACTATATAATAAGAGAACCCCGTTCGTAAGTAGGAGTCGTTCGCAACTCGGATGTTCGTAACTCGGGGACCCCCTGTACTGTTTTGTATGTTACTTACTCTTGACCCTTGCACTCATTCACCAAAATTGTCCCTATAATTTCTATGTCTTTAATTATTCTAGTCATAACACCGATCACCTGACTCCACCCAAATAAATAGGCTCTCCCAGCAGGCCAAGGGACCAAAGAGACCCCTGCCAATTACCTGAGACACCCCATCCATTCGTGATCTGACCTTGCTAAGCCCTTGTCATTCTAATATCACCAGCTACAGCGCCACCTAGTGACAGAAGAGAAAAGGTGCATCAATTCCAGAGTTTAGAGAGGAAGCAGTGGATCTTCTAACAATTAACCAGGATAACTACTACCTGGCAAACTAAATTCATAGCAACCCTGCCTAAACACCAGGGTGCTACATCAGTAAAAATATGCTCTGTCGGTACAGTAAATGTTTCATGTTTTGTCAGTAAAAAAGTTTTGGAGTTTTGGTAACCCTGATTAGGACAGACAGTGTTCAAATCTACTTACAAATCTACTTACATCTGATAATGAAGATCTGCCTGCACAGTAGAGACAGGGTTAATTATGGCAATCACAGCTGTCCAGACCCCTCATAAACAAAGATAGTTAATAGGATTTTACAGTGCTAGAGGGTCCAGAATAGAGCATCAAAAAAAGATTCACTGCAATTTTTAACTATAATAAGTAGGTACTATCCTAATTTGCCTGAAAAAATGAAAATATGCTTTAAGTTCAAATTTATGTGGAATCAAACATAGATTGTAAACGTTCTGGACTATTCCAAGGATTCAGGTAGCCAGTAATATGTTTAAAAAAATTACAGCTGCAGGCTAAGGATCATTTCTGTTGTCACATGAATTTTTTTTCAGAATTCTGTGTGAATTTTGCTATTCCATAATATAACATCCTAATTGTTGTGGGTTGTCAGTGTAGAGAACTTACCCATAATTTGTAGGGGTCCTATTCTTCTCTCTATATACTGCTCCATACTGGGATGCTGCACACTGCAGATGAACTCTGACCTCTGATCTCCTGCCAGTGTCGGGGTGAACAGCAGACTGGCTGTACAGCTGTATGTGTTATCTGACTGTCTCCGGTGTTCACTGCTTACAGCTCTGTATTTATCGTTATCAACAGCAAGAAATCTGTCCGCCCCCAAATGCTTCTTAGACCATTCCACAGTCAGATCCTCAGGGAAATATCCAGAGATTTTCACTTGTATTTTGGACTCAGTGTTGAGTTTGAGGTCAGGTGAGTTTAGTTCTTCAATCTGTGGATGCCAAGGAAGATCTGGAGGGAATCACAATTATTAGTCCATGTGAACCAAATAATAGGATTTTTATAACAGCTTACCTGTAAAATCCTTTTCTTGGAGTACATCACGGGACACAGAGCGACATAGTCATTACTAATGGGTTATATAGTTACCGTCAGGTGCTGGCACTGGCAACTTCCAAAACCGGAAGTACCCTCCCCTATATAAGCCCCTCCCATCCGGGAGCACCTCAGTTTTGTAGCAAAGCAATAAGTGTCCCCAAAGAGGGGCGGGAGCTCTGTGTCCCGTGATGTACTCCAAGAAAAGGATTTTACAGGTAAGCTGTTATAAAAATCCTATTTTCTTTCTCGTACATCACGGGACACAGAGCGACATAGTCATTACTAATGGGATGTCCTAAAGCAATGCCAAATGAGGGGGGGGGATACACCATATATAAGCTGAGCGCTATCAGACATGAGGATCTTTTGCGGCCTGCAACACACTGCGCCCAAAGGCGACATCCTCCTGACTTCTAACGTCCACCTGGTAGAACCTAGTAAACGTGTGTACTGAAGACCATGTTGCGGCCTTACAGACTTGAGCCAGGGAGGCCTGGTGATGCACTGCCCATGAAGTTCCAACTGCTCTCGTGGAGTGCGCTCTAACTTTGAACGGAGGCGGTCTCCTTCTCAAGCCATAGGCTTGTATTATGACCTGTCGAATCCACTTGGCTAAAGTAGATTTTGACGCTGCCTGACCCTTTCTGGGGCCTTCCGGCAGAATAAACAAAGTATCCGTTCTGCGAATCTGAGCAGTGGCTTTTAGATAAGCTTTAACTGCTCTTACTACATCCAAAGAATGCAATAACTTTTCCTCTACCGAAGTAGGTTTGGGGAAAAAAGAAGGAAGAACCACATCTTGGTTCAAATGAAACCTCGATACCACCTTAGGAAGAAAGGCTGGATGAGGACGTAACACTACTCTGTCCTTATGGATAACCAGATATGGCTCCTTACAGGACATAGCTGCTAATTCCGATACTCTCTTAGCCGAACAAATGGCTACTAGAAAAATCAATTTCCTGGTGAGAAGCACCAAGGAAATATGCTGTAATGGTTCAAATGGTTGTTTCTGTAGAACCGACAGAACCAAGCTTAGATCCCATGAACATATGGGAATATTAACCGGAGGCCTAATACGCATCACTCCTTGTATAAAGGCTTTGACTAGTGAATGCGAAGCCAAGGGCCTTTGAAAAAATATTGACAAGGCCGAAATCTGACCCTTGATAGTACTCAAGGCAAGCTTCCTATCTACAGCCCACTGTAGGAAGTCCAGAATCCTACCTATTACGTACTTATGTGGATGCCATTTCTTGGCCTCACACCACGCGATGTACGCCTTCCAGATTTTATAGTAGATCTGCCTGGATACCGGCTTCCTGGCATTGATCATGGTAGATACCACAGCATTAGAGAGCCCTCTCTTTTTTAGAATGTGGGCTTCAATAGCCAGGCCGTCAAACCTAGGGCTGGTAAGGAAGGGTGGTATATCGGTCCTTGCGAAAGCCGGACGACGTGGGAGAGTCCAAGGACTCCCCACTGAAATTTTACAATCTCCGCGTACCACGCTCTTCGGGGCCACGCTGGAGCCACCGGAATCACTGGTTTCTTTTCTACCCTGATTCTGCGGAGTAATCGAGGTAACCATTGTGGCGGTGTGAATGCATATATCCGCTTGAACTGATCCCCAGGGAACACTAGGGCATCCGAGCCGCAAGCTAGGGGATCCCTTGTCCGAGAGACAAACCTATCCCCCTTTGCGTTGAATCTGGATGCTAGAAGATCTACATCCAATGTTCCCCACCGCTGACATATTGTCCAGAAAACCTCGGGGTGAAGGGACCCTTCCTCTGGGCCTAATTGCTGGCGACTTAGAAAGTCCGCCTTCCAATTCTCCACTCCTGGAATGAATACCGCAGATATGGCTGGGACATATTTTTCCTGCCCATTTCAGGATGTAATTTACTTCCCTCTGGGCTGCACGACTCCTGGTGCCCCCCTGATGATTGATATATGCCACTGCTGTGGCATTGTCTGATTGAATTCTGACAGGGGACCCTTGGAGTTTGGATGTCCATGCTACTAGGGCATACCGGGCTGCTCGTATCTCTAAGAGATTGATGGGCAGGGCCTTTTCTGCATCCGACCATCTGCCCTGGAGAGACTATTGCTCCAGTACTGGTCCCCAGCCTATAAGGCTGGCATCTGTAGTGACCACCTTCCAAGAAATCAGACTGAAGGATTTCCTTTTTTCCAGATTCTGGGGAACCAACCACCAACGGAGGCTCTTGCGAACGGAAGGGGACAAGGACATTGTAAGTCTAGGGCCTGAACTTTTTTGTTCCAGGCTGACAGTATGGCCCCTTGCAATTTCCTTGAATGGAATTGACCGTAGGGTACTGCTTCGAAATGATGCCACCATTTTTCCCAGCAGCCTCATATACAGGCGTATGGACGGCTGTCTTTTTTGGACCCACTAAGTGGATCAAATCTTTCAAAGACAACACCTTTCCTCGAGGCAAGAATATTTTTCTCTGGCCTGAATCCAACCTTAGCCCCAAGTATTCCAGACTTTTGACTGGTTTTTAGGGCTGACTTGTCTCGGTTGATAATCCAACCGTGAGATTCCAGATACTTGATCGTCTTGTGAACGACCACGTCTAGTTTTTTCACTGAGTGGTCTATCAGCAACAAGTCATCCAGATATGCCATTATCATTACACCTTGTGTTCTTAGATTGGCCAATAAAGGGCCAGAATTTTTGTGAACACTCTTGGTGCTGTGGCCAAACCGAAGGGTAAGGCTCTGAACTGAAAATGGCGCCCTTCTACTGCAAAGCGTAGAAATTTTTGGTGGACTGGAAAGATGGGAATGTGCAAATAAGCATCTTTGATGTCGATCGTGGCTAACCAATCCTCCCCTTGTAGGGCAGTGGCCACCGATCGGATCGACTCCATCGGAAAGTCCTGATATACAGGAATTTGTATAGCCCTTTTAGAATTAATATGGGCCTCCCGTCCGCGTTTGCTTCGGGACTGTAAAAAGGTTTGAGTAAAACCCGAACCCTCATTCTTCCAGGGGAACCTCCATAATTACTCCTTGGAGCAATAGTTGTTCTAGTGCCAACAGGAGGGACTCTCTCTTCCGGGGATCCCTTGGCACGTTTGACCTCAAAAATGGGAAGGAGGAGAGTCTTTTAACTCCAAACTGTATCCCAAACCTACTGCGGAGAGCACCTATCTGTCTTGATCGTGTCCCGCCAGGTCTCTTTGCGAACAACTGGAGTCCTCCCCCCACCCGACTGAGTGGGGGCTTCAATGATTTTAACTTTGGGGGAGGTTTTGTACCTCCCCTGACCCAGGGTTTCTCATTACCCTGCTACTGTCCCTGTTTTTTACCCCCGGGATTTGACCGAGGAGGCCGTCGGAACTGTTACACAGCCGATGCCCCAGGGACTGGAGAAGCAGGCCTCTTAAAGAGGGACCTCTAACTCTGCTTTTAACCGGCAAGAGCGTATTTTTACCGCTGGAAATTTTCTGGATATATTTGTCCAGGTTTTCCCTGAATAAGCGTTCACCATGAAATGGGACGCTAACCAGCCATTCTTTACAGGGAGCTTCAGCAGACCAGTTTCTGAGCCATAGGAGCCTACGCATATGTACTATAGACAGCGTAAGGCGGGAGGCCTGATGGACTGAATCCTCTATGGCGTCAACCGCAAAGCCTAAGGCTCTAGGTAGATCAGCTAGGGCAAAGCCTGCTGATCTGTCAAGTCCCTCAAGACCTGTTTCAACTGATCCTTCACTGCTTAGCAGACCCCAATAGCTGCTACTGCTGGTTGTATCACCAAGCAGATTTTCATAAGGACTCCAATCTTTTATCTATTGGGTTCTTGAACATTTGGACATTATCCACTGGACATGTCAGTGATTTATACATACAAGAGATGGCTGCGTCCACTGTAGGGACCTTCCATTTTTTTTTTTTTTTTTTTTTGATGAACTTATCCTCCATGGGATAGACCACCGGAAATCTCTTGGGGGAATAAATATTTTCTCAGGACGTTCCCAATCCTGGTAAATGAGCCCTTTCAGTAAAGGGTGAAGTGGAAAAGAACAAACAGTCTGGGGCTTCTAGCGACCCCAACGAGGATACAGTAGTGGTTGATGGTTCCGCAAGGTGCATTTTTAAATGCTGATCGGACCATGTTAGTCAGAGACTGAACCCATAATCTTTCAGCTTGAGATGCTGAGAAAGGGTTCCCCCACTGTTGATTCCTCTATAACAGAATCAACCTTATCCTGATCCCCTTCAGGCAGGTCGATCCCTGTATGGGACTGTTGCTCTGCTAACAGGCACTCTGAAGGAGGAGACGGAGATCGGGCGTGCTTTCCCTGACAGGGAGGCAGCGATAAATTTTGACAATCTCTCTCTAATCCTCCCAGAGCTGAGGAAAAAACCTCCTCTGTTACATACACAGGAGCAGGTGACTGAGGACAGCCACAGTACCAAGTACCCCTGCGGGGTCTCTACGGTCACTTACCTCTGAACTTCAGGGGAGACTGGTGCAGCAGGAGTATGCCCAAGATCCTCAGAGCCCGATGAGACCCCCTTCGCTTCCTGGAAGATTCAGTTCCGGAGCTTCTGGACGGCATATTCCTAAGCCTAAAGCTGAGGTATTCCAGCCGTAATACACCACTTTTACTGAGAATAGTCTAGCACAATTGCTGCTATATCACAGTTGGTGTCTACTAATGTGCCTTTCTAGGGGATGCCTGTATCAACCGCTTGCTGTATGCCTTTAAATGTTACCAGCTCTGTCTCTGTACTTCATAGCCAGCTTACTGCAATAATGTGGCTTTTTAAAAACCTGCTGGGACGCCCGCACATGCGCAGAAGCGCTGCGGCGCGCACAGAGCGTCATCCCCCAGGCCCCGCCCCTTTTTCCGGCCACCTCTATATATAGAGGCGCGTGCACGCGCACGCGCGCGGCCACGTGCGCCTCGGCGCTAATTTTCAAACATGGAAACCAGGGACAGGAGCCAGGGCCCCCTTTGCCGCAGGCCGGGGGATAGACGAACACTGCAACATGGCAGAGGAAACAGTTTCCTGTAGGAGAACTCACCAGCTGCCTGGACTTTGCTCTCTGAGAAGAAACTAGTCCATATGACAAGAAAAACATTCCACAGCGGCCTCTAGTGGACAAACACAGGTACCGCAGTTTAATATACTAAACATATATAAAAAAACATTCTTTTTTTTTTTTTTTTTTCTTGACCACCATTAAAAATTATTACATTTTTTTTTTAGTAGTTACAGGCATGCACAGATATTAGCGGGAATACCGTTAGGTAACAGACAGAAAGACAAATTAGGCTTGGGGGTCCCCCAATAGAACCAAGTTCCTGGGGGCCCCCACTTACCTGTTCCCCGCCGCAGGACTTTGTTTGGTCCACAAAAGCCCAAACTTCACCTATCACGGCAGGCATTGTAATCAAACCTTCAGGGACCGGGTTCCCAAGGATTCCACTCCCCTGGACCTGTATAGCACC
Organism: Rana muscosa; assembly: GCA_029206835.1. NCBI lineage: Eukaryota > Metazoa > Chordata > Amphibia > Anura > Ranidae > Rana > Rana muscosa. Next base: position 161,471,631 of record CM055127.1, read on the forward strand.
CTGCACAGAAAACATCTTGGTCGTGGGTATGACCAGAGCTCTGGATCCCAGGGTCCAGCTCTCCTAAGAGAAGCATTACAGGCAGAACCTTGCTCTTCTCTGCAAGGCCCGGGTACCGACCGTTTAGCTATGAAGCTTTTTTGGTCGGATCCGGAATAGCTTACTGAGGCCCAAAAGAACCTGTACGCAAGCTCAGTGAAAAACACATGTTTCTTCTTAGCCAACACCTTAGACACTGGCAAAAAACTGAGGTGCTCCCGGATGGGAGGGGCTTATATAGGGGAGGGTACTTCTGGTTTTGGAAGTTGCCAGTGCCAGCACCTGACGGTAACTATATAACCCATTAGTAATGACTATGTCGCTCTGTGTCCCGTGATGTACGAGAAAGAAATTGTATCAGACACAAAGACTTGTAGTCAAGTAGCTTTTGAATAATTTAAATATAAAAATGATCCTATAATGATTTTAAAGTGGTTGTAAAGCCACTATGATATTATCATACAATCCCTTCTGTTAAAGTGGGTGTAAACCCGATTCATGAAATGTGAGCTAGGCACATATATCTGCAGTATTTTGTTATCTTTTTTTAATAAGCTAAGTCCCATAGCTCTCTCCCAACCCATTCCTCTGTTATCAGCCTGATAACTCCGCACAAATTCTCAGACTTTTTAGGCAAAAGCAGCCTGAATCTTTTGTCCGGTGAGGTTGCTAAAATATATTAGCAGAGAGCAGGTCCTATTACAAAATACCTTTGAGAGTCTCTGCCTATGATGAGAGGGGGTGTGTGCATTTCCTCCAATCATCAATTTTAGCTATCTTGGCTGTATGCCCAGACATCACACTCTGTGTTAACCAGGAAGAGAAAATCTCCTAAGAGCCAGTTCACACTGGGGCAACACGACTTCCAGTGCGACTTCCAGAAGCAACTCAGACACGACGAGCATGAATCACAGCGAGACTTGGAGGAGACTTCAGCGCGACTTGTGGTCATTAACAACACGACTTGAAGTAAATTCCTTGTGGCTTCTGGGTAAATTCCTTTCTGCTTCCTGTAAAGTTGCCTTCAAAATGAACAGTGATCAGACTTCTAAGCGACTTCCATTGAAATCAATGGGTACAAGTTGCCTACAAGTTGCCTACAGGTCGCCTAGAAGTCGGATTGAAGTAGTACAGGAACCTTTTTTGAAGTCGGAGCGACTGCAGTCGTGTACATTAAAACATCTCCATTCACTTCAATTAGTTTTAAAAATAGCGCAACTTGGGGCAACTCGGGGCGACCTGAAGTCACGTCCGGAGTCGCCCCTGAGTGAACCGGGTCTAACACAATCTGAACTTTCTAAACAGTATATAAATGTGAAGACTGCAGATATACATGTAAAACTTATGAAGGCAGATTTGTTTCATCCCTGTGTATCATCTGAGGCTGTTCACTTTACTGGGTATATGGAGGGTTTACATCCACTTTAAATAAGGACACGTGCCCCACTGCATGTGTTTTATAAAAAATATGCTGATTTCTACCTTATTTTAGAGCGCCTCCCGGCGCTCACGTGACTGTTCACCTCTTTCCTCTAATGGGCTGACAACTACAACGGGAGGGGCCAATAACTCCCGTTGACGTCAGCCGGGAGGAGGGGAGGAGAGAGGCGAGCAGTTACGTAGAGGCGCATAGTGCATAGCACATAGTGCACATGGTGCCCCCTAACCCTCCTGTCAAGCCCTGTTCCAAGCTACATTCCTGTCTGAATAATGTGTCCGGGTTTCAGGTGGACTTAAACCCGGACACATAATTCAAAACCCGGACTGTCCGGGTGAATCCCGGACAGGTGACAACTCTAGGAGGGATTAGTGCCCCAAGGGCCAGATAAAGGCAAGCAAAGGGCCGCATCCAGCCCCCGGGCCGCAGTTTGGAGACCCCTGCCTTAAAGCATGTTATATAGCACATTGTTTGTGCTATGTAATTTGTCCCCCTGTATCATATAAAATGCCTAGCTGATCCTGCCTGGTTCTGCCATCCCCACTGTAAACTGACCATAGTTTATCATGGACGCTGAGCCCTGACATTGTGGCCCGTTTACGTGCCTCCTGCAGCCGCAACCCTGCTCTGTCTCCCTCCCCCCCCCCACCTCCCTGCCTGTCAGCTGTGTCAGTGCTGATCAGCTCCCTGGCTCTTCCCTTCCTGCTGCTAAAAAAACTATAATATGATCATAAAATCCCCTGTTAATTAACCTCCCTGGCGGTATGATTCTGTCTGGAATTTTGTACCAAAAGCGGTACAATTATTTTGCATGGAAATTTGGTGTTATGTATTGTAGTCCTGCAATTCTTAATAATTACTTACTTAAACCTGACCAAACAAGAGTCTAGTAGACATCCCAGGTATGATAAAGTTTGAAACACAAAATCATAAATTATAATATATTAAATAACTATAAATAATTATAACACATAGTAATGTAATTATAATAAAAATTATTCACTAATGTAATCAAATCAAAAACACTGAAATTTGCTCAGTTGCAGAATTGTCGCTGTCATTAGATTTAGTGTTTGATGACGAATTTCCCCACAAATCGCTATCGCTCAATTCTGCAAGTGATTCTAATTTATTATCGCTGTTTTCTAGCTGGTCTAAAACCACTTTTGACATAAAGGGACACTTTTTGGTTGCTATGGACAATCTCCAGTTTCCAGGCAGAAAGAACAGTTTTTATAATGTAAAAGTTCATGCAGGACACTGGACAGACCACTAGGGACAAAGGGGATGTGTAATTATTTTATACATTACTGTAATCAGTAAGATTACAGTATACTGTATGTATTGTGTGTTTTTCACTTTTTGAACTTGGTGCCGAACTCCGCCCCTGTGCGCCGCAACGTCGCAGGGAACGGAGCTCGGCACTCGGCAGTGTGAATCGAGCGGAGGATACACGGCTCGCACACACGGCGGGGAGACATCGCAGGATCCAGGGAACAAGGTAAGTAACTTCCCCTGGATACTGCGATGCAGCCCGAGTCTGGCTCTGGGTTACGGCTCTTAGCATTAAAAACTCACCCCGAGCCTGACTCGGGAATACCGCTAAGGGGGTTAAGGACATGTGCCCCACTTTATGTGTTTTTAAAAAAAATGCTGATTTCTACCTTATTTTAGAGCACCTCCACGTGGCTGCTCGCCTCTCTCCTCCCCTCCTCCCGGCTGACTTCAGCGGGAGTTATCGGCCCCTCCCGCTGTAGTTGTCAGCCCAGGAGAGGAAAGAGGCGAACAGTCACGTGAGCGCCGGGAGGCGCTCTAAAATAAGGTAGAAATCAGCATTTTTTTTTTTAAAACACATGCAGTGGGGCACATGTCCTTATTTAACAGAGGGGATTGTATGATCATATTATAGTTTTTTTAGCAGCAGGAAGGGAAGGGCCAGGGAGCAGATCAGCACTGACACAGCTGACAGGCAGGGAGGTGGGGGGGGGGAAGAGGAAGACAGAGCAGGGTTGCGGCTGGAGGAGGCACGTAAACTGGCCACGATGTCAGGGCTCAGCAGCCATGATAAACTATGGTCAGTTTACAGCGGGGAATGCACACCACAGGAATTAGTATTTTCTACATTTTGTAACAGTACAGAGAAACTGACCATATTTTACCACTTCAGCCCCAGAAGGTTTCACCCTCTTAATGACCAGGCCTTTTTTTGCGGTACGACACTGCGTTACTTTAACTGACAATTGCGCGGTCGTGCGACACTGTACCCAAATAAAATGTATGTTTTTCCCCCCCCCCACAAATAGAGTGTGTGACAGGAGTCACTTTGGGCAGATGGCTTGTGGAATCCAGCTTACCTTGGAGAGCACTGGAATCTCCTTGTCCAGCTCCCTCGGCCCCTCCTATGTGTAAGTTACCCTGTGTCTATTGGGGGCACAGGGTGACCGAGAACCCCAGTCTGATCTGCACTAATCAGACTCACTGTACAACCACACTGGAATATTGTGTATATATATTTATATATATATATATATATATATATATATATATATATATATATATGTAGCGGCCCCCTCTCCCCGTCCTCTTCGGCCTAGGGGTATGTCACGCGACAGGGGTGAGGTGCGCTACGGCCCATGTCCTCCCCACAACGGCGGGCAAGGTGAAGGCCAATACCTGATGTTTCCTCGGGCCGGTGTGTCCTGAGCATGTACCGAGTCTGCTGTGCAGAAACCACCAAACCACCCTTTGCTCCCATTAACAGAGTCCATACACCGATCACAGTCCAACGGTTAGATTTATTCCGTATCTTCAGTTACAAGGCAATGCGATGGCATGATACGGTGGGATGAGCAGGTCGAGGCACTCTACTGATCTGGGTCCCTACACCCCCTATGCTATGACTAAGGGTTGTAGGAGTCTTGACATGAATACCTCCGTTGCGCTGCGGGCCTCTATCAGGGGAAGATGTCCTCCAAGGGAGTTACTGAAGGCCCATCCGTCACCGGGTTGACACTACCCCGGGTCTTCGAACGAGTGACCTCCCCAGCCTCCTCACCTCAGATGCGGGTCCCCGCGCAAGGGGCGCCCTGGAGCAACTCCACCCTCGCGGGACCCAGTCGGAGTCACCGGGTCCCAGGCCTCCTCAATAGTACCTCATCCCAGGCTGAAGGTGCCTGGGATGGAATCCCAGCTTCATTCCAGCCAGGCCTAGGGCGCCTAGGCCGGAACCTTGAACCGCCCGCACCCAGGCCTAAGGTGCCTGGGTGCATGACGAGATGATCCCCGAAGATGACGACCACGTGGCGAGGGCGTCTCCCCCTTTTATCCCCTCCCGACGATACCACGGCGGGTTCCCCGCCCCGGCCGTACCATCTCCAGGAAGGGACAAAGAAGGGTAGCACTGCGGTAGTGATTCTACCCCGAGCCAGTAGGTACACTGACACCTACTGGTCGAAGAGAATATTACACCACCCAATCCTCCACGAATAAGAAAAAAGGGGTCTGAACCCTAACATAATCACACACTTGGGTCACACTACTCCCCAAGTGTACCCCACTAAATTGAGGACCCCGCTACACACTCCCCCCTGTGATTTGACGCTGGTCCCCAGCGTCAGGTGCACACCCATGTCTCCCAAAGAGTGATGACATGAATTGGGCCCCAGAGGCTATCCCTCAAATTTTTGGATACTAAATGTGCCAAGACCTGCTCAAAGGGGAAAAGGGAAATATAAAACGATAAACATTTACATAAGACATCTATTCTGTACCCATGTACAATCCCTCCCATCGCTGTCTAAGAACCACCCCACTCTCAGTAGTCTTGACCGATGAATCTCCTGCAGAAGGGAAACAACAAAAAGAAAACACATCCTAACACTCTGTGTTAACTTGGCATGAGTGGGTCTGTCGGCCGGCCGAGAGACCCGCTCACTCCAATAAGCAAGTAATGCATATGTAAAATTTTCAAACATTTGTTGTGCAACACTGCCACCTGGTGACAGAGCTGCGGTAATGACACTTGGTGAGATCTTCATTCTTCCTGCTTTCCTACTCTGACTCTACCCCAAAAGTCTCTGCCTTTGGCACATGAAGAAAAGGGAGAAAAAAAAACACAACAGCTCCCAAGTCCCCAGTGAGTAAAAGAAAAACCCAAATCAAAACAAAAGTAGGGCACAGTTCTAGGCGTCTGGGAATGTCTCATCCAGAAAGTTTCAACAGCAACAAGATAGGAGCTCACTCCTCCTATAAGTAGAACCTTGGATCCGGCAGAAACAGAGGCTTCAGGTGCCCGTCAAACACTTCCACTGAATACTCGACATCCTCTCCTTCTTTCCTACAGATGAGCACCTTATCAGCATGAATATGGCGCCCAAGTCTCCAATCAGCTCTGCAGTCCTTGAACTTTTTAGACACAGGCGGTGAACATGACAGGTATCGCCTGGCATGGGGTACTTTAACCACTTGACAACTGGGCACTTAAACCCCCTTCCTAACCAGACGAATTTTCAGCTTTCGGTGCTCTCACATTTTGAAGGACAATTACTCAGTCATACAACACTGTACCTATATGAATTTTTTGTCCTTTTTTTCACACAAATAGAGCTTTCTTTTGGTGGTATTTAATCACTGTTGGGTTTTTTATTTTTTGCGCTATAAGAGAAAAAAGACTGAAAATTTTGTAAAAAAATGAATTTTTCTTTGTTTCCGTTATAAAATTTTGCAAATTAGTATTTTTTCTTCATAAATTTTGGCCAAAATTTATACTGCTACATATCTTTGGTAAAAATAAGTACAGATTGGTGGATATTTTTTGGTCTTTGTGAAAGTTATAGAGTCCACAAGCTATGGTGCCAATATCTAAAAATTGATCACACCTGAAGTACTGACGGCCGATCTCATTTCTTGAGACCCTAACATGCCAGAAAAGTACAAATACTCCCCAAATGACCCCTTTTTGGAAAGAAGACATTCCAAGGTATTTAGAAAGAGTCATTGTGAGTTTTTTGAAGTTGTCATTTTTTCCCACAATTCTTTGCAAAATCAAAGATTTTTTTTTCTTTTTTTTTTTTCCACAAAATTGTCATATTAGCAGGTTATTTCTCACACCCAGCATATGCATACCACAAATTACACCCCAAAACACATTCTGCTATTCCTCCCGAGTATGGCGATACCACATGTGTGAGACTTTTACACAGCGTGGCCACATAGAGAGGCCCGACATGCAGGGAGCACCTTCAGGTGTTCTGGAGCACCCAGGCCAATTCTGACATTTCTCTCCTACATGTAAAAATCATCATTTGTTTGCTAGAAAATTACATAGAACCCCAAAACATTATATATGTTTTTTTAGCAAAGACCTTAAAGAATACAATGGTGGTCGTTGCAACTTTTTATCTTGCACGGTATTTGCGCAGAAATTTTTCTAACGCGTTTTTTACGGAAAAAAACTGTTTTGTGCTTAAAAGAAAAAAAACACAGTAAAGTTAGCCCAATGTTTTTGCATAATGTGAAAGATGAAGTTACGCCGAGTAAATAGATACCTAACATGTCACCCTTCAAAATTGCACACGCTCGTGGAATGGCGCCAAACTTCGCTACTTAAAAATCCCCATAGGCAACGCTTTTAAATATTTTTACTGGTTACATGTTTTGAGTTACAGAGGAGGGCTAGGGCCAAAATTATTGCTCTCGCTCTAACGTTCGCAACGATACCTCACATGTGTGGTTTGAACACCGTTTTCATATGTGGGCGGGGCTTAAGTATGCGTTCACTTCTGCATGCGAGCTCGCGGGGGCAGGGGCGCTTTAAAAAATATATATATTTTATTGTTCATTTTACTTTATTTATTTTAGTTTAACATGTTTTTCCGCCCCAAATTTTTTTTTGATCACTTTTATTCCTATTACAAGGAATGTAAACATCCCTTGTAATAGGAATATGGCATGACAGGTCCTCTTTACAGTGAGATATGGGGTCAATAAGACCCCACATCTCACCTCTAGGCTGGGAAGCCTGAAAAAAACAAAAAAAAAAAAACAATCTTGGCTTTGATCGTAGCGGTGAGTCGGTAGAAGCACCAGAGGGCAGCGGGAGGGGGGGCATCCCCTCTCACCTCGCGTAAGAGCGATCAAGCGGTGGAACAGCCGGGTATTGTGGAGTATTGCCGGGTATTGTGGAGTATTGCCGGGTATTGTGGAGTATTGAGGAGTATTGCCGGGTATTGAGGAGCATTGCCGGGTATTGAGGAGTATTGCCGGGTATTGTGGAGTATTGCCGGGTATTGTGGAGTATTGCCGGGTATTGAGGAGTATTGAGGAGTATGGCAGGGTATTGAGGAGTATGGCAGGGTATTGAGGAGTATGGCAGGGTATTGCACAGTATGGCAGGGTATTGCACAGTATGGGCAGAGTATGGGCAGGGTATTGCACAGTATGGGCAGAGTATGGGCAGGGTATTGCACAGTATGGGCAGAGTATTGCGCAGGGTATTGCAGAGTATTGCGCAGGGTATTGCAGAGTATTGCGCAGGGTATTGCAGAGTATTGCGCAGGGTATTGCAGAGTATTGCGCAGGGTATTGCAGAGTATTGCGCAGGGTATTGCAGGGTGTATTGCAGAGTATTGGCAGGGTGTATTGCAGAGTATTGGCAGGGTGTATTGCAGAGTATTGGCAGGGTGTATTGCAGAGTATTGGCAGGGTATTGCACAGGGATGGCTGAGCAGGGATGGATGGATGGCTGGATCTGTGACTACAATTGTCACAGATCCAGCCCACAGCTGACATGATCTGACATGGGGGAGGGAGCTGACATGATCCGCTCCCTCCCCTCTCCTCTCACACTGTACCGATCGGTACAGAGAGGGGAGGGAGGAACCGGCGTCATCACATGACGCCGGTCTGTTTACAAGTGATCGCTCCGTCATTTGACGGAGCGATCACGTGGTAAACGGCCGCGATTAGCGGCCATCTACCGTGATCCGTGATGCGCCGGGTCTTCCGGACCCGGCGGTCATGGACATTTCCTGGAGCGAGCCCCAGGGGGCGCGCGGGAGCAAGATTCTGGGAGGACGTCCCTGGGACGTCCACCCTGGATAACTCGACCGCGCTGTAGACGTCTTTTGTCCATGGCGCGGTCGGCAAGTGGTTAAGCTTTTCCCATACAAACTCGTCATACCACCTTGGTCGCAGGACCTCAACTTCATACAATAAGTCCCGAGGCAAATAGGGGTACTCCCACCCATACTCACGGGCGACTCTCTGGGAGAAAAGTCTCTGCAATCTGGCTAGGGGCGGCATCACATCTCGCTCACCTTCGCCTGGCTGTACGATGGCCTCCGGGTGCCGAGGTACCTTCACCATCTCGGGTTGCTTTGTCTTTGGTGCCTGCAACGAGGCACGCTGCGTCCCCACCATCAGAGCGGGTGATGTAGTTGAGTGAGGAAAGTTGGTCAGAGGGTTAGATTTCCTCGGGAACTCCGGGGTCTGCGCCCGGAGCGTATTATCTTCTATGGACATGGGGGAATCCTGTGGTTTACTCAGCACAGGTAGCGGGCGTCTGTCCCAGCCCTTCCGGTGAAACAGCTCGTCTATTTCCCCGTCATCCCCACAGTCTGACAACGACTCTAGGTCGGAGGTGTCATACATCTCGGCGGGAAGGTAGTCTCTAGTAGACGGAAGGCTACCTTCCCTTTCGGGCTCCACCGGCTGTGAACTCCCGACACCTCCAACCAACACCGCAGTCCCAGCCCCTAGCTCACCTGGACCTACTGAAGAACTGGGATGTCCGGGACTCTCTTCTCTACCGGCGCCATCCAGGCCAGGCAAGCGGCGGGGTGAAGCTCGACCACGACCACAGGATGCCTGCACCAGGCCTATCTTCCTCTTCGGGGGTGGCAGCAGGGAGTCTGTGGTGACCGAAGCAATGTCTTTGGATTTTTCTCTCTCAATCTCTGGTTGGGCAGTCACTTCGCCCTGGTCAGCGCGTACGGGGACCTCCGCAGAGGCCTGGATCTCTCCCTCCGGAGTGGCGGTTCCTGTGATGCAGTTGAGGCGTAGGGCCCGGGGCCTTTCCGTGTATGGGTTAACCTCAAAAAGGAACTCCTTGCATGCCTCACATCGCCCGAATGGCTTTAGTTGGACCACCAGTCCCGAGCATCCGGGACAGATCACACCGAGAGCCTCCGTGTCTCTGCATGAATACAGAGCCAACTGTCCTCGGGGCCTAAGTCTTATCCCCGTGTCTGTCAGGGGAGCAGCAAATGCAGTCATCTTCGTGGGGTAAGGTACCGGTATCCACGGGGAGTTTGAGGCCATCCCGACCACTTGCTGTTCCATCACGCGCTGACCACGCGCCGGAGTCTCCACGTGTATCTCCACACGTGGCCAGACTCCTCCCACAACTTGTACATTTTCGCGGGCTTCCGCCAGCCTCCACCCACGAATTGTACAGTCATGGGGTGCCTTGTGGCGCAGTGCATTAACAGTCCCCACATGTAGAACTTCACACAGCTGGACCTTTCCCTTTCTTCGCTCCTCTGCGTGGGCCTTTCCCGACTTAGGGTCATGTCCACAACTCCGAGCAGGGATGCACTCTGGCCAATCACATGGCCGACCCGCTCGGAACTCCTCCGGGCAGCAAAGTTCAAACACAGACGCTCTCAGTTCCATCGCCAAGACACACGATATCCCGGACGAGCCCCCACGTGTAGCGGCCCCCTCTCCCCGTCCTCTTCGGCCTAGGGGTATGTCACGCGACAGGGGTGAGGTGCGCTACGGCCCATGTCCTCCCCACAACGGCGGGCGAGGTGAAGGCCAATACCTGATGTTTCCTCGGGCCGGTGTGTCCTGAGCATGTACCGAGTCTGCTGTGCAGAAACCACCAAACCACCCTTTGCTCCCATTAACAGAGTCCATACACCGATCACAGTCCAACGGTTAGATTTATTCCGTATCTTCAGTTACAAGGCAATGCGATGGCATGATACGGTGGGATGAGCAGGTCGAGGCACTCTACTGATCTGGGTCCCTACACCCCCTATGCTATGACCAAGGGTTGTAGGAGTCTTGACATGAATACCTCCGTTGCGCTGCGGGCCTCTATCAGGGGAAGATGTCCTCCAAGGGAGTTACTGAAGGCCCATCCGTCACCGGGTTGACACTACCCCGGGTCTTCGAACGAGTGACCTCCCCAGCCTCCTCACCTCAGATGCGGGTCCCCTCGCAAGGGGCGCCCTGGAGCAACTCCACCCTTGCGGGACCCAGTCGGAGTCACCGGGTCCCAGGCCTCCTCAATAGTACCTCATCCCAGGCTGAAGGTGCCTGGGATGGAATCCCAGCTTCATTCCAGCCAGGCCTAGGGCGCCTAGGCCGGAACCTTGAACTGCCCGCACCCAGGCCTAAGGTGCCTGGGTGCGTGACGAGATGATCCCCGAAGACGACGACCACGTGGCGAGGGCGTCTCCCCCTTTTATCCCCTCCCGACGATACCACGGCGGGTTCCCCGCCCCGGCCGTACCATCTCCAGGAAGGGACAAAGAAGGGTAGCACTGCGGTAGTGATTCTACCCCGAGCCAGTAGGTACACTGACACCTACTGGTCGAAGAGAATATTACACCACCCAATCCTCCACGAATAAGAAAAAGGGGTCTGAACCCTAACATAATCACACACTTGGGTCACACTACTCCCCAAGTGTACCCCACTAAATTGAGGACCCCGCTACACACATATATATATATATCTTTATTGTATATTGTCTCATATACTGTTGTAGACTCTTTACTAGATCGTTTGAGGTTTGGCTGTATCTCATTGTGCTATTGTGTCTGTCTGCCTTTGGAGAAAAGTATTATGGGATGTGTATGTGTATTTGCTGTGAGGAGGGAGGGGGGAATCCTTCCCTGCTGATAGGATAGTCTACAGATGAGAAGTTTGAATACACCTGTGTGTCTGTTACTGAATTTAGTCTACCCCACACTGTGTCATTATGCAAAGGAGGGGGGATTGTCCGCTGAGCTGTATACTGTATCTGTGTGTGCCTTTGTTCAAATAAACCGTTCATGTTCCAGCTCTGCGGCCAAACGAGTCCTGCCTAGTTCTTGGTTGTAATGTGCGGCCAATATCTAATATCTATATTCAGACTGGAGGAAGCGGTATATGACGGAAGCACTCAAGCGGAGTGTGGGACGTTCCGCGACAGAGCTTTATTTTGTTGGTATTTTATCACCTTTGCGATTTTAGATTTTTGTGCAATAAAACAAAAAAAGACCGACAATTTTGAAAAAAAATGAAAAACAATATTTTTTACTTCCTGCTATAAAACATATCCAATAAAAAATCTAATTTCTTCATCAATTTAGCCCAATATGTATTCCAGTACATATGTTTGGTAAAAAAATCCCAATAAACGTATATTGATTAGACTGGCGCACACTAAAATATTTAATTTCGGAATTTCGGTTCCCACTGAAAAACAACCCCACACCATAATCCCCCCTCCACCAAATGATTTGGTCCAGTGGACAAAACAAGGTCCATAAAAACATGGATGAGCGAGTTTGGGGTGGAGGAACTTGACTGGTCTGTACAGAGTCCTGACCTCAACCAGATAGAACACCTTTGGTATGAATTAGAGAGGAGACTGAGCAAGGCCTTCTTGTCCACATCGCTTCTGGAAGAATGGTCAAACATTCCCATAGACACACTCCTAAACCTTGTAGACAGCCTTCCCAGAAGAGGAAAACATGGAGGATTGTTCAAGGAGAGCAACCAGTGGTCGGACTTTTAAGGCAGCAACACAGTGAATAATCAAAATAAGAATTTATTAATGAAAAAATAAAATAGACAATAGCTACAGAAGTACAAGAATTAAAACTGTATACATGATGGAATATACAGATATGGTCCCTTGTGCGTCTACGTGTTTCGCCACAAAGCTTCTTCAGGATGAACAGAAATAGCAAGAAAAGTACAAATCTCACTATCTTGGGCTGGACGAGGTCCAATGTATAGTTGTCCCCCAATAAAAAAAATATAGAAAAAATCCACAGGGATATATATGTCCAGGACCGTAAACGTCTAGTGTGCACCCAAAATAGGCATAGTATATGCTTCCTATATAGGAGATATCCACAAGATGCGGGGGTTGTCGGCTAGACAGGAAAATCACCTTATTGGTCAGACTTCAATGGTGAAGTAATCGCATGATTAATAGGGGCATATATAGTTGAAACACACAAGGCTGTAGGTGTAGCCAGGCAAAGCATGCTGCCTGCGATCCAACATACAGGACCAGCGGAAGAGTTGAAGCTGTTATAGCTGCAAAGGGTCCCAGTACTTTTGACAATATAGTGTATCTGCAGTTGAGGACATGTCTGCCTATGGCCAACCTAAGAACTGAAGTTAAAACCTCTCAATCACCAATCAGATTAAATACATTTGGTTAGTAACTATGGGGAAATAATTCCAGTTCTTACCGTGTATTTATAGCCAAAATGTTTTATTCATGCATTAACCTCCCTGGCGGTATGATTCTGTCTGGAATTTTGTACCAAAAGTGGTACAATTATTTTGCATGGAAATTTGGTGTTATGTATTGTAGGCCTGCAATTCTTAGTAATTACTTACATAAACCTGACCAAACAAGAGTCTAGTAGACATCCCGGGTATGATAAAGTTTGAAACACAAAATCATAAATTATAATATAATAAATAACTATAAATAATTATAACAAATAGTAATGTAATTAAAATAAAAAGTATTCAATAATGTAATCAAATCAAAAACACAGAAATTTGCTCAGTTGCAGAATTGTCGCTGTCATTACCTTCAGTGTTTGATGACGAATTTCCCCACAAATCGCTAGCGCTCAATTCTGCAAGTGATTCTAATTTATTATCGCTGTTTTCTAGCTGGTCTAAAACCACTTTTGACATAAAGGGACACTTTTTGGTTGCTATGGACAATCTTCAGTTTCCAGGCAGAAAGAACAGTTTTTATAATATAAAACTGCATGCAGGACACTGGACAGACCACTAGGGAAAAAGGGGATGTGTAATTATTTGATACAGTACTGTAATCAGTAATATTACAGTACTGTATGTATATTGTGTTTTTCTCTTTTTGAATTTGGCGCCGAACTCCGCCCCTGTGCGCCGCAACGTCGCAGGGAACAGAGCCCGGCACCGGGCAGTGTGGATCGAGCGAGGAGACACGGCTCGCACACACTGCGGGGAGACATCGCAGGATCCAGGGAACAAGGTAAGTAATTTCCCCTGGATACTGCAATGTAGCCCGAGTCTGGCTCTGGGTTACCACTCTTGGCATGAAAAACTCACCCCGAGCCCGACTTGGGAATACCGCTAAGGGGGTTAAAAATTAACATACTCACCAGTTTATTTTTTGCAAACTGTGTCCCATTGGGGAGATTTCCCTTCAAGAGGAAGTAAACCTTGATGGGTTTTACTTCCTCATTTGCTCCCTGCAAAGCCTGCAAATTAAAAGCATAATGGGCTAGTATGGATTGCATACTAGCCCATTATGTGACACTTACCTGAAAACGAAACCCGTACTGTCCCCTGTGCAGACCGCGTCCATCTTCACCCCTCTTCCTTCTGGGGCCGCGAACTCCGGCTCTGTGACTGTTAGGAGATATTGTTTAGGAGATATTTCCACTACCTATAGGCTAAGGTGACCAGATTTTTAAAATGAAATCCGGGGACATTTTTTTTTCTAGTAATGACGGCAATCAGCGACCCTATGCCCGTCGCCATCGCCGCCCGCCTCACAGCCAGTCAAGTCTCACTCTCCGGGCCCTGGCTACTACTGGGTGGGGAGCGGAGGAAGATCACTCCACCAGGGAAGGCAAGGAGATAAGCAGGCAGGCGGCTGGCCGGGACTTGAGCCAAGGCAGAAGAACATGCGAGCGGAGCTGAATGGGCACCCGAAACTGAAGAAATATTCCCTCCGCTCCGACCAACACATGACCATCAGAAAGGGGCACAGATAAATGCAAAAAATACCCCCCTAAGCTAGTAGAAGCGGGGGTGTGTAATTCAGATTTTATTTTTTTATTCTGCACTGACTGTCTTTGAAATTGGACCAGCCCCTGTTCAAATCCAATCCGGGGACAAAACCGGGGACAGACTTGGTCCGGGGACACTGTCCTCAATCCGGGGACTGTCCCCGGACACCAGGGATGTCTGGTCACCCTACTATAGGCAAGCCTTATTCTAGGCTTACCTATAGGTAGAAGCCACTCAAAAGCATTTACAAGCACTTTAACTTCCTCTATTGGAAAAAAAAAAAAAACAAGAAGGGAGAGGTAGTCTCTCCAAATTCCCTCTCTGGTATTCAGGTGGAAGATTTCCCTCACCTCTGTAGCGGGGTCTTTAAATTTAGTTGGGGTACACCTGGGGGTAGTGTGACCCAGGTGTATAATTAGGAAAGGTTCTGGACCCCTTTTTGGTAATTTGTGGAGGATTGAGTGGTGTATTACTCACCTTGGCCTGTGGGTGGCGGTGTACCCGCAGGCTCAAGGTAGAATCACTGCCACAGTGCTACCCTTTTTGTCCCTTTCCGGAGATGGTACGGGTGGGGCAGGGAACCCGCCATGGTGTTGATGGAAGGAGATAAAAGGGGGAGACGCCCTCGCCACGAGGTTCGTTTCTTCTTTCTCGGAGGAGTTCGCTTCACGCACCCAGGCACCTTAGGCCTGGGTGCGGGCGGTTCAAGGTTCCGGCCCAGGCGCCCTAGGCCTGACCGGAATGAAGTTGGGGTCCATCCCAGGCACCTTCAGCCTGGGGTGAGGTACTATATCGTAGGCCTGGGGCCCAGTAACTTCGACTGGGTCCCGCAAGGGCGAAGTGATCTCAGGGTGCCGCCTTGCGAGGGGACCCGCATCTGAGGTGAGGAGGCTGGGGAGGTTACCCATCCGGAGACCCGGAGCAGCATCAACCCGGTGACGGATGGGCCTCCGGTAACTCTCTTAGAGGGACATCTTCCCCTGATAGGGGCCGCAGCGCAGCAAAGGTACTCCCATCTATGTTCTATGGAGTCGCTGGTAGAGACTCACAAGTTCTATGTTCTATGCCATTCAAAGCTGCTACAACCCCTGGTCAAAGCACAGGGGTTTAGACTGAAATCAGGATAGTGCCTCGGCCTGCTCATCCCATCGTATCAAGTTATAATAATGTTCCAACCAGTTGACTATTAAGACATTGTTTATTGTGGAGCGTACAATAAAGCAAGAGTTGGACTGTGATCGGTGTATGGACTCTGGTTAATGGGAGCAAGGGAGATTCCAGCATAGCAGGACTGAGTTTTAAGACTAATGCACATTGGCCCAAGGAAGATACTGATACTGGCCTTCACCTCACCCACAGCCATGGGGAGGACATGGGCCGTAGCGCATCTCACCCTGTCATGTGACATACCCCTAGCAAAAGGAGATGGGGTGAGGCCGCTACACGTGGGGGCTCATGAGTCCGGGATAAAATGTGTGTTGACTTTGAAACTTGAAATGGCTGTGTCTGGACTTTGCTGCCCCGAGGAGGTCCGAGCAGGTCGGCCATGTGATTGGCCAAAAGTGCGTCCCTGTGCTCGAAGTCATGGAAGTTTCCCTGAAAAACCGGGAGAGGCCCATGCAGAAAGAGCGGGAAGAGGGAAAAGCCCAGCCGTGTGACGAACTACATGTGGGGGTGTTTAATGCACTGCGCCACGAGGCACCCCATGACTGCGCAATTCATGGGCGGGGACTGTGGGAAGCCCGCGAAAATGTGCAAGTCGTGGGAGGAGTCTGGCCTATGTGGAGATGCACGTGAAGACTCCGGCGCGTGGTCAGCGCGTGATGGAGCAGCAGGTGGTCGGGATGGCCTCAAGCTCCCCGTGGATGCCGGTATCATACCCCACGAAGATGACTGCTTTTGCTGCTCCCCTTACAGACACAGGAATAAGACTCAGGCCCCGAGGACAGTTGGCTTTGTACTCATGCAGAGACACGGAGGCCCTCGGTGTGATCTGTCCCGGATGCTCGGGACTGGTGGTCCAACTAAAGCCATTTGGGCGTTGTGAAGCGTGTAAAGAATTTCTGTTTGAGGTTGAATCATCCACAGTAAGGCCCCGGGCCCTTCGCCTCAATTGCATCACAGGTACCGCCACTCCGGAGGGAGAGATCCAGGCCTTTGCGGAGGTCCCCGTACACGCTGACCGGGCGACGGGACTGCCCAACCAGAGACAGAGAGAAAAATCCGAGGATGCTGCTTCGGTCACCACAGATTCCCTGCTGCCACCTCCGAAGAGGAAGATAGGCCTGGTGCAGGCCTCCTGTGGTCGTGGTAGAGCTTCACCCCGCCGCTTGCCGGACCTGGATGGATCCGGTTGGAAGAGTCCTGGACATCCCAGTGCTGAAAAAGGTCCAGGTGAGCCAGGGGCTGGGACTGTGGTGGTGGTTGGAGGTGTCGGGGGTCCACTGGAGGTGGAGCCCGCAAGGGAGGGTAGTTCTCCGTCTACTAAAGACTACCTTCCCGCCGAGATGTATGACACCTCCGACCTGGAATCGCTGTCGGACTGTGGGGATGACAGGGAAATAGATGAACTGTTTCACCGGAAGGGCTGGGACAAATGCCCGTTACCCGTGCTACGTGAACCACAGGATTCCCCTATGTCTATAGGAGACAGCACGCCCCGGGCGCAGGCTCCGGACCTCAGGAGGGAGTTTAGTCCTCCGACCAATCTTCCACATTCCACAACATCCCCCGCGTTGATAGTGGGGATGCAGCGCGCTTCCTTGCGGGCGCCAAAAGCCAAGCCATCCGAGGTAGTGAAGGTACCTCGGCCCCCGGAAGCCATCGTGCAACCAGGAGAAGGTGAGCGGGATGTCATGCCTCCTTTAGCCAGATTACAACGACTTTTCTCCCAGAGAGTCGCCTGTGAGTACGGATGGGAATATCCCTACTTGCCTCGGGACTTACTTTATGAAGTTGAGGTCTTGCGCCAGAGATGGTACGACGAATTTGTCTGGGAGAAGCTCAAAGTGCCTCATGCTCGGCGATACTTGTCATGTTCGCCGCCTGTGTCCAAGAAATTCAAAGATTGCAGAGCGGATTGGAAGTTGGGGCGCCACATTCATGCCGATAAAGTACTTATCTGCAGAAAGGAGGGAGAGGATGTCGAATATTCAGTTGAAGTGTTTGACAAGCACCTAAAGCCCCTGTTTTTGCCAGATCCAAGATTCTATTTTTAGGAGAAGAGAACTCCTATTTGTTTGCTTATCGAACTCTCTGGAAGGAACATTCCCAGACACTCAGAACTGTGCCCTAGTTTTGTTTTGATTTGGGCTTTTCTTTTACTCACTGGAGACTTGGGAGCTGTTTTTTTCTTTTCTCCCTTTTCTTCATGTGCCAAAGGCAGAGACTTTGGGGGTAGAGTCAGTGTAGGGAAAGCAGGAAGAATGAAGATCTCACCAAGTGTCATTACCGCAGCGCTGTCACCAGGTGGCAGTGTTGTGCAACGGCTGTTTGAAATTTTGCATTTACATCACTTTACTTATTGGAGCGAATGGGTCTCTCGGCTGATAGACCTATTCATTCCAAGTTAACACAGATTGTTAGGATGCTGTTTTTTTTTGTTCCCTTCTGCATGAGATTTGTCGGTCAAGACTACTGAGTATGGGGTGGTTCTTAGACAGTGATGGGAGGGATTGTATATGTGTACATGACAGATGTTTTTTTCAAGAGTTTTATCGTTTTATAGTTCCCTTTCCCCTTGAGCAGATCTTGGCACACGCAGTATTCAAAATTTTGAGGGACAGCCTCTGGGGCTCGCTTCATGTCACCACTCCTTGGGAGACATGGGTGTGCACCTGACGCTAGGGACCAGCGTCAAATCACAGGGGGGAGTGTGTAGCGGGGTCTTTAAATTTAGTTGGGGTACACCTGGGGGTAGTGTGACCCAGGTGTATAATTAGGAAAGGTTCTGGACCCCTTTTTGGTAATTCGTGGAGGATTGAGTGGTGTATTATTCACCTTGGCCTGTGGGTGGCGGTGTACCCGCAGGCTCAAGGTAGAATCACTGCCACAGTGCTACCCTTTTTGTCCCTTTCCGGAGATGGTACGGGTGGGGCGGGGAACCCGCCGTGGTGTTGATGGAAGGAGATAAAAGGGGGAGACGCCCTCGCCACGAGGTTCGTTTCTTCTTTCTCGGAGGAGTTCGCTTCACGCACCCAGGCACCTTAGGCCTGGGTGCGGGCGGTTCAAGGTTCCGGCCCAGGCGCCCTAGGCCTGACCGGAATGAAGTTGGGGTCCATCCCAGGCACCTTCAGCCTGGGGTGAGGTACTATATCGTAGGCCTGGGGCCCAGTAACTTCGACTGGGTCCCGCAAGGGCGAAGTGATCTCAGGGTGCCGCCTTGCGAGGGGACCCGCATCTGAGGTGAGGAGGCTGGGGAGGTTACCCGTCCGGAGACCCGGAGCAGCATCAACCCGGTGACGGATGGGCCTCTGGTAACTCTCTTAGAGGGACATCTTCCCCTGATAGGGGCCGCAGCGCAGCGAAGGTACTCCCATCTATGTTTTATGGAGTCGCTGGTAGAGACTCACAAGTTCTATGTTCTATGCCATTCAAAGCTGCTACAACCCATGGTCAAAGCACAGGGGTTTAGACTGAAATCAGGATAGTGCCTCGGCCTGCTCATCCCATCGTATCAAGTTATAATAATGTTCCAACCAGTTGACTATTAAGACATTGTTTATTGTGGAGCGTACAATAAAGCAAGAGTTGGACTGTGATCGGTGTATGGACTCTGGTTAATGGGAGCAAGGGAGATTCCAGCATAGCAGGACTGAGTTTTAAGGCTAATGCACATTGGCCCGAGGAAGATACTGATACTGGCCTTCACCTCACCCACAGCCATGGGGAGGACATGGGCCGTAGCGCATCTCACCCTGTCATGTGACATACCCCTAGCAAAAGGAGATGGGGTGAGGCAGCTACACCTCTTTTTCCAGTGACAACTCAAATATATTGATTTTGCATAACTTTCTATCTCAGTTGTAACGCTCACCAGGACAAATAGAGAGGGTGAATCTCCACAATGGGGCCCAGACTGCAGTAAAAATGAGACAGAGGTGGGTACTAATCCTTCTTTACTCTATCCAAAAAACACCCCATCAATTTTAAAAACTATTTTATATATCAGGCTTTACTATAACAGCGTATTTGCTAAAAAGAAAATGCTACGTTGGTTTTTTAAATACTGAATAAAACTGTTCAAGTATAAATGATTCTGTTTTGTTGCGTATATCTTGCATTGTCATAGCTGTATGGGTTGTAGTACCTGTTTTACGCAGATCTCTGTATTCAGGCTCCATTAGTGAGTCGTGTGTCCAGGTCACTCGCAGAAAGGACTTCAGAGACTTCCAGGGAATGGTACACTCACTTATAGTATCAAATAGTTTCTCATCATCGGTCTGAATAATTTTCTTGGTTGAAGGTAAAATTGGAATGTTGCGTTCTTCATTGCTCCATTTAATAACAATGTTTTGAGGATAAAACTTCCTTATGCTGAGAGAACACAGCAGTCGGTCTAATCCAGAAGGGGTCACTTTTATATCTGTGTCCTGGGGGGCCACTGGGAGGGAATAAGAGAAGTAAAAAAAGTAAATAATTCTGTTGCTCAGCACACGTCCTGTCAGATAGAAATTTCCTGTATGAGATATCACTGGGCTCAAAATACCAGTATGTGCCAAAAACATGAGCAGAACTGTCCTGAGACTCTGCCAGTCGTTTTTTTTTTTCTGCATTTAACCCCTGGGACATCCATATATATATATATATGTTTCCCCATGTTGAGCTGCACAAGATTATTACAGATTTGTGTGGTTGTGTGGGGATCATTCTTTCCTTGTAACATTCCCAGAAACATTGCAATTGACATTTGTTTGGCCGCACAGTGGCTAAGTGGTTAGCACTTCCACCTGGCAGCACTAGGGTCTTCAGTTCAAATCCAACCAAGACACTGCCTGCCTGGAGTTTGTATGTTCTCCCTGTGCCTGTGTGGACTTCCTCCCACAATAGACCTGCTGGTAGGTCAATTGGTGCTAGTATGTGCACACCTCCCAACTTTTTGAGATGGGAATGAGGGACACCTATTAGCAAAAGTATGTATAATGGAAAGCCTGAAAACATGATCTGTTGGGGGGCATTGAGGACTGGAGTTGAGAAACACAGTTAAACCCACAAGTGCTTTTTTTACCACTACTATTCCTTTATATTGGCTTTTGACATTTACAATTGCAGCAATTTAGAAATCGGATGAAAGGTTTAGCTCTGGGAAACACTTTTTAAAAGATAAAAAGTACATTTTATACAAAACTACAGGTCCTTCTCAAAAAATTTGCATATTGTGATAAAGTTCATTATTTTCTGTAATGTACTGATAAACATTAGACTTTCATATATTTTAGATTCATTACACACAACTGAAGTAGTTCAAGGCTTTTCTTGTTTTAATATTGATGATTTTGGCATACAGCTCATGACAACCCAAAAATCCTATCTCAAAAAATTAGCATATTTCATCCGACCAATAAAAGAGAAGTGTTTTTAATACAAAAAAAGTCAACCTTCAAATAATTATGTTCAGTTATGCACTCAATACTTGGTCAGGAATCCTTTTGCAGAAATGATACAGCACTCTGGGAACAGCCTATTCGTTCAGAAATTTCTTTCTGTGTCTTACCCTCTTGCTTGAGGGTGTCAATGATGGCCTTCTGGACAGCAGTCAGGTCGGCAGTCTTACCCATGATTGCGGTTTTGAGTAATGAACCAGGCTGGGAGTTTTTAAAAGCCTCAGGAATCTTTTGCAGGTGTTTAGAGTTAGTTGATTCAGATGATTAGGTTAATAGCTCGTTTAGAGAACCTTTTCATGATATGCTAATTTTTTGAGATAGGAATTTTGGGTTGTCATGAGCTGTATGCCAAAATCATCAATATTAAAACAAGAAAAGCCTTGAACTACTTCAGTTGTGTGTAATGAATCTAAAATATATGAAAGTCTAATGTTTATCAGTACATTACAGAAAATAATGAACTTTATCACAATATGCTAATTTTTTGAGAAGGACCTGTATATGGTTCAGACCAAAATGAGGGACAAATGAGGAGGAAAGAGGGACAGAGGGACATTGCTCCATATCAGGGACAGTCTCTCAAAATCAGGGACCGTTGGGAGCTATGAGTATGTGTGAGTATGAATGTGAGTTAGGGGTCTTAGATTGTAAACTCATTGAGGGCAGGGACTAATGTAAATGTACAATATATATGTAAAGTGTTGTGTAAATTGATGGGGCTATAATTTAGCTCAGCAAGAAGAGACATTCATCAGTTTTCTATGTTGCTTCATTTCTATATCACCCTAAGATCTAGATAAATTTATATAGTTTTCAGGATCCAAGCAGGTATCCTAAATTTCATAACTAGATAACATTTTTTTTGTACAGCACAACGTATCATATACAATTGTCTTTTATTCAGAATATTTGTGATCACTTTGTTTCATCCTTTTCTGCATTTCAATGCTTCAGCAACCTCTTTACAGCCATTTCCTGTCTACATGCACTCCAGCAATTGGCTGCATGACTTTTCTTGTATTGATTAGGGGAAGATGAAGCCATTAGCCAGCAGATATAGGGCAAGTTACCATTTTTACCAATCACATCCCGGTAATTTTGAAAAAATTGGAAAAGGGGTGCCCCTGGGATTGTGTGGATTGGAGTAAATTATGGATTGCCACCAAGTATATATAGAAAAATATAAAGAATTTTATTTATACATAATACACTTATATATCAAAAATGGTTTAAAATCAAAGAGAGGAACAGACATATACAGTCATTGAAAAACAATTGCATGAGGACACCTTACTACTTGAGACATATAAGTCATATAGCTAGTGGTGACACAACCGACATGTTTCGGATACTCGGGCTATATCTATGATAGCCTCCATTATTTCCTTCTTCAAGGTTCATGCAATAGTTTGAAGACAATTTAGTCTCTATATAAGAGAAAAAAAAAACAATATAGTATGTGATAGCTATATAATACACAACAGTGTATTGGCATGATTACATTATTTTGAATTTCTCCCATATGTGGGCAGCTAGAAGATAGACATTGTTGCAGAGAGAAAATAAAATAGACTAAAATAAACAATAAGAAAAGAGAAGAAGAGAAGGGGGGGGGGGGAGAGAAACAAAGGAAGAAAAAAAAGGGAAAAGAAGAATAAGTATACATGAAAGTTCATTTAAGAATACATGAATGCGTATATACATTGTATAATTGTATGTCTAGAAGATACAGTACATCTATATCAAATAGTGTTGCATACATACATTTCCAATGGTAATATAAACATCAGCCGTTTGGAGGAATTATCCCGGTGATATAAAGCCCAAACGGATATGGTGCGAGTTTACTGGTCGCATAAAGACAAATACAGCGGCCAAAGAGACACTGCAGGCAAGATGACAGAGCCACGGGGAAATGTGTAGGAGGACCAACCCAAAAACGCCCCTCAAAGCTCACAGGGAAGCCTCAAATTGCAGCGGAAAGACTGCCACGGCCTCTCTGTAAAAACATACACAAATGGATTATAGTTTCTAGATCGCAGACTAGCCCTGTAGCCAGGCATCCCATAACTATGATGAAGTGTTTGAAAAAAAAGGGGCTTAGTACCTGTCAATGTGGCGCAAGGACATCCACACTCTGGCTGTGCAGCAATTGGCCAAGTCAGGTGGGACTTTTTATAGAGCTGTCGCTGGTGTTGCAGCCAATCAGCTCAAATGGCGCCAAGGGTGAAGCTGCAAAAGGAAGGAATTCAACCAATGAGGTAGAGCGTGGGAGGCCACAACGGGGCTAGACTGTGCGTCCGGGTAGAAACCCAATTAACTACGTATTGAAAATGAATAGAGAGGCTCTTACCGGACAGGCACCGCATACAGAGGCCGCCCTCGATCCCGGCGGCGTCCGGCGTCATCGCGCACCCACGCAAATGTGAAGGACGTCCACGACGCCGGCGCGGTGACGTCAGACGTCGACCCGACCGCCAGCACAACGAAAAGGGCGGAAGTGCTAAAAGGAAGATCACTCCGTTGCCCGCACCAGACCCAAAAAGGTCAGCGCAAAGGCAGCACAATTGTATGTGCTGCGCCAAACGGCGCCTATCGGAGGAATGGGGAAAAAATGACTAATCCAAAACCCCATGGATAGTAAACAGTGTAACATGAATACCCTC
Source organism: Rana muscosa (assembly GCA_029206835.1). Classification (NCBI taxonomy): domain Eukaryota; kingdom Metazoa; phylum Chordata; class Amphibia; order Anura; family Ranidae; genus Rana; species Rana muscosa. Next base: position 161,495,405 of record CM055127.1, read on the forward strand.
CGTCCCATATGTGTGTGATTCTTAGGACAGGGAGAGAAATTTATTTATATGCACATAACCGTCCATTTGCTCAAATATGAGCAGTCAGCCCCCGATTATCAAAATAGCCGGGGGCTGTTTTTGTGCTGGGGAGCGTCAGTGGGCCCAATGGGTGGTCCCCAAATCCCCGGGTTCCAATATGTCAAAAAGTGCAGGGTACAATTGTCATTTGATTAATTTCTAAATAATAAACAATAATCAACAATATAATAACTAGGCACTAATCTCCAGTGGGCGAATCATCAGGTAAAGTTCCACCAATTGGATCCAATCTTGTTTACTTAAAAAGGATTTTTTAGTTTTTACATGAATATCTAACCGGCATACATCAGAAACATTAGTACACATGTTATACAGCTGGCATAATTCATACATATTTATTTATTTTTCCTAAAAAAAAAAAAAAAAATACAAACTAGGTATAAACAGCTTGTTGAGCTCAGTTTAGCAGATCCCTATCAAACTTAGCAGATGTAAAACCTGGTAGGAAGGGTTTAAAGTTAATTGCCTGGTTCAAGCCAGGGTGTGAGGTGGCGTTGAGGATCGAGATCCATCTCAGCTCCCTTTGAAGAAGGTGCTTGTTAAGGTCACCTCCGCGGGGGCTGCGGTGGACCCTGTCCAAAACTAACACCTCAAGGTTTGGTACGCAATCTCCATGAACTTGGGCAGCATGTCTGCCAAGAGGGAGATCAGGATTTTGTTCCTTCATCCCTTTTAGATGCCGGTAAATTCTCTGCCACAATTTTTGTATAGTTTTTCCTACATAGAAGCAGTTACAACTGCAAATAATGAGATATACTACGTCCGTAGTTTGACAGTTGGCATAGTGTTTTGGTCGAAATTTTTGGCCATTCGGTAACCGAATGTTCTTTCTAGTGTTCATATATTTACAGTATGTGCAATTACCACATTGGAAAGTTCCCAGGTCCTTACATGGATCTCCCCTATTGGTGTTCTCAAATTCACTCTGCACTAGCATGTCCTTCAGGGACGTTGCTCGTCTATAGGTAATATTTGGCCTGGGGGGTACTAGTGGTCCTATCACAGGATCTGCTGTAAGTAGATGCCAGTGCTTTTGGTAGATTTTAAGAAGTTCAGCGTGATCATCAGAATAAGTGTTGATAATACGATGATCACTTTCACTTTTTTTAGATTTAGATATTAGTAACTCGTGTCGATTTAGATTTGAAGTGCGTTTAAAGGCCTTTTTGAGGCACTTATGGCTGTATCCCCTTGCTAGAAGTCTTTGCCTTAAGTTATTGGCTTCTCTTTTATAATCGACCTCGTTAGAGCAATTTCTTTTTATTCTCAAATATTGTCCATAGGGAATAGATTCAACTAGGGATTTAGGGTGAAAACTAGAAGAATGTAAGATTGTATTGCCTGCACTTGGTTTGCGGAACAGCTTACATGATAACATGTTTTGCTTGTCTCTGAAGATCTCCACATCAAGGAAGGTTATGGTATTTGGGTCCGATATCATTGTAAACTTAAGATTAAAAGTATTCAAGTTTAGGGCGATGAGACACTCATCCAAACATTGCTGGGAGCCCGTCCATACAATGAAGATGTCATCAATGTACCTGTGCCATAGAGCTACATGGCACAGGTACATTGAGAGATCCCCGCTGGAAAAGATTGCATGCTCCCATTCCCCCAGGTACAGGTTGGCGTAGCCAGGGGCACAACTGGTGCCCATGGCTACGCCCTGTACCTGGAGGAAACATTGACCATCGAAAGTGAAGACATTGTGTCTCAGTATGAAATCCAAGGACTGGATTATAAATTCATTGAACAAACGTTCATGGTGACTGGTTTGTGATAGAATATGTCTAATACAAGCAATACCTAAAGAATGAGGAATCGAGCTGTAAAGTGCCTCCACGTCGATACTGACAAGTATCGAATCTATAGGAATTTGTACTCCCTCGATAATGCGTAATAAGTGAGGTGTATCTTTAACATAAGAGGGGATGCTCTGAACAAAAGGTTTTAGATGCTCATCAATGAGTCGTGAAAGATTTTCAATAATAGCTCCGTTTCCAGATATAATAGGACGTCCTGGGGGATTTAGGGGATCCTTGTGGATTTTGGGGAGTGAGTAGAATGTTGGTGTGCGGGGAAAGGAAGTGCGAACAAATTCCCAAGTTTGTTTAGAAATGACATTATTTTGAAAAGCTTCATCTACCAAAGTGTAGAATTTTTTATTAAAGGCATCTACAACACCCCTACTGACAGGGCGATACCACTCATGATTTCTTAATATGTTGAAACACATTTCAAGATATTGGGGGTTGTCCATAATGACAATGTTTCCTCCTTTATCCGATAATTTAATCGTAATTTGATGATTTTTGGATAGATTTTTTAAGGCCATCTTTTCAGTAGGAATAAGATTTGTATGTCTAGGTGTTATAGGTACTAGGTTATTTATTTCTTGGCTGATATTTTTAAGAAAATTAGATACACCTGGATTTGAGCTAGGCACTGGGTAAAAAGTTGATGTTTTTTTAAGGGAAGTTTGTTTTAGGGTACTGGGGATCTCGGTGTCAATTGTGCTGGCATTAGCCAAAAGTAAGTCAAGGTCCAGGGTGTCGATGAGGTCTTTGGATTCATTTTCCTCAAGTAAAGATTTGAGATTACCCAGAGCTTGACGTTCACTATACGTGTGAAATTCCCGTGTATCTGGGTCGCTCTTTTCAAAAATGCTTTTAAGTAGCAATTTGCGGGCGTATAAATGAAGATCTTTAATGGTCTCAAATTTGTCTACAGGTTTATTAGGGCAGAAAGTTAATCCTTTTGAGAGGACTGAGATCTCATCGACACTCAGGACATGTGATGACAAATTTATAATATTAAAAGCCGAGGCTATGTCGTAGTCGGGTTGTGAGGAGTGAGTGAGTTTCCCGAGTTCTTAGAGAACATCAAGGGAACCTTAGGCGTGACAAAAGTGCCCATATTTTCAAGTGATTCATGTGCACTGACGGTAACATCCGAGGCCGTCAATGTGGAAGTGTTGGGGACTGATGGGAGCGGAGTACGAGGATACTGTTTAGGGGGACGTTTTTTAGTAGTATTACTATTGGAGGAATTTTCAAAGTCACGATTTCTTTTAGATGGTTTTGTGCGTTTTCCTTTCATCGGTGCATATGACATGTTAGACGAAACCGAAGAGGTATCAGACGTATCCAACTGTGTGGAACGATGATTGTCGTTCTTATATTGGACTCTAGGTCTAGTTGAAAAAGCCCATCTATATGCTCTGCCTTCTTCGAAGGCTTGTTTATCCCGCATGTATTTGAACTCTTTTTTTGCTAAGATCGATTTGTTGAATAGTTCAATATGGGTTTTAAGTTTCTCATTTAGATCTTTGTATGAGGAATGGGCTTGTAGGGGTTTGATTCTAGAATAGATTTTTTCAATGTTCGTGTTGATATAGACGAGACGCCTCCGATATTCATCAGAAAGAAGCCTCATCATACCAGCCGAGCATGATTTTAAATTCGTTTCCCATGCTTGTTTGAACGTCGGGTCCAGATCCTCAAAAGTTGGGAAGATCTGGACTCGAAGTCCAAGTGGGTTTAAATCATCTCTTATGTACTCATCAAACGTTTTTATATGCCAATGCATTGAAGATTTCCTCTCCAACCATTTAGTTAGGTTGGAGAAAAGAAAGGTTAGCTCAGATTCCAAGGATTCATTTTTACCATAGTTTGATTGTAATTGTTCAGTGAAAACCTCCCATGATTCACTGTAAAGTTCAGCCATGATGATGGTGTCACTGAGCTCTACACAAATGGGTATACCAACACAATAAGACAAAAACAATAATAATAAATAAAAAAATAAAAAAAAAGAGAAAGAGAAAAAGAATTGCAGCAGTGCGTTTTCAAAATAATTGCTCATACAAATAGGGAGCAAGCAAAAGATTAATTCAGTAAATTGTTTATGTAGATAACGCTGGAAAGCTTCAAATATGGATGGGGACTAAGGGGTATTTGCTACCCAAAAATAGAATATATTGATTAGGGGAAGATGAAGCCATTAGCCAGCAGATATAGGGCAAGTTACCATTTTTACCAATCACATCCCGGTAATTTTGAAAAAATTGGAAAAGGGGTGCCCCTGGGATTGTGTGGATTCATCAAATTACGATTAAATTATCGGATAAAGGAGGAAACATTGTCATTATGGACAACCCCCAATATCTTGAAATGTGTTTCAACATATTAAGAAATCATGAGTGGTATCGCCCTGTCAGTAGGGGTGTTGTAGATGCCTTTAATAAAAAATTCTACACTTTGGTAGATGAAGCTTTTCAAAATAATGTCATTTCTAAACAAACTTGGGAATTTGTTCGCACTTCCTTTCCCCGCACACCAACATTCTACTCACTCCCCAAAATCCACAAGGATCCCCTAAATCCCCCAGGACGTCCTATTATATCTGGAAACGGAGCTATTATTGAAAATCTTTCACGACTCATTGATGAGCATCTAAAACCTTTTGTTCAGAGCATCCCCTCTTATGTTAAAGATACACCTCACTTATTACGCATTATCGAGGGAGTACAAATTCCTATAGATTCGATACTTGTCAGTATCGACGTGGAGGCACTTTACAGCTCGATTCCTCATTCTTTAGGTATTGCTTGTATTAGACATATTCTATCACAAACCAGTCACCATGAACGTTTGTTCAATGAATTTATAATCCAGTCCTTGGATTTCATACTGAGACACAATGTCTTCACTTTCGATGGTCAATGTTTCCTCCAGGTACAGGGCGTAGCCATGGGCACCAGTTGTGCCCCTGGCTACGCCAACCTGTACCTGGGGGAATGGGAGCATGCAATCTTTTCCAGCGGGGATCTCTCAATGTACCTGTGCCATGTAGCTCTATGGCACAGGTACATTGATGACATCTTCATTGTATGGACGGGCTCCCAGCAATGTTTGGATGAGTGTCTCATCGCCCTAAACTTGAATACTTTTAATCTTAAGTTTACAATGATATCGGACCCAAATACCATAACCTTCCTTGATGTGGAGATCTTCAGAGACAAGCAAAACATGTTATCATGTAAGCTGTTCCGCAAACCAAGTGCAGGCAATACAATCTTACATTCTTCTAGTTTTCACCCTAAATCCCTAGTTGAATCTATTCCCTATGGACAATATTTGAGAATAAAAAGAAATTGCTCTAACGAGGTCGATTATAAAAGAGAAGCCAATAACTTAAGGCAAAGACTTCTAGCAAGGGGATACAGCCATAAGTGCCTCAAAAAGGCCTTTAAACGCACTTCAAATCTAAATCGACACGAGTTACTAATATCTAAATCTAAAAAAAGTGAAAGTGATCATCGTATTATCAACACTTATTCTGATGATCACGCTGAACTTCTTAAAATCTACCAAAAGCACTGGCATCTACTTACAGCAGATCCTGTGATAGGACCACTAGTACCCCCCAGGCCAAATATTACCTATAGATGAGCAACGTCCCTGAAGGACATGCTAGTGCAGAGTGAATTTGAGAACACCAATAGGGGAGATCCATGTAAGGACCTGGGAACTTTCCAATGTGGTAATTGCACATACTGTAAATATATGAACACTAGAAAGAACATTCGGTTACCGAATGGCCAAAAATTTCGACCAAAACACTATGCAAACTGTCAAACTACGGACGTAGTATATCTCATTATTTGCAGTTGTAACTGCTTCTATGTAGGAAAAACTATACAAAAATTGTGGCAGAGAATTTACCGGCATCTAAAAGGGATGAAGGAACAAAATCCTGATCTCCCTCTTGGCAGACATGCTGCCCAAGTTCATGGAGATTGCGTACCAAACCTTGAGGTGTTAGTTTTGGACAGGGTCCACCGCAGCCCCCGCGGAGGTGACCTTAACAAGCACCTTCTTCAAAGGGAGCTGAGATGGATCTCGATCCTCAACGCCACCTCACCCCCTGGCTTGAACCAGGCAATTAACTTTAAACCCTTCCTACCAGGTTTTACATCTGCTAAGTTTGATAGGGATCTGCTAAACTGAGCTCAACAAGCTGTTTATACCTAGTTTGTATTTTTTTTTTTTTTTTTTTTAGGAAAAATAAATAAATATGTATGAATTATGCCAGCTGTATAACATGTGTACTAATGTTTCTGATGTATGCCGGTTAGATATTCATGTAAAAACTAAAAAATCCTTTTTAAGTAAACAAGATTGGATCCAATTGGTGGAACTTTACCTGATGATTCGCCCACTGGAGATTAGTGCCTAGTTATTATATTGTTGATTATTGTTTATTATTTAGAAATTAATCAAATGACAATTGTACCCTGCACTTTTTGACATATTGGAACCCGGGGATTTGGGGACCACCCATTGGGCCCACTGACGCTCCCCAGCACAAAAACAGCCCCCGGCTATTTTGATAATCGGGGGCTGACTGCTCATATTTGAGCAAATGGACGGTTATGTGCATATAAATAAATTTCTCTCCCTGTCCTAAGAATCACACACATATGGGACGGAGGGTATTCATGTTACACTGTTTACTATCCATGGGGTTTTGGATTAGTCATTTTTTCCCCATTCCTCCGATAGGCGCCGTTTGGCGCAGCACATACAATTGTGCTGCCTTTGCGCTGACCTTTTTGGGTCTGGTGCGGGCAACGGAGTGATCTTCCTTTTAGCACTTCCGCCCTTTTCGTTGTGCTGGCGGTCGGGTCGACGTCTGACGTCACCGCGCCGGCGTCGTGGACGTCCTTCACATTTGCGTGGGTGCGCGATGACGCCGGACGCCGCCGGGATCGAGGGCGGCCTCTGTATGCGGTGCCTGTCCGGTAAGAGCCTCTCTATTCATTTTCAATACGTAGTTAATTGGGTTTCTACCCGGACGCACAGTCTAGCCCCGTTGTGGCCTCCCACGCTCTACCTCATTGGTTGAATTCCTTCCTTTTGCAGCTTCACCCTTGGCGCCATTTGAGCTGATTGGCTGCAACACCAGCGACAGCTCTATAAAAAGTCCCACCTGACTTGGCCAATTGCTGCACAGCCAGAGTGTGGATGTCCTTGCGCCACATTGACAGGTACTAAGCCCCTTTTTTTTCAAACACTTCATCATAGTTATGGGATGCCTGGCTACAGGGCTAGTCTGCGATCTAGAAACTATAATCCATTTGTGTATGTTTTTACAGAGAGGCCGTGGCAGTCTTTCCGCTGCAATTTGAGGCTTCCCTGTGAGCTTTGAGGGGCGTTTTTGGGTTGGTCCTCCTACACATTTCCCCGTGGCTCTGTCATCTTGCCTGCAGTGTCTCTTTGGCCGCTGTATTTGTCTTTATGCGACCAGTAAACTCGCACCATATCCGTTTGGGCTTTATATCACCGGGATAATTCCTCCAAACGGCTGATGTTTATATTACCATTGGAAATGTATGTATGCAACACTATTTGATATAGATGTACTGTATCTTCTAGACATACAATTATACAATGTATATACGCATTCATGTATTCTTAAATGAACTTTCATGTATACTTATTCTTCTTTTCCCTTTTTTTTCTTCCTTTGTTTCTCTCCCCCCCCTTCTCTTCTTCTCTTTTCTTATTGTTTATTTTAGTCTATTTTATTTTCTCTCTGCAACAATGTCTATCTTCTAGCTGCCCACATATGGGAGAAATTCAAAATAATGTAATCATGCCAATACACTGTTGTGTATTATATAGCTATCACATACTATATTGTTTTTTTCTCTTATATAGAGACTAAATTGTCTTCAAACTATTGCATGAACCTTGAAGAAGGAAATAATGGAGGCTATCATAGATATAGCCCGAGTATCCGAAACATGTCGGTTGTGTCACCACTAGCTATATGACTTATATGTCTCAAGTAGTAAGGTGTCCTCATGCAATTGTTTTTCAATGACTGTATATGTCTGTTCCTCTCTTTGATTTTAAACCATTTTTGATATATAAGTGTATTATGTATAAATAAAATTCTTTATATTTTTCTATATATACTTGGTGGCAATCCATAATTTACTCCAATCCACACAATCCCAGGGGCACCCCTTTTCCAATTTTTTCAGCATGACTTTTCTTGGGGCAGGTTTCCTGATGGTGATAACTGTGGACAATGCCTTTGCAAAGTATTGAAACGGCCACTTTTAGTCTCCATTAGGTGCCCTTCTAAACAGGGTGACAACACAGGAAAACAATTTGAAAACAGGACAAGGTTGTTAGCGGGGTTAGGGTGTGACGGCTTCACAGAGGAAATCACACGTACTGATCTTATAAACAAGATAACGTTTATTCCCGGAGAGACGGTAGTAGGAAGAATATTTACAACAGCAAGGCAAGTAGTTTCACTCCAAGCATGGAGGCCCAGATACACAGCACAGTCACTTCTGATATAAGCGGTAGTTGTATTCATCAGCACTATGGGCACTTCCCACTGACTGGCACAGTATAAACCCAAGCACACAATGTGTATCTGTAGAGACTGAGATTCACAACACGTTACCTGGTAACAGCGGTATTCCTTATCGGAGGGATATAGGCGTCTGATGCACTTTTTCCGCCCTCACAGTGAGGACACCGATTTGACTATCCGCAATGGGGAGTCTTTCATCTGACCAGGATGGCCGATAGCGGACTCCGTAGGAACCCTGAGCTATCCCTCACAGGCCGGAACACACTCCCTACCTTCTCCTAACTCTCCCTCACAAAATGGGGTTATCTGTCACTGTCTATACACACACACACACACGTCTCCTCCCAAACGAGGCTGGGCTTCCCTATATAAGGCACCCACCCCAAAATCTCCCGGGATTTCCTGTCCTATCAGGACGCCAGGCTTCTCCAAAATGATGCTGGAGACAATTATAGAGGCCAAACAGCTCTGAACATATACAGTGGAACCTCGGGTTATGAGCATAATCCGTTCCAGGAGAATGTTTGTAATCCAAAGTACTCGCATATCAAAGCGAGTTTCCCCATTGAAGTCAATGGAAATGAAAATAATTTGTTCCGCATTGACTTCAATGGCATGCAATACCGCATGCGGCCAGAGGTGGGGGTGCCGGAGAGCCTCGGAAACAGCCGGAAAGACCCGAGGACACCTCGGCAAACATCGGAAACAGAGTATTTCCGTGTCTTTCTGAGCATTTCTGAACGGCGCTGATCGGCTCCGGCGCCCCCCCACCTCAGGCCAAACGCGGTACGTACTGCACACCGATTTGGCCTGAATCCTGCTCGTGTTGCGAGACGAGTTAGGATTTTTTCAAATACAGTGCTCGCATTGCGAAACGCTCGTTAACCACGTTACTCCCAATCCGAGGTTCCACTGTATACACATGTAGCGGGTATATACCTTTTCACTGTGTATTTTTGACCCACAAAGACACCAGTGATGTATAGTTCCCTGCAGCCCAGTGGGTGGCGCTGTCGCCCTGGGCTGGGGTTGAACCATCGCTGGGTACTGTACCCTTTTTGGCCTTTCTCGGCAGCTGTGTGGTGGGGCGGGGAACCCGCTGTGCTTGCTGGGGGAGGGTATAAAGGGGCCGGCCATCTTTGCTCGGGGTGGAGTCCCAGGCACCTTCAGCCTGAGGGCTGGGGTCCGTGATGGAGGTCTAGGCCGCCTAGGCCTAGATGGCGGTTGGAGAACGTGTTCCATCCCAGGCACCTTTAGCTTGGGGTGAGGTACTCAGATGGAGTTGCGGAACTTAGCGGAGCTGGCTGAGTTCCGCGCCGGGAGGACTTCCTAGGGAACCCTTGGAGGGGGGACCCGAATCCAAAGGTGCAATGGACCGGAGGAGGCACTCATCTGAAGACCTGGTGCAGCATATTGCCGGTGACAGGTGAGCCTCCGGAGACCGCCTGGAGGGGAGTCAGAGACTAACAAAAAAACCTCACTGGTCAGTTCTAACCAAAGTGAGTACTCGTCCCTGGGCCTGTTTCGTATCCACACCCCCCTGTCTGTTCTGTTCGTTAAGGGGAGTCCAACTGATCGTGTGTTCATTCTATCTCTGAGAAATAAAGGAGTGTTGGACTTTTATGGGTGTGAGACTCGTTTACTGGCAGACACTAGTCCAGAGTCGCTGGACGCTCCAGACGCAGAACACCAGCCCGAGAGGTAAAGAACTTTATTACACCGCACTATCACATTGCGAGTGGAAGCTTGGCGTAGCAACCCCGCACACTCTCCTCCAAGGTACCCCTAGACAAGAGACGGAGTAGCCGATAAAACAAGAGTGAGAGAGTGGAAGCCGCTACACGTGGGGGCGTCGTCCGGGATGATGGTGTTTTGTGCAACTATGGAGTTTGAGAGTGTCTGCCCGAAAGAGTTCCGAGCAGGCCGGCCATATTATTGGCCAAAGTGCATCCCTGCTCGAAGTCGTGGAAATGACCCCAAGAAGGGAAAGGCCCATGCAGAAGAGCGAGAAGAGGGAGAGGTCCAGCCGTGTGACGTAGTACACGTGGGGGCTTTTACTGCACTGCGCCACAAGGCACAACCTCCCTGCTCAGCTCGTGGGCGTGACTCGGGGAAGAGAAAAGCCCGCGAACTGGAGCACAAAAGGGGAGGAGTTCAGTCGTGTGAAGGACTACACGTGGGGACTTTGGCGCAAAACTTGCAGTGCGCAATGGACCAACAGCAAGTCACCATGTTCGGACATACATCGTGGATTCCTGCTCACCCTTCTACCCCGACTCTGACTGCTGCTGCTCCGATAACAGATACGGGGATTCAGCTGAAGCCCCGGGACGATTCACCCTGTACTCGTGCATGGACGTTGAGGCCCTGGGTGTGATTTGTCCCGGCTGTTCGGGACTGGTGTGCCATCTGAAGCCATTCGGGCGATGCGAGGCCTGTGGGGAATTCTTGTTCAAGGTGGATACAGTCATAGAAAAGCCACGAACCATCTACCCAGGCCGCACTACAGGCAACACCACTCGTGGAGGAGGAATCCGTACTTCAAGAGCCAGCCCTGTGCGCACTGCAGCGACCACGGAGGAGGTCGCGACAACGCAACGGGAGAAATCCGAGGATGCTGACTCGGTCACCACTGTCTCACTGCGTCCACCACCGAAGAGAAAGACTGGCATGGTAGCCCCGTCCAGCGGTTGCCGTGGACCATCCTGCCCGCCTACGCCCGGCCCGGATGGATCCGGTAGGAAGAGTCCCGGACATCCCGTCTCAAGTAACGGCCGAGGTAAGCCGGGCAAAGGGACTTGGTGTGTGGGCGGAGGTGTCGGGAAGTCATGGCCCAGTAAGTCCGCGGGAGGTGGTAGCTCCGTGTCCACAACAGGCTACACCTCCGACCTTGAATCGCTCTCCGATCCGGGAGACGATATCGTCATAGACAAACTTTTTGCTACCAAGGGCTGGGACAAAATTCCTTTTGCTTCGTCCTGCAGAACCAGGGACCCACCCATGTCTACAGGGGATAGTACACCCCGGGTGGAGGCACCAGCGCCTGAAGAGGGATCCCGTCCCCAGCCTGCCTTTGCATCCCTGGTGCCACCTGCATCTAGTGCCGGGGAACCCAGATTGTAGCTGTGGTTACCTATGCCCAGACCAGATGTTATCAAGGTCCCTCACCACCCAGACTCGATAGTCTTGCCCGGCGAAGGGGACAAAGCTACCATGCCACCACTGGCCAGGTTAGAACGGCTGTTCTGTCAGAAAGTTGCGGCTGAGTATGGATGGGAGTACCCATACTTGTCCAAGGAGTTGTTGTACGAAGTGGAAGTGTACCAGGAGCGCTGGTACAATGAATTTGTCTGGACTCACATTCAAGTCCCACACGCCCGCAGGTACCTTGCATGCTCTCCCAAAGCATCTCAGCGTTTTAAGGACTGTAAGGCAGAGTGGATGCTGGGGCGACACATCCATGCGGACAAGGTACTGATCCGGCGCAAGGAAGGAGAAGATGTTGAGTATCATCTGGAGACTATGGACCAGCATCTGAAGCCACTTGTCTTGCCACATTCCCGCTTTTACTTATAGGAGGAAAGAGACTCCATCTTTGTTCTGAAGCTGTTGAACTTTCCGGTGCTGTTGTTTCTGCTACCCGGAACTTCATTGACTGTACCCAGTTGGGTGTTTGTGCTTCCCAGAGGTACTGAAGGACTGTTCCTGTTTGTCCTTTGTTCTCCAACAAGACACCATGGACTCTGGGGCAGATAGGGCCAAAGAAGAAGTTCCACAAGTGCAGTTACCGCGACACTGTCACCAGGTGGCAGTGTTGCGCACCGACATTCACTTTTCACAGCACACACTCATAGGAGGATAAGATTTCTCTTCGGAGGATTTTTTTCTCTCCCACACGAATACATGTGTCAGGGTTATGTGTGTTTAACTTTCTTTTCCCTGCAGGAGGACATCCTATCAAGACCATCAAGGATGGGTGGGCCTTAGATAGGATGGGTGGGAGGAAATGTTATGTGATCATTTGAATTCAAGTGTTGTGTTAGGTGTTGTTGTTCCCTTTCCCTCCCTTTCATGTGAGGCTCAGGCACTATGGCTCTAAGCTAGGAAGCTTCAAAAGTTTTTTTTTCAATTTTTGTCAATTGGTAGTTGGTTTCTGGACTGGACTGTGTCAGCCGGGGGAGGACGCAGTTTACTCCAGACACTGGGGACCAGTGTCAAATCACCAGGGGGAGAGTGTAGCGGGTATATACCTTTTCACTGTGTATTTTTGACCCACAAAGACACCGGTGATGTATAGTTCCCTGCAGCCCAGTGGGTGGCGCTGTCGCCCTGGGCTGGGGTTGAACCATCGCTGGGTGCTGTACCCTTTTTGGCCTTTCCCGGCAGCTGTGTGGTGGGGCGGGGAACCCGCTGTGCTTGCTGGGGGAGGGTATAAAGGGGCCGGCCATCTTTGCTCGGGGTGGAGTCCCAGGCACCTTCAGCCTGAGGGCTGTGGTCCGTGATGGAGGTCTAGGCCGCCTAGGCCTAGATGGCGGTTGGAGAACGTGTTCCATCCCAGGCACCTTTAGCTTGGGGTGAGGTACTCATTTGGAGTTGCGGAACCTAGCGGAGCTGGCTGAGTTCCGTGCCGGGAGGACTTCCTAGGGAACCCTTGGAGTGGGGACCCGAATCCAAAGGCGCAATGGACCGGAGGAGGCACTCATCTGAAGACCCGGTGCAGCATATTGCCGGTGACAGGTGAGCCTCCGGAGACCGCCTGGGGGGTTGTCAGAGACTAACAAAAAAACCTCACTAGTCAGTTCTAACCAAAGTGAGTACTCGTGCCTGGGCCTGTTTCGTATCCACGCCCCCATGTCTGTTCTGTTCGTTAAGGGGAGTCCAACTGATCGTGTGTTCATTCTATCTCTGAGAAATAAAGGAGTGTTGGACATTTATGGGTGTGAGACTCGTTTACTGGCAGACACTAGTCCAGAGTCGCTGGACGCTACAGACGCAGAACACCAGCCCGAGAGGTAAAGAACTTTATTACACCGCACTATCACATTGCGAGTGGAAGCTTGGCGTAGCAACCCCGCACTCTCTCCTCCAAGGTACCCCTAGACAAGAGACGGAGCAGCCGATAAAACAAGAGTGAGAGAGTGGAGGCCGCTACACACATAAACATATCAAATCGGCTGAAAAGTGAGTATATACACTTGCTAACCCACTTCCTATTGCAGCCAGCTAGACTGCCCTGCACTACAGCTGCCTACAAGGTGTTCTCAACCTGTAACTGGAGGTATCTTAACAAGGTTCTCCATAGCAGGATCACTGGGAGAAGCTGCAGCATAAAGTGAATTTACACTCTGATTTAAAAAAATTGCAGACAGGTAGAGTTTCTATGATAGAAGAGATCCTAGTGGTCTTTTGTTTTATAAATGCATCTCCCTGCCTGTCAGTGGTAATATACTCTGAGCGGCGAATGTGCAGCTCAGAGTACATTTACAACACAGTTTTGTGCCCTGATGAAGTGATTTGTAGTGCGCATGCACAGAAGCAACATTTTCAAGGCCTGGCTATTCTAGCAGTCGAACAAAGTGAACCTGGAAGAAAGACTGAGAAATATGGAAGCTTGACAGGTAAATTTGCCATAATGTACGATGTGATCCATACTAGCACATTATGGCATAAACCTCCTGGGGGGGGGGGGGGGGGGGTTTATTTAAAAACAATATATGGCGAAGGTTACTTCTGCTTAAAAATAAAAAAAAATTGCTTTTAAAATTACTGAGTGATTGAGTTTACATTTTCTTTTGTCAGCGAGACCTTGTAAGAAGCCAACAAAGTTTAATGTATGTATGGACAGCAGTAGGAAGGTTTGTCAGGTATCTGATCAGCAGCTTAGAGAAGTTCTGCTTGTTGCTTTACTTCAGGCTGCTCTCGTCTCTCCAATGGAAGACATTGATATCGCTCTGTGAGAACTAGAAACGGGAGGCTGTTTTTAGGTAGGAGATTTCAATGCTAAAAAATGTATGGCGTTTAGTTCTCCAGTGTATATGCCTCTCTGGCAGATGCATTTAGAAAATTATACATGTAGCGGCCTCCACTCTCACCCTCTTGTATATCGGTTGTTATGGCTACAGTCTAGGGGTACCTTGGAGGAGAGAGTGTGGGGTCACCATGCCAAGCTTTTACCTCAAAGTGTGTGTGAGGTGCAAGCACAGTCTCTGTTATTACCTTCGGGCCTGCGTTGTAGGTACGGAGCCTCTGCCTCCACCGGAGAGATGAGCCTTCAGTAATCAGTAATAGAGTCCACACCATTCAAAGTCCAACACTCCTTTATTTATCCATATCCATGATAAACACACTCAGTTGGAACTTTGGTAACAGACAAACAGGGGTGTGGATACGAGTAGGCCCAGACGCTGTTGTGCTCTCCTATCCCTTTCTATTGCGGACAGGCCTGGCACCGACCGTGAATTTGGTAGCTGCCACCTACCGGGTGAAGTGATGCAGCCCCTGCCACAGGCCTGAAAGTAACGGTCTTTGCTGCGACCCTTGTGAAATATCTCTGCACAGACTTTAGAACATGAACCATCTTCCATATGAATATGGCCCCTGTTTGGTGAGGACATCCATCCCGACGGTCTCCGGAGGCCCTATCCCGCACTGGCAATATGCTGCACCAGAACAACGGGAAGGCACCTGCACGGTCCATTACGCCCTGGATTCAGGTACCCGGTTTGTTGGGTACCTTAGGATACTCCTCCCGGGCGGCACCCAGTGGAAGTAGCTGGGCCCCAGGCCTTCTGCTTGTACCTCACCCCAGACTGAGGGTGTCTGGGATGGCTCTCGAACTCCGGATGGTCCAGGCCTAGACCACCTGGACCCCCGACCACGAACCACAGCCCGCAGGCTAAAGGTACCTGGGACTCGAACCCCTGTGATGAAGATGTCCGGCCCCTTTATAGCCTCTCCCAGCCAGCACAGCAGGTTCCCCGCCCCGCTGTACCGCTGCCGCGAGAGGCCAAAAAGGGGACGGCACTGCAGTGATGGTTCAACCCCGGCCCATAGCGACCGTGCCACCCGCTGGGCCGCAGGGAACTAGACATCACTGATGTCCTCATCCGATTTCAAACACTTAAAAAAGTAAATACCTGCTACATACAATTTTTTCATCATACATTTTTATCACAGTATTTATAAATGCATTGTGTTTGCTATTTTGAAAAAAATATCTATAAGAAACTCACCATTTACCCTGGCAGGTCCTGTGCTTCGTTCTATTGGATGTTCCAGACTGGGATGTTCCACTTTGCAGATAAATTCCAAACCCTCCTTGTCTGATATCGGTGTGAAGGACAGGGAAGGGGAGCACTGATTGGTGTTATTATCCATTTTCTCATGTTTTATATCAGGTATATTGTACTTGTTTCTCTTCTGTGTACAGACAGTTACAGCATCTCCCATCTTCTCTATCCAAGTCACTCTTAGATTGTTTGAGAAATAACCAGAGATTGTACATCTAACTGTGATCTCCTGGTGTATCTGCAGAATGAGTGGAGTTATTTCTTTAATTTTTGGTCGCCATGGGAAATCTATAGAATGTGGAGATGAAATTGTCAGTATCAAGAATATACACAGAGGTTACTTTACACAAAATACCATATTGTGTTTGGACACTTTTAAAATGAAAAAAATATAAACATATAGAGAGAGGGAGAGACAATACAATTACAACACAATTCAATACAAGAGGGCAAGGGTCCCAGCTTGTGACATATATATATATATATATATATATATATATATGTGTGTGTGTGTGTGTGTGTGTGTGTGTGTGTGTGTGTGTGTGTGTGTGTATATATATGTATTTCTTTTTTTACCTTCATCTTGTACAGATATCTCTCTGTATTCTGGACTCCCCATGGATGGATGGTCCCATGTCACTCTGACTCTGAATTGTGGGTTCTCACAAAGATTTCCAGGGATTGTACACTGACAGGTGACAGTAAATGTGCCATCTGGATTCTCACTGATTGCCTTCGTTGATGACTTCTTCTCTTGGGTTGGTCCATACATCCAAGTGACGTTTATTTCTTTTGGGTAAAAGCTGGAAAGGCTGAAAGATGCCACCATATCTCCCGAGTCATTAATGGGTAGTTGTATGGACTGCTGGATTTCGGGCTTAGCTGTACAAAGAGAAAAATTAAATTAACTTTAAACACCCGCGCCCCCTGTGAAAATAATAATATGAAAAACATACAGCTGCTGTAATAAACACCAAAGTGTCAGAAATTGAACAAACACAGTATATAAAAAAAAAGCGTTTGCACTTAATTAAAAAAATGAAAACGACGGAAAGCCAATAAAAGTCCTAAAAAACCTACACGGGACGTTTTTACAACCTCTCCTGAACGATTTAACTTGACAGATAGTAACCCACGTTTAAAATGTCCGTTTTGACGCGTTTACATGCCATGTTTAGCAGCGTTTTGCCGCGTTTGCATTAGAAGCGTTTAGAAGTGTTTTTTTTTTAAATAGCTGTGACAGCAGGAAGGTAAAGTCACCTGGTTGCATCCAGGGGGGTAGATATATTTCTCCCAGATTCAGGCTTTATGCCGACTTATACAACTAGGGAGTTGATGAAGCCCAGCTGAGGCTAGTGGGCTCATGAATGACTCATACCTCTAGGGAGAGTGCTGGGCGTCGTGAGGCAGGGAGTTGATGAGACCAGCTGAAGCCTGTCAGTTCGTTTAAGGCCTCTATAAAAACTCCCAGCTTCATTAGATGTTAGCTCATGCCTGGAACCAGACCTGTGTGGACTGTCTAGGGAGAGTGAACCCCTGTGCGGTGAGACAAAGCCTGTGTGGCTATTTGCTTGGACATTTAAAACCAGGGACTTAGGGACTAGGACAGCACTAGGCTGATCCCAGTTGTTAGTTTAGGAAACCTGCATGTTTAGTCAGAGGTCAAACTGACCAGGATTTATTTTGTTTGTTTCTTTTTGGCTTTGCTGTGTTTTTGTCACTGTACATAGAGAAATAAACCGCACCTTTTGATTTTGAAAACCACAACCTCCGTCTGCTGGCCCTGTTTTTGTGTGGGGAGCCCAACCAGGGGGTCACACACACCCGCTACCGAGTTAACCCCCTCACAGTTGGTGGAGAACCAGTGGCAGTTTTTTTTAAGCCAGCATGGAGGAGATACTGAAACAGCTGGCTCTAGCAAATGCCAATCAACAGCAGACAAATGCAGGTTTGCAAAGGAGCCTTGCAGCCCAGCAGCAAGCTCATCAACAAGCCCAGCAGCAATCTGAGGCCCGCTTCATAGACCTGTTACAGAAGCAAGAGCAGAGACTACAACAAATGGAAGCAGTAATGCAGCAACGTCCGCAGACCAGTGAGGAAAGCCGTCCCACTAATACCGCGTCCTTTGGGGTGAGTCGTTTATTGACAAAAATGACTGGAGAGGATGATCCAGAGGTATTTTTGACCACATTTGAAAGGACTGCTGAAAGAGAAAAGTGGCCTGAGGAGCAGTGGGCTGGACTGGTGGCTCCTCTGTTAACTGGTGAATCGCAGAAGGCTTACTATGACCTAGAGCCTGACCAAGCAAAAGACTATGTGATGCTAAAAGCTGAAATATTGGCAAGGCTGGGTGTCACCCTGGCTGTCCGGGCTCAGCGTGTGCATAACTGGACTTTCCAGCTTGGAAAACCCCCCAGGTCTCAAATGTATGATCTCATTCACCTGAGCAGGAAGTGGCTACAGCCAGAGACTTTGTCCGCACCGGAGATTGTGGAACGTGTTGTGATGGATCGTTTCTTGAGAGCTCTTCCTACCGCCATTCAAAAGTGGGTAAGCCACGGAGACCCAGAAACGGCCGGTAAACTTGTGGATCGTGTAGAGAGATACTTGGCTACAGAGAACCTGACGGCCTCTTCCAGAGACTCTCGGACTTTCCACCCTAAGACCAGACCATCCCCAGGGGCGGATAAGAGGATTCCAAGGGGTGAGGGTGGAGAGAGTGAGAGGGTGGGAGCTCTACCCCAAGTTTGGCGAGAACAGCCTGGGAAATCAGCGGCTCAAGAGGCCGCAAGAAGGATCGTTTGCTACCGCTGCCGGCAAGCGGGACATATTGCAGCCAATTGCCCGGTTGTGGAGGAACCCATGCAGTGTGACTTTCTGACGGGCAGACGTCAGTCGCTGTGTGCGACAGTCGCATGCACTGCCATTCGAGGAACTGAGAAACATTTATGCAAAATGTGTGTTAATGGTAGAAATGTTGTGGTATTGTTGGATTCAGGTAGCCTTGTGACCCTGATAAAGGCTGAGTTAGTTAAAACAGAGGTCTCTGGGAATAGCAAGGTAGCTGTTATTTGTGTGCATGGGGACACCCGAGAGTATCCAGTGACTACAGTGTGTTTCGAGACCCCCAAAGGTACCCTCTCTCATCCAGTGGGCTTAGTATCTCAGTTACCGCATGACGCCATTGTGGGAAGGGATTTTCCGAAGTTCTGGGAACTGTGGGATGATCCTGAGCCCCCCACTGGTGCCCCTATGTACCAGGAATGTGATAGCCAGAACTCCTCTGAGAGTGGTGAGGACTCTCCAGAATTTCCCTTGTCAGTATTGGCAGGGGAGACTCAAGAAACTGGAGAGGAGCCCACCTCCTCAGACGAAAACCTACCGTCTGTGGAGTTTTCTGATCTGGAGGTTCACAGGGAAAATTTTGCCACAGAACAGTTAAAAGACCCCGCCCTAATAAAGGCACGGGAAAACGTAGTGGAAATAGATGGCGAGTTAGTGAACCCAGATAATACCTGCACTTACCCATACTTCAGCGTAGAGAAGGACCTACTGTATCGGGTGGCAAAAAGGGCAGAAGAAACCGTTGAGCAGCTGGTGGTGCCCAAACCTTACAGGAAGTTGGTGTTGGAGTTGGCCCATGGGCACATTCTTGGAGGTCATCTGGGGACAGAGAAAACCCGAGAGAGGGTATTACAGAGATTCTATTGGCCTGGGGTGATGAAGGACATAGAAAATTATTGTTCCTCCTGCCCTGTGTGTCAGAGGTCGGCCCCGATGCCACATTTCCGTAGCCCGCTGGTCCCTCTACCCATCATTGAGGTCCCGTTTGAGAGAATCGCAATGGATTTGGTAGGTCCTATAATCAAGTCCGCTAGGGGGCACCAGTACATATTGGTTATAATGGACTATGCCACCCGTTATCCAGAAGCGATCCCTCTCAGAAATACCTCGGCCAAAACCATAGCCAAAGAGCTATCTCTTGTTTTTAGCCGGGTGGGTATTTGTAAAGAACTGCTTACGGACCAAGGTACACCCTTTATGTCCCGGGTTATGAAAGAGCTGTGTAAATTGTTCAAAGTGACGCAATTGCGTACATCTGTGTATCACCCCCAAACCGATGGGCTGGTTGAAAGATTCAACAAAACCCTAAAACAAATGTTGAAGAAAGTGGTGGATAGAGATGGAAAGGATTGGGACTGTCTACTTCCTTATTTGATGTTTGCTATTAGGGAGGTGCCCCAATCCTCTACGGGATTCTCCCCCTTTGAGTTACTGTATGGGAGACACCCAAGAGGGCTGTTGGATATTGCCAAGGAAACTTGGGAAAGTGAGAGTTCTCCCCACAGGAGTGTGATTGAGCATGTCGCCCTGATGCAAGATCGAATTGCACAGGTAATGCCCATCGTGAAGGAACATTTGGCCCAAGCGCAGTTGGCACAGCAGAGAGTGTACAACCGTGGAGCAAAGACCCGTACCTTTTCCCCGGGGGATAGGATATTGGTACTTGTCCCTACGGTTGAAAGTAAATTCCTTGCCAAATGGCAAGGCCCCTACGAGATAATGGAAAAAGTGAGCGAAGTGAATTACAAGGTCAGACAACCAGGAAGGCGAAAGCCCGAACAGATATATCACGTTAATCTGTTGAAAGCCTGGAGGGATAGAGAGTCCCTAGTCGCAGAAACTTGGTCACCAGCTCAAACTGGTTGCGTGATTCCGGAGGTTGGAATAGCAGCCACCTTGTCACAACCCCAACAACAGGAGGTTAAGGAGTTTGTGCTTCGCAACAAGGAGGTGTTCTCTGAGCTGCCGGGACAAACATCTGGGGTAGAGCATGATATTATTACCCCGCCCGGTGAAAGGGTGAAGTTAAAACCCTATCGGATCCCAGAGGCCCGACGGGAGGCAATACGGGAGGAAGTACAGAAAATGCTGAACTTAGGGGTGATAGAGGAGTCCCAAAGTGATTGGTCTAGTCCCATTGTGTTGGTGCCTAAACCGGATGGGGCGATTTTGTAACGATTTTCGTCAGTTGAACAAAGTTACAAAATTTGACACCTACCCCATGCCACGTATAGATGAGTTGATCGACCGGCTGGGAACAGCCCGATACATGACGACTCTTGACCTCACAAAAGGGTATTGGCAAATTCCCCTGGCCAAGTCGGCCAAAGAGAAAACCGCATTTGTAACCCCAGACGGGGCGTTCCAATATAAGAGAATGCCGTTCGGGTTACAGAATGCGCCGGCCACATTCCAGCGGAAAATGGACCAGATGCTGAGGCCCCATCGGAAGTATGCTGCGGCTTACCTGGATGACGTAATTGTCCATAGCACAGATTGGGCCTCACATCTGCCAAAAGTGCAAGCAGTCCTGGACTCTGTTCGGGAAGCGGGGTTTACGGCTAACCCCAAGAAGTGTACCATTGGGCAGGAGGAGGCCAAATATCTTGGGTACACCATTGGCAGGGGAGTAATAAAACCCCAACTCAACAAAGTCGAGGCCATCCAGAGTTGGCCACGTCCCAACAGCAAGAAGCAGGTACGAGCCTTTCTGGGAATCGCGGGTTATTATCGGCGCTTCATTCCCCACTTTGCTTCTAAGGCTGTGCCCCTAACCAACCTGACGAAAGGGAAAGGGTCGGTCATGATTAAATGGACCCCCGAGGCTGAGGCAGCATTCCAATTCTTGAAACAAGCCTTATGTAGCCAGCCAGTGTTGTACTCACCCGACTTCTCTAAAGACTTTGTCGTACAAAGTGATGCGTCAGATGTGGGGTTAGGAGCAGTATTGTCCCAGGTCTGGAACGGGGAAGAGCACCCAGTCATTTACCTCAGCAGGAAGTTGAAGTCCCATGAGGTAAATTACGCCACGGTTGAAAAGGAGTGTTTAGCGGTGAAGTGGGCTCTAGATTCCCTTCGGTACTATCTGCTAGGTAGGCACTTTGACATGGTTACGGATCACGCTCCGTTAAAGTGGATGGCTCAAAACAAGGAGACAAATAGAAGAGTGAATAGGTGGTTCCTGGCCCTACAGGAATTCAACTTCACAGTAAAGCATCGCCCTGGCGTTCAAATGGGGAATGTGGATGCTTTGTCTCGAGTACATGAATGCCTGATTGCTGGTGTTCCAACCCCAAGGTTAAAACAAGAGGGGGGGGTATGTGACAGCAGGAAGGTAAAGTCACCTGGTTGCATCCAGGGGGGTAGATATATTTCTCCCAGATTCAGGCTTTATGCCGACTTATACAACTAGGGAGTTGATGAAGCCCAGCTGAGGCTAGTGGGCTCATGAATGACTCATACCTCTAGGGAGAGTGCTGGGCGTCGTGAGGCAGGGAGTTGATGAGACCAGCTGAAGCCTGTCAGTTCGTTTAAGGCCTCTATAAAAACTCCCAGCTTCATTAGATGTTAGCTCATGCCTGGAACCAGACCTGTGTGGACTGTCTAGGGAGAGTGAACCCCTGTGCGGTGAGACAAAGCCTGTGTGGCTATTTGCTTGGACATTTAAAACCAGGGACTTAGGGACTAGGACAGCACTAGGCTGATCCCAGTTGTTAGTTTAGGAAACCTGCATGTTTAGTCAGAGGTCAAACTGACCAGGATTTATTTTGTTTGTTTCTTTTTGGCTTTGCTGTGTTTTTGTCACTGTACATAGAGAAATAAACCGCACCTTTTGATTTTGAAAACCACAACCTCCGTCTGCTGGCCCTGTTTTTGTGTGGGGAGCCCAACCAGGGGGTCACACACACCCGCTACCGAGTTAACCCCCTCACATAGCCAAAAATTCAAAACGCCTGTAAACGAAACGGCTAAACGTGGGTTACAGAGTTTAGCCGCGTTTTGAAGCGTTTGGTGCTTGAAATGCCTCTAAACTCAGCGTCTGAACTCATTTTTTTGCGTTCCAAAAAAGCCTCTAAACTCAACTGCCTAGAAACGACTAGAACCGACCCTGTGTACATGTACTGTTAAGATAACATAGAGGAGAGTTCAGGAGCAGTTGAAAAAAATGCCCAAGTGCTCCTAAACGTCCGTTTACCAGCAGCAGTGTACATGAGGCGTTAGTGTACTTAAACACCCAGGTACTTCAGTAACATAAATATGTGCTACACTTCACCGTCTCCAAAAGCAAACTCTCCGCACTCACCAGATTCATTTGACCTCTTGTGAAAACAAGAAAGTCAAAATGCGCCTGCTGATGTAATAATACCCCACCAGACCAGGGATGGAAGCCAGGAACACCACACCACCAAAGTAATTACCCATTAATACTATTTCCAATGTCACTCCAACCAATCCCTCTTTACCTGAGTTTGATCCTCTCAGAGTAAAAATAGTAAAATAAAGTCAGCGCTCTTTGAGTGAAATTTAGACAGCCGCATGCAATAAGTGTAGATATACAGTACACCAATAACCAAATTATAACAATCCAGCGCCAAAATAATAATAGTGTCCACAAAAATGTGACCATAAACTGAAGTTTGTCAAAACAACAAAAATAAACAGTTCATATTGTTATGGATGTAAAACATACAGTATAAAAGTGTTCCACTTCAGCCTTCACCCAACGCTGGTTTTTGGTTGGTGACTCCATGCCGATCACTCTGGTCCTATCCCCTGGTGGAGTGGAGTAGAGCAGTCTGGTCCTGACATCTGTGAAGGGAGAGTGGTGATGCTGGATTCAATTTACACAAAGCGCTTATTGCTGTTCTAGTAATAGACAGCATATCCCTCTGGTGAGTGTGTATTTTTACCATTGGTGAAGGATTGGCACTATGGGTGTTTCCAGGCGTTGGGTGAAAGCTGAAGTGGAGCACTTTTACATGTTTTACACCCATAACAATATGAACTGTTTATTTTTGTTGTTTTGACAAACTTCAGTTTATGGTCACATTTTTGTGGACACTTATTTTAGTGCTGCATTTTTGTTCAAATATGATCATCTCAGAGCCACTGAACTCTCATAGCAGGAATATTAAAAGGAAAAGCCGCCCACAGTGTAAAATTGTTTTATTTGAATTTAATTTAATTCAAATTTAAGTCACTAAAATTGCACGTACACTATAAACATGAGGTCTAGCATTCGCTGTGTAAGGCTCGGTTTACACTGCAGCGATGCGGGAACCCTGTGAATCGGCTGCGGGTTCCTGAATCGCATGTCTCCCAGCGGCAGTTCACACTGCCTTATGCAAACCGCTGGGAGTGTCAATTAAAAGTTAATGACACCTCCAAATCAGTTCGCATATCGCAGTGCGAACTTAAAATTCAGACAGGAATCGGATTGCATGGGAGAGCCCTGTGTTGATTGTCAGCCAATCAGCAGGTCCTGGCCTTGAATCATCAGCCGACGGACTCCCGTTGTGTACAATCACAGTGGCTGTCGTGGGTGGGCCCTAAACTCGGAAGCAGGTAGTGACCTACGGGTATGTAGCTTTGCTTTGCCTGCACGGAGCACCCGTCCGCAGTACATTGTGGGAGGGTGGTCCGCAACTGGTTAAATAACCTAATGGGTCTCATTTATTTACCCAATTTCCAGCCTCTATCGCAGTGGTTCTCAACCTTGTCCTTAAGTACCCCCAACAGGCCATGTTTGCAGGTTTTCCTTTATCTTGCACAGGTGCTTTTAATCAGTCAATGTCTTGATATTTTGGACAGCTATTTTATGTAAGAGAAATTCCCAAAACATGGCCTGTTGGGGGTACTTGACAGGGTTGAGAACCACTGCTCTATCATTGTGGAAGCTTGAAGATCTGTCGTTATCCCTCCTGCCCTATGGTGTTGAATGCATTAAAGTGGATGTAAACTAGGGTGACCATACATCCCCGGTTTCAGGGGACAGTCCCCGGATTGAGGACACTGTCCCCGGACCAAGCCTGTCCCCAGTTTTGTCCCCAGATTGGATTTGAACAGGGGCTGGGGCAATTTTAAAGACAGTCAGTGCAGAATAAAAAAAAAAAAATCTAAATTACACCCCCGCTCCACCTATCCTACTAGCTTAGGGGGTGTATTTTTTTCCCATTATCTGTGCCCCTTTCTGATGATCATGTGCTGGTCGGAGCGGAGGGAATATTTCTTCCGTTTCGGGTGCCCATTTAGCTCTGTTCGCATTTTCTTCTGCCTTGGCTCAAGTCCCCGGATTTCATTTTAAAAATCTGGTCACCTTAATGTAAACCCTCCATACACCCAGTGAAGTGAATAGCCTCAGATGATACACAGAGATGAACCAAATCTTCCTACATGGGTTTTACATGTATATCTACTGTCTTCACATTTATATGCTGTTTAGAAAGTTCAGAACATGTTAAGAGATTTTCTCTTCCTGTTTAACACAGAGTGTGATGTCTGGGCATACAGCCAAGATAGCTAACATTGCTGATTGGAGGAAAGGCACACACCCCCAATCATCATAGGCAGAGACTCTCAGAGGTGTGTTGTAATAGGGCCAGCTCCCTGTTAATCCGTTTTAGCAACCTCCCCTGACAGAAATGTCAGGCTGCTTTTATCTGATGTGCCTGAGAATTTGTCAGGAGTTATCAGGCTGATAACAGAGGAACGGGTCAGGAGAGAGCTATGGGACTTAGCTCTTTGAAGAGAGGTAACAAAATACTGCAGATATATGTGCCCAGCTGACATTTCATCAATTGGATTTACATCCACTTTAATACTTTCTAATCATATCTTTCCACAGGGCCACAGTGCCCCCCCCCCCCCCAATGGTAGTTAAAGCACCCTGTGTAGTCTGTAATTGTGGAACTGTATACAGGTGATACTTGAAAAATTAGAATATCGTGCAAAAGTTCATTTATTTCACTAATGCAACTTAAAAGGTGAAACTAATATATGAGATAGACTCATTACATGCAAAGCAAGATAGTTCAAGCCGTGATTTGTCATAATTGTGATGATTATGGCTTACAGCTTACAGCTCATGAAAACCCCAAATCCACAATCTCAGAAAATTAGAATATTACATGCAATCAATAAAAAAAGGATTGTACATAGACCAAATTGGACCTCTGAAAAGTAGAAGCATGCATATGTACTCAGTACTTAGTTTGGGTCCCTTTTGCAGCAATTACCGCCTCAATGCGGCGTGGCATGGAAGCCATCAGCCTGTGGCACTGTTGAGGTGTTATGGAAGACCAGGATGCTTCAATAGCCGCCTTCAGCTCTTCTGCATTGTTCGGTCTCATGTCTCTCCTCTTTCTCTTGGCAATGCCCCATAGATATGGGGTTCAGGTCGGGTGAGTTTGCTGGCCAATCAAGCACGGTAATTGAACCAGGTTTTGGTGCTTTTGGCAGTGTGGGGGAGGTGCCAAGTCCTGCTGGAAAATTAAGTCATCATCCCCATAGAGCTCGTCTGCGGAAGGAAGCATGAAGTGCTCCAAGATCTCCTGGTAGACTGCTGCGATGACCCCGGACTTAATGAAGCACAGAGGACCAACACCAGCAGATGACACGGCTCCCCAAATTAACACAGACTGTGGAAACTTCACACTGGACTTCAAGCATCTTGCAGTGTGTGCCTCTCCCTTCTTCCTCCATACTCTGGGTCCTTGGTTTCCAAATGAGATGCAAAATTTGCTCTCATCAGAAAAGAGGACTTTGGACCACTGAGCACCAGACCAGGTGTGTTTTTCTTTAGCCCAGGTAAGACGCTTCTCACGTTGTTTGTTGCTCAGGAGTGGGATGACAAGAGGAATACGACATTTGAAGCCCATGTCCAGGATCCGTCTGTGTGTGGTGGCTCTTGATGCACTGACTCCAGCCTCAGTCCACTCCTTGTGAAAGTCCAAGACTTTTGAATGGCCTTTTCCTGACAATCCTCTCCAGGCTGCGGTCATCCCTGCTGCTTGTGCACCTTTTTCTTCCACACTTTTCCCTTCCACATAACTTTCTATTAATGTGCTTTGATACAGCACTTTGGGAACATCCAACTTATTTTGCAATTATCTTTTGAGGCTTTCCCTCCTTTTGGAGGGAGTCAATGATGGTTTTCTGCACAACTGTCAGGTCAGCAGTCTTTCCCATGATTGTGATTCCTACTGAACCAGACTGAGAGACCATTTAAAGGCTCTGGAACCCTTTGCAGGTGTTATGGCTTAATTAGCTGATTAGAGTGGGACACTTTGAGCCTAGAATATTGCACCTTTTCACAATATTCTAATTTTCTGAGATTGTGGATTTTGGGTTTTCATGAGCTGTAAGCCATAATCATGACAATTATGACAAATCACGGCTTAAACTATCTTGCTTTGCATGTAATGAGTCTATCTAATATATTAGTTTCACCTTTTAAGTTGCATATCACCTGTGTATGTTGAGTGTAATCTTTGCTGTGGTTGCTTTTTGTTTTTTCTCTCTGGCAGTGGTTTCCTCCACTGTTTTTTGATGTAGTTTGAATATTCAATAAAAATCAAATTTATAAAAAAATAAAAATAACTTGGTGGGGTTTTGTTGAAAATATTTTGAGAATTGTGGGTTGTCAATAGGGCTGTATTAATTAAGAGTGTGAAATTGTTATATTTTCTAAATTGATGGCATCATATTTTTCACCAACCCCATGCACTATACCCAGCAAACTAAAATTTTACTTTTAGGCCCCGTTCACACCTATGCAAATTGGTTGCGGCTTACACCGCATCCAATTCGCATAACATTATAAAATACATTGATTTTAATGAGGCTGGTTCACATATGTGCGATGCATTTGCACTGCGCATTGCCGAAAAAACGTGTGCGTTTTGTAGGCATTGCGGTGCGGCTCAGGTGCGAATTCAGGCCCATTATCTTCTATGGGCACGCATCTGATTCACAGATGTGTTCAGTTCTCAACAGGATTTCTCTCCCTGCTCACTTATACTTCCCCCCCATCCCCCTCCCTTCTCCCTCCCCTCAGCAAGTCCACAGCTACACCTCACATGAAACGCTGAACAGCTCTGTTATCTCTTTGCATAGATAACAGAGCTGGAATTTGCACCGCACAAGTGTGAATCCAGCCTTAATGTTATTAAAATCCCTAAATCTTTTACCTCCCCATTAAAAAATATTATAAATAGTTACAAATCTTCTTGGCTATTTTTATGTCTCCGAATTCAAGTAACATACAAAGATCTGTTCCTGTTATTAAGTGAAACACTTGTTCTCTTTTAATAGGTTCCATCATTTATATTCTCATTACCCATTAGTAGCGTTCTTAGATGCCACATTTTATTTCACATTTCCCTACGTGTTTCACCAGTTTAACTTTATTATTGTGGAAAATGTATTAAAGGGTTTCTTGTGATGAGTGGAAAACATATAACAATGACACATTTTTAGAATTTAACAGTGTTTAGATGTGGAATACATTTGTTTTATTTATTTGTTATTTATATTATATATTTATTATTTATACTCACCAAGCACTTGTAAGGGTCCAGTTGTCCTCTCTATCGGTTCCTCCAGACTGGGATGGTTCACTCTACAGATGACCTCTGACTCCTGATCCTCTGGTGATGGGATGACCTCTAGAAGTTCTGTACATGTAAATGTTTTATCTGGATTCTGAGATTTGCTGTTGGTAATTTTGTATTTCTCATTGTTAACTATATGAATGGGTTCTTCCTTTCCTTTTTCTTTCTTAAACCAATTCACAGTCAGCTTATCGGGGTAAAAGTGTGAGATTGTGCATTGCAGTTGTGTCTGCTTGTTGACAAACAGTTTTGGTATTGTCTTCATCTCCACTTCTGGCCGTGATAGAAAATCTGGAAAAGATGATATCAAAGATATGATTTTTTTTTTTGTGCAGTTAAAGTGTATGTAAAGCCACTCTCATCCTTTCTAAACTACTGCCATAGTGCTAATCTATAAGGATATAGATGCCTCCTGCATGTATCCTTATCTGTCAAATGTCTCCCCTCTGTCTGTTATGAGACCTGAAAAACTGCAGATTCTGTGGGTGAATCTGTTGTCTGGAGCTCGGTGGGTGGAGTCATGATGTCAGTAGACTCCCCGCCCACCTCTACACTCCCCTTGTCAACATGCATTTTCTCCTGTGTATTCCTTCTGCTATGATCACTAACATCCAGTCAAAATCCAGAAAAGTAACCACATGACTTCAGAAAAGGAGTGGGGGTGGGAATTAAAAAATAATGCCTGCCTAAAGCTAGTGCACAAGATATGTAAATAACCTGTCACTCAAAGCAAGGGGGCGGAACGGAAAAAGGTAACTCTGTTTGTCCGTTTTTATCTCACTGAACAATAAAAGAGGATTGCTCAGAGCTGGATTAACTCTGTGTGGCAAGACTGGGCTCAAATGATAGGATATCTTATACTCTACATTGTTACAGCAAAAAAAAATAAAAAATTCGGGTTTACATCCACTTTAAAGTGTATGCAGAATTGTATGTAGAACTAGCCCAATCAATTCTTTGTTTTTAATACATTAGGAAATTATTGGATACTTTTGTCAGGTTTTATTGCTGGCTGCGACTCCATTCGGGAGCTCTGTCCTCACATTTTAACCCTGTGACTCCAGGACAAGAAATTAGATGAAAGGGTGTCACTATGACATCACAGACAGCAATACAAATCTCACAGAGATTCTACAAGTATTTTCTGCTGCCTGTTCCCACACCGGAAAGATTTCCCTATTGATCGCTGTGCCTGAGCCATCCTCTGGACTGAAAGTGAAAAGAAATAATTCAGTAGTAGTATCTGTCTATTGGTAAACAGTTGAAATATTATTGTAACTTCTGCCATTTGATTACGTTTCTCAGAGATCCTCTCTCCTGAATGATGGTGCACTTTTTCTATTTCTTTCACTATTCTCCTTATAGTTGTATCACATACGCTTATACATACTATAGGCTGTATATATTCCTGTATGATTGGAAGTTTAGATGAACATGTTATCGCAATTCACCTTACTAGTAAATCAGTGCATCGGGGCGTGATTTACTGAAGCATGACACATAGGGGTTGATTTACTAAAGACAAATAGACTGTGCACTTTGCAAAGTGCACATGCTGCAGAGTTTAGTAAATGAGCAGAAGTTCTGCTGGCTTCCATCATCTAATCATGTGCAAGCAGAAATGCTGTTCTTTTCCTGCACGTGATTGGGTTTTCCTTCTAAGTGAATCTTTATGTAATTTACTAAGCTCCGGAGCAACTGCACTTTTCAAAGTGCACAGTCTATTCACCTTTATTAAAATAACCCTATAAAGTATGGTGAAGAATAGTAAAATGGAGTGGTACTAGGGCACATTTACTAAAATGTAAATTGTGAAGTTAATTTAAAACCATGTGTGGTCATTTCAAGTACCTTATGGAAATGGTCTAGTTTTTGTTTTGTTTTTGTTTTTAATTCTTGATTCAGTGTCTGTAGTGTGCACAGATTTGCGTCAGCTCTCTTCCGCCTTTAGTAAACTTGACAAAATTTAATTTTAAGTTCCTGCACAGTACTGAAGGGAGCAAGAACAAGTAGTGCAAACTGTTCAGGATCATTGTTCTTGAACAGAGCAACAGAGAGAGAGGAAAAGAAATGCAGAGGGTATAATAATAATGCAAGATCTGCAGGAGAAAGGTGGGAAGAAGAGATATGATTTAGTTAGATCAGAAGGGAGAGGAGGATAGCTGGGAAATTTTTGTGAATTGATAGAAGGCAACTGTGATTTTATTGTTGCTGAATAGGGATGAGCTTCGTGTTCGAGTCGAACATACGTTCGACTCGAACATCGGCTGTTCGATCGTTCGACGAAGATCGAACGATTTGGGCCGTTCGCGCCAAATTCGAGTGACGCGAACAGCCCACAATGCACTACGCCATCGCAGTGTCATCCAGGCGCTGTGATTGGCCAAGCATGCACTGTGACCCCGCATGCTTGGCCAATCACAGCGCCGGCAGCGAGGAGAGCAATGATTGGCCACAGGCAGGATGCCTGTGGCCAATTATTGCTGAGGGGGTTTAGTACACGCCCCACACTATAAAAGGCCGCCAGCGCGGCGGCCTTGTGTAGTGTGTTCCGGAGCAGGGAAAGAGAAGCATAGGCAGGGACAGTGTCATTTTTTTTCCTTTACTAATCCTGGATTCCTTGTGTTTAGGGACAAATAAGGATAGGTAGGGAGAGTGTCAGTGACAGTGTGTTATTCTGTGCTAAACCTTGTTTGTAGGGACAGAGAGGTACAGTGAGGGAAAGTGTCAGTGTGCTATTCTGTGCTAATCCTTGTTTGTAGGGACAGAGAGGTACAGTGAGGGAAAGTGTCAGTGTGCTATTCTGTTCTAAACCAATTTTGCTGTTCTATATTTCAAATCCTTGAGTTTAGGGACAGAGAAGGACACTCGTGGAAATTATCAGTGTGCTATTCTGTGCTAAATCTTGTTTGTAGGGAGGGACAGAGTAGGACAGTGAGGGAAAGTGTCAGTGTGCTATTCTGTTCTAAACCAATTTTGCTGTTCCATATTTCAAATCCTTGAGTTTAGGGACAGAGAAGGACACTCGTGGAAATTATCAGTGTGCTATTCTGTGCTAAATCTTGTTTGTAGGGAGGGACAGAGTAGGACAGTGAGGGAAAGTGTCAGTGTGCTATTCTGTTCTAAACCAATTTTGCTGTTCCATATTTCAAATCCTTGAGTTTAGGGACAGAGAAGGACACTCGTGGAAATTATCAGTGTGCTATTCTGTGCTAAATCTTGTTTGTAGGGAGGGACAGAGTAGGACAGTGAGGGAAAGTTTCAGTGTGCTATTCTGTTCTAAACCAATTTTGCTGTTCCATATTTTCAATCCTTGAGTTTAGGGACAGAGAAGGACACTCGTGGAAATTATCAGTGTGCTATTCTGTGCTAAATCTTGTTTGTAGGGAGGGACAGAGTAGGACAGTGAGGGAAAGTGTCAGTGTGCTATTCTGTTCTAAACCAATTTTGCTGTTCCATATTTCAAATCCTTGAGTTTAGGGACAGAGAAGGACACTCGTGGAAATTATCAGTGTGCTATTCTGTGCTAATTCTTGTTTGTAGGGAGGGACAGAGTAGGACAGTGAGGGAAAGTGTCAGTGTGCTATTCTGTTCTAAACCAATTTTGCTGAACCATATTTTCAATCCTTGAGTTTAGGGACAGAGAGGTACAGTGAGTGAAACTGACAGTGTGCTATTCTGTTCTAAACCAATTTTGCTGTTCCATATTTTCAATCCTTGAGTTTAGGGACAGAGAAGGACACTCGTGGAAATTATCAGTGTGCTATTCTGTGCTAAATCTTGTTTGTAGGGAGGGACAGAGTAGGACAGTGAGGGAAAGTTTCAGTGTGCTATTCTGTTGTAAACCAATTTTGCTGTTCCATATTTCAAATCCTTGAGTTTAGGGACAGAGAAGGACACTCGTGGAAATTATCAGTGTGCTATTCTGTGCTAAATCTTGTTTGTAGGGAGGGACAGAGTAGGACAGTGAGGGAAAGTTTCAGTGTGCTATTCTGTTCTAAACCAATTTTGCTGTTCCATATTTTCAATCCTTGAGTTTAGGGACAGAGAAGGACACTCGTGGAAATTATCAGTGTGCTATTCTGTGCTAAATCTTGTTTGTAGGGAGGGACAGAGTAGGACAGTGAGGGAAAGTGTCAGTGTGCTATTCTGTTCTAAACCAATTTTGCTGAACCATATTTTCAATCCTTGAGTTTAGGGACAGAGAGGTACAGTGAGTGAAACTGACAGTGTGCTATTCTGTTCTAAACCAATTTTGCTGTTCCATATTTTCAATCCTTGAGTTTAGGGACAGAGAAGGACACTCGTGGAAATTATCAGTGTGCTATTCTGTGCTAAATCTTGTTTGTAGGGAGGGACAGAGTAGGACAGTGAGGGAAAGTGTCAGTGTGCTATTCTGTTCTAAACCAATTTTGCTGTTCCATATTTCAAATCCTTGAGTTTAGGGACAGAGAAGAACACTCGTGGAAATTATCAGTGTGCTATTCTGTGCTAAATCTTGTTTGTAGGGAGGGACAGAGTAGGACAGTGAGGGAAAGTTTCAGTGTGCTATTCTGTTGTAAACCAATTTTGCTGTTCCATATTTCAAATCCTTGAGTTTAGGGACAGAGAAGGACACTCGTGGAAATTATCAGTGTGCTATTCTGTGCTAAATCTTGTTTGTAGGGAGGGACAGAGTAGGACAGTGAGGGAAAGTGTCAGTGTGCTATTCTGTTCTAAACCAATTTTGCTGAACCATATTTTCAATCCTTGAGTTTAGGGACAGAGAAGGACACTCGTGGAAACTATCAGTGTGCTATTCTGTGCTAAATCTTGTTTGTAGGGACAGAGAAGGACAGTGAGGGAAACTGTCAGTGTGCTGTTCTGTGCTAAACCAATCTTGCTGAAGCATATTGCAAATCCTTGTGTTTAGGGACAGAGAAGGATAGGCAGGGTACAGTGTCAGTGTCATTGTTGCTAAGCCTCCTGCACAGTATACACCTGAAGGTAGCCCTTATTGCTCTTTTTCCCATCTCCCTGCAGGCCATCCATTAAAATGTCTTGAAGGCAACCAAGGAGAGGCAGACAGTCAGGAGGCAAAAAAAGAGGGCAAGCAGGCTCTGTGTCTGGGGGCAACAGTGCTGGTCGTGGACGCGGTGCATTGTCATCAGCACATGGCCATGGGACACGCTTGTCCTTCTTTTCGGCAGCTGGACATGTTGAGCCACATCATGCCGAAGACTTGGTAGAGTGGATGACCAAGCCCACCTCATCCTCCTCATCCTCTCTCACCCAGGCTCAGGGTACTGGCAAAGCAGCTGCCAAAGCGTCCTCTTCTCTGGTATCATTATCTTCATTAGTCAATCCTTCCCTAGACCCACCATGTCCTCCTCCTGAGGAGTCCCCCGAACTGCTTGAGCACAGTGTTGGGTACATGCTCCAGGAGGATGCCCAGCGTTTGGAAGGATCTGATGATGATACCCAGCTAGAGGAAGGCAGCAGCTTGAGAGCAGAGAGAGGGGATGCTCAAGAAGGACACCAATCTGGCAGTCATGCTCCAGCAGCTGCAGCATACTGCCAGATTGGCTCCAGTGATGAGGAGGGAGGGGATGATGAGGTCACTGACTCCACGTGGGTGCCTAATAGGAGAGAGGAGGAGGAGGATGAGGAGGAGGCACATCTCCAACGAGGCAGGATGCCCTTGAGTGGCCAGCGTATGGGCAGCACACCGACGGAATCACACCGCAGAGCTCCGCCTGTGCAGGGCGCTGCCTCTGTCCGTCATTCAAAAAGTTCTTTGGTGTGGGCCTTTTTTGAGGCGAGTGCATCAGATCGCACAGCTGCTGTTTGCAACATATGTCTCAAGCGTATATCGCGTGGCCAAAACATCAGCCGCTTGGGCACCACATGCTTGATCAGACATATGTTGACCTGGCATGCAGCTCGTTGGCAAGCCTACCTTAAAGACCCACACCAAAGAACAAAGCTGACCTCTTCTTGCACCGCATCAGCTGGGATCTCCAACCCCACTATACCTTCACTCCTCTCTGAAACCTGCTCTGAGAGGAATGAAGGTGTAGAATTAGGTGTGTCACAGGCAAGTACTTGCGGGCACTCTGCTAGCAGTACACCAACGTCCGATTCTAGCAGGCAAATTTCCCTGCCCCAGCTGCTGGACCGTCGAAAGAAGTTCACTCCCAGCCATCCACATGCCCAGCGGTTGAATGCTAGCTTGGCTAAATTGCTAGCGCTTCAACTGCTGCCTTTTCAGTTGGTAGACTCGGCCCCCTTCCGTGAGTTTGTGCAATGTGCGGTTCCTCAGTGGCAGGTTCCCAAACGCCACTTTTTCGCACGGAAGGCGATTCCGGCTCTCTACAGGCATGTGGAAGGCAATGTCTTGGCCTCGCTGGACAGGGCGGTCAGCGGTAAGGTGCATATTACCGCTGACTCATGGTCCAGCAGGCATGGACAGGGACGTTACCTTTCTTTCACGGCCCATTGGGTTACTCTTTTGGCAGCTGGGAAGGATGCAGGACAAGGTGCAGTAGTGTTGGAGGTTGTTCCACCGCCACGCCTCCAAAATGCTACTACTGGTTGTGACACACCTCTCTCCTCCACCCCCTCCTCTTCTTCTTCCTCCATGGCCTCTTCCTGTGGTTTGTCCTCGGAACCAGCGGTGCGCCGTAGGCGTTCAAGGGGCTACGCAAGTACGCAGGCAAAAAGATGCCATGCCGTGCTTGCGCTGGTGTGTTTGGGGGACAGGAGCCACACTGGGGCAGAGGTCCTGTCTGCTCTGCAGGGGCAGGCCGAGAGGTGGTTGACGCCACGCCAGCTTAAGCCAGGAATGGTGGTTTGCGACAATGGCACCAACCTCCTCTCCGCCCTCCGACAGGGACAACTGACCCATGTGCCCTGTATGGCTCACGTCCTTAATCTGGTGGTGCAGCGGTTCTTGGGCAGGTACCCGGGCTTACAGGATGTCCTGAGGCAGGCCAGGAAAGTCTGTGTGCATTTCCGCAGATCTTATAATGCCAGTGCTCGCCTGGCTGAGCTGCAAAAGGAGTTGAACCTGCCCAAGAACCGCCTTATATGTGACATGCCCACCAGGTGGAACTCAACGTTGGCCATGCTGCAGCGGCTGCACACGCAGCAGAGGGCCATCAATGAGTACCTGTGCGACTACGGCACCAGGACAGGGTCAGGGGAACTCGGTTTTTTTTCACCACGCCAGTGGGGCATGATCAGGGATGCATGCACTGTCCTGGCACCATTTGAGGAGGCCACGAGGATGGTGAGCAGTGACAGTGCATGCATCAGTGACACTGTACCTCTTGTCCACCTGTTGGAGCACACGCTGCGTGGAATAATGGACAGGGCACTTGAGGCAGAACAGAGGCAGGAAGAGGAGGACTTCCTTGCCTCTCAAGGCCCCCTTTACCCAGACAGTGTTCCTTCTGTCCCACCCATCGCACAGGAAGAGGAGGAGGAGGAGGAGGATTGTGTCAGCATGGAGGTGGAGGCTGGCACTCAGCATCATCAGCAGCAGTCTTTTAGGGATGATTTACAGTCCCAAGAAACCAGTGGACTTGTACGTGGCTGGGAGGAGGTGGCTGCGGATCATGTCGTCCTTAGTGACCCAGAGGACTCCGGACTGAATGCCTCAGCTAACCTACGCTGCATGGCCTCCCTGATCCTGCAAAGTCTGCGGAAGGATCCTCGTATTCTTCGGATCAAGGAGAGGGACCATTACTGGCTGGCCACTCTCCTTGATCCACGGTACAAGGGTAAGGTTGCGGACCTTATCGTACCGTCGCAGAGGGAGCAGAGGATGAGACAACTCCGGGAGGCCTTGCAGAAAGGTCTGTGCAACGCGTTCCCAGAGACTGGGAGGTTACAAACTCCTGGTCCTGGACAACGAGTTTCTGAGGCTTCGGGCAGTCAAAGAAGGAGCGGTGGGGAAGGTGGCCGTCTGACCGATGCGTTCAGACAATTCTTTAGTCCGCAGCCCCAAAGTATGATCGGTTCCAGCAACCATCGCCAGCGTCTGATATACATGGTGCAGGAATACCTAGGGGCAAGGTCAGACTTGGACACCTTCCCCACCGAAAATCCTCTGGCTTACTGGGTCTTGAGGATGGATCACTGGCCAGAGCTTGCACAGTATGCAATTGAGCTACTGGCCTGTCCTGCATCCAGCGTTCTTTCAGAACGCACATTCAGTGCTGCTGGAGGATTTGTCACGGATCACAGGGTGCGCCTGTCCACCGACTCGGTTGATCGACTGACTTTCATCAAGATGAACCAGTCTTGGATCACCACCAGCTACCACACACCAGATGCTGATATAACAGACTAATTGATTTTAAAATGTCACATCCCTTCAAGACTGATGCTGATGCTGAGTGCCTGTGCTGTTATGTTGACTGGCTATCCTCCTCCTCCTCCTCAATGATACGATTAATGATGATAGCTTGGAAGATCATTTTGGTTTATGGGTGATGCCACCAGTGGCTAAGGCCCAATTTTTCAGCCCCTGTTTAACAGGGGAGTGTAATTAAAATTTTTGATGCAATACTTTGCAACAGGACTCATTGCTGTGCTCCAAGCACAGTATCTGTGAGGGGTTGCAGTGTTGTGCCACCAGTGCCTAAGGCCCAATTTTTCAGCCCCTGTTCAACAGGGGCATGCAATTATAATTATTGATCTAATAATTCACAGCAGGGCCCATTGCTGCGCCCACCAAGAGTAACTGTCAGGCCTTACAATGTTGTGGCACCAGCACCACCATCACCACCACCACCACCACCAAAGGCCCAATTTTTCAGCCCCTGTTCAACAGGGGCATGCAATTATAATTATTGATCTAATAATTCACAGCAGGGCCCATTGCTGCGCCCACCAAGAGTAACTGTCAGGCCTTACAGTGTTGTGGCACCAGCACCACCATCACCACCACCACCACCACCAAAGGCCCAATTTTTCAGCCCCTGTTCAACAGGGGCATGCAATTATAATTATTGATCTAATTATTCACAGCAGGGCCCATTGCTGCGCCCACCAAGAGTAACTGTCAGGCCTTACAGTGTTGTGGCACCAGCACCACCATCACCACCACCACCAAAGGCCCAATTTTTCAGCCCCTGTTCAACAGGGGCATGCAATTATAATTATTGATCTAATAATTCACAGCAGGGCCCATTGCTGCGCCCACCAAGAGTAACTGTCAGGCCTTACAGTGTTGTGGCACCAGCACCACCATCACCACCACCACCAAAGGCCCAATTTTTCAGCCCCTATTCAACAGGGGCATGCAATTATAATTATTGATCTAATAATTCACAGCAGGGCCCATTGCTGCGCCCACCAAGAGTAACTGTCAGGCCTTACAGTGTTGTGGCACCAGCACCACCATCAAAGGCCCAATTTTTACTACCACTGATCAACAATTATATGTTATTACAATTCCTGATATAATAGTTGACAGCAGGGCGTTCCAGCACCCACCAAGAATAACTGTGAGTGCTTTCAGTGTTGTGCCAACACCAACACCTAAGAGGCCAATTTCTGCAGAGTATATACGGCAGGTCCCTACTTTCAAACATCCAACTTACAAACGACTACTACTTGCAAACGGAAGAAGACAACAGGAAGTGAGAGGAAATCTACCCCTTGGAAGGAAAATTCTCTCCTGTAAGAATTAATATGGGAGAAAGGTGTCTCCTCTCTACTGATGCTTTATCACCAATCCTTGTTTCAATAAAAACACCACATTTCAAAAACAGTTGTCATTGGGACGCAAAGTGAGGTGAAATGTTCTGAACAGGGGCACAGACAGCAAAAAAAATGTGACAGGGGTGATAACCGTTCCCTATGTTTTACAAAAAGCTAAAAAAAAGGAATTTGGCATGGAGCTCCACTTAAACAATGCAGCTGTTCAAAATTACAAACAGATTCTACATAAGAACAAACCTACAGTCCCTGTCTTGTATGCACCGCCTGTATACGGCTGTTCAGAGTATATAGGTCCTTTTTTATTTTGTGTGCGGGGTTCCCCTTAATATCCATACAAGACCCAAAGGGGCTGGTAATGGGCTGGGGTAGGGGGGGGGGGGGGTTGATGGGGTAGCTATGCCATTTTTCCTAAAGATTTTCATCCATATTACCGGGACCAGACATTGCATTAAAGCCGCAAGCAGTTTTAAATGTCTTTTTTTCCTTTAGAAATGTTATTTTGTGCAGGGACAGTTCTAAACACGGGAAACACGTGGCACTTCACAGGCATACTTTAGACACCCCCCAGTTATGATATTTAAAGGAATATTTGACTTTTTTTTTTCACTTTATGCATCATTAAAATGACTGCTCCCGGAAAACGTCCGTTTTTAAAACTTCTTTTTGCATTGATACATGTCCCCTGGTGCAGAACCCGGGTTCCCAAACTCGGTTTCGGACAATAACATGGATAATAGTCGTTATAATTAGCACTTTAGAATCCGAACGTTCGCATCCATTGTATTTAATAGGGTTCTAATGTTCGTACGAACTTTCGGTCCGTTCGCGGGTTCTGGTGCGAACCGAACCCGGGGGTGTTCGGCTCATCACTATTGCTGAATTTAGGAGTGGAGAGTGAGGTGGGATGGGGCTACAAGAGGGAGGGATAGGTGGATGCAAACTAGTGGATAGGCACTACCTGAGAGCTTTGACCTGACACAATGTTCATCTTAGTGAGGTGTAGGTGTAGTGGATAATTATTAGGCAGAAGGCATGATCTGACCTCATATGTACAGTAAGTGTCCAATAGTTTACTCTCACAACAGGATCAAAGTGACTGAGTCACCAAATATGCCTGCTTTGTAAATGCAATAAAATATTTCCCAGAAACCTATTTTCCACACTGCTCCTCTCTGCTGTATATTCTGTACTTTATACCAGTTTAATCTACACATGGTGTACTACAATCTGAGTTCTACACCGCTCCAATCTACTCTACAGCATTTGCTCTACACCACTCTGGTCTACACACACAGTGCTGTACATTCTATTCACAACAGCGCTCTACCCTTTGGTATATTCAGCATACCACCCAACATATGAACTTCATAATGGGGGAGACTGGAGGAGGGACCAGACCTACGTTGCACGTAGCGTGTTGTGGTAAAATGTGGGCGTGGCAAGCATTTAGCAGTGGGAGGGGCTAAAGGGAAGTGGTTAAACAAAACCTATTCCCCCGATCCCATCCCAGCATCTGCTCTGCCCCCGATCCATCCCGGCTCCATCCATTCCCCGATCCCATCCAGCTCCATCCATTCCCCCAATCCCATCCCGGCTCCATTCATTCCCCCGATCCCGGCTCCATTCTCCCCCCCTCGATCCAATCCTGGCTCCATCCACCACCCCAATCTAATCCCAGCTCCATCCATTCCCCCGATCCCATTCCAGCTCCATCCATCCCCCGATCTTATCCCGGCTCCATCCATTCCCCAGATCCCATTCTGGCTCCATCCATTCCCCCGTTTCCATCCCAGCTTCATCCAATCCCCCGATCCCATTCCGGCTCTATCCATTCCCCCAATCCCATCCCATCTCCATCCATTCCCCCAGAACCAATCCCGGCTCCATCCATCCCCCAATCCCATCCTAAATCTATCCATTCCCCTGATCCTATTCCGGCTCCATCCATTTCCCTGATCCCATCCCGGCTCCATCTATCCCCGATCCCATCCCAACTCTATTCATTCCCCTGATCCCATCTGGGTCCATCCACCACCTTGATCCCATCCCAACTTTATTCATTCTCCCAATCCCATCCCAGCTCCATACTCCTTCCCCCACACGCCTTCCTCCTCTGCAAGCCTTGTGTGTACACAGAAAGCATCACAGACCTCAGATCAGCCCTGTGGCAGAGTGGTGTGCTGCTCTCCGCCTCCTCCTCTGTGTACTCCACTCTGCACTGTGTGTGTCAGAGGCAGCCAACGGGAAGAGATGCCGACTGCCATGCAAAGTGTAGCGGGAACCAAGACACCCAGCACATGCCACGGGCGTTCCGGGACTAAGTCCTGATTCCCCGGGACATGGCTTAAAGGGACGGTTGGGAGGTATGCATTCTGTGTTCAACACCAGACTGCTCTTTACACTGTGCTATACATTTTATACTCTACACCAACCTACACTGTTCTGTGTTATACGATCTACAAATGACACTGTTCTACTGTTTACATTGCTCTGTACATTTTGAATTTCACACTGTTCTTGTATATCTTGTATATGTTCTACTATCAACACTGGCTTACTGTTCAATGCTTAATAAAA
This sequence comes from Rana muscosa, assembly GCA_029206835.1. Taxonomy (NCBI): domain Eukaryota; kingdom Metazoa; phylum Chordata; class Amphibia; order Anura; family Ranidae; genus Rana; species Rana muscosa. The sequence continues at coordinate 161,535,915 of CM055127.1, forward strand.
TATAGACTGCTTCTGTCTGCTGTCCTGCATGTTAAACTATTTATTATCACAATATCTATTTTGACACTTTTGACGATGGGTACACTTTTGCTGTTCTAATTTAAAGTACAGAAAGAAGGCTTTATATCTGGGTCCCCCTCTGTGTTGCGTTATATTTATATATTAAATATATATATTGTATTAAACGAATGACAGAGATGTTTTTCTGTTAGTCGGTTGTTATGGAAAACCACCTGAGCTTTATAAAGGTTGCCAGGCCTAAGCTACCCTCTGCTGTGTTTCCATACAATAAAGGTGTGATTAAAGGAGAAGTCCAGCTTGGGCTTCTTAGGCTGGTCTTCTCCTTTGGGTCACAGGAGTGCAATTCGTTTTGCACTCCTGTGACTAGTTTTCAGCGGAGAGTCGGTCTGAAGTCCGCTCTCCACTTACGTCACTGCCATCAGTCGAGGCAGCGCGTCATCCCAACTTCCAGGTCTGGATCCGCCAGCTGCCTTGATTGATGGCAGTCTCAGCGCCTCAGCGAGCCGCTGAGACGGCCGCTCCCCGTCCCTCCACAGCTCAGTGATCCAGTGAGCACAGAGAAGTAGAGCAGAAGCGATGCTGAGTGACAGTCAGCATCGCTCTGGTCGGGAAGGAGTGAGAACCGAGCCATCGGCAGTGTTCGTGGCTAGCTTCTCATTGCAGAGAGGCCAGGGGACAGGTGCAGTATCAGTCTGATGCTGCATCCACCGAGGTAAGTATGACTAGCAAAAAAAAAACTTCTCTTTTAAGTTGGAGGCGCTAAGTCATTTCAGTATGAAGCTGAGCTCAAGAACATATTGACACGACCTCAAACTAGCAAGAGGAAGGTTCAACATTAACCACTTCAGCCCCGGACCATTTCGCTGGCCAAAGACCAGAGCATTTTTTGCGATTCGGCACTGCGTCGATTTAACTGACAATTGCGCGGTCGTGCTACGTGACTCCCAAACAAAATTGACGTCCTTTTTTTCCCACAAATAGAGCTTTATTTTGGTGGTATTGATCACCTCTGCGGTTTTTATTTTTTGCGCTATAAACAAAAATAAAGCGCCAATTTTGAAAAAAAAGCAATATTTTTAACTTTTTGCTATAATAAATATCCCCCAAAAATATATAAAAACACAATTTTTTTCCTCAGTTTAGGCCGATACGTATTCTTCTACATATTTGTGGTAAAAAAAAAAAATCGCAATAAGCGTTTATTGATTGGTTTGCGCAAAAGTTATAGCGTCTACAAAATAGGGGGTAGTTTTATGGCATTTTTATTAATATTTGATTTTTTACTAGTAATGGCGGCGATCAGCGATTTTTATCGTGACTGCGACATTATGGTGGACACATCGAACACCTTTGACACATTTTTGGGACCATTGTCATTTTTACAGCGATCAGTGCTATAAATATGCACTGATTACTGTGAAAATGACACTGGCAGTGAAGGGGTTAACCACTAGGTGGCGCTGAAGGTGTTAAGTGTGACCTAGGGAGTGCTTCTTACTGTTAGGGGGAGTGGCTACGAGTGACATGTCACTGATCGCTGTTCCCGATCACAGGGAACAGACGATCAATGACAGTGTCACTAGGCAGAACGGCGAGATGCATGTTTACACTTGCCTCTCCCCGTTCTGCAGCTCTGTGACCCGATCGCGGGACACCGGCGGACAGCGAGTCCGTGGGTCCCGCGGGCACGGTCACGGAGCTCACGGCAGGGGTGTGTGCGCGCCGCCGGTGGGAATTTCAAAATGAGGTAAATATACGTTACTTTGCCCAGCCGTGCCATTCTGCCAACGTAAATGTACAGCAGCCGGTCAGGAACCAGCTAAGGCCTCATTCACACTTGACGTTATTATAACGTTATAAAAACGCCAGTAGCTTTGTAGTGAGTTTTTCAACATCTTTAAACATTTTTGCAATAGCGTTTTTTAGCGTTTTTCTAATTAATGGATCAAAAAAATGAAAACCGTGTTTTTGTGCATCTTTCTGCGTTTATCTGCTTTTTTAGGCGTTTTTTGACGTTAGAGTGTGTTTACAGCTGAAAAACGCCTCTCAGAAGCCACTATTTTTTATTTTTTTTAACATCTCAAAAACACCACTGCCCAAAACCGTTGATAACAGCCTATGTGTGCATGTTACTAAACCCAGGAACCTGCATTCACTATATCTGGTCTCCCACAGTATCAAGAACATGGAAATGCAATAGCTTTAGTAAATGCAAACTGCTAAATACTTTTTCTCATTAGCAGTATGTAGCAGTCTTATGACTTCTATCAGTGTCTGGTTAGAACTAGTAGGGGTAGTGTTCATTCTCCTATGATTGTCCTATGAGGCTGCATGACTCCTGACCCTGTCTGGACAGTGCTGATTGGCCCTGTGCTGATCACATACACTCTCCCAAAAAAAAAAACTCTCTAGCAATACACACCAAACTGAGCATGTGCAGAATACCTCCTAGGGCTCTGTACTATCAACAGATGGATTGGGGACAGTAAAAAAAGGAGAGGATCAGAGAAGACAGGATCAAACAGCCTTTATACACAATGCGGAGGATTAACCCCTTAGGTTCCATAGTGACTATAACAAACATGCTTTACTGCATATACAGACTGATTTTACTGTTGTGGGTTTAGTAACAATTTAATGTTAGAAAGTACTGAGTCAAAAAAACACAAAAACAATCTCCTGCGCTTGGGGGCTTAGTCTATAGGTAAGTGGTGCTGCCAACCCTCTGGATAGAAAGTAAAATGCCTGTGGTCTTGCTGCCCTCCTCAGACAAAGGGTATCCTTACAACTAAAACATAAAAAGAGGAAAGGAGGGCGCACCGACCTTGTGCATTACCAATGACAAAATGTATTAAAAAACTGTAACAGCAATAGTCATACTCACAAAAGAACGTATACAAAAAAGCTTGTCAGTCCACCAGTAAATGGAACTGCGTCTCTGGACACCTGCAACCCGAACCGGATATTGAAGGGGCCAGATGGCATCGCAAACGGCTAACGCGTTTCAAGGGCGAACCCTCTTCCTCAGAGCCAAAGCGGTGAATGTCTCCTACCTTGTCATTGGTAATGCACAAGGTCAGTGCGCCCTCCTTTCCTCTTTTTATGTTTCAGAAAGTACCGAGTTGCAGGAGTAGTGGAAAGCATCAGAATCCCAGGAAAGGTAGTGAGTCAGTCAACCATACAGTAAGTGCGTGTCTTGAGATAAACATAGGTCAAGCCTTGGACAAAAATGATCTAAAAAATGGGCAGACTTGTTGTATGCCATCATTCGTCTATGTTTCTATGTAAACCACTTCAGCCCCGGAAGAATTTACCCCCTTCCTGACCAGACCACTTTTTGCGATTCGGCACCTCGTCGCTTTAATTGACAATTGCGCGGTCATGCGACGTGGCACCCAAACAAAATTTACGCCTTTTTTTTCCCACAAATAGAGCTTTGTTTTGGTGGTATTTGATCACCTCTGCAGTTTTTATTTTTTACGCTAGAAACAAAAAAAGAGCAACAATTTTGGAAAAAAAAGCAATATTACTTACTTTTTGCTATAATAAATATCCCCAAAAAATTGGTAAAAAAACGAATTTCTTTCTCAGTTTAGGCCGATACGTATTCTTCTACATATTTTTGGTAAAAAAAATCGCAATAAGCATTTATTGATTGGTTTGCGCAAAAGTTATGGCGTCTACAAAATAGGGGATAGTTTTATGGAATTTTTATTATTTTTTTTTTTTTACTAGTAATGGCGGCGATCTGCGATTTTTTTTCGTGACTGCGACATTATGGCGGACACATCGCACACTTTTGACGCTATTTTGGGACCATTCACATTTATACAGCGATCAGTGCTATAAAAATGCACTGATTACTGTGTAAATGATACTGGCAGGGAAGGGGTTAACCACTAGGGGGCGAGGAAGGGGTTAAGTGTGTCCTAGGGAGTGATTCTAACTGTGGGTGGGGTGGGCTACCAATGAAACGACACTGATTGCTGCTCCCGAAGACAGGGAGCAGTAGATCTCTGTCATGTCACTAGGCAGAACAGGAAAATGCATTGTTTACATAGGCATCTCTCTGTTCTGCCTCTCCGTGACGCGATCGTGGGCCGCTGGCGAACATTGAGTTCCGGGTCCCACGGGCCATGCCATTCTGCCGACGTAAATTTACGGTGGGCAAGCAGTTAAAGTAGTTTCACCTAGAATCTGATTCGTGAAGTGCTGACAGTTATGATCATTTTTGTCATCTTTTAGATTGTAAGCAGAGCCCTCTGATCCCTCCTGTATTAAGCTGTATTGTAACTGTACCATCTCCCTTAATTTTTTAAAGTGCTGTGAAAACTGTTGGCACTATATAAATCCTGTATAATAATAAACTGAGGTTTGTCTGGCAGTTGTTGGGTTCCCTGAAATGATTTGAATTAAGTTCTAAGTAATTGTATCTGTAAAGGCCCGTACACACGGTTAGACTTTTTGCCAACAAACTTCAAAATGAGCACGTTTTCTAAAAAATCTGAACGTGTGTACGCTCCATCGGACAAACTTTTCCGGTTTTCATTGGACAAAAGTTCGCTCTGCAAACGGACAAACTTTTCGGCAAAAAAAGTCAGATGGTGCAAATTCCGACCGTGTGTACAGAAATCCATCAGACTTTTGTCCGCAGTACAAATACGCATGCCCAGAACCAATGTTAAAATCAACCAACAATAGCAGAAGTTGACCAAAGGGTGGCAGTAAAGAGCAGAAAAACCACGTGATGTTGGGAAAGTTTTGGGAAAGTTTCGGACAAAAATTCACGGAAAAGTTTGTTTGAAGTCCAACCGTGTGTACGAGGCTTAACTTCTAGCATTACATACTGTTGCTGCACATACAGCACACTTCATAAAACTTCATAAAAGAGACTTAATGAAGCCTGCTTTACATGCTAGGCCACTTGTTTTATACATAAAAAAAACATAGTTTTTCCTGTAAATAAAAAAAAATAGGATTTTTATAACAGCTTACCTGTAAAATCCTTTTCTTGGAGTACATCACGGGACACAGAGCGACATAGTCATTACTAATGGGTTATATAGATACCTTCAGGTGCTGGCACTGGCAACTTCCAAAACCGGAAGTACCCTCCCCTATATAAGCCCCTCCCATCCGGGAGCACCTCAGTTTTGTAGCAAAGCAATAAGTGTCCCTAAAGAGGGGCGGGAGCTCTGTGTCCCGTGATGTACTCCAAGAAAAGGATTTTACAGCTAAGCTAATATAAAAATCCTATTTTCTTTCTCGTACATCACGGGACACACTAATGGGATGTCCTAAAGCAATGCCCAACGAGGGGGGGGATACACCATACATAAGCTGAGCGCTATCAGACATGAGGATCTTTTGTGGCCTGCAACACACTGCGCCCAAAGGCGACATCCTCCTGACTTCTAACGTCCACCTGGTAGAACCTAGTAAACGTGTGTACTGAAGACCATGTTGCGGCCTTACAGATTTGAGCCAGGGAGGCCTGGTGATGCGCTGCCCATGAAGTTCCAACTGCTCTCGTGGAGTGCGCCCTAACTTTGAACGGAGGCGGTCTCCTTCTCAAGCCATAGGCTTGCATTATGACCTGTCGAATCCACTTGGCTAAAGTAGATTTTGATGCTGCCTGACCCTTTCTGGGGCCTTCCGGCAGAATAAACAAAGTATCCGTTCTGAGAATCTGAGCAGTGGCTTTTAGATAAGCTTTAACTGCTCTTACTACATCCAAAGAATGCAATAACTTTTCCTCTACCGAAGTGGGTTTGGGGAAAAAAGAAGGAAGAACCACATCTTGGTTCAAATGAAACCTCGATACCACCTTAGGAAGAAAGGCTGGATGAGGACGTAACACTACTCTGTCCTTATGGATAACCAGATATGGCTCCGTACAGGACATAGCTGCTAATTCCGACACTCTTTTAGCCGAACAAATGGCTACTAGAAAAATCAATTTCCTGGTGAGAAGAACCAAAGAAATATGCTGTAATGGTTCAAATGGTTGTTTCTGTAGAACCGACAGAACCAAGTTTAGATCCCATGGACATATGGGAATACTAACCGGAGGGCTAATACGCATCACTCCTTGTATAAAGGCTTTGACTAGTGAATGCGAAGCCAAGGGCCTTTGAAAAAATATTGACAAGGCCGAAATCTGACCCTTGATAGTACTCAAGGCAAGCTTCCTATCTACAGCCCATTGTAGGAAGTCCAGAATCCTACCTATTACGTATTTACGTGGATGCCATTTCTTGGCCTCACACCAGGCGATGTACGCCTTCCAGATTCTATAGTAGATCTGCCTGGATACCGGCTTCCTGGCATTGATCATGGTAGATACCACAGAATTAGAGAGCCCTCTCTTTTTTAGAATGTGGGCTTCAATAGCCAGGCCGTCAAACCTAGGGCTGGTAAGGAAGGGTGGTATATCGGTCCTTGCGAAAGCAGGTCCGGACGATGTGGGAGGGTCCAAGGACTCCCCACAGACATCTTTACAATCTCCGCGTACCATGCTCTTCGGGGCCACGCTGGAGCCACCAGAATCACTGGTTTCTTTTCTACCCTGATTCTGCGGAGTAATCGAGGTAACAATTGTGGCGGTGGGAATGCATATATCAGCTTGAACTGATCCCAAGGGAACACTAGGGCATCCGAGCCGCAAGCTAGGGGATCCCTTGTCCAAGAGACAAACCTGTCCACTTTTGCGTTGAATCTGGATGCTAGCAGATCTACATCCGGTGTTCCCCACCGCTGACATATTGTCCGGAAAACCTCGGGATGAAGGGACCATTCCCCTGGGCATAATTGTTGGCGACTTAGAAAGTCCGCCTTCCAATTCTCCACTCCTGGAATGAATACCGCAGATATGGCTGGGACATATCTTTCTGCCCATTTCAGGATGTAATTTACTTCCCTCTGGGCTGCACGACTTCTGGTGCCCCCCTGATGATTGATATATGCCACTGCTGTGGCATTGTCTGATTGAATTCTGACAGGGGACCCTTGGAGTTTGGATGTCCATGCTACTAGGGCATACCGGGCTGCTCGTATCTCTAAGAGATTGATGGGCAGGGCCTTTTCCGCATCCGACCATCTGCCCTGGAGAGACCATTGCTCCAGTACTGCTCCCCAGCCTATAAGGCTGGCATCTGTAGTGACCACCTTCCAAGAAATCGGACTGAAGGATTTCCCTCTTTCCAGATTCTGGGGAACCAACCACCAGCGGAGGCTCTTGCGAACAGAAGGGGACAAGGACATTGGTAAGTCTAGGGCCTGAACCTTTTTGTTCCAGGCTGACAGTATGGCCCTTTGCAAATTCCTTGAATGGAATTGACCGTAGGGTACTGCTTCGAATGATGCCACCATTTTTCCCAGCAGCCTCATGCACAGGCGTATGGATGGCTGTCTTTTTGTACCCACTAAGTGGATCAAATCTCTCAAAGACGACCCCTTTTCTTGAGGCAAGAAAATTTTTCTCTGGTCTGAATCCAGCCTTAGCCCCAAGTATTCCAGACTTTTGACTGGTTTTAGGGCTGACTTGTCTCGGTTGATAATCCAACCGTGATATTCCAGATACTTGATTGTCTCGTGAACAACCACTTCTAGTTTTTCCACTGAGTGGTCTATCAGCAACAAGTCGTCTAGATATGCCATTATCGTTACACCTCGTGTTCTTAGAATTTTTGTGAACACTCGTGGTGCTGTGGCCAGACCGAAGGGTAAGGCTCTGAACTGAAAATGACGCCCTTCCACCGCAAAGCATAGAAATTTTTGGTGGGCTGGAAAGATGGGAATGTGCAAATAAGCATCTTTGATGTCGATCGAGGCTAACCATTCCTCCCCTTGTAGGGCAGTGGCCACCGATCGGATCGACTCCATCCGGAAAGTCCTGACATGTAGGAATTTGTTTAGCCCTTTTAGATTTAATATGGGCCTCACGTCCCCGTTTGGCTTCGGGACTGTAAAGAGGTTTGAGTAAAACCCGAACCCCCATTCTTCCAGGGGAACCTCTATAATTACTGCTTGGAGCAATAATTGTTCTAGTGCCAACAGGAGGGATCCTCTCTTCTGGGGATCCCTTGGCACGTTTGACCTTATAAAGTGGGAAGGAGGGGAGTCTTTTAACTCCAATTTGTATCCCAGACTTACTGCGGAGAGCACCCATCTGTCTCTGATCGTGTCCCGCCAGGTCTCTGCGAACAACTGAAGTCTTCCCCCCACCCGATTGAGTGGGGGCAACCCTTCATGCATTTGACTTTGGGGGAGGTTTTGTACCTCTCCTGCTCCAGGGCTTCTTGTTACCCTGCAATTGTCCCTGATTTTTACCTCCGGGATTTGACCGAGGAGGCCGTCGGAACTGTTTCACAGCCGATGTCCTAGGGACTGGAGAAGCAGGCCTCTTAAAAGAGGGACCTCTAACTCTGTTTTTAACCGGCAAAAGTGTACTTTTACCGCTGGAAATTCTCTGGATATATTTGTCCAGGTCTTCCCCGAATAAGCGTTCACCATGAAATGGGAAGCTTACCAGCAATTTTTTACAGGGAGCTTCAGCAGACCAGTTTTTGAGCCATAAAAGCCTGTGCATATGTACTACAGACAGCATAAGGCGGGAGGCCTGATGGATTGAATCCTTTATAGCGTCCACCGCAAAGCATAAGGCTCTAGGTAGATCAGCTAGGGCAAGAGCCTGCTGATCTGGCAAGTCCCTTAAGACTTGTTTCAACTGATCCTTCACTGCTTGGCAGACCCCAATAGCTGCCACTGCTGGTTGTGTCACCAAGCCTGCTGTAGCAAAAGCAGATTTTAATAAGGACTCCAATTTTTTATCTATTGGGTCCTTGAACATTTGGACATTATCCACTGGACATGTCAGTGATTTATTCACACAAGAGATGGCTGCGTCCACTGTAGGGACCCTCCATTTTTTGATGAACTTATCCTCCATGGGATAGACCACTTGAAATCTCTTGGGAGGAGTAAACATTTTATCAGGATGCTCCCAATCCTGGTAAATGAGCCCTTCCAGTAAAGGATGGATCGGAAAAGAACAAACAGTCTGGGGAGCTTTTAGCGACCCCAACGAGGAGACAGAAGTGGATGATGGCTCCGCAAGGGGCATTTTAAATGCTGATCGGACCATGTTAGTCAGGGACTGAACCCATAATCCTTCAGCATGTGATGCTGAGAATGGTTCTTCCACTGTTGATTCCTCTACAACAGAATCGACCTCATCCTGATCCCCTTCAGGTAGGTCGATCCCTGTATGGGACTGTTGCTCCGCTAACAGGCACTCTGAGGGAGGAGACGGAGATCGAGCGCTTTTTTCCTGTGACAGGGAAGCAGCGATCAATGCTGACAATCTCTCTTCCAGCCCTCCCAGAGCTGAGGAAAAAACCTCCTCTGTTACATACACAGGAGCAGGTGAACTGAGGACAGCCACAGTACCAGGTACTCCTGAGGGTGCTCTACGGTCACTAACCTCTGATTCTTCAGGGAAGATAGGTGCAGCCAAAGCATGCCCAAGATCCTCAGAGGCCGATGGAGACCCCCTATGCTTCCTGGGATTTTTAGTCCCGGAGTTTTTAGACGGCATATTCCTAAGCCCAAAGCTGAGGTATTCCAGCCAAAATACACCACTTACTGACAATAGTCTAGCACAAATGCTGCTATAAAAACAGTTGGTGTCTACTAATGTGCCTTTCTATGGGGATGCCTGCATCAACCGCTTGGTGTATGCCTTTTTTAAATGTTGCCAGCTCTGTCTCTGCACTCCATAGCCAGCTTACAACACATAATTGTGGTTTTTAACATGCTGGGACGCCCGCACATGCGCAGAAGCGCTGCGGCGCGCACAGAGCGTCATCCCCCAAGCTCCGCCCCCTTTCCCAGCTCACCTCTATATATAGAGGCGTGTGCACGCGCACGCGCGCGGCCACGTGCGCCTTCGGCGCTAATTTTGAAGAGGGAAACTAGGGACAAGAGCCAGGGCCCCTTTTGCCGCAGGCCGGGGGACGGACGAGCATTGCAACATGGCAGAGGAAGCAGTTTCCCACAAGAGAACTCACCATCTGCCTGGACTTGCTCTAATGAAAAGAAACTAGTCCACATGACAAGAAACGTTCCACAGCGGCCTCTAGTGGATTAACACAGGTACCGCAGTCTATTATATATTTTTTTTTTCTTGACCACTATTAAAATTATTACATTTTTTAGTAGTTACAGGCATGCATAATATTTAGCGGGAATACCGTTAGGTAACAGGCAGAAAGACATATTAGGCTTGGGGGTCCCCTCAATAGAACCAAGTTCCTGAGGGCCCCCACTTACCTTTTCCCCGCCGCAGGACTCTGTTTGGCCACAGAAGCCCAAACTTCACCTATCACGGCAGGCATTGTAATTAAACCTTCAGGGACCGGGTTCCCAAGGATTCCACTCCCCTGGACCTGTATAGCACCCTGCACAGAAGACATCTTGGTCGTGGGTATGACCAGAGCTCTGGGTCCCAGGGTCCAGCTCTCCTAAGAGAAGCATTACAGGCAAAACCTTGCTCTTCTCTGCAAGGCCCGGGTACAGACCGTTTAGCTATGAAGCTTTTTTGGTCGGATCCGGAATAGCTTACTGAGGCCCAAAAGAACCTGTACGCAAGCTCAGTGAAAAACACATGTTTCTTCTTGGCCAACACCTTAGACACTGGCAAAAAACTGAGGTGCTCCCGGATGGGAGGGGCTTATATAGGGGAGGGTACTTCCGGTTTTGGAAGTTGCCAGTGCCAGCACCTGAAGGTATCTATATAACCCATTAGTAATGACTATGTCGCTCTGTGTCCCGTGATGTACGAGAAAGAAATGACAAACTCCATGCCTTAGTGAATGTTGTTGCTATTAGAAAATTCCTCATACCTCTATTATCTTTATCATCGCTTCTCCATTCTCTATGTGACGGGTGTTTAAATTTTTTGTGCTCCACCACGGATCGCACAATATAAGGCTCATCCTCCCGGATCACCCCTCTGAGGCTTTCACAAGTGCTGGTGACATTGAAGGTTCCATCTTGGTTCCGATGCATTAGAATGGTAGAGTCTATGGGATGAGGCTGTGTGCTTGATGGTGGCTGGATCACCTCCCAAGATATTGTAATAGCTTTTGGGTAAAAATGATCAACATCTAAGCTGAAAATACCGCCTGTGGAACGAGTGATATCCCTCACCTTTGGAAAGCCTGTAACACCAAACAGAAAATTCTAAATATATTTCACAGAAACAGAGAAAGTGTTCATTTACAGTTAAGTGATAGAAACAACAATATTTTTAAAAACGAAACTTTTAGTAAAGCACATTTGGTAATAAAGAATCAGAAACACTTGCTAAAATCAAGATGTCCATATACAGTACATGACAGTAATCTGTCAGAATAAGTTTTGACCTAGTTGGATGTCTCCCAAATTTGGATATCAGGAAGGAATGATAATATGATGTCCACTAATCTTTGCGCAACTGACTAAGATGACTTTTATTCAGTCAGATTTGGTTGAAAATAAGACCATTGTGGATTTTGTTCAAATGTATTTTAACCACTTCCGGACCGCCTACTGCACATATACTGCGGCAGGGTGGCCCGGCTGCGCGAAACAACGTACCTTTACGTCTTTTCGTGCATGAGATACTGTGGGCGTGTGCAGGTCCGGCGGACTTGATGTCGCTCTACAGAGAGGCAGAACGGGGATCTGCCTATGTAAACAAGGCGGATCCCTGTTATGACAGGGGACAAAATTAAGATTGGCTGTTCCTAGTAATCAGGAACAGCGATCTCTGTGTTGTCCCAGTGAGCCCATCCCCCACACAGTTAGAACACACACACACACTGAGGGAACACAGTTAATCCCTTGATTGCCCCTAGTATTAACCCCTTCAGGTTCTGCCTGGGGGGTTGTGTGCCACTTTGTTTCTTACCCCTCAGGCCTGCTGCCTGGGGAGGATGTGTTGGGCTAAGGAGAGGCCTGAGCCTGGAGCCTAAAGTGCCTCAGTGGAGATTGCATCCAGGTAAAGTGGAGAAGAAAGATGGCTGCCTGCTAGGAGCATCCAAAGGAGGGACATGGCTTCAGAGAGTGCAGTGGAGGGCTGGGTACAACCTGCTGCCAGAGGATTTGCAGAAAGCCAAAGCTGTTTAAATTCCAGGTACACAGTGTAACGACAGGGGTTAACGTTGTTTAAATATATTCCATTCCCGAACACACAGCAGCTACCAGACACTCCACAGTCAGGCAACCGCTTCCCATAGGAAAAATCCTTCCAGGTATACGAGACAAACACTCTGTATGAAGTTTCCAGCAGGTCTGACATTCTTTATTGACACACTTCAAGTTTTATACACACAGAGAGGAGGTTCTTACATTCCTCATTTTCCTCTGACAATACACCTTTGACCAGACCTAATTTACATGAGCTAATTAACTACAGCTGATGACTCAGACACATGACCTTTAGGCTAGCCTTACTGTCTTTTAAACTACCGTGCCCATTATCAAAGGACTTCACACAATAGTTACATAACAAGCTCCCAATACACATCTGACAGCTCTTAGCAGACAACAGGTGGGTTTATTAGCTAATCCCTTTACATCTTAAATGACTTTGCATAACCTTTATGTTCCTCAGACTGTCTGTCTGCTAGTTTATAATACCTATAATTACAGACTTAATTACCACAAGCCACAATAGACAATAGAATGCAATCACACCCTACCCCATCACAGCAATTAGTACACAACAGCCAACACACAATATACACACAATATATACAATGTATATACAGCATTGAATCTGACTAGCACAGATCATAGTGGGGTTCTCATTCACCCTGTGCCCAAAGTGACCCCTGTCACACACAGTCTGAAAAGTAAAGCATGGCCGGCCTCTGCTGAAAGGCTCATTATCTCTGTACTGACTGTGACCAGATGACTGAAGAAATGTTTTACACATTTTTATCTCAATGCATTCCTTGTATTAAGGTAAAAAAAAAATAGGCATCGGTATTGCAGTCCCCCCCCCCCTTTTACTTACCTGAGCCCTCATTCGATCCAGCAGTGTGCATGTCTGCAGCTCTTTTCTCTTCTCACTTCCATGTCTCACTGGCTTTGCTGAGGCACCGGAGGGCGGGGCCGAGCTCCACTGTCTGTGTCAATGGACACAGAAGCGGGGCATGGGAGCGAGCACACACAAGTGCCCCCATGGAAATAAACTTCCCATGGGAGGGGGGCACTGGACAAAGAGGAGGGGCCAGGAGCACCAACGGGGGACCCAAAAAGAGGTTTGGACGTGGCAGGTAAGTATAGACATGTATGTTTTTTTTTTTTTTTTTTTTTTCTTTTATATTAACTTTCAGGATAAAAAATAATTTAATCAAAAGATAGCCAGAGTAAAAGTCAGTTAATCGGTCAATGCTGGTGAGCCGGTGAGTGCTTTGGGGCAGCCATAGAGCTATTAAACCCTAGACAGGCTAGGAGGACCCAATATAACAGGTGCCCAACCAGTGGCCCGGGGGGCACACGTGGCCCGCGGAGCTCTCTGATGTGGCCCGCGACCTTCTGCTTTGGAATGGAATAGAATAGGTAGGTTTATTACTAAAATCACAGAGTATATATGGGTATATGTGTTCTGCAGTGGTTACTGGACTGCTTTCAACTGATCCGCAGGTACAGAGCAGTGCACCTGTGGGTTACCTGCACTGAGCCATAGACTTCTATTACCTACAAGTTTGGTGTGCTTTCTGAAAGTGCACCACACCTACAGCATATAATATACGGTAAGTCTATGGCAAAGTGCAGCTAACCTGCAGCAAAACCACAGGTGAACCCGCGGTGCGGGTAAACAACAGTGCATCAGTGTGAAAGTAGCCTTAGGCCCCTTTTACACGGTCAGTTCGACCCAATCGGACCCTCCATTCACCTCTAAGGAGTGGCAAATGTAAATATACTTGTGTCCATTTACAAACGCCTACCTCCAATCCCATCCGCTAAAAAAAAAAAAAGAGTTGAGTGGGCTGCCATCCACCCGCTCTGCTCATTGTGGCCTGTGACCGGTTACCAAGTCGTTTAAATGGCCCCCCCGCTCTTCAAAAGGTTGGGCACCCCTGCAATATAATTACTGGCTCCTTAGGGGATAAGCACTGTAGTGTCAAATATCTTTTAATAGAGGAAGCTTTGCTACTTCAGAATGTGTACAGCATGCTGGGCTGCATAATGGGAGAGCCCAATACTATCTCTGCACTTGTTGGCTGCTCCTTTAGACTAAAAATCTAAAACAGGCATGTCAAATTAAAATAAAACAATGGGCCAAACTGAATGGGATAAATCAGAGTATATCAGATTTGTAGCTACCATCATGGTAACAACTGCTACTTACAACATGGAGTACCAGAGAAACGGGATGCAAAGCATTTCTCAAAGTACTGAACAGTTTTGTCAACTGAAGAACAATTGGGCCTTCTTTCAGCTAAAAAGCTTAAGCTGAGAGCCACAATGGAGGAGCAGAAAGGTCACGTGGCCCAATAAACATCAGTTTGACATATGTGATCTAGAGGGCACCGTCAGAGTACAACAGCATATGTCCCTTCTTGTTAAAGTGTTACTAAACCCAGGACCCTTCATTCACTATATCTGGTCTCCCACAGTACACAGAACATGGAAAGGCAATTATTTTAGGAAATATAAACTGCTAAATGCCTTTTCTCATCAGCAGTCGTGTGACTTCTATCAGTGTCTGGTTAAAGCTTGTAGAAGGAGTTTTCATTCTCCCATGACTGTCCTATAAGGATGCAGGACCCCTCACCTTCTGTCTGGACAGTGCTGATTGGCCCTGTGCTGATCACATGCACTCTCCCAAGATAAAAAAAAACTCCAGCAAAACACACCAAACTGAGCATGTGTATTTTGTCCGCGGTAAAAACGCATAGGCATAAGCGTTATTTTAAAAAATAGCGCTAACGCGTTTGCGGTTTTACCGCGTTTTTACCGCGTTCGCGCTATTTTTAGCGCGAACGCGGTAAAAACGCATACGCGTTAGCGCTATTTTTACCGCAATCGCGGTTAAATCGCGGTAGAATCGCGGTAAAATAGAGGTACAAAATCCCATAATTTTTGAGCGTTTTTTCAACGCCTCAGTGTGAAAGGGGCCTTAGTGTTTGGCTAGCTTTAGCTAACTGTTAAGCCCTGTACACACGATCGGTTTTACCGATGAAAACAGTCCGATGGACTTTTTTCATCGGACAAACCGATCGTGTATGGGCCCCATCGGTCTTTTTTTCACCCTTTTTAAAAAATAGAACATCAAAAACCGATAGCAAATTCCGATCGTCTATGGGCAAGTCCATCGTATAAAAAACCCACGCATGCTCAGAATCAAGTCGACGCTCATCGGAGTGTTTTACGTCACCGCGTTTGGAACGGTCGGTTTTTTGACTGATGGTGTGTAGGCAAGACTGATGGAAGTCAGCTTCATCGGATTTCCGATGGACAAAACCATCGGATTAGAATCCATAGGATATCCGATCGTGTGTACGAGGCTTGAATGTTTGACCAGATTGTATGGCACAATGTGTTTGCGGAAGCAGAGTGAAATTTTTACATACTGGACATAACTTAGAACTTAGAATAACCGACAGACAACATGTGCATCTTCTTTAACCCCTTTCACCACTTACTGAAGTGGATCTTCTTCTACAAATTAACCAGAAATAGTGTCTTAATTGATCTTAGTATTACCGATCCACATTTGTGTTCACTGTTTATTATATTCACTTACCGTATATACTCGAGTATAAGCCGACTCGAATATAAGCCGAGGCACCCAATTTTACCACAAAAAAATGGGAAAACTTATTGACTCGAGTATAAGCCTAGGGTGTCCATCTGCATGTCTCACTGTGCCAAACTGTGCCCATGCCTCCCTGTGCCCAATCTCCCTACCTGATCTCCGGCGCTGTGTGACTAGACTGATGTTTAACATGGGAGTCTATGGAAGGGGTGTCTGGGTTTGAAAAATCAGTGCTCCCTGGCCGTAGATCCCCTGGGCAACAAACTTTGCACACATGTAGATGAAGAGTGGGGCTACATGTGTGCTAAGTTTGGGGTCCAGGGGACCTGGGGCTGGCCGGTTCTGGGTCCCCAAAATCACCAGAGAAATTATCGTTTAACATTGGAGTCTATGGAAGGGGTGCCTGGCTTTGAAAACTTGGTGCTCCCCGGCCGTAGGTCCCCCAGACAACAAACTTTGCACACTTGTAGATGAAGAGTGGGGCTACATCTGTGCCAAGTTTGGGGTCCAGGATCAGGCACACAAAGTTAAAGATGGACACAGACTCGAGTATAAGCTGAGGGGGGCGTTTTTTTGTGCTGAAAAACTCGGCTTATACTCGAGTATATACGGTATATGATTTACTTTATATATTTTTCACATTTGAGTGGCACTAGCGCTGTTTTCAATCACTACATAATTACAGAAGTTGGGTGGGCCTTACTGAAGTGGGTCTTCTTCTATGGGGCCGCATATATGTGTACTTGTATTTGTGCTGAGAGTGCGCTGCACACCACACTCCCAGCACAGAGACTGGACCCTCACTGAGAGATTCAGGTCTCTTACTTACGACTGGGAACTGGGAGGTCCGGTTCCCAATCACTGTGATAGCCATTGATTGGCTATCACAGTGATCAGTCATTGTGTAATCCGCTCCTATGTGTGTTGTCCCCTCTGGATAAAAAGATACATTGTATCGGAGTTAGAGGAGAAAAATGTAAACAAACAAAAGTTTGTGTAAAATAATAATAAAAAAAATCGCTAAATCAGGGTCTGATGTAGGTCAGTGTCAGTTTTAGAGTAATGCCCCATACACATGAGCGGAATTTCCACCAGCAAAAGTCTGATGAGAGCTTTTCATCGGAAATTCCGACCGTGTGTAGACTTTTGCTGTCGGAATTTCTGCCAGCAAAAGTTTGAGAGCAGGTTCTCAATTTTTCTGGCGGAAAAAATTCCTATCGGAAAATACGTTCGTCTGTATGCAATTCCGACTGGAAAAAAAACACGCATGCTCGGAAACAATTTGACGCATGCTCGGAAGCATTGAACTTCTTTTTCTCGCCTCGTCATAGTGTTGTACATCACTGTGTTCTTAACGCTCAAAAGTTCAGAGAACTTTTGTGTGACGGTGTGTATGCAAGCCAAGCTTGAGCGGAATTCCGTCGGAAAAACCATCCAACTTTTTTCCAACGGAAATTCCACTCATGTGTACAGGGCATTAGGGTCAAGGTCAGAGTCAATGGTTGGGAGTTTTGTGTATTTTAGGTAGGATTAGGTAGGATTAAAATAAAGCATATTTTAAATTAGTATTAGTGTTAATGTGTATTAGGTAGGATAAAAAAAAAAGATGTGCAATACTGTTTCTGGGCCTTACCACGGGTACAAATAACATACAAATATATGGTATCTCTGCAATCGCCAGGAGCAGGAGAATTGGGCTTTCTTTGGTGGTAAGTTATGGTAATAGCAAGAAATATACAGCTTTTTTTTTATTTTATTTTTATTAAGTTGAGTTGTTTTTTTTTTTAAACTATTTTGGGCCATTACCACTTACCAACAAATGAGAGCTAAATTTGTCCTGAAAAAAAAAAATCAAAACAAGGTACAGTACAACCTAGGATTGTGAGTAACGCAGTTTACAAGCGTTTTCGTAATACAAGCAGGATTCAAGCCTCTGGGGTGTGCAGTACTGCATGTGGCCAGAGGTGCGGGGGCGCTGGTGACGCTCTGAGACATTTAGAAACACTCGGAAACACTCCATTCCTGAGTGTCTTCGAGCGTCTTCAAGTGTCTCCGAGTGTCTCCAGCGCCCCCCCACCTCTGGCCACATGCCGTTCTGCATACACTAGCAGTGACACTGGAAGAAATTATCTGAGTTTCCATTGATTCCTATGGGGAAACTCGCTTTGATATACGAGTGCTTTGGATTACAAGCATGCTTCTGGAACAAATTATGCTCATAATCTAAGGTACCGCTGTATAATTTCCCTGGAGAGACTAAGTAGTTGTGATAATATGTACAGTTTTACTAACACATGTTCAGGAATTAGGATCTGTTTTACCCTCCATCATGAAGGGGTTAAAGTATTGAAACTTTTCCAGATACTTACTCTTTTTCTTTTTTTTCATGTATAACACATAGAAGGCGACAGTTCCTAGTATTGAGATCAGCACTGCAGCGGCAATTGCAACAGGTTTTTTATATTTTGCTCTCAGATCTAAAAAGTAGAAGAAAACATAAACACAACTGATTATATCTAACATAGTTGGGAGTCCATTCCTTAATGCGTAAAGTTATACTAAATGATTTCCTTATTCTTTAACCGCTTGCTGACCGCCGCACGCACTTTTACGTCGACAGAATGGCACGGCTGGGCAAACGGGCGTATGAATACACCCCCTTTAATTTGCCGGCCGGTGTCCCGCGATCGGGTCACAGAGCTGAAGAAAGGGGAGATGTCAGTGTATACACAACATCTCCCCTTTCTTCCTAGTGACCTGTCACTGATCGTCTGTTCCCTGTCATCTGGAACAGCGATCAGTGACGTGTCACGGCAAGCCACGCCCCCTAACAGTTAGAATCACTCCCTAGGTCACACTTAAAGCGGAAGTAAACCCATTGATTTAACAGTTTCAAAAAGCAGTTACATTTCTGGCATGCCGTGAATGCCAACTGTCACATTGGTTGTGCTCTCAACCAAACTGTCAAACCATCCAATGGCTGGTGTCATAACTGATCACATGTGCAGCATCATGGCAGTTGAAGATTAAACAGAGGCCAAGATGGCATCTTCCTTGCCTGAAAATTATAGGAGGGTTTACTTCCACTTTAACCCCTTCAGCGCCCCCTACAGGTTAACCCCTTTACTGCCAGTGTCATTTTTACAGTAATCGTTGCATTTTTATACCACTGATCGCTGTAAAAATGACAATGGTAAATTTGAGATTTCTTTTGTTTTGTCCTATGCACATTATAGCAGGGCTATTTGTTAATAGTTTGTATTCATAAAGTGGTCATAAAGTGGTTGTAAACCCTTACAATTCACTTTTTACTACAGGTAAGCCTATAATAAGGCTTACCTGTAGCTACCCCAGATATTAGTATATAGTATATAGTTATATAGTATATAGTATATAGTTACCAGCGGCATGTGCAGGAGGGACGTCATCGCGGCTCCAGGCCAATCACAGCCCCAGAGCCCGCGATATCCGGAAGTAACTCCGAGAGCGATGTCGCCGGCCGGAGCAGTGTACGGGGACCGCTGCAGGGGCTTCGATCTAAGGTAAGTATTTCATAATGAGCTAGAATACTATGCATACTAGCTCATTATGCCTTTGTCTTGAAGGTTTTTTTTTTCCTTTTTGACAGCCGATTCCGATTTTTCGTATGACAAAAGCTGAATGTGCAGACTATACCATCTTTGTCGGATGTGAACACAAAGTACGATTTTCGTTTAATTAGTACAGTTTTCGTACGAAAAAAATCGTAAGAGCAAGACTACGCATGCTCAGAAACGAAAGAATACATACAAAACTATTCAACACATTACGTCACTTCTGACGTTGTATTCTGTCGTACGAAAATTTTTGTATGGTAAGTACCCTCTTCACTTTCGACATGAGACTAGCATGCAACAAAAAACTCTCCAGTAGTTGGATGGCTCTGACACCATCAAGACTGATGCAGAGACCATAGCCTGGGATGCCAAGGAACAGTTCTCTTCTAGACATAGGGGAGAGCCGTTTACAGGGTGAGTGGAGGATCAGGTAAGTAAAACTACTTTTACCATCCCCTAAGCTAGCTAAACTACCATTTAACCTTTGCAATGCAGGGGCAGTCCCACTGCACGGGAAGAATGATTATTTTCCTGGAGTTGGGCATTAAAGTGGGAGGGCATGAAGGAAATTATAAACAATCCATCATCATATTACATGTTTATCAGTGACCAGCCCTTTGGAATTATGCAATAATGTTTACAAAGCATAATTTGACAGTTTTCACATATAAATATGCTTACAATCATTACGCAGTTTCTATTTATTTATTTATCTATTTATGTATTTTAGCTTTTTTTGCAGTATTCCCTTTAGAAGGAGAGTCACTCACCTATGACTTGTACCCGCAGCCTCTCCACATGTGGGGTGGTGAGGGTTGCATGTTCCACCTCACATCCCAGCTCCATGCCTTGGTTCTGTTGTGTCGGGATAAAGTAATAGTCAGATTCCACGGCTGAGCTACTGATTCTTCGGGTCTTGGCATTCTTCACCAGGGTGTCATTCAAGTACCAATTCACAACAATGGATTCAGGGTAAAACCCAGTAACACTGCACACCAACATCTGCTCCACATTTAAAAGAAATGCTTGGGAAATAATGTGAATGGATGGGATAGCTGTGATAAAAGTGACATACAATATATATTATTACAATGTTTGTTTTGTATAGGTCAATTCTGAGGTTTAAACGTTTTTAGTAGGAGTGAGTATAGAGATAAGATACAGAATCTGAACAGTTAAATGCACTATCACTGTACTGTAAAGAGGAGTTCCACCCAAAAATTGAACCGCCGCTTTTCCTATCCCCCTCCGGTGTCACATATGACACCTTTCAGAGGGAGGGGGGGCAGATACCTGTCTAATACAGGTATTTGCTCCCACTTCCGGCGATAGATCGCTGCAGTATCCGTGGCGAACTACGCTATATCCGGCCCCTCCTCCGCCCCCCCTGCTGCCTTCTGGGAGACACACAGGTCCCAGAAGAGAGCAGGGACAAGTAAGGAGCCCCGGGAGGAAGTGGGAGCTGGATGCCCCCAAAAAGAGGGTATCCGCTACCCCACCAAAAAAAAAATTACATGCCAAATGTGGCACCTCAGGGGGTCACCATCACTTAAAGCGGAGTTCCACCCATTTTCTAAACTTTCTCTGTATTCCACCTCCTTAGCTAATCCTTTTCACATTGGCATTTACATTTTTTTTTTTCTGCCTAGAAATACCTTTTTTATCTTATTTCTTCTTGTCCTCTGCCATAGGCGATTACGTCATTAGGCGATTTGCAAAGGGTTCCTGGGATAGCGGCGTCATGTATCCCAGGAGTCCCTGCGAATCACCTAATTCCCGAAATCTTGCGTTATTTGCAAATTACGTGAATAAATGAGAGAGCCGCACTCTGACAGGAGACAGGGAGGAGGGGGGCCAGCAGGGGAACATTGTGAAAGCTCGCCTCCTCCCTGTCACACCGCTGCCCGAGTTGTGCTGAGCTGCAGCCCGCTCTGTCACCATTTCACTGATAGGGGGGGGGGTGGATGGATGGGGGGGCGGCGAAGGTCACTTGACAGCACCCGCTACAACAGGCCGACGCCGACATTGCTATGGCAACAGGTCAGTAAGAAGCACGGTCTCGCTGAGGCATTACTGCACATGTACAGAAGTCCAGGAAATTACCACAGGAGGGCTTCAGATGCCCACAGCCAAAATGGAACCTGCCTGCTTCCGAGATCTGTGAGTAAAAAACGATTTTTCAAGAAAGTAAAAGCACAATAAATATGACATGTTAGAAATGTTAATTTACATGTTTTGACAATTACAGAGCAGTCTTTAAAAACAAAATGTTTGGGGGACTGGAACTCCGCTTTAAGGACCAAGCCTATTTTTTTAAATTCAATCGTTTTTTTATTTTAGTTTTTCACAATACAAAGTAAGGACCATGGTATTGACTTTAACAGTGTATAGTTTTTGTAGACAGAGTAGCATACAGTGCAATCACGGATAATCCGCCTCCTTCTCAGATGAGGCAGGATAACACATTCTCTATTGTCTTCCTTTTCTCATTTTATATCTCGGTTGTGGAGTCACTAAACCTGTTATGTAGTGGAACATCCATGTTGAGTCTAAAAAACAGTACCGGGGTTATTGCCTGCAGCTGCAGGCTTCACCCAGGTACATCTGGTTTGCGGGAAGTGGTTAAATTCACTCCACGGTGTTAATGGGATGTAAAGGCAAAAGGAGCTGTGATTTCAGTGCATCTGTTGTGAACTTGAAGACAAATTTCTCCACAATGCCTGCAGCGACAGAGGTGAGGTAGGGCTTGTTTTAAAGTGATTTAGGTTTGCTTTAAAGGGGTTATAAAGGTACATTCACAGCGTCTCCCCACAGGGATGTAGTCCCAAGGGAGGGGGCGAGCACGCTGACTAACCCCCAGCCAGAACGGCTCAGATGATGGGGGGGGGGGGGGGGAAGCTTACTGAGGAGGAACAGGAAGTGAGAAATTCAGACAAAGAAAAAAAACATTTAGAAGGGAAATCAAAGGAAAAGGTAAGTGAACCAACAATGCACTAGCTTAAAGGAACCTATTTAGAAAATAAAAAATGAACCTTTACAACCCCTTTAAAGCGGAGTTCCACCCAAAAATGGAACTTCCGCTTTTCGTAACCCTCCCCCCCCCTGGTGTCATATTTGGCACCTTTTAGGGGGGAGGGGGGTGCAGATACCTGTCTAGGTATTTGCACCCACTTCCGGGCATAGACTTCCGTGTCACGCCACTTCCCCCCCTCCCGCTGTCTCCTGGGAAACACACTGGTCCCAGGAAAGAGCGGGGACCAGTGAGGGCGCGCCGCGCTACTCACGCATGCGCAGTAAGGAACCAGGCAGTGAAGCCGCAACGCTTCACTTCCTGGTTCCCTCACAGAGGATGGCGGCGGGGGCAGCCGAGAGACGAGCGATTGCTCGGCCTCGGCTGCCGACATCGCAGGGGCGCTGGACAGGTAAGTGTCCATTTTTTAAAAGTCAGCAGCTGCAGTATTTGTAGCTGTTGGCTTTTAAAAAAAAAACAATTTGGGTGGACCTCCGCTTTAAGGCCCTCTAACCATGCGATTGGGACTATTTTTACCTGTACCTCAGCTTACCTAGCATTGTCAACAGTGGCGGCTGGCCCCGCCCCCTCATCCATGCGCTTGGCCCCCTAATCTACATGCGGGGCGCGGGCCGCATGGATTCCAATTTTTTTTTTGGGGGGGTGGTGTTAGTTTGCCAAGCCCCCTCCCCCCAAATATTGAGCACCAGCCGTCACTAATTGTCAACCATTACATGATTTAAGACCCCCCTCATGCCAAAAGACAGAGCTGAGGCATTGATCAGTTAGTATATACAGAGTAATGATAATGTTACCTCCATACACCAGCTGGAAGTCCTCCTGGAGAGGTTCAGTAAGAGACTCGTGTTGGACTCTACAGGAGAAGTTCCGGTCTCTGTCCTCCTTAGTGGGTGTTATTGTTACTGAGCTCCTCACACTGTACGTCCCATCCGGGTCTCTCTGAGCTTTCTCCATGATAACTTTATCCATTATCTTTCCATCCCGGAGCCATTTAATGTCGATGTCCACCGGATAGAACCCAGAAATGACACTATGGAGGACATTCTCTCTGTTTTTAACAACTAATTTTTTTGTAATGGAGATCTGTGGAGGAGCTGAAAAATATATTATACATCATGTCCTACTAGCATCATAAACATAATTTAACCACTTGTTGACTGCGCTATAGCCAAATAACCGATATAACGCAGTTGTCTTTTTTTGGGACAGCTTCCTGTGATCGTGCCCGCCGTTGGGCACAGGCAGCGTGCTCTGTGATCGTAGTGTCCGGAGGACACTGCTGATCACAGATAGAGGTAAAGAGCTGCTCAGCGGCTCTTTACCACGTGATCAGCTGTGTCCAATCACAGCTGATTACGGATGTAAACAGATGCCGGTTATCAGCACTCCTTTCCTCATGCTGACAACAATTACTGCTGTCAAGCCCCAGCCACCCACAGCCAACATGAAAAGCACACCACATATGCGCAAATTAGTGTCCATGTGCCCTTGACAAATGTTTTCCCTGCCAAATCTGCATCTTATTCTCATCTATGCAGATTTTTTTGTTCAGGAGCTTTGTTTTTGAGTTCATTAAACACACTGACACATTGTCTAAAGCTGTGTAAAAACACTATTAACTTTATTTTTTTCAACCAGCGGGCTGAAGAAAAGAAATCTAAGGACGGGCATACATGGATCGAACTTTGGCCAGTTCAGCAGGGACCAGACCAATTTTGATTCATGTATGGGTTCAACAAAAGCCGATCTACCAATCAACTTCTGTAGAACCAGCCTGTCTGGGTTTTCTTGAACAATCAGTGTCCTGTCAGAATACAATAGCACAGCGAGAGTGACTTCTCCATTGGCCTCATATGTTTGGATGGGGGAATCGGGGCATTTTTTTTTTGGCGGTTGAATTTTTTTTTATTATTGTATGGCCAACTTAAAGGAGATGTCCAGCCTTTGTTTGGCTGGGCTTCTCCTCTGGATCACAGGAGTCCAATTCGTTTTGCACTCCTGTGACCCGTTTTCAGCAGAGAGCGGTCTGAAGTCCACTCTCTGCTGACGTCACAGAAATCAGATCAAAGTTTGCCCAGTTTAGCATTTCGATCTGGGCGTACCCAGATTAAGGAAGCTTTGCTTAAAGTGATTGTAAAGTCTTGTTTTTTTTTTTATATTTAAAAAAATAACAAACATGTTCTATTTACCTGCTCTGTGCTGTGGATTTGCACAGAGCAGCCCAGATCCTCCTCTTCTTAGGTCCTTCTTCGGCTCTCCTGGCCCCTCCCTCCTGTTGAGTGCTCCAACAGCAAGCAGCTTGCTATGGGGGCAACCGAGCCGAGCTGCAGCTCTGTGTGTCCATTCAGATCTGAAGTCACTGTTCAGCCCCGCCCCCTTTCCTGATTGGTTAGCGGACTTTGATTGACAGCAGCAGCGAGTGTCAATGGTGCTGCCGCTGTGTCTCAGCCAATCAGGAGGGAGAGTCACGGACGGCCTTAACCCTCTTGGACATCGCTGGAGGAAGATGGGGCTCAGGTAAGTATTAGGGGGGCTGCTACACACAGAAGGTTTTTTTTCTTAAAGCGGAGCTCCGACGTAAAAATAAAATATTAAAAGCCAGCAGCTACAAATACTGCAGCTGCTGACTTTAATAAATTGACACTTACCTGTCCTGGAGTCCAGCGACGTCGGCAGCAGAAGACGAGCAATCGCGCCTCACTCTCTGCCCCCACCGCCATCCTCGGTGAGGGAATCAGGAAGTGAAGCGTTGCATCTTCACTGCCCGGTTCCCTACTGCGCATGTGCGAGTCGCGCATTGCCGTCCTCACAGGTCCCCGCTGTGTTCTGGGAGCCGTGTGTTTCCCAGAACACACCGGGGGGGGGGGGGGGATTGGCGTAATGCCCGCAGTTTCCCGCAGAGTCTATGCCCGGAAGTGGGTGCAAATACCTGTCTTAGACAGGTATCTGCACCCCCCTCCCCCTGAAAGGTGACAATTGTTCCACTTTAGGGTGGAGCTCCGCTTTAATGCGTAGAATGCTAAAATGTGGTTGTATACCGCAAAACTTAAAAAGCGGCGATGACGTCACTCCCGCACATGCGTGGGGAATGGCACGATCCCCGCGCATGCGCGAATCCTGGCGGGCTCCCATTCAAGAGCCGCTGCGCTCAGTGCGCATGCGCCGTTATCTACGGCGCGCATGCACCGTAGATAGCGGTACAGGTCTCTGAGATATTGCAAGCACCTACAGGTAAGCCTTAATGTAGGCTTACCTGTAGGTGCTTTTAATATTTTTGGGTATACAACCGCTTTAAGATAAAAAAAAACTTCTGACTTTACAACCACTTTAACTGGGGTGTTGTCTGGGTTTGTATTGTAATGTGAAAAGCAAAATGGTGGTGAGGCAAATTTCTAGTTCTAGAGCACCATTTATAATCAGTACTTCAGAAATCACCCATGGGCAGCCAGTGTGCCCATTAATTGTTGTGATCCAAGCCTGCATGGAACAATCCAAGTGTCTGTATTCTTTGTGATCGTGATGACTAATCACAAATATAAACAGTTAAGCTTCGTACACACGACCGAGTTTCTCGTCGTAAAAAACCCGTAGATTTTCTCGACGAGATTCTTGTCAAGCTTTCCTTGCATACACACTGTCAATTCCAAATCTCGTCGTTGTTCTGCGCGGTCACGTACAGCACGTACGACGGCAGTATAAAGGGCAAGTTCGATTTCAATGGCGCCACCCCTTGGGCTGCTTTTGCTGATCTCGTGTTACCGCGTGTGAAGTAAAAGTTTGGGAAGAGACGATTCGCGCTTTTTAGTCTTCGTGCTTTCTGTTCGTTACAGCGTGACGAATGTGCTATCTCATTTACAAAGGCTTGTTTTACCAGAAGGAGCGCTCCCGTCTCATACTTGATTCTGAGCATGCGCGATTTTTTAAGACTCGGAAAAGCATACACACAAACGGTTTTCTCTTCGCAAACCAGGCCGACGAGAAAATAGAGAATCCTAACGAGAAAATAGAGAGCAGGTTCTCTATTTTTCTCGTCGCGATTCCCGGCAGTTTTCTCGACGAGAAACCATACACACGACCGGTTTTCTCGGCAAGAAAGCTCTCTCTGCAGTTTTCTTGTCGTTTTTTGACGAGAAACTCGGTCGTGTGTACGAGGCTTAATACTGATGCACACTGCAACCATTACATATGTCTTGGTGTACTGCATATGCTTCTACTAGCTCTGCCCCCTGTTCTGCTTGGGAAGGGGGTGGGGGTGTCACAGTTTCTTCGCCTTGGGCACTGAATGACCTTGTCCCGGCACTGTCAGTGTGCTGAACCTTGGCATTTTTCTTTTGTGCTTGCCATTTCAATAAAAAAAAAAAGTGAAAAATCAGACTTGAGCACTGTGGTTCCTCCCGTTACTACCACTCCTATATTACAAAAGAATATAGAGCTGGTGAAAGGAACCACAATTCATGGCTGGGGATCTGCTATGCAGCAGAGTTTAAAAACATGTGCGCCCAAACAGTGACTCCATACTCACATAGCATTTACTCCTGTAAACCATGTTTCTGGGTTAACCATTAACTTTTCTGGCCAAGAACATGTTAAATATGTTGAACTCTGTACCTTGTATGTCCAGCCTTATCTCCTTCTCCTCCCTCTTTGGGGTGTACAGTATGGAGCACCTATAGATCCCTCCATCCATTATAGTGGTGTTTGATATAGACAGATCAGCGATCCCATCCTCTGCCCGGCCTGTATACGACACGCGAGGATCTCTTGCTATCACTTTCCCATTCTGAACATTTAATATTTCTTTAACTTGAAAGTACCAGGTTATGGCAAGAAATGTCGGATTGATAGGAGGGTTACTGATTGTGAATGAGCAGGGAATGTTCACATCTTCCCCCATCATAACTCGATGGGATAAGGCGCAATCAGCTGCAGAGTGTGACCTGTGGAATAATAAACATTGTAATTATGTTAATAGCTTTTTGCACTCAAATGGCAGAGAAAAGTCATGTGTGATTCCAGAAAGAGGGAATGACATCCGATAAATCCTCATTGAATCACACAGCTACTTTTTTTTTTTTTTTTCTCCTACTGGGGAATATTATCGCGTCGGGAAAGAGGGAAGAGGATAAATGGCATAGGATGAGAAACCCCGCCCAAAGGGAAAGTGAATGTATGGAATATGAAAGGGAATGGTTAATGTTAAATGTTGTGAATTTTATATGTAAAGAAAATCTTTAATAAAAGTTGAATTATCAAAAAAAGAATCACACAGCTACTGTGTCTAACATTAAAGTTCATATAAACTCTAATTTTATGACATTAGATGTACTGTGTATAACAAACCATTGCAATGTTTTCTTATTTATTTCATCCTTTTTGTATCTCCATGCTGTTGATCTCCTACAGGCTCGTTCAGCCACTTCTTGTCTACACCTACTGCAGGGTCAGATACACATCACATTCTTGCCACTGACCACCAATGTAAGGGGCATTCTTCCCACTGATCACCAATGTAAGGGACATTCTTCCCACTGATCACCAATGTAAGGAGCATTCTTCCCACTGATCACCAATGTAAGGGACATTCTTCCCACTGATCACCAATGTAAGGAGCATTCTTCCCACTGACCACCAATGTAAGGGGCATTCTTCCCACTGACCACCAATGTAAGGAACATTCTTCTCACTGATCACCAATGTAAGGGACATTCTTCCCACTGATCACCAATGTAAGGGACATTCTTCCCACTGATCACCAATGTAAGGAACATTCTTCTCACTGATCACCAATGTAAGGGACATTCTTCCCACTGATCACCAATGTAAGGGACATTCTTCCCACTGATCACCAATGTAAGGGACATTCTTCCCACTGATCACCAATGTAAGGAACATTCTTCTCACTGATCACCAATGTAAGGGACATTCTTCCCACTGATCACCAATGTAAGGAACATTCTTCTCACTGATCACCAATGTAAGGGACATTCTTCCCACTGATCACCAATGTAAGGAGCATTCTTCCCACTGACCACCAATGTAAGGAGCATTCTTCCCACTGATCACCAATGTAAGGAGCATTCTTCCCACTGACCACCAATGTAAGGAGCATTCTTCTCACTGATCACCAATGTAAGGAGCATTCTTCTCACTGATCACCAATGTAAGGAGCATTCTTCCCACTGATCACCAATGTAAGGAGCACTCTTCCCACTGATCACCAATGTAAGGAGCATTCTTCCCACTGATCACCAATGTAAGGAGCACTCTTCCCACTGATCACCAATGTAAGGAGCATTCTTCCCACTGATCACCAATGTAAGGAATATTCTTCCCACTGATCACCAATGTAAGGAGCATTCTTCTCACTGATCACCAATGTAAGGAGCATTCTTCCCACTGATCACCAATGTAAGGAACATTCTTCCCACTGATCACCAATGTAAGGAGCATTCTTCTCACTGATCACCAATGTAAGGAGCATTCTTCCCACTGATCACCAATGTAAGGAGCATTCTTCCCACTGATCACCAATGTAAGGACCATTCTTCCCACTGATCACCAATGTAAAGGAACATTCTTCCCACTGATCACCAATGTAAGGAACATTCTTCTCACTGACCACCAATGTAAAAAGCATTCTTCCCACTGACCACCATTGTAAGGAACATTCTTCTCACTGATCACCAATGTAAGGAACATTCTTCCCACTGATCACCAATGTAAGGAGCATTCTTCCCACTGATCACCAATGTAAGGAACATTCTTCCCACTGATCACTAGGGATGAGCTTCGTGTTCGAGTCGAACATACGTTCGACTCGAACATCGGCTGTTCGATCGTTCGACGAAGATCGAACGATTTGGGCCGTTCGCGCCAAATTCGAGTGACGCGAACGGCCCACAATGCACTACGCCATCGCAGTGTCATCCAGGCGCTGTGATTGGCCAAGCATGCACTGTGACCCCGCATGCTTGGCCAATCACAGCGCCGGCAGCGAGGAGAGCAATGATTGGCCACAGGCAGGATGCCTGTGGCCAATTATTGCTGAGGGTGTTTAGTACACGCCCCACACTATAAAAGGCCGCCAGCACGGCGGCCTAGTGTAGTGTGTTCCGGAGCAGGGATAGAGCAGCATAGGCAGGGACAGTGACTTTTATTTATTTCTTGCTTAACCTGGATTCCTTTAGTTTAGGGAAAGAGAAGGATAGGTAGGGAGAGTGTCAGTGTGTTTTGTGCTTGTGCTATATTGTGCTTAAAAAAAACATTTTTTCTAGGGACAGAAAACTGTAGGTAGGGAGAGTGTGTCAGTTTCTTTCACTGTCAAAGTCCTTGTTTCCAGGGACCTGGAAGGACAGTGAGTGAATTCTCCTTGTGCTAAATTGTGCTTAAAAAAAACATTTTTTCTAGGGACAGAAAACTGTAGGTAGGGAGAGTGTGTCAGTTTCTTTCACTGTCAAAGTCCTTGTTTCCAGGGACCTGGAAGGACAGTGAGTGAATTCTCCTTGTGCTAAATTGTGCTTAAAAAAAACATTTTTTCTAGGGACAGAAAACTGTAGGTAGGGAGAGTGTGTCAGTTTCTTTCACTGTCAAAGTCCTTGTTTCCAGGGACCTGGAAGGACAGTGAGTGAATTCTCCTTGTGCTAAATTGTGCTTAAAAAAACATTTTTTCTAGGGACAGAAAACTGTAGGTAGGGAGAGTGTGTCAGTTTCTTTCACTGTCAAAGTCCTTGTTTCCAGGGACCTGGAAGGACAGTGAGTGAATTCTCCTTGTGCTAAATTGTGCTTAAAAAAAACATTTTTTCTAGGGACAGAAAACTGTAGGTAGGGAGAGTGTGTCAGTTTCTTTCACTGTCAAAGTCCTTGTTTCCAGGGACCTGGAAGGACAGTGAGTGAATTCTCCTTGTGCTAAATTGTGCTTAAAAAAAACATTTTTTCTAGGGACAGAAAACTGTAGGTAGGGAGAGTGTGTCAGTTTCTTTCACTGTCAAAGTCCTTGTTTCCAGGGACCTGGAAGGACAGTGAGTGAATTCTCCTTGTGCTAAATTGTGCTTAAAAAAAACATTTTTTCTAGGGACAGAAAACTGTAGGTAGGGAGAGTGTGTCAGTTTCTTTCACTGTCAAAGTCCTTGTTTCCAGGGACCTGGAAGGACAGTGAGTGAATTCTCCTTGTGCTAAATTGTGCTTAAAAAAAACATTTTTTCTAGGGACAGAAAACTGTAGGTAGGGAGAGTGTGTCAGTTTCTTTCACTGTCAAAGTCCTTGTTTCCAGGGACCTGGAAGGACAGTGAGTGAATTCTCCTTGTGCTAAATTGTGCTTAAAAAAAACATTTTTTCTAGGGACAGAAAACTGTAGGTAGGGAGAGTGTGTCAGTTTCTTTCACTGTCAAAGTCCTTGTTTCCAGGGACCTGGAAGGACAGTGAGTGAATTCTCCTTGTGCTAAATTGTGCTTAAAAAAAACATTTTTTCTAGGGACAGAAAACTGTAGGTAGGGAGAGTGTGTCAGTTTCTTTCACTGTCAAAGTCCTTGTTTCCAGGGACCTGGAAGGACAGTGAGTGAATTCTCCTTGTGCTAAATTGTGCTTAAAAAAAACATTTTTTCTAGGGACAGAAAACTGTAGGTAGGGAGAGTGTGTCAGTTTCTTTCACTGTCAAAGTCCTTGTTTCCAGGGACCTGGAAGGACAGTGAGTGAATTTTCCTTGTGCTAAATTGTGCTTAAAAAAAACATTTTTTCTAGGGACAGAAAACTGTAGGTAGGGAGAGTGTGTCAGTTTCTTTCACTGTCAAAGTCCTTGTTTCCAGGGACCTGGAAGGACAGTGAGTGAATTCTCCTTGTGCTAAATTGTGCTTAAAAAAAACATTTTTTCTAGGGACAGAAAACTGTAGGTAGGGAGAGTGTGTCAGTTTCTTTCACTGTCAAAGTCCTTGTTTCCAGGGACCTGGAAGGACAGTGAGTGAATTCTCCTTGTGCTAAATTGTGCTTAAAAAAAACATTTTTTCTAGGGACAGAAAACTGTAGGTAGGGAGAGTGTGTCAGTTTCTTTCACTGTCAAAGTCCTTGTTTCCAGGGACCTGGAAGGACAGTGAGTGAATTCTCCTTGTGCTAAATTGTGCTTAAAAAAAACATTTTTTCTAGGGACAGAAAACTGTAGGTAGGGAGAGTGTGTCAGTTTCTTTCACTGTCAAAGTCCTTGTTTCCAGGGACCTGGAAGGACAGTGAGTGAATTCTCCTTGTGCTAAATTGTGCTTAAAAAAAACATTTTTTCTAGGGACAGAAAACTGTAGGTAGGGAGAGTGTGTCAGTTTCTTTCACTGTCAAAGTCCTTGTTTCCAGGGACCTGGAAGGACAGTGAGTGAATTCTCCTTGTGCTAAATTGTGCTTAAAAAAAACATTTTTTCTAGGGACAGAAAACTGTAGGTAGGGAGAGTGTGTCAGTTTCTTTCACTGTCAAAGTCCTTGTTTCCAGGGACCTGGAAGGACAGTGAGTGAATTCTCCTTGTGCTAAATTGTGCTTAAAAAAAACATTTTTTCTAGGGACAGAAAACTGTAGGTAGGGAGAGTGTGTCAGTTTCTTTCACTGTCAAAGTCCTTGTTTCCAGGGACCTGGAAGGACAGTGAGTGAATTCTCCTTGTGCTAAATTGTGCTTAAAAAAAACATTTTTTCTAGGGACAGAAAACTGTAGGTAGGGAGAGTGTGTCAGTTTCTTTCACTGTCAAAGTCCTTGTTTCAAGGGACAGAGAAGGACACCTGAAGGTAGCCCTTATTGCTTTTTTCCCATCTCCCTGCAGGCCATCTATTAGAATGTCTGGAAGGCAAACAAGGAGAGGCAGACAGTCAGGAGGCAATAAAAGAGGGCAAGCAGGCTCTGTGTCTGGGGGCAACAGTGCTGGTCGTGGACGCGGTGCATTGTCATCAGCACATGGCCATGGGACACGCTTGTCCTTCTTTTCGGCAGCTGGACATGTTGAGCCACATCATGCCGAAGACTTGGTAGAGTGGATGACCAAGCCCTCCTCCTCCTCCTCATCCTCTCTCACCCAGGCTCAGGGTACTGGAAAAGCAGCTGCCAAAGCGTCCTCTTCCCTGGTATCAATGTCAGACTCATCATCAGTCACTCCTTCCCTAGACCCACCATGTCCTCCTCCTGAGGAGTCCCCCGAACTGTTTCAGCACAGTGTTGGGTACATGCTCCAGGAGGATGCCCAGCGTTTCGAAGGGTCTGATGATGAAACCCAGCTAGAGGAAGGCAGTAGCGTGAGAGCAGACAGAGGGGATGCTCAAGAAGGACACCAATCTGGCAGTCATGTTCCAGCAGCTGCAGCATACTGCCAGATTGGCTCCAGTGATGAGGAGGGAGGTGATGATGAGGTCACTGACTCCACGTGGGTGCCTAATAGGAGAGAGGAGGAGGAGGAGGATGAGGAGGAGGCACATCTCCAACGAGGCAGGATGCCCTTTGGTGGCCAGCGTAAGGGCAGTACACCGACGGAATCACACCGCAGAGCTCCGCCTGTGCAGGGCGCTGCCTCTGCCCGTCATTCAAAAAGTTCTTTGGTGTGGGCCTTTTTTGAGGCTAGTGCATCAGATCGCACAGCTGCTGTTTGCAACATATGTCTCAAGCGTATATCGCGTGGCCAAAACATCAGCCGCTTGGGTACCACATGCCTGACCAGACATATGTTGACCTGCCATGCAGCTCGTTGGCAAGCCTACCTCAAAGACCCACACCAAAGAACAAAGCGGACCTCTCCTTGCACCGCATCAGCTGGGATCTCCAACCCCACTATAACTTCAGTCCTGTCTGAAACATGCACTGAGAGGAATGAAGGTGTAGAATTAGGTGTGTCACAGCCAAGTACTTGCGGCCACTCTGCTAGCAGTACACCGACGTCCGATTCTAGCAGGCAAATTTCCCTGCCCCAGCTGCTGGACCGTCGAAAGAAGTTCACTCCCAGCCATCCACATGCCCAGCGGTTGAATGCTAGCTTGGCTAAATTGCTAGCGCTTCAACTGCTGCCTTTTCAGTTGGTAGACTCGGCCCCCTTCCGTGAGTTTGTGCAATGTGCGGTTCCTCAGTGGCAGGTTCCCAAACGCCACTTTTTGTCACGGAAGGCTATTCCGGCTCTCTACCGGCATGTGGAAGGCAATGTCTTGGCCTCGCTGGACAGGGCGGTCAGCGGTAAGGTGCATATTACCGCTGACTCATGGTCCAGCAGGCATGGACAGGGACGTTACCTTTCTTTCACGGCCCATTGGGTCACTCTTTTGGCAGCTGGGAAGGATGCAGGACAAGGTGCAGTAGTGTTGGAGGTTGTCCCACCGCCACGCCTCCAAAATGCTACTACTGGTTGTGACACACCTCTCTCCTCCACCCCCTCCTCTTCTTCTTCCTCCATGGCCTCTTCCTGTGGTTTGTCCTATGAACCAGCGGTGCTCCGTAGCCGTTCACGGGGCTACGCAAGTACGCAGGCAAAAAGATGCCATGCCGTGCTTGCGCTGGTGTGTTTGGGGGACAGAAGCCACACTGGGGCAGAGGTCCTGTCTGCTCTGCAGGGCCAGGCCGAGAGGTGGTTGACGCCACGCCAGCTTAAGCCAGGAATGGTGGTTTGCGACAATGGCACCAACCTCCTCTCCGCCCTCCGACAGGGACAACTGACCCATGTGCCCTGTGTGGCTCATGTCCTTAACCTGGTGGTGCAGCGGTTCTTGGGCAGGTACCCGGGCTTACAGGATGTCCTGAGGCAGGCCAGGAAAGTCTGTGTGCATTTCCGCAGATCTTATAATGCCAGTGCTCGCCTGGCTGAGCTGCAAAAGGAGTTGAACCTGCCCAAGAACCGCCTTATATGTGACATGCCCACCAGGTGGAACTCAACGTTGGCCATGCTGCAGCGGCTGCACACGCAGCAGAGGGCCATCAATGAGTACCTGTGCGACTACGGCACCAGGACAGGGTCAGGGGAGCTTGGTTTTTTTTCTCCACGCCAGTGGGGCATGATCAGGGATGCATGCACTGTCCTGGCACCATTTGAGGAGGCCACGAGGATGGTGAGCAGTGACAGTGCATGCATCAGTGACACTGTACCTCTTGTCCACCTGTTGGAGCACACGCTGCGTGGAATAATGGACAGGGCACTTGAGGCAGAACAGAGGCAGGAAGAGGAGGACTTCCTTGCCTCTCAAGGCCCCCTTTACCCAGACAGTGTTCCTTCTGTCCCACCCATCGCACAGGAAGAGGAGGAGGAGGAGGAGGAGGAGGAGGAGGAGGATTGTGTCAGCATGGAGGTGGAGGCTGGCACTCAGCATCATCAGCAGCAGTCTTTTAGGGATGATTTACAGTCCCAAGAAACCAGTGGACTTGTACGTGGCTGGGAGGAGGTGGCTGCGGATCATGTCGTCCTTAGTGACCCAGAGGACTCCGGAGCGAATGCCTCAGCAAACCTACGCTGCATGGCCTCCCTGATCCTGCAAAGTCTGCGGAAGGATCCTCGTATTCTTCGGATCAAGGAGAGGGACCATTACTGGCTGGCCACTCTCCTTGATCCACGGTACAAGGGTAAGGTTGCGGACCTTATGTTACCGTCGCAGAGGGAGCAGAGGATGAGACAACTCCGGGAGGCCTTGCAGAAAGGTCTGTGCAACGCGTTCCCAGAGACTGGGAGGTTACAAACTCCTGGTCCTGGACAACGAGTTGCTGAGGCTTCGGCCAGTCAAAGAAGGAGCGGTGGGGAAGGTGGCCGTCTGACCGATGCGTTCAGACAATTCTTTAGTCCGCAGCCCCAAAGTATGATCGGTTCCAGCAACCATCGCCAGCGTCTGATAAACATGGTGCAGGAATATCTAGGGGCAAGGTCAGACTTGGACACCTTCCCCACCGAAAATCCTCTGGCTTACTGGGTCTTGAGGATGGATCACTGGCCAGAGCTTGCACAGTATGCAATTGAGCTACTGGCCTGTCCTGCATCCAGCGTTCTTTCGGAACGCACATTCAGTGCTGCTGGAGGATTTGTCACGGATCACAGGGTGCGCCTGTCCACCGACTCGGTTGATCGACTGACTTTCATCAAGATGAACCAGTCTTGGATCACCACCAGCTACCACACACCTGATGCTGATATAACAGACTAATTGATTTTAACATGTCACATCCCTTCAAGACTGATGCTGATGCTGAGTGCCTGTGCTGTTATGTTGACTGGCTATCCTCCTCCTCCGAGTCCTCAATGATACGATTGATGATGATAGCTTGGAAGATCATTTTTGTTTATGGGTGCCGCCACCAGTGGCTAAGGCCCAATTTTTCAGCCCCTGTTTTACAGGGGCGTGTAATTACAATTTTTTTAGCAATAATTTGCCATAGGGCTCATTGCTGTGCTCCAAGTACAGTATCTGTGAGGGGTTGGAGTGTTGTGGCACCAGTGCCTAAGGCCCAATTTTTCAGCCCCTGTTTAACAGGGGCGTGTCATTACAATTTTTGAAGCAATACTTTGCAACAGGGCTCATTGCTGTGCTCCAAGTACAGTATCTGTGAGGGGTTGTAGTGTTGTGCCACCAGTGCCTAAGGCCCAATTTTTCAGCCCCTGTTCAACAGGGGCATGCAATTACAATTCTTGATCTAATAATTCACAGCAGGGTCCATTGCTGCACCCACCAAGAGTAACTCTGAGGGCTTACAGTCTTGTGGCAACGCCACCACCACCACCACCACGAAAGGCCCAATTTTTCAGCCCCTGTTCAAAAGGGGCATGTAATTACAATTCTTGATCTAATAATTCACAGCAGGGCCCATTGCTGCACCCACCAAGAGTAACTGTCAGGGCTTACAGTGTTGTGGCACCAGCACCACCATCAAAGCCCCAATTTTTACTACCACTGTTCAACAATTATATGTAATTAAAATTCCTGATATAATAGTTGACAGCAGGGCGTTCCAGCACCAACCAAGAGTAACTGAGTGCTTACAGTGTTGTGCCAACACCAACAACTAAGGGGCCTATTTCTGCAGAGTATATACGGCAGGTCCCTACTTTCAAACATCCAACTTACAAACGACTCCTACTTGCAAACGAAAGAAGACAACAGGAAGTGAGAGGAAATCTACCCCTAGAAAGGAAAATTCTCTCCTGTAAGAATAAATATGGGAGAAAGGGGTCTCATCTGTACTGATGCTTTATCAGCAATCCTTGTTTCAAGAAAAACACCACATTTCAAAAACAGTTGTCATTGGGACGGAAAGTGAGATGAAATGTTCTGAACAGGGGCACAGACAGCAAAACAAATGTTACAGGGGCGATAACCCTTACCTATGTTTCCCAAAAAGTTTAAAAATAGATTTTTGGGCTGGAGCTACACTTCAACAATGTACCTGTTCAAAATTACAAACAGATTCTACATGAGAACAAACCTACAGTCCCTGTCTTGTATGCACCGCCTGTATACGGCTGTTCAGAGTATATAGGGCCTTTTTTATTTTATGTGCGGGGTTCCCCTTAATATCCATACAAGACCCAAAGGGGCTGGTAATGGGCTGGGGTAGGGGGGGGGTCATGGGGTAGCTATGCCATTTTTCTTAAAGAATTTCATCCATATTACCGGGACCAGACATTACATTAAAGCCGCAAGCAGTTTTAAATGGCTTTTTTTTCCTTTAGAAGTGTCATTTTGTGCAGGGACAGTTCTAAACACGGGAAACACGTGGCACTTCACAGGCATACTTTAGACACCCCCCAGGTACGATATTTAAAGGAATATTTGACTTTTTTTTTTTCACTTTATGCATCATTAAAATGACTGCTCCCAAAAAACGACCGTTTTTAAAACTTCTTTTTGCATTGATACATGTCCCCTGGTGCAGAACCCGGGTTCCCAAACCCTATTTATGACAATAACATGCATAATAGTTGTTATAATTAGCACTTTAGAATTCGAACGTTCGCATCCATTGTATTTAATAGGGTTCTAATGTTCGTTCGAACTTTCGGTCCGTTCGCGGGTTCTGGTGCGAACCGAACCCGGGGGTGTTCGGCTCATCACTACTGATCACCAATGTAAGGGACATTCTTCCCACTGATCACCAATGTAAGGAACATTCTTCCCACTGACCACTTCTTGTCTACACCTACTGCAGGGTCAGATACACATCGCATTCTTCTCACTGATCACCAATGTAAGGGACATTCTTCTCACTGATCACCAATGTAAGGAACATTCTTCCCACTGATCACCAATGTAAGGAGCATTCTTCCCACTGATCACCAATGTAAGGACCATTCTTCCCACTGATCACCAATGTAAAGGAACATTCTTCCCACTGATCACCAATGTAAGGGACATTCTTCTCACTGATCACCAATGTAAGGAACATTCTTCCCACTGATCACCAATGTAAAGGAACATTCTTCCCACTGATCACCAATGTAAGGGACATTCTTCTCACTGATCACCAATGTAAGGAACATTCTTCCCACTGATCACCAATGTAAGGAACATTCTTCTCACTGACCACCAATGTAAAAAGCATTCTTCCCACTGACCACCATTGTAAGGAACATTCTTCTCACTGATCACCAATGTAAGGAACATTCTTCCCACTGATCACCAATGTAAGGAGCATTCTTCCCACTGATCACCAATGTAAGGAACATTCTTCCCACTGACCACTTCTTGTCTACACCTACTGCAGGGTCAGATACACATCGCATTCTTCTCACTGATCACCAATGTAAGGAGCATTCTTCCCACTGATCACCAATGTAAGGGACATTCTTCTCACTGATCACCAATGTAAGGAACATTCTTCCCACTGATCACCAATGTAAGGAACATTCTTCCCACTGATCACCAATGTAAGGAGCATTCTTCCCACTGATCACCAATGTAAGGGACATTCTTCTCACTGATCACCAATGTAAGGAACATTCTTCCCACTGATCACCAATGTAAGGAACATTCTTCCCATTGATCACCAATGTAAGGAACATTCTTCCCACTGATCACCAATGTAAGGGACATTCTTCCCACTGATCACCAATGTAAGGAGCATTCTTCCCACTGATCACCAATGTAAGGGACATTCTTCCCACTGATCACCAATGTAAGGGACATTCTTCCCACTGATCACCAATGTAAGGAACATTCTTCCCACTGACCACCAATGTAAGGAACATTCTTCCCACTGATCACCAATGTAAGGAACATTCTTCCCACTGATCACCAATGTAAGGAGCATTCTTCCCACTGATCACCAATGTAAGGAACATTCTTCTCACTGATCACCAATGTAAGGGGCATTCTTCCCACTGATCACCAATGTAAGGAACATTCTTCTCACTGATCACCAATGTAAGAAACATTCTTCTCACTGATCACCAATGTAAGGAACATTCTTCCCACTGATCACCAATGTAAGGAACATTCTTCCCACTGATCACCAATGTAAGGAACATTCTTCCCACTGATCACCAATGTAAGGAACATTCTTCTCACTGACCACCAATGTAAAAAGCATTCTTCCCACTGACCACCATTGTAAGGAACATTCTTCTCACTGATCACCAATGTAAGGAACATTCTTCCCACTGATCACCAATGTAAGGAGCATTCTTCCCACTGATCACCAATGTAAGGAACATTCTTCCCACTGATCACCAATGTAAGGAACATTCTTCTCACTGACCACCAATGTAAAAAGCATTCTTCCCACTGACCACCATTGTAAGGAGCATTCTTCTCACTGATCACCAATGTAAGGAACACTCTTCCCACTGACCACCAATGTAAGGAGCATTCTTCCCACTGATCACCAATGTAAGGAACATTCTTCTCACTGATCACCAATGTAAGGGACATTCTTCCCACTGATCACCAATGTAAGGAACACTCTTCCCACTGACCACCAATGTAAGGAGCATTCTTCCCACTGATCACCAATGTAAGGAACATTCTTCTCACTGATCACCAATGTAAGGGACATTCTTCCCACTGATCACCAATGTAAGGAACATTCTTCTCACTGATCACCAATGTAAGGGGCATTCTTCCCACTGATCACCAATGTAAGGAACATTCTTCTCACTGACCACCAATGTAAGGGACATTCTTCTCACTGATCACCAATGTAAGGAGCATTCTTCCCACTGATCACCAATGTAAGGAACATTCTTCCCACTGATCACCAATGTAAGGGACATTCTTCCCACTGATCACCAATGTAAGGAACATTCTTCTCACTGATCACCAATGTAAGGAGCATTCTAGTCACTTATCACCAATGTAAGGAACATTCTTCCCACTGATCACCAATGTAAGGAACATTCTTCTCACTGACCACCAATGTAAAAAGCATTCTTCCCACTGACCACCATTGTAAGGAACATTCTTCTCACTGATCACCAATGTAAGGAACATTCTTCCCACTGATCACCAATGTAAGGAGCATTCTTCCCACTGATCACCAATGTAAGGAACATTCTTCCCACTGATCACCAATGTAAGGAACATTCTTCTCACTGACCACCAATGTAAAAAGCATTCTTCCCACTGACCACCATTGTAAGGAGCATTCTTCTCACTGATCACCAATGTAAGAAGCACTCTTCCCACTGACCACCAATGTAAGGAACATTCTTCCCACTGATCACCAATGTAAGGAACATTCTTCTCACTGATCATCAATGTAAGGGACATTCTTCCCACTGATCACCAATGTAAGGAACATTCTTCCCACTGATCACCAATGTAAGGAACATTCTTCTCACTGATCACCAATGTAAGGAGCATTCTTCCCACTGATCACCAATTTAAGGAACATTCTTCTCACTGATCACCAATGTAAGGAGCATTCTTCCCACTGATCACCAATGTAAGGAACATTCTTCCCACTGATCACCAATGTAAGGAACATTCTTCTCACTGACCACCAATGTAAGGGACATTCTTCTCACTGATCACCAATGTAAGGAGCATTCTTCCCACTGATCACCAATGTAAGGAACATTCTTCCCACTAATCACCAATGTAAGGGACATTCTTCCCACTGATCACCAATGTAAGGAACATTCTTCTCACTGATCACCAATGTAAGGAACATTCTTCCCACTGATCACCAATGTAAGGAACATTCTTCCCACTGATCACCAATGTAAGGAACATTCTTCTCACTGACCACCAATGTAAAAAGCATTCTTCCCACTGACTACCATTGTAAGGAGCATTCTTCTCACTGATCACCAATGTAAGGGACATTCTTCCCACTGATCACCAATGTAAGGAACATTCTTCTCACTGATCACCAATGTAAGGAACATTCTTCCCACTGATCACCAATGTAAGGAACATTCTTCTCACTGATCACCAATGTAAGGAACATTCTTCTCACTGATCACCAATGTAAGGAACATTCTTCCCACTGATCACCAATGTAAGGAACATTCTTCCCACTGATCACCAATGTAAGGAACATTCTTCTCACTGACCACCAATGTAAAAAGCATTCTTCCCACTGATCACCATTGTAAGGAGCATTCTTCTCACTGATCACCAATGTAAGGGGCATTCTTCCCACTGATCACCAATGTAAGGAACATTCTTCTCACTGATCACCAATGTAAGGAACATTCTTCCCACTGATCACCAATGTAAGGAGCATTCTTCCCACTGATCACCAATGTAAGGAGCATTCTTCCCACTGATCACCAATGTAAGGAACATTCTTCCCACTGATCACCAATGTAAGGAACATTCTTCTCACTGACCACCAATGTAAAAAGCATTCTTCCCACTGACCACCATTGTAAGGAGCATTCTTCTCACTGATCACCAATGTAAGGAGCATTCTTCCTACTGATCACCAATGTAAGGAACATTCTTCTCACTGATCACCAATGTAAGGAGCATTCTTCCCACTGATCACCAATGTAAGGAACATTCTTCCCACTGATCACAAATGTAAGGAACATTCTTCCCACTGATCACAAATGTAAGGAACATTCTTCCCACTGATCACCAATGTAAGGAGCATTCTTCTCACTGATCACCAATGTAAGGAGCATTCTTCTCACTGATCACCAATGTAAGGGGCATTCTTCCCACTGACCACCAATGTAAGGAACATTCTTCCCACTGACCACCAATGTAAGGGACATTCTTCCCACTGACCACCAATGTAAGGGGCATTCTTCCCACTGGCCACCAATGTAAGGGGCATTCTTCTCACTGATCACCAATGTAAGGAACATTCTTCTCACTGATCACCAATGTAAGGAGCATTCTTCCCACTGATCACCAATGTAAGGAACATTCTTCTCACTGACCACCAATGTAAAAAGCATTCTTCCCACTGACCACCATTGTAAGGAACATTCTTCTCACTGATCACCAATGTAAGGAACATTCTTCCCACTGATCACCAATGTAAGGAGCATTCTTCCCACTGATCACCAATGTAAGGAACATTCTTCCCACTGATCACCAATGTAAGGAACATTCTTCTCACTGACCACCAATGTAAAAAGCATTCTTCCCACTGACCACCATTGTAAGGAGCATTCTTCTCACTGATCACCAATGTAAGGAACACTCTTCCCACTGACCACCAATGTAAGGAGCATTCTTCCCACTGATCACCAATGTAAGGAACATTCTTCTCACTGATCACCAATGTAAGGGACATTCTTCCCACTGATCACCAATGTAAGGAACACTCTTCCCACTGACCACCAATGTAAGGAGCATTCTTCCCACTGATCACCAATGTAAGGAACATTCTTCTCACTGATCACCAATGTAAGGGACATTCTTCCCACTGATCACCAATGTAAGGAACATTCTTCTCACTGATCACCAATGTAAGGGGCATTCTTCCCACTGATCACCAATGTAAGGAACATTCTTCTCACTGACCACCAATGTAAGGGACATTCTTCTCACTGATCACCAATGTAAGGAGCATTCTTCCCACTGATCACCAATGTAAGGAACATTCTTCCCACCGATCACCAATGTAAGGGACATTCTTCCCACTGATCACCAATGTAAGGAACATTCTTCTCACTGATCACCAATGTAAGGAGCATTCTAGTCACTTATCACCAATGTAAGGAACATTCTTCCCACTGATCACCAATGTAAGGAACATTCTTCTCACTGACCACCAATGTAAAAAGCATTCTTCCCACTGACCACCATTGTAAGGAACATTCTTCTCACTGATCACCAATGTAAGGAACATTCTTCCCACTGATCACCAATGTAAGGAGCATTCTTCCCACTGATCACCAATGTAAGGAACATTCTTCCCACTGATCACCAATGTAAGGAACATTCTTCTCACTGACCACCAATGTAAAAAGCATTCTTCCCACTGACCACCATTGTAAGGAGCATTCTTCTCACTGATCACCAATGTAAGAAGCACTCTTCCCACTGACCACCAATGTAAGGAACATTCTTCCCACTGATCACCAATGTAAGGAACATTCTTCTCACTGATCATCAATGTAAGGGACATTCTTCCCACTGATCACCAATGTAAGGAACATTCTTCCCACTGATCACCAATGTAAGGAACATTCTTCTCACTGATCACCAATGTAAGGAGCATTCTTCCCACTGATCACCAATTTAAGGAACATTCTTCTCACTGATCACCAATGTAAGGGGCATTCTTCCCACTGATCACCAATGTAAGGAACATTCTTCCCACTGATCACCAATGTAAGGAACATTCTTCTCACTGACCACCAATGTAAGGGACATTCTTCTCACTGATCACCAATGTAAGGAGCATTCTTCCCACTGATCACCAATGTAAGGAACATTCTTCCCACTAATCACCAATGTAAGGGACATTCTTCCCACTGATCACCAATGTAAGGAACATTCTTCTCACTGATCACCAATGTAAGGAACATTCTTCCCACTGATCACCAATGTAAGGAACATTCTTCCCACTGATCACCAATGTAAGGAACATTCTTCTCACTGACCACCAATGTAAAAAGCATTCTTCCCACTGACTACCATTGTAAGGAGCATTCTTCTCACTG
This sequence comes from Rana muscosa, assembly GCA_029206835.1. NCBI lineage: Eukaryota > Metazoa > Chordata > Amphibia > Anura > Ranidae > Rana > Rana muscosa. The sequence goes on from CM055127.1 coordinate 161,579,419, forward strand.
ATCACCAATGTAAGGGACATTCTTCCCACTGATCACCAATGTAAGGAACATTCTTCTCACTGATCACCAATGTAAGGAACATTCTTCCCACTGATCACCAATGTAAGGGACATTCTTCCCACTGATCACCAATGTAAGGAACATTCTTCTCACTGATCACCAATGTAAGGAACATTCTTCCCACTGATCACCAATGTAAGGAACATTCTTCCCACTGATCACCAATGTAAGGAACATTCTTCTCACTGACCACCAATGTAAAAAGCATTCTTCCCACTGATCACCATTGTAAGGAGCATTCTTCTCACTGATCACCAATGTAAGGGGCATTCTTCCCACTGATCACCAATGTAAGGAACATTCTTCTCACTGATCACCAATGTAAGGAGCATTCTTCCCACTGATCACCAATGTAAGGAGCATTCTTCCCACTGATCACCAATGTAAGGAGCATTCTTCCCACTGATCACCAATGTAAGGAACATTCTTCCCACTGATCACCAATGTAAGGAACATTCTTCTCACTGACCACCAATGTAAAAAGCATTCTTCCCACTGACCACCATTGTAAGGAGCATTCTTCTCACTGATCACCAATGTAAGGAGCATTCTTCCTACTGATCACCAATGTAAGGAACATTCTTCTCACTGATCACCAATGTAAGGAGCATTCTTCCCACTGATCACCAATGTAAGGAACATTCTTCCCACTGATCACAAATGTAAGGAACATTCTTCCCACTGATCACAAATGTAAGGAACATTCTTCCCACTGATCACCAATGTAAGGAGCATTCTTCTCACTGATCACCAATGTAAGGAGCATTCTTCTCACTGATCACCAATGTAAGGGGCATTCTTCCCACTGACCACCAATGTAAGGAACATTCTTCCCACTGACCACCAATGTAAGGGACATTCTTCCCACTGACCACCAATGTAAGGGGCATTCTTCCCACTGGCCACCAATGTAAGGGGCATTCTTCTCACTGATCACCAATGTAAGGAACATTCTTCTCACTGATCACCAATGTAAGGAGCATTCTTCCCACTGATCACCAATGTAAGGAACATTCTTCCCACTGATCACCAATGTAAGGAACATTCTTCCCACTGATCACCAATATAAGGAACATTCTTCCCACTGATCACCAATATAAGGAACATTCTTCCCACTGATCACAAATGTAAGGAACATTCTTCCCACTGATCACCAATGTAAGGAGCATTCTTCCCACTGACCACCAATGTAAGGGGCATTCTTCCCACTGGCCACCAATGTAAGGGGCATTCTTCCCACTGGCCACCAATGTAAGGAACATTCTTCTCACTGATCACCAATGTAAGGAACATTCTTCTCACTGATCACCAATGTAAGGAGCATTCTTCCCACTGATCTTCAGCGTAAGGGGACTGCCTCTCCTTAAACACCAATATGATCTCTAATAGAAACCAATGGGCGTCCAGGTTTTATTGCCAAAGCTAAATTGAACAAGTTGAAGTTAGAAGCTGATTGGTTTCATTGCAGAGGTGCACCAGATTTTGCACTCTCCAGTTTTAGTAAATCAACCCGTTAGTCTTGCTGAAAACTGTATACAACCAAAGATATTGATTTGATTTGATATTTTTAAAACCAACATTATTCAAAATGTTAAAGCCGTTGTAAACTGCTAAAAAAACAAAAGCAAAAAAAACCTGCAATACAATGCCATAATGTGCCAGTGCATCGCATACTGGCACATTATAAAATACGTACCTTAGAACGAAGCCCTCCGGCTCCCAGCAGTGCCCGGTCACCACTGCGAGGGCTGACATGTTCCCTCTGCCTTTCTGCCGGGGTAGTGGGCTTCAGCGATGTGAGTGGCCGGTATGCCAGACCTTCAGAGCGCATGCGCCGCTGACATCAGAGGCTGCATGCAGGGTGAAAATCTCCTAAGCGGTGCACGTTTAGGAGATATTCATTTTACCTACAGGTTTTACCTACAGATAAGCCTTATTATATGCTTATCTGTAGGTTAAAAATAACAAAGCGGGGTTTACAACCACTTTATCATGCTGGAAATTTCAGTTTTACAGCTTCAATCCATCCCTGATATTACCTCACTATTCTCTTTTTACAGAGACTCATATTTATTGTTACATTATTTTATGAGAAATGTTATGTGATTGCCTGCTATTTGTTTCCCAATGTCCTGTATGTGGAGTGGACAGCTTCCTGTGTGATCAGCTCTGTTGCAGGTTAGGAAGGAAACTGAACCACCTGTGTCCTCTAACTACTACAGTCTATCACTAAAACAAAACTCTCAGTCTTCTTACTGTCCCCCCCCCCCCCCCCCCCCCCACCCGACTGCATTACTGTCAGAATATTTTTAGTATAATTACCTGTTTTTTGCAGACAAAGAAGGAGCAGAAGTCGGACAAGCAGCATATTTACAGGTGAATCATCTGAACAAAAATACTTTCACTTTCCCTTTACAAATATGGACAAAGTCAACGTCCATTCGTTTTTTTTTGTCCCGTTTTTTCAACCTATGTGTCTGAGAATATGCAAGAGCATAATATGTGTGCAACGGTTTTTAAATCTATATTTTCAGTCAAATACACTCAATTTAATTTCAGTAACACAACCACAATGTAATCCTGTACAAAATAAAAGATGAGGTTGTGTTCAGTAAACAGATACATAATGTGTTAAAGGGGTTGTAAAGGTTCGTTTTTTATTTTCTAAATAGGTTCCTTTAAGCTCGTGCATTGTTGGTTCACTTACCTTTTCCTTTGATTTCCCTTCTAAATATTTGTTTTCTTTGTCTGAATTTCTCACTTCCTGTTCCTCCTCAGTAAGCTGTTCAGTAAGCTGTTCTGGCTGACTCCACACCACTCGGATGATGGTTTGGAGTTCAGTGAGGAGAAACAGGAAGTGAGAAATTCAGACAAAGAAAAAAAACATTTAGAAGGTAAATCAAAGGAAAAGGTAAGTGAACCAACAATGCACTAGCTTAAAGGAACCCATTTAGAAAATAAAAAACGAACCTTTACAACCCCTTTAAGCCCAACACTGTATCCTGGCCTAGGCCAACAAGGCCCAGGCCTAGGGCAGCACTTTGCAGGGGGGCAGCACGGAGAGTCCCCGCCGGCTTGCGCTACACTGTTGGTGCAAAGCAAGCTGCTTCTAATTTTGGCTGTCCTATCATCCTGGACCACAAACCTTCCTCACTGTGCTATATGTTTTCTGCTGCACCATTGGCATGGTTATATCTTCTTAGTCGTCTCCATAAAATTATCAGACATTTGTGCTTAAAGTAGAACTATAGGCAACACTTTTTTCTTTTCATTTTGGATACAGTAAGGTAGGGTTCTAGCCCCTGTCAGTTTATTTTTTACCATCCCTGTCCCATTGCAGAGATTTCCCTTAACTTTTTGCCCCATAGCCAAACAGGAAGTGAGAGGAAATCTATGCAAATTAAGGGAATCCAATGCCCCCCCAGGCCCTAAGAACTAGTGTCCCCATACATCCACCCCATTTTCTGCCACAAGCATTGCCTGCACCCTTGGTTTCCGAGAGGACATTGATTGCCGGATTGTACCCACCTGGAGCGGTATCTCTTTCCCTCTAACTAGTGTCCCCACTCAAATTTCAGGGCGGGTATTAAACAGAAAGGGGTGTGGCCTTGACAGGAAGGGGTGGGTCATATTTAAATTAGGGGATGCACGAATTTAGTCAGGCCTAGGGCAGCAAAAAACCTAAATACACTACTGGTTAAGCCTCAAAGCTGCACGCTTCCACTAAAAGGGGGCAAATAATTGTAGCGCTACCCCCAGTTAAGAGAGCCGCTGGATTTGTTTTGGGCCCTGTATACAGCACCGCCAACCCCCGGCAATCTACTCAACCCCTGCTGGCACAGTTAGTCTAGGGCGGGCATCACTAAATGGCGGACCGCGGGCCACATGCGGCCCGCGGCACTCTGCCATTCGGACCGCCGCGGTACCGCCATGTAGGAGCCTTTTCTTCCTCCTGCTGTTGCTCTGTAATCCTCAAAGAGCCGTCAGCGGGAGGCGGAACAATTCTGGGTGGAGGGCGGAGCTGCCCGAGGTTATCAAACAGGCGATTGGCTGCTAGGACTGTCCTTCATCCTAGCAGCCAATCACCTGTTTGTTACCTCGGCCCTCCATCCAGAACTATCCCGCCTCCCTCCCTGCAACTCCTCTACTGCCCCTTTCCAGACACGCTGTGCCTCCCTCCGATCTGCCTGTGTAAGGTAGGACAGTGAGGGGGGGGGGGTGAAGTTAAGAGCTAACAACTGAATGTGTGGGGAGGATGCCGAGCCTCAGGATTGCAGTGATGTGGGGGGGAGGGGCTGCGGACATCAAAGAGGGGGAGCTAAGTACTGTAATGTGGGGGTACTGACTGAGGACTGTAATGTGGGGGGGAGCTGAGGACTGTAATGTGGGGGGAGCTGAGGACTGTAATGTGCGGGGAGCTGAGGACTGTAATGTGGGGGGACTGACTGAGGACTGTAATGTGGGGGGAGCTGAGGACTGTAGTGTGGGGGGGGAGCTGAGGACTGTAATGTGGGGGGGAGCTGAGGACTGTAATGTGGGGGGAGCTGAGGACTGTAATGTGGGGGGAGCTGAGGACTGTAATGTGGGGGGGCTGACTGAGTACTGTAATGTGGGGGGAGCTGAGGACTGTAATGTGGGGGGGAGCTGAGGACTGTAATGTGGGGGGGAGCTGAGGACTGTAATGTGGGGGGAAGCTGAGGACTGTAATGTGGGGGGGAGCTGAGGACTGTAATGTGGGGGGGAGCTGAGGACTGTAATGTGGGGGGGGGCTGAGAACTGTAATGTGGGGGGGGGGTGAGGACTGTAATGTGTGGAGAGGCTGAGGACTGTAATGTGGGGGGACTGAGGACTGTAATGTGGGGGGGGGGGCTGAGGATATTAAAGTGGAGAGGCTGAGGACTGTGATTTGGGGGACTGAGGACAGGGATGTGGAGGGGGGACTGAGGAGACTAATGTGGGGTTATGATGTAAATAGGGGCAGAGGACAGTACTGTTAATGGGGGTTGATGTTAAGGAAGCAGCAGATCCGCACAGGGAGTCCTATTGCTTGCAGCGCAGTGTCCAAAGAGGCCGAGCCTAGCCTCGCCCTCCTCTTTTATAGCCCCACCCATGAGTCTTTGCAGTGGTCAAAATGCACCCTGGGTGCCGAACGGGGTTCTGGGTAACGTAGTCCAGGGGCCTTAAAGGAGACCCTGCTACATAATGATGGTGCCAAAAATGATCAGCTCCATTTGTTTTTCTAACTCAGGCATTCGCAAATTGTTTATATAGACCCATCCCATTCACACTTGTGCGGCTTGTCATGTGACTTTGGACATCAGAGTCGTATGACAAGTCGTTCCCTATGTTTTCCAATGATAACCATTCATATACTGTATGTGCAACCTAAAGTTGTAGCGATTTCAAAGTAGTTCATTGACTACTTTGGTCCGACTTTCATGCAACTTGAGGACCATGTCACCCCTCAAAAGTGCATGAAAGTGGTTGCGGGAGAAAGGATGGGGTGGGGCTCCAAAATGCACCTTCGCCTGTGTAGTTAAAAATTCTTGCACCGGCCCTGGTTAGGGACCTTAGATTATAAGCTCCTTAAAGTGGGTGTAAACCCACTTTTCAAAAAAAATAAAAAAAAATAACACCTGCAAGACAAAGGCATAATGAGCTAGTATGCACAACATACTAGCTCATTATGTAATACTCACCTCAGATCAAAGCCCCCGCATGTAAAGCGCTGCATAAAGTGATGGTGCTATATAAGTACCTGTAATAATAATAAATAGCTGGTGGTGCCACAGCTGTTATCGAAGTAAGTGTCACTGCTGCATTCCCTGTACACAACACCAAGAATATTGAATTATTTATGTTTTTTTTTTCCCTGGGAACATATGTTCTTCAATATTCTTCTGCCCACCATCCCGACAACATTTATTGTGGCCCTTTGCTGCCAGGAGGAGCGGGAGAGCCCAGGAATCATAGAAGAGGTGGGCGGCAAGGAGTTTCATCATAGATGATGTCGTCTGGGGACGAGCTGGAAAAGACAACATCATCTATGATGAATAGAAAGTGTCTTTCGCGCTACTTAAGAGTAAAAAGAATAGGAACTGAGGTATAAATCAATGGCTGCAAAATCAATCTGTGTTCACTCTACACATAAACTGCATAACAAAAAAGGGGGGGGGGATTTTGCGCTAATGTTGTGGGTTTTAGTATGACACATTAGCGCAAAATCCCCCCCCCCTTTTTTATCATCTATGATAAAACGCGTAGGGTAGGGCCTGTGACGGTGACTTCATCATGCTACTTGCTTCTGATTGGTCGGTTGGACTTGTGCTCAGAGAGAAGCCTGTAGGAACACCGTTGATGCTGTATGGATGCTTGTTGAGCATTTATACTTCACCATCCTGTAAGTGCAATACTTACCTTGTTATTAAAGTTATTTTACTTTAATACACTATGAGAGTGCTCTTTCGGTTTTACTTCTGAGTATTATTGGAATCACATGGACACAGTATGTTCGGAGGTAGACCCTAATCCCCCATGTGTGTTTTGACCACCTATAATCCAGTGGTCAACCCTATCTGGTAAGCCGTTTTAATACACTGTTTGGTTTTGGGGAGCACAATACCTTCACTGCCGTTTTTGGTTCAGCATCACAGTTCCTGCACCCGTATGCCATTTATCACGGATCACAGAGGACAACACTTTATTGATGCCTGTTGAACTATTTTGGTGGACTTATTGGCACATTGTATACTTTATCGCTTGTTTTCACTGTTAATCTTTGTACACACGATTGGACTTCCATCGGACAAAACCGTGGAGTTTTGTCCGAAGGGCGTTGTCCGTGAACTTGGTATGCATACATTTTCAGCCAACAAACACGAACGTAGTGACGTAATAGACGTACTACGTGGTTTTTCTGCTCTTTAGCGCCACCATTTGGGCAACTTCTGCTAATGTTTTCTTATGGTTAGCATTGGCTCGGAGCATGCGTGTTTGGATTTTAGTACAATTTGAAAGCATGCACAGCTAACATTTGTTGTCGGAAATTCCCACAACAATTGTCCAATGGAGAAAACAGACGGTCGGATTGTCCGACGAAACATGTCCATCGGACATTTGTTGTCGGAATATCCGATCGTGTGTACGGGCCTTTATATGGTTTTATTGAGGAATTCAGTTTCCTCTCTTCATGCTTTTATTTTTGCTATTGATTATTTGTTCACTGATTTTACCGCTGCACTACATTTATAGCCTTCAATAAAGCTGTGGGCCTGTGAACTCTTTCCCCTCCCTTATCCCTCTTCCCTATCCGCCATCACACCCATTGCTTATTGCATTGTTTTTGAAATGTTGTGTAGCACTACCCCCGTAGGAGCTGCTGGTTTTTGGGTCACATGGCGTCTGCTCCTTAAGTACCCTTCCGAAGCATGCTCAGCGGGGAGACCACTCCCACTGTGCTGTTCCCGGGGAAAGACACCCAGTCCGCTCTGGCTTGGTTGTGTTCCAACACTGGCCTGTTGTGGTAGCGCCACCTACATGCGAACAGTGGGAAGTCCCCCCAACACAGCCACAGCTGAAACAGAGGCCAATTTAGCCTTCATAATCAGATCTGAGCCAGTAAGTGGCCCAGATACCCACTAGATTTAAATATAGCGCCTGATCATCATGCTACAGTTGCATGATTTGTTTTAGTTGGTGTCATTTAGGGTGTACGGGACAGGGGTCTAACTCAGGCACTGCATGTTTGACATAGTGCCACTAGATATTTCAGTGGTACCTTAAGGGCCACAAAATGCTTTTGGGGTAAGCAGCATCATGCATGATGTGATGGTTCAGGGAACTCTGCTCTGCACAACACATTAGGCATCATACCACAGACTGAATGTATTTATTGTGTGATTGGAACTGTATTGTAACGTAGTGTATTCCTGTGCTCGGTGGAATGTACCCCAATAAAGTATTTTGTTTTTTATGTTTTACATAAAATTTGTGCTGGTGACCCCTGCATCTGAAAGTGAGGGAAAATACCAAATTTTAAGTTCTTACCAGAGCATTGGTGGGAAATTTTCCAATGCAGAATGCCCACAGATGGACTTTAACTAATGCTGAAGTCTATAAAAATTTTTTTTTTTTTTTTTACAATGACTGCAGCCAAATAATCCACCTGTAATGACATACAGTATGTCCTAATTTGTGCAGGCAGCAGAATCCTGTAGAAATCTTCTATGCGGGATGCCCGATCCTCTGCCTGGTGATGGACGTTCAGCGCTGAGGGAGTTATTGGTGTCGGGTCTTCTGTGAGCTGCAGTGAAAAAGTTCCTAAGGTTACTCCTCCTCCCCACTGATCTATTGAGAAAACAAAGTCACATCATGGAGCGCCTATGTAAATGTGTTTCAAACAATAAATGCATGGATGTAGCCATGGGCGTCCGCTCCATAGGGTAAGGGGGGTCAATTGCCCCCCCCCTGGAGACACACTATATTTATATGGACGTGGAGTGAAGTGGAATTATCCTCAAGAGCTATTTCACACTGCCAGCTAGAGGGGGGGGGGGGGGGGGTTAAAAAAAAATAGAAATTGCTAATAAGACAATGGCAGCTTGACCCTTCTATTAAGCTTTTGCATCAGGTTTCTCAAACCTTTGCATGCCTGCGCTTTATGTCATAATGACTAAGCCCCTCCCCTTCATGACATTGTCAAAAAGGGACTGAGCATAGATGACCTTAAAATGATGCCCCCCCCTGAAAAAAGTTCAGCGGACACCCATGGATGTAGCCAAGGTGGAAACAAAACACGTCTTTATTTAATTTATTTAAATAAAAAGTCAAACATTAAAAAGGTTATGCCTCAATGCAAATTCTACTTGCATACCCAGGTGAGGAAGGGTGGATGGTAAAAGACTCACATCCCAGTCCCAATGGGGAGCTCAAGGCTGGTATAAGTGCTTATACAATACCTTTGAATGCGGACTGGAAGTGATATCTTGTTCTCGCTGCTCCCTCTCTGCGTTCCAGCAGTGGTTATTACTCATCAACGGTGACACCTTCCGGCCTGCGGCTGCGACACATTCTAATTTCCGGATCCTCTGTGGTTCAGTGGCAGTGATCCACCCGAGTCTTGGGTCGCAATGTTGACACCTTGCGACCCAAGACAACGGTACACCTTAATTCCCCTGTGTCCCTGATTGGCCTTCATTCACCTCCCGGTGGCCACCGGAGGTATTGTGTAGGCAGTAGGAATGTGCTCGGGCATGTTCGAAACCCCACATGCCCAATCCCGCCAGGAAGCCTGTGGTTCAGTGGCAGTGATCCGTCCGAGTCTTGGGTCGCAATGGTGACACTTTGCGACCCAAGACAACGGTACACCTTAATTCCCCTGTGTCCCTGATTGGCCTTCATTCACCTCCCGGTGTCTACTGGAGGTATTGTGTAGGCACCAGGAATGTGCTCGGGCATGTTTCGAAATCCCACATGCCCAATCCCGCCAGGAAGCTGACACTGCACACGACTAATCACAGGCAGTGAGACATTTCCTGGTCGGCAGCTGCACTTTGAGGACTGTATTAGAGTGCCTGTTACCCTGTTTAAACGAATTCCAAAAACTTGCGCTGAAGTGTTAATATGTAAATGAAAGACTGCAGCTGCTGCACAAAAAAGTGCTAAAACTTTAAATATACTAAGGCTGCTTTCACACTAAAAGCGCCCGGGCGTCGGTGGTAAAACCCTGGTTTTTGCAGAGCTTTTCGCCCGCTAGCGGGGCGCTTTTAACCCCCGCTAGCGGGCGAAAAAGGGTTAAATGCACCCGCAAAGCGCCGCTACAGCGACGCTTTGTTGGCGGTTCAGCGGCGCTGCCCATTGATTTCAGTGATCTCACCGCTCCTAATGCGCTGAAAAGAAGCTGCTGGCAAGACTTTTTCTGACGCCCTGCCAGGGCACCGCTCCAGTGTGAAAGTCCTCGGGGCTTTCACACTGGAGTGAATGGAGCTGCTCTTTCAGGGTGCTTTGCAGGCGCTATTTTTAGTGCTATAGCACCTGCAAAGCGCCTCAGTGTGAAAGGGGTCTAAACAAATATGGAGCAGTGCTAGCAGCCAATACTATATAAATAAATATCCTGGTGCTAAGTGCAAACTACATCAATGAATTTTTGCCAAAAAATGTGTATAAATAAAGAAACAAAACGAAAAAAAAAAAAAAAACACAAACAACAATGTAAAAATGTTTGAAGTGCTACAGTGCCTTGTTGTTCAGTGGAAAAACTCCAGCTCCATGGTTTTCAAGTATTTCAGTGCTTCAATACTCAGTGAGCCAATTTATAGTCCAGTGTTCCCACAAAATAATAAATTGATCCCCCTTCGGAGACCCCTCACCAGAGATAGTAGATCCTCAGCTTTGCAGTCTGGGGTCATATAAAGCATATGATAGATGTTGAATGGTTCCTCCTAAAAACTTTTTTCAAGTGAATGCTTTATAGTAGGAAGGATATATCATACTCCACCGAAAAACAGAGAGAAAGGGAAACTCCGCTGGGCATAAGGCCTCATGCCCACTGGCGTTTTTACAGCTGCGTTTTTTGCAGCTTAAAAACGCCTGTCCATGTTATTGTAAATATTTTTTTTATTTTTTTTGAAAAAAAAAACAAAAAAACAAAAAAAAAAACTCGGAGCTAAAAACGCGACCGCGCGTTAGTGCGCGTTTTTGCGCATTTTTTGACGCTCGCGTTTTTTTCTGCCTAATTCTGACGCCGCGGAACGCACTGGTCCTGGTTTTTTTTTACAGCTTAAAAACGTCTATGCTATTTGCAGCTCAAAAACGTCTAGGTGGGCATGAAGCTATAGACTAACATGGACAGGCGTTTTTAAGCTGTAAAAAACGCTCAAAAACGCGGCTGTAAAAACATGCGCATATAAGCGCCACTTACAGGATTTCTGGCAAAAACTGCGTCACTGGTGATCCGCGAACCGGAAGTTATGTTGACACGCTTCGCCCCTCCTCTAGGGCGTCATCAAAGGACATCACCTCCAGTTCGTATTGGGGAGTATAAAAGTGACCAATTACGATCAGTGTGTGAACACACCAACTTCCTCCTTACACATCATTTCCTGTTGCCAGATACAAAACTTTAATAACAAAAGCCCAAACACGATCTGTTTGGCTTCAATAGTACAAAACAAATGGATACAAAACATATACAAATATATAGGCAATAAGATAGGAACTTAAAATTAAATAAAAATACATGCCATTAAAATGGGTACCACTTAAAATAAGAAAGATGAAATAAAATGAAAATAAAATAAAATTTTAATAAATAAAATAAAAAGAAATAAAATAAAAAGAAATATAAAATGAAAATGAAAATAAAAAGAAATAAAATAAATATTAAATAAAAATAAATATAAAATAAAAACCTGTTTAGTCGAGAGTTTATAGTTATTTTACCCCCATTGCATTATAGCCTAGGCCCTAGCCTCCTCACCATAAGTGACTCTAGGCGACTTAAGCCCTGTACACACGATCGGATTTCCTATGGATTTTAAACCAATGGATTTTTCCATCGGAAATCCGATGAAGCTGACTTCCATCAGTCTTGCCTACACACCATCAGTCAAAAAAACCGATCGTCCCAAACGCGGGTGACGTAAAACACTCAGACGAGCCAAGAAAAATGAAGTTCTATGCTTCTGAGCATGCGACGACTTGATTATGAGCATGCGTGGGTTTTTTATCCAATGGAGTTCCCCACAGACGATAGTAATTTGCTATCGTTTTTTTTTTTCCATCGGATACATTTAAAACATGTTCTATTTTTTAACACTGATGGAAAAAAGACAAATGGGGCCCATACACGATCGGTTTATAAGATGAAAAAAGTCCATCGGGCTGTTTTCATCGGTAAAACCGATCGGGTGTACAGGGCTTCAGTCATTATTCTATTGATACCAAATTCACCGTCGCCGTATGTTGTTCATTTCCAGTGGGGAAAGCTACAGTTTATGCAGCCTTATCAAAACCCAAGGAGGCACTCCTACTGCTTTGATTGATATTTGAAACTGTATATGCCAAAATGGTGTACTGCATTGTGATTTCCTGTTATTTTTGACTACCCATATTCTTAATATAACTTGTTATCATACTTCAAGGTCTCGAGTCTTATTTCAGGGTGACCCTGAAGCACTTACCAAAAGTCGATAATTTGAGCTTAATTGACTGGTATACCCAAGGTGTCTGAGATACAGAGGTCTTTGTAGAGGTTAAGGTAATCTGCGGCTTCTGCGGGGGTAGTGCTATATTTGTTATTGGCAAGATCACCAAGTGCAAATGGAAAAAAACAAAAAAGCCTAATGCAACCATCACATCCAAGGGCTGACATTTTTGTTTTAGGGTATAGATGCCCTTTAAAGTAAACTTGAAGTGTGTTATACCCACCTAATCTGGCGATGCCAGCATGTAATTTCAGGTACCTGCACACTTGGTCTTTCCTCCCTCTGGCTTCTGGGATACCCCTTGATATACAGCTATCGCCTGGACTGATTGGATCAGGAGCCTTGCCCCACCCTCCTCCCATCTCCTAAGCCACCTATTAGCCAGTAAAGCTGCTCATCATAGAATTTGCCCAATAGTGGGGCTTAGGAGGTGGAAGGGGGCATGTCCAGAGACCAAAAGAAACTTTACAATGTACAAGGACAAAGCGTTAAAGGTTAATGAATTTTTTTATTGTATGTAATAATGAAAATGCACAACTCTTCTGAAGAAAACAAATATTTAAACAGGGAGATATGATTAACATAATAGAAAAAAAATAACAGAAAGCAGAACACAAAATAGTGACTACAGTATTAATGGATAACGGATCTATGGAACGTAGACGGTAGAGGAATTGACTCCAGCTGGTTACAGGGCTGTGACTGAAAGGGGCAATTTCTTCATATCTATAACTTTTCACATACTGTATGTTAAAACACAACTACTGCCAAATAGTTCGTTTTAGTATTACTATACAGGATTTATATAGCGCAGTGCTTTACAATATAAAGGGAGACAATACAGCAATAATACATTTCAATACAAGAGGGTTAGGAGGGCCCTGCTCCTAAGAATTTACAATCTAATAGAGAGTTTGGTTGTTAGCTGAAGGCAGGATGGGTTTGACTGAAGAGATGAGTTTTTTAGGGATCGCCTAAAAGTGGACAGAGTAGGAGATAACCGGACAGATTGGGGTAGTGAGATCCAGAGGATGGGAGAGGCTCTGGAGAAGTCCTGGAGACGAGCATGGGAGGACTTTTTGGATAGAGTGGAGAGGGGTGAGAACTTGCCAGGATTATATTGCTGTCTGAGACTCCATTAAGGAGATTTCCACCTACACTTTTATTCAAAAATTAGGAGAAGAGTAGCTAGAACAGGAAGAACAGGGACAGTTATAATAACCACGCAGAGGTTCAAACTCATCCCCACTCTACTTCATAGAAGTATATAGTTGGTTCTCTCCTCATACTCATTGCAAAGATTTTACATCACTTCCCCTCCCCCTGCATGGGTGTAGAGAGCAAGGTCAAGTGATGAGAATGGGGAGGCACTAGAGTTGTAGGGAAGGGGTCTAGGGTTGGTGGGGATGGCAGACTGGTTAGAGCAGAAATAAGTAGATAGGTGGGTGGTGGTGGGGGTAGAGTTTTGAAAAGTATTGAAAAATGGGGTGTGGTAAAGGGGGCCTCGGAGTTCCAAGGGGGTATGAAGAGTGGTCTTAGCAGGAGTTTGTTGGGCACACAAGAGTTGCTTTTACTCCCATGGCAATATCCTACACATGCCACCTATCAGTGCCGTCTATTAGTGCCCATCAGTGCCGCCTATCAATGCAGCCTCATCAGTGCCCATCAGTGCAGCCTCATCAGTGCCTCTTCATTAGTGACACTGTGTCAGTGCCTATCAGTGCAGCCTCATCAGTGCCCATCAGTACAGCCTCATCAGTGCCTCCTTATTAGTGACACTGTATCAGTGCCTATCAGTGCAGCCTCATCAGTACAGCCTCATCAGTGCCTCCTCATTAGTGACACTGTATCAGTGCCTATCAGTGCAGCCTCATCAGTGCCCATCAGTACAGCCTCATCAGTGCCTCCTCATTAGCGACACTGTATCAGTGCCTATCAGTGCAGCCTCATCAGTGCCTCCTCATTAGTGACACTGTATCAGTGCCTATCAGTGCAGCCTCATCAGTGAATGAGAAACATTACTGATTTACAAAATTTTATAACAGAAACACTTTTTTTATTTTCAACATTTCTGGTCTTTTTTCGTTTGTTTAGCAAAAAATAAAAAACCCAGTGGTGATTAAATACCACCAAAAGAAAGCTCTATTTGTAAAAAAAAAAAAAAAAAAATAGATAAAAATGTAGTTTGAGTGCAGTGTTGTATGACCACTCAATGTTGTATGACTGCTCACTAAAAACTGAAAATTGGCCTGGGCAGAAAGGTGGTGAAAGTGCCCAGTAGGCAAGTGGTTAATGTTTACTTGTGCCGCAAAGATGGTATAAAAATGGTTAAAAACTAATATAAAACAGCTTAAAACATGCAAAATTGAAAACATAAAATGGTTAAATAGGTTTGTGTGCTGTGTGTATAATACATGCCAGTGTGGCTGTCAGTTTGTAGGGATGTGTGTAGTTTGTCAATCTGGGGGGGAGTGTGCACAGTGTGGCTGTCAGTTTCTGGGGGGGGGGGTGCAGTGTGGCTGTCCCAGTCTGGGGGCTGTCATTCTGGGGAAGTGCAGTGTGGCTGTCAGTCTGGGGGGGGGGGTGCACAGTGTGGCTGTTAGTCTGGGGGGGGGGATTGGGAAGTGTGGCAGTCAGTTTAGGGTGACCACATTTCCAAACTACCATTCAGGGACACCCTCCCTTCTCAAAAATCAGCTTGTGCTGTAACGAATCGCAGCACAGTGATTGGACACAAGAGGCGGGATTTATGATTTCTCCAATCACAAGCAGGGGGCGGGGATTGTGCTCCTCCAGGCATTCCCGGCCAGGACAAGTACTGTCAGTGAGTAAAGCGGTGATGTGCCAGCCTTTTTTGGGGGCATCAGATTGGCCCGGGTGTGGCTGTATCAGTTTCATTCCGGGACACTGTATTGTCCTGGAATGAAGGTGCCCGGGACAGACCGGGCAATCTGGGACACATGGTCACCCTAAGTCAGTCTGGGGGGGGGGGGTGCAGTGTGGCTGTCAGTCTGGGGGGGGGGGGAGTGGAGTATGGCAGTCAGTCTGGCGTGGGGGAGAGTTGAGTGGTGCAGTATGGTTGTCAGTCCAGGGGGGTGGGCTGTGTGGGTCAGTGCATCACAGAAGGTGGGGTGGGTGTGCAGTGTCGTTGTCAGTCTGAGGGGGTGCGCAGTGTGGCTGTCAATCCAGGGGAAGGGGTATGCTACGTGGCTGTCAGTCCATGGGGTGCAATGTGTTTATCAGTCTGGGGAGGTGCAGGATGGCTGGCTGTCAGTCTAGGGGAAGTGTAGTGTATGTGTATAAAGATCATTATGAGATTCACCAATTACTTCTGCATTCCTTGGGGGCTGAAGTTTGTATTAGCAGTTTGTGCGCCTGAAAACCTGCAGAATATTGAATGGTAATACTGTACATGGACATCTTTTAAAATGTCTCTCCAGGCAATGTATTTTGCAAGGTTCTCATAAAATATGGCTACTCATAATATGCTTTTTTTTGATTACCCTAAATTAGCATAATTTTTTTTCCTGGTGCTTCCATAACTACTTGTCTTTCTATGCTGGACCGACAACACAAATTGAGCCACCATTCAAACAGCTGACCCCCCAAGCATTGGCGGTACCTGGAAGCCCCTTCATTCTGTATGCCAAAGCGGCGGGAACGTTCCTTCAGTGCTCATGCACTGGAACTGTCTATTAAACATTCCCATATAGCTCCTCCCCTCTTCCCTCCCAGCAGTGATGTAACAGGTGATTTCACAAGTTTCCTACCCCCCACCACAAAATTTTAGATCCCAAGGAGGATTTACGGCCATGTGACCATTAGAGGACTCCAGTAAAAGGTATCTAATTTACATTTATGATATTTGGAACATTGGGAACTGCTAAACAACGCTCTTATGTCACATTGGGCTGTTTGCGGAGGGGAGCGTTTACAATTACTTCCTGAAGATGAATCAATCTTTAATACTGCTAAAATAGTAACTTTGTAACAAAACATGTCAGGCGTCACAATGCAGGTCCAGGGAAATTGAGATCATTCTTGGTGTCCTCACAGATGGTCAGATTTGGTGGGATGCAGACAGCTTGATAAATCCATACTTCATATCTAGATACGATTAGTGTTGGGTTATCACCTCATAGCTTCCATTTGCCCTACAAAGAACTGGTAGAAAACAATATTTTTCCCCTCAGTCAGTTTCAGTAGCCATGTCTTCCAGTTTTTCCTTTTGAAGCTCTGTGAAGGAAGGAACACATCACAAAAATTAGGAAACTAAATGCTAAACAACCTGCATAATACCACAAGATGTCATTGTAGAAATGAATGTAAGATCCCATACACACTATTAGATTTTCTGAAGATGTTTGTCTTCAGATTTGCCAAAACCATGTAGTACAAGGGCCTGTCTGACTGCATACAAAGTGAAACTCTTAAGGTTTGACCTCATATTATATGGTTTTGGTAAATCTGAAGACAAAAATCTGCAGAAAATCTAATAGTGTGTATGGGGCTTAAATTACACTGTACTTTTCTCTACTTTTTTATCCACAGATTTGCTCTGTCCTTCTTATAAATACAGTGAGTTTTCTTGTGTGACCACAGTTAATTTCTGTCTCCCTCCTTTATTTGTTTAGTGTAGCTGTTAGTCTGAGGAAGTGTACAGTATGGCTGTCAGTTGGAGGTAGGGTGTGCAGTATGGCTGTCAGTTAGTTGAAGGTAGGGTGTGTGCAGTATGGCTGTCAGTTGGAGGTAGGGTGTGTGCAGTATGGCTGTCAGTTAGAGGTAGGGTGTGCGCAGTAAAGCTGTCAGTTGGAGGTAGGGTGTGCGCAGTATAGCTATCAGTTGGAGGTAGGGTGTGTGCAGTAAAGCTGTCAGTTGGAGGTAGGGTGTGCGTAGTATGGCTGTCAGTTGGAGGTAGGGTGTGCGCAGTATAGCTATCAGTTGGAGGTAGGGTGTGCGCAGTATAGCTATCAGTTAGAGGTAGGGTGTGCGCAGTATAGCTATCAGTTAGAGGTAGGGTGTGTGCAGTATGGCTGTCAGTTGGAGGTAGGGTGTGCGCAGTATAGCTATCAGTTAGAGGTAGGGTGTGCGCAGTATAGCTATCAGTTAGAGGTAGGGTGTGCGCAGTATAGCTATCAGTTAGAGGTAGGGTGTGCGCAGTATAGCTATCAGTTAGAGGTAGGGTGTGCGCTGTATGGCTGTCAGTTGGAGGTAGGGTGTGTGCAGTATGGCTGTCAGTTAGAGGTAGGGTGTGCGCAGTATGGCTGTCAGTTTGAGGTAGGGTGTGCACAGTATAGCTATCAGTTGGAGGTAGGGTGTAGGCAGTATGGCTATCAGTTGGAGGTAGGGTGTGCACAGTATAGCTATCAGTTGGAGGTAGGGTGTGCGCAGTATAGCTATCAGTTGGAGGTAGGGTGTGCGCAGTATAGCTATCAGTTAGAGGTAGGGTGTGCGCAGTATAGCTATCAGTTAGAGGTAGGGTGTGCACAGTATAGCTATCAGTTAGAGGTAGGGTGTGTGCAGTATGGCTGTCAGTTGGAGGTAGGGTGTGTGCAGTATGGCTGTCAGTTGGAGGTAGGGTGTGCGCTGTATGGCTGTCAGTTGGAGGTAGGGTGTGCGCAGTATGGCTATCAGTTGGAGGTAGGGTGTGCACAGTATAGCTATCAGTTGGAGGTAGGGTGTGCACAGTATAGCTATCAGTTGGAGGTAGGGTGTGCGCAGTATAGCTATCAGTTGGAGGTAGGGTGTGCGCAGTATGGCTGTCAGTTGGAGGTAGGGTGTGCGCAGTATGGCTGTCAGTTGGAGGTAGGGTGTGCGCAGTATAGCTATCAGTTGGAGGTAGGGTGTGCGCAGTATAGCTATCAGTTGGAGGTAGGGTGTGCGCAGTATAGCTATCAGTTGGAGGTAGGGTGTGCGCAGTATAGCTATCAGTTGGAGGTAGGGTGTGTGCAGTATGGCTTTCAGTTGGAGGTAGGGTGTGCGCAGTATGGCTGTCAGTTGGAAGTAGGGTGTGCGCAGTATAGCTATCAGTTGGAGGTAGGGTGTGCGCAGTATGGCTGTCAGTTGGAGGTAGGGTGTGCGCAGTATGGCTGTCAGTTGGAGGTAGGGTGTGCGCAGTATGGCTATCAGTTGGAGGTAGGGTGTGCGCAGTATAGCTATCAGTTGGAGGTAGGGTGTGCGCAGTATAGCTATCAGTTGGAGGTAGGGTGTGCGCAGTATAGCTTTCAGTTGGAGGTAGGGTGTGTGCAGTATGGCTTTCAGTTGGAGGTAGGGTGTGCGCAGTATGGCTTTCAGTTGGAGGTAGGGTGTGCGCAGTATGGCTGTCAGTTGGAGGTAGGGTGTGCGCAGTATGGCTTTCAGTTGGAGGTAGGGTGTGTGCAGTATGGCTTTCAGTTGGAGGTAGGGTGTGCGCAGTATGGCTGTCAGTTGGAGGTAGGGTGTGCGCAGTATAGCTATCAGTTGGAGGTAGGGTGTGCGCAGTATGGCTGTCAGTTGGAGGTAGGGTGTGCGCAGTATAGCTATCAGTTGGAGGTAGGGTGTGCGCAGTATAGCTATCAGTTGGAGGTAGGGTGTGTGCAGTATGGCTTTCAGTTGGAGGTAGGGTGTGCGCAGTATAGCTATCAGTTGGAGGTAGGGTGTGTGCAGTATGGCTTTCAGTTGGAGGTAGGGTGTGCGCAGTATAGCTATCAGTTGGAGGTAGGGTGTGCGCAGTATGGCTGTCAGTTGGAGGTAGGGTGTGCGCAGTATAGCTATCAGTTGGAGGTAGGGTGTGCGCAGTATAGCTATCAGTTGGAGGTAGGGTGTGTGCAGTATGGCTTTCAGTTGGAGGTAGGGTGTGCGCAGTATGGCTTTCAGTTGGAGGTAGGGTGTGCGCAGTATGGCTGTCAGTTGGAGGTAGGGTGTGTGCAGTATGGCTTTCAGTTGGAGGTAGGGTGTGCGCAGTATGGCTTTCAGTTGGAGGTAGGGTGTGCGCAGTATAGCTATCAGTTGGAGGTAGGGTGTGTGCAGTATGGCTTTCAGTTGGAGGTAGGGTGTGCGCAGTATGGCTTTCAGTTGGAGGTAGGGTGTGCGCAGTATGGCTTTCAGTTGGAGGTAGGGTGTGCGCAGTATAGCTATCAGTTGGAGGTAGGGTGTGCGCAGTATGGCTTTCAGTTGGAGGTAGGGTGTGCGCAGTATAGCTATCAGTTGGAGGTAGGGTGTGCGCAGTATGGCTTTCAGTTGGAGGTAGGGTGTGCGCAGTATGGCTGTCAGTTGAAGGTAGGGTGTGCGCAGTATGGCTTTTTTTAATAAAAAATTGAATACTGTCTGTGATACTTTTTTTTATTTGCACTAACATACAGTTTTTCAGGACAAGCTTTCGGGGCCAAGCAGTACTAATACATAAAGTTTTATCAGAATGTTGAAGTGAGACAAACTCTGAGGGGAATTGTCTTACTAAAGACCCTTTTGCTTCTGCCCTATTTGCCCTATTTCAATAGACCACTTGGTGTCTTGAATGGTCAGATTTGATGGGATGCAGACAGCTTGATAAATCAATGTTAGAGATCTAGATCTTTGTAGTGTTGGTATGACCTCATGAGGCTTCTAATGTCTCTGGAAAAACCCATCCCAAAAATAGGTGTAAAATATAGTTTTGCTCACTTTGTGCCTGTTGTCATATCTTTGTTCTGTCCCACTTCTGCTGTTGGATTTTGTATTTGGAGACCTGCAAAGGAAGGAACGCGGTGTGGAAATGAGGAAACAACCTGCGTGATGCCACAAAGATGTAGAAGCCATAAGTTCTGCTGGGGTTGGAAGATCAAGGTGTGGGGATTGGGATTGTAAATATTGATGTATTTAACACTTTACTTTCTCTTCTTTTTAATCCACAGATTTACACAGTATGAATAATGCCGCGTACACACAACCGTTTTTCCCGTCGAGAAAAATTTCATTTTTTTCCTTTGGACAAGAAAAACGATTGTCTGTGGGCTTTTTGTCGTTTTTCTAGACGGGAAAAACGGCATTAATCACGACGAGAAAAATTAGAACATGCTCTAATTTTTCTCGTCGTGATTCCCGTCGTTTTTTTCCGCGGCAGTTTTCCCATAGGGAAACACTGCCGCGGAGCCCACACACGGTCGTTTTTTTCGACCAAAAAAAAAATGTAATTTAAACCGGCCGTGTGTGGGGGGAACAAGCTGTTCCTCGTTTTTCACGTTGATTTTTTGTTTTCACCGTCAAAAAAAACGATCGTGTGTACGCGGCATTACAGTTTCTTGCTTGACCAGAATCTGTGTTTTTTTGATCCCATCTAATGCTCCTTGGTCAGCCATGTTTATTAAGTGCACCAATGGAAGCTTCCTTGGCTCTTTATGTTTATGTGAATTTTTGTCTAAATTTCTGTTTTTCTTTTAAAGTGCATATATGAAAAAATAGCTCCGCACTACCTTACCAACTGTTATACAAAAATCAATAAAATAAGTGTTTCTCTAAGGAGCCGCTCAAACACCACAAACACAAATAAGCAAATGAAAAAATAAAAATAGTTTAGCGCTCCGAAAATATCTCACTACCTTTATTAAGTACTCCTATCCCTTTAAATAAAAGAAGAACTCTTCATGTAGCTCTCCAATATATTATGCTTGAAAAACCAAAGTTCAAAATTCAACAACTGTGCCAAAAAACACCATTAAACAGATACATGGGTCCAGTCCATCTCCACCATGAAACCACCTCTGTGCCCATTTTTCATGGACGCTCATCTCCTTTTTTCATCTTTACAGCTACTAGACACACTTTAACAAAAGACCTGGTGGTCCAATACTTCTATATTCTCACAGAAAAAAATGTCAGAATATCTGTTTAAAGTGATATTAAACGTAAAGCCTTGTGTTTTTTTTTAATAACAAACATGTCATACTTACCTGCTCTGTGTAATGGTTTTGCACAGAGCAGCCCCGATCCTCCTCTGCTCGGGTCCCTCGTTGGCGCTCCTGGCTCCTCCCTCCTGCCGGGTTCCCCCACAGCAAGCAGCTTTCTGTGGGGGCACCCAAGCAGGCACGCTCCTAAGCCGTGGCTCTGTGTGTCCTTCCACACACAAGGCCGTGGCTTGGACCAACCCCTTCCATCTCCTAATTGGCTTACTGGCTGTGATTGACAGCAGTGGAAGCCAATGGCTCTCACTGCTGCCAAAGGCCAATTAGGAGTGCGAGTCCCCAGAGAGGCAAGGCTCTTGTGGACATCGCTGGATCGAAAGGGGGCTCAGGTAAGTATTAGGGGTGCTGCTACACACAGAAGGTTTTTTACCTTCATGCAAAGAATGCATGAAGGTAAAAAACCTTGTGCCTTTACAACCACTTTAATGAATAACTTGCAGCCATTCTTGCACAATCAGATGACCAAACTCAGAAAGGTACGAACCCCATGAATGGCTCATCCCTAAACATTTTAATGACTCACTAATAATTATTTAATATTTTTTTTAAAAAAAGCTTTGCCCTGGGCTCTGTGTCACCCATGGCAATCTGACAATATGCCTGTGGCCAATTATTGCTGAGGGGGTTTAGTACACGCCCCACACTATAAAAGGCCGCCAGCGCGGCGGCCTTGTGTAGTGTGTTCCGGAGCAGGGAAAGAGAAGCATAGGCAGGGACAGTGTCATTTTTTTCCTTTACTAATCCTGGATTCCTTGTGTTTAGGGACAGAGAAGGTTAGGTAGGGAGAGTGTCAGTGTGTCATTCTGTGCAAAACCTTGTTTGTAGGGACAGAGAAGGACAGTGAGGGAAAGTGTCAGTGTGCTATTCTGTGCTAATCCTTGTTTGTAGGGACAGAGAAGGACAGTGAGGGAAACTGTCAGTGTGCTATTCTGTTCTAAACCAATCTTGCTGAACCATATTTGAAATCCTTGAGTTTAGGGACAGAGAAGGACAAGCGGGGAAACTATCAGTGTGCTATTCTGTGCTAAATCTTGTTTGTAGGGACAGAGAAGGACAGTGAGGGAAACTATCAGTGTGCTATTCTGTGCTAAACCAATCTTGCTGAACCATATTTGAAATCCTTGAGTTTAGGGACAGAGAAGGACACTCGGGGAAACTATCAGTGTGCTATTCTGTGCTAAATCTTGTTTGTAGGGACAGAGAAGGACAGTGAGGGAAAGTGTCAGTGTGCTATTCTGTCCTAAACCAATCTTGCTGAACCATATTTGAAATCCTTGAGTTTAGGGACAGAGAAGGACACTCGGGGAAACTATCAGTGTGGTATTCTGTGCTAAATCTTGTTTGTAGGGACAGAGAAGGACAGTGAGGGAAAGTGTCAGTGTGCTATTCTGTCCTAAACCAATCTTGCTGAACCATATTTGAAATCCTTGAGTTTAGGGACAGAGAAGGACACTTGGGGAAACTGTCAGTGTGCTATTCCGTTCTAAACCAATCTTGCTGAACCATATTTGAAATCCTTGAGTTTAGGGACAGAGAAGGACACTCGTGGAAACTATCAGTGTGCTATTCTGTGCTAAACCTTGTTTGTAGGGACAGAGAAGGACAGTGAGGGAAAGTGTCAGTGTGCTATTCTGTGCTATACCAATCTTGCTGAACCATATTTTAAATCCTTGAGTTTAGGGACAGAGAAGGACACGCGGGGAAACTATCAGTGTGCTATTCTGTGCTAAACCTTGTTTGTAGGGACAGAGAAGGACAGTGAGGGAAACTGTCAGTGTGCTATTCTGTGCTAAACCAATCTTGCTGAAGCATATTGCAAATCCTTGTGTTTAGGGACAGAGAAGGATAGGCAGGGGACAGTGTCAGTGTCTTTGTTGCTAAGCCTCCTGCACAGTATACACCTGAAGGTAGCCCTTATTGCTGTTTTTTCCATCTCCCTGCAGGCCATCCATTAAAATGTCTGGAAGGCAAACAAGGAGAGGCAGACAGTCAGGAGGCAAAAAAAGAGGGCAAGCAGGCTCTGTGTCTGGGGGCAACAGTGCTGGTCGTGGACGCGGTGCATTGTCATCAGCACATGGCCATTGGACACGCTTGTCCTTCTTTTCGGCAGCTGGACATGTTGAGCCACATCATGCCGAAGACTTGGTAGAGTGGATGACCAAGCCCACCTCATCCTCCTCATCCTCTCTCACCCAGGCTCAGGGTACTGGCAAAGCAGCTGCCAAAGCGTCCTCTTCTCTGGTATCAATGTCATCATTAGTCACTCCTTCCCTAGACCCACCATGTCCTCCTCCTGAGGAGTCACCCGAACTGTTTGAGCACAGTGTTGGGTACATGCTCCAGGAGGATGCCCAGCGTTTCGAAGGATCTGATGATGATACCCAGCTAGAGGAAGGCAGTAGCGTGAGAGCAGAGAGAGGGGATGCTCAAGAAGGACACCAATCTGGCAGTCATGCTCCAGCAGCTGCAGCATACTGCCAGATTGGCTCCAGTGATGAGGAGGGAGGGGATGATGAGGTCACTGACTCCACGTGGGTGCCTAATAGGAGAGAGGAGGAGGAGGAGGATGAGGAGGAGGCACATCTCCAACGAGGCAGGATGCCCTTGGGTGGCCAGCACACCGACGGAATCACACCGCAGAGCTCCGCCTGTGCAGGGTGCTGCCTCTGCCCGTCATTCAAAAAGTTCTTTGGTGTGGGCCTTTTTTGAGGCGAGTGCATCAGATCGCACAGCTGCTGTTTGCAACATATGTCTCAAGCGTATATCGCGTGGCCAAAACATCAGCCGCTTGGGCACCACATGCTTGATCAGACATATGTTGACCTGCCATGCAGCTCGTTGGCAAGCCTACCTTAAAGACCCACACCAAAGAACAAAGCGGACCTCTCCTTGCACCGCATCAGCTGGGATCTCCAACCCCACTATACCTTCAGTCCTCTCTGGAACCTGCACTGAGAGGAATGAAGGTGTAGAATTAGGTGTGTCACAGCCAAGTACTTGCGGCCACTCTGCTAGCAGTACACCGACGTCCGATTCTAGCAGGCAAATTTCCCTGCCCCAGCTGCTGGACCGTCGAAAGAAGTTCACTCCCAGCCATCCACATGCCCAGCGGTTGAATGCTAGCTTGGCTAAATTGCTAGCGCTTCAACTGCTGCCTTTTCAGTTGGTAGACTCGGCCCCCTTCCGTGAGTTTGTGCAATGTGCGGTTCCTCAGTGGCAGGTTCCCAAACGCCACTTTTTCTCACGGAAGGCGATTCCGGCTCTCTACAGGCATGTGGAAGGCAATGTCTTGGCCTCGCTGGACAGGGCGGTCAGCGGTAAGGTGCATATTACCGCTGACTCATGGTCCAGCAGGCATGGACAGGGACGTTACCTTTCTTTCACGGCCCATTGGGTCACTCTTTTGGCAGCTGGGAAGGATGCAGGACAAGGTGCAGTAGTGTTGGAGGTCGTTCCACCGCCACGCCTCCAAAATGCTACTACTGGTTGTGACACACCTCTCTCCTCCACCCCCTCCTCTTCTTCTTCCTCCATGGCCTCTTCCTGTGGTTTGTCCTCGGAACCAGCGGTGCTCCGTAGGCGTTCAAGGGGCTACGCAAGTACGCAGGCAAAAAGATGCCATGCCGTGCTTGCGCTGGTGTGTTTGGGGGACAGGAGCCACACTGGGGCAGAGGTCCTGTCTGCTCTGCAGGGGCAGGCCGAGAGGTGGTTGACGCCACGCCAGCTTAAGCCAGGAATGGTGGTTTGCGACAATGGCACCAACCTCCTCTCCGCCCTCCGACAGGGACAACTGACCCATGTGCCCTGTATGGCTCACGTCCTTAACCTGGTGGTGCAGCGGTTCTTGGGCAGGTACCCGGGCTTACAGGATGTCCTGAGGCAGGCCAGGAAAGTCTGTGTGCATTTCCGCAGATCTTATAATGCCAGTGCTCGCCTGGCTGAGCTGCAAAAGGAGTTGAACCTGCCCAAGAACCGCCTTATATGTGACATGCCCACCAGGTGTAACTCAACGTTGGCCATGCTGCAGCGGCTGCACACGCAGCAGAGGGCCATCAATGAGTACCTGTGCGACTACGGCACCAGGACAGGGTCAGGGGAGCTCAGGTTTTTTTCACCACGCCAGTGGGGCATGATCAGGGATGCATGCACTGTCCTGGCACCATTTGAGGAGGCCACGAGGATGGTGAGCAGTGACAGTGCATGCATCAGTGACACTGTACCTCTTGTCCACCTGTTGGAGCACACGCTGCGTGGAATAATGGACAGGGCACTTGAGGCAGAACAGAGGCAGGAAGAGGAGGACTTCCTTGCCTCTCAAGGCCCCCTTTACCCAGACAGTGTTCCTAATGTCCCACCCATCGCACAGGAAGAGGAGGAGGAGGAGGAGGAGGAGGAGGAGGAGGAGGAGGATTGTGTCAGCATGGAGGTGGAGGCTGGCACTCAGCATCATCAGCAGCAGTCTTTTAGGGATGATTTACAGTCCCAAGAAACCAGTGGACTTGTACGTGGCTGGGAGGAGGTGGCTGCGGATCATGTCGTCCTTAGTGACCCAGAGGACTCCGGACTGAATGCCTCAGCTAACCTACGCTGCATGGCCTCCCTGATCCTGCAAAGTCTGCGGAAGGATCCTCGTATTCTTCGGATCAAGGAGAGGGACCATTACTGGCTGGCCACTCTCCTTGATCCACGGTACAAGGGTAAGATTGCGGACCTTATGTTACCGTCGCAGAGGGAGCAGAGGATGAGACAACATCGGGAGGCCTTGCAGAAAGGTCTGTGCAACGCGTTCCCAGAGACTGGGAGGTTACAAACTCCTGGTCCTGGACAACGAGTTGCTGAGGCTTCGGGCAGTCAAAGAAGGAGCGGTGGGGAAGGTGGCCGTCTGACCGATGCGTTCAGACAATTCTTTAGTCCGCAGCCCCAAAGTATGATCGGTTCCAGCAACCATCGCCAGCGTCTGATATACATGGTGCAGGAATACCTAGGGGCAAAGTCAGACTTGGACACCATCCCCACCGAAAATCCTCTGGCTTACTGGGTCTTGAGGATGGATCACTGGCCAGAGCTTGCACAGTATGCAATTGAGCTACTGGCCTGTCCTGCATCCAGCGTTCTTTCAGAACGCACATTCAGTGCTGCTGGAGGATTTGTCACGGATCACAGGGTGCGCCTGTCCACCGACTCGGTTGATCGACTGACTTTCATCAAGATGAACCAGTCTTGGATCACCACCAGCTACCACACACCTGATGCTGATATAACAGACTAATTGATTTTAAAATGTCACATCCCTTCAAGACTGATGCTGATGCTGAGTGCCTGTGCTGTTATGTTGACTGGCTATCCTCTTCCTCCTCCTCAATGATCCGATTAATGATGATAGCTTGGAAGATCATTTTGGTTTATGGGTGCCGCCACCAGTGGCTAAGGCCCAATTTTTCAGCCCCTGTTTAATAGGGGCGTGTAATCACAATTTTTGATTCAATACTTTGCAACAGGCCTCATTGCTGTGCTCCAAGTACAGTATCTGTGAGGGGTTGCAGTGTTGTGCCACCAGTGCCTAAGGCCCAATTTTTCAGCCCCTGTTCAACAGGGGCATGCAATTATAATTATTGATCTAATAATTCACAGCAGGGCCCATTGCTGCGCCCACCAAGAGTAACTGTCAGGCCTTACAGTGTTGTGGCACCAGCACCACCATCAAAGGCCCAATTTTTACTACCAGTGTTCAACAATTATATGTTATTACAATTCCTGATATAATAGTTGACAGCAGGGCGTTCCAGCACCCACCAAGAGTAACTGTGAGTGCTTACAGTGTTGTGCCAACACCAACAACTAAGGGGCCTATTTCTGCAGAGTATATACGGCAGGTCCCTACTTTCAAACATCCAACTTACAAACGACTACTACTTGCAAACGGAAGAAGACAACAGGAAGTGAGAGGAAATCTACCCCTTGGAAGGAAAATTCTCTCCTGTAAGAATTAATATGGGAGAAAGGTGTCTCCTCTCTACTGATGCTTTATCACCAATCCTTGTTTCAATAAAAACACCACATTTCAAAAACAGTTGTCATTGGGACGCAAAGTGAGGTGAAATGTTCTGAACAGGGGCACAGACAGCAAAACAAATGTTACAGGGGTGATAACCCTTCCCTATGTTTTCCAAAAAGCTTAAAAATAGGTATTTGGGCTGGAGCTACACTTAAACAATGTAGCTGTTCAAAATTACAAACAGATTCTACATAAGAACAAACCTACAGTCCCTGTCTTGTATGCACCGCCTGTATACGGCTGTTCAGAGTATATAGGGCCTTTTTTATTTTGTGTGCGGGGTTCCCCTTAATATCCATACAAGACCCAAAGGGGCTGGTAATGGGCTGGGGTGGGGGGGGGGTGATGGGGTAGCTATGCCATTTTTCTTAAAGATTTTCATCCATATTACCGGGACCAGACATTACATTAAAGCCGCAAGCAGTTTTAAATGGCTTTTTTTTCCTTTAGAAATGTTATTTTGTGCAGGGACAGTTCTAAACACGGGAAACACGTGGCACTTCACAGGCATACTTTAGACACCCCCCAGGTACAATATTTAAAGGAATATTTGACTTTTTTTTTTCCACTTTATGCATCATTAACCACTTCAATACAGGGCTTTTTGTACCTATTCAATACCGGGCCTATTTTGGCACTTCTCTCCTACATGTACAAATCATCATTCTTTTGCTAGAAAATTACTCAGAACCCCCAAACATTATATATGTTTTTTTAGCAGACACCCTAGGGAATAAAATGACGGTCATTGCAACATTTTTTCTTGCACAATATTTGCGCAATAATTTTTCAAACGCCTTTTTAAAAAAAAAAAAATGGTTTCATGAATTAAAACATAACAAAACAGTAAAGTTAGCCCAATTTTTTGGGAACATATGAAAGATAATGTTACGCCGAGTAAATAGATACCTAACATGTCACGCTTTAAAATTGCGCACACTCATGGAATGGCGCCAAACTTCGGTACTTAAAAATCTCCATAGGCGACGCTTTAATTTTTTTTACAGGTTACCAGGTTAGAATTACAGAGGAGGTCTAGTGCTAGAATTGTTGCACGCGCTCTAACGCACGCGGCGATACCTCACATGCGTGGTTTGAATGGCGTTTACATATGTGGGCGACTTACGTGTGCATTCGCTTCTGATCGTGAGCTACCGGGGACAGGGGCGTTTTATTTTTTTTTTTTTATTATTTATTTATTTATTTAACTTATTTATTTATTTTTTTACAATGATTTTACTTTTTTTTTTTTTTTGATCACTTTTATTCCTATTACAAGGAATGTAAACATCCCTTGTAATAGGAATGTGTGTGACAGGTTCTCTTTATTGAGAGATGCGGGGTCAATAAGACCTCACATCTCTCCTCCAGGCTGGAAAGCATGAGATCAGTGAAAAAAATTTCACTGATTTCATACTTACAGCCGCAATGGCGGCTTTGTTTACATTTGAGGACCCGGGCGTGACGTCATCACATCGCGCCCGGGCCTCCGACGATCATAGAGATGACTGGTGACCATCTGGTCACCAGTCATCTCTATGCTCATCACGTGACTCCACCAACGATGCCGGAAGATTCGCTCCGGGTCCCCGATCGCACGGGAGGGCCCGGAGAAGCACCGGATGGCGGCGGGAGGGGGGGGTGTGTCCCCTCCCGCCTCCTATAAGAACGATCAAGCGGCGGAACCGCCGCTATGATCGTTCTTATGGTGCACAGAATCGCCGGCACTTTAAAAGGATATCTGAATGATGCCTCTAGCTGCAGGCATCATTCAGATATCCCCCTACAAAGCCGAGGACGTCATATGACGTCCACCCAGGATGGGAGATCCCATCTGTGGACGTCATTTGTCTATGGCTGGGTAGGGAAGTGGTTAAAATGACTGCTCCCGAAAAACGTCCGTTTTTAAAACTTCTTTTTGCATTGATACATGTCCCCTGGTGCAGAACCCGGGTTCCCAAACTCTGTTTAGGACAATAACATGGATAATAGTCGTTATAATTAGCACTTTAGAATTCGAACGTTCGCATCCATTGTATTTAATAGGGTTCTAATGTTCGTGCGAACTTTCGGTCCGTTCGCGGGTTCTGGTGCGAACCGAACCCGGGGGTGTTCGGCTCATCACTAATTAGGAACATCTATACACCTACAGTCATGGCCGAAATTGTTGGCACCCCATAAATTTTTCCAGAAAATCAAGTATTTCTCACAGAAAAGTATTGCAGTAACACATGTTTTGCTATAAACATGTTTATTCCCTTTGTGTGTATTGGAACAAAACAAAAATAGGGAGGAAAAAAGCAAATTGGACATAATGTCACACAAAACTCCAAAAATGGGCTGGTCAAAATTCTTGGCACCCTTAACCTAATATTTGGTTGCACATCCTTTGGAAAAAATAACTGAAATCAGTCGCTTCCTATAACCATCAATAAGCTTCTTACACCTCTCACCTGGAATTTTGGACCGCTCTTCCTTTCCTAACTACTCCAGGTCTCTCTTATTGGAAGGGCGCCTTTTCCCAACAGCAATTTTAAGATCTCTCCACAGGTGTTCAATGGGATTTGGATCTGGACTCATCGCTGGCCACTTTAGAACTCTCCAGCGCTTTGCTGACATCCATTTCTGGGTGCTTTTTGACGTATGTTTGGGGTCATTGTCCTGCTGGAAGACCCAAGATCTCGGACGCAAACCCAGCTTTCTGACACTGGGCTCTACAGTGCGACCCAAAATCCTTTGGTAATCTTCAGATTTGATGATGCCTTGCACACATTCAAGGCACCCAGTGCCAGAGGCAGCTTATCGGAATCCGGGAGCCCCCTTAAATAAGGGGGCCCCCGGATCCCAGCCCCCCCACCCTATGTGAATGAGTATGGGGTACATCGTACCCCTACCCATTCACCTGGTGGAAAAAAATTGCAATAAAAAAACCACACAGCTTTTTAAAGTATTTTATTGCACAGCTCCGGGGGTCTTCTTCCGACTTCGGGGGTCTCCGGTGTCGTCGCCGCGCTCTCCGGTTCTTTCTTACGCCGGGCCTCCGCTAACTTCTTTTTAGCTCTTTTGCTAACGGAGGCCCGGTCTTCTGCGTCGTCTCGTCCGGCTCTCCGTTGTCCTTCTGCCGGCTCCTCCACTAACTTCTTGGTAGCTCTTTCGCTAGTGGAGGGGCGCGGTCTTCCCGTCGTCGCCGTCGGCGTCTTCTTCCCTCTTCTCCTCCTCGATGTTGACGCGTCGCTTCCTCCCGCTGTAATACTGGCTCTCCGCTCCGCATTAATATAGGCTTCTCATGACGTCACAGTCACATGTTCCGGGGCACATGGCCCCGGAGCATGTGACTGACGTCATGGGAACATGTGACTGTGACGTCATGGGAAGCCTATATTAATGCGGAGCGGAGCGGAGAGCCAGTATTACAGCGGGAGGAAGCGACGCGTCAACATCGAGGAGGAGAAGAGGGAAGAAGACGGCGACGACGGGAAGACCGCGCCCCTCCACTAGCGAAAGAGCTACCAAGAAGTTAGTGGAGGGGCCGGCAGAAGGACAACGGAGAGCCGGACGAGACGACGCAGAAGACCGGGCCTCCGTTAGCAAAAGAGCTAAAAAGAAGTTAGCGGAGGCCCGGCGGAAGAAAGAACCGGAGAGCGCGGCGACGACACCGGAGACCCCCGAAGTCGGAAGAAGACCCCCGGAGCTGTGCAATAAAATACTTTAAAAAGCTGTGAGGTTTTTTTATTGCAATTTTTTTCCACCAGGTGAATGGGTAGGGGTACGATGTACCCCATACTCATTCACATAGGGTGGGGGGGCCGGGATCCGGGGGCCCCCTTATTGAAGGGGGCTCCCGGATTCCGATAAGCCCCCCGCCCGCAGACCCCGACAACCAACGGCCAGGGTTGTCGGGAAGAGGCCCTGTCCTCATCAACATGGGGGCAGGGTGCTCTGGGGTGGGGGGGCCGCAGGTCGCCCCCCTGCCCCAGAGCACCAAACCCCCCATGTTGAGGGCATGCGGCCTGGTACGGTTCAGGAGGGAGGGGGGCCGCTCTCTCGTCCCCCCCTCTTCCCCTGCGGCCTGCCAGGTTGTGTGCGCTCGGATAAGGGTCTGGTTTGGATTTTGGGGGGACCCCCCACGCCGTTTTTTCGGCGTAGGGGTGCCCGTTCAAATCCAGACCAGACCCAAGGGCCTGGTATGCTCCTGGAGGGGGAACCCATGCCGGTTTTTTATTTAAAATTTGGCCTGGAGTTCCCCCTCAAGAGCAGTACAGCACAAGTCGCATGCCAAAGTCGGATCATGCAAGACTGCGGTCCGACTTTGATCCGACTTCAATGATAGTCAATGGGCTGAAGTCGGATCAAAGTCGGACCAAAGTAGTACAGGGAGCATTCTCAAAGTCGGACCGACATGTGTCGGACCAGTTAAGACGGCTCTCATAGGGAAACATTGATTTTCACACGTCATGCGACATGAGCTCCCAATGTCGGAGCGTTTGTCGCCCCAGTGTGAACCCGGCCTTAGTGAACTTCTCTCCTTTTTATCGGCTTTCAGGTGTGATTTTTATATTGCCCACACCTGTTACTTGGCCCAGATGAGTTTAAAGGAGCATCACATGCTTATAAAAATCTTATTTATCCACAATTTTGAAAGGATGCCAAGAATTTTGACCAGCCCATTTTTGGAGTTTTGTGTGACATTATGTCCAATTTGCTTTTTTTCCTCCCTTTTTTTGTTTTGTTCCAATACACACAAAGGGAATAAATATGTGTATAGCAAAACATGTGTTACTGCAATACTTTTCTGTGAGAAATACTTGATTTTCTGGAAAAATTTCTGGGGTGCCAACAATTTCGGCCATGACTGTACTTATTCATGTAGGTAACTAATTAGCCAATTATGTGGCCTCAGCCCAATGGTCAGGAGCTTCATGTAATCTTCACATCAAACACCAAAATGGGGGAAAAAATGAGTTCTCATGGGTTTTGACCATGGTGTAATCGTTGGGGCCAGATGAGCTAGTTTGGGTATATTTCTATTTTCTCCCACAACAGTCTCTAGCGTTTGCTAATTCAGTTAGTAGCAGTTCTGTGGATGGAAATGCCTTGTTGAGAAGAGAATTTAGGCTGGCCATAGATAGTTTGAAATTTTGCCGAGCAGTGGCGGCTGGTGTTTTTTGGTGAGGCAGCAAACAACCACCCCCCCGGGTTGGTCGGTCGGCTTTCCCCCCGCGGGAGGATGGTCGGAAATCAGAGCCCCGACCTTACCCCAGCTAGGTAGCGGGCAGGGCAGCGTGTCCTACGATCAACGGGCTGAGGCTTTCATCCTTCCTCTTTTGGATCATGGTGGCTTCCGCTGTGCTTCTACTCCCTCATCCTCCTAGGTGTCCAATAGGATTGCCTGTCCTTTCAGCCAATTGGGTGACTAAGTCTCATACCCGCTTTCTGATTGGTCAGGAGGAGGATCAGTGTGAGAATAGCGAATATTATTTTGCTATTGTCACACAACTGGGTGGGTTTGGAGCGCAATGCTTTGCACCTTGAGCCCAGCTTTTTTTGAAGCCTATTAGAGCCTCTGGCTGTAATCACGAGCTTAAAAAAAAAAACACCCCCATTGGAATCCAAGGTCTGGCGCCCTGCATGTAGATTAGGGGCTGGACCCATGGACAGGTGGGGCGTCGCCAGTATATTCTTAATGGAAGGTCCGCCACTACTGCTGAGCCTGATGAATTGGCTGAATTTCTACTTGTGGCCATCCCTGCTTGACAGAAGTTGAGGCATCTTCACTGCAAGGCAGGATTTTTACTTTCCTCGGAGCTCAGCTTCAATTTCTGCAGCCCTCGGTGAATAAATAGAGACCAGGGAAGCTGTTTTTTACTGTGGATGTGCTTTTAAGCAACATGTTCCAACATCACAGTGCCACATTTGTATAGCCAGAACACAACCAGACACTGGACACTCTGTCAGATTAGGCCACATTGTGACATGTTCTGCCCACTGTTACCAGTAGCTCTGACCACACTGGTCAAAACCCGCTGATTCCAAAATGTAATTTTGCCCAGGAGTGGGTGGAATTTTTACAGGTGAGTGTGGTCTTCTGTACTACCAGTAGAGCCTAATTTTGTCTGAAATGTACCCAGTTACACTTTATATCCATAAGTGTGTGGACACCTGACTATACCACCTTCATAAGCTTGATGAACATCTTATTCCAAACAACGGGCATTATTTTGATCTCCTCTTTGGGCTATTACAGACTCCATTTTCTGGGAAGGCTTTCCACAAGATTTTGGAGTGTGTGAGAATTTGTGCTCATTTGGCCAAAAGAGCATTTGTGAGGTCAGGTACAGGGGGTTCCTCGACTTACGAACGCCCGAATTACGAACAACTCCTACTTACGAACGGGACGCTGCAGGGACCATCTGCCGTTCTGCACATGCGCGGGCAGACGGAGCCTCAGAAAATGACGGAAATGTCCGTAATTGCCGTTCTGCGCATGCGTGGCCCGACTTACGAACATTTCCGGCTTACAAACAAGGGGAAAGTCCCTAACCCGTTTGTAAGTCGGGGACCCCCTGTACTGATGTTGGATGAGAAGACCTGGCTCACACTCGCCATTCCAGTTTATCCTAAAGGTGTTCAGTAGGGCTGAGGTCAGGGCTCTGTCCAGGGCACTCCAGTTCCTCCACACCAAACTCATCAAACCACGTCTTTATGAAGCATGCTTTGTACACCATGGGACAGTCATGCTGGAACAGAAAAAGGCCTTCAACAAACAGTTACCTCGAGGTTGGAAATGAACAACTGTCTAAATGTCTTTGTATGCATTGTTATAATAATGAATACATAATTATCATGGTAAATCTCCACACTGCCATTAGATAAAATAATCAAATATAGACAAATGCATTAAAGTAGAACCCCAGGGTAAACAAAAGCTTTGGATTGTAATAAAATGATGTGCGTTATATTTAACTGCATGATAGATTTTCACCTTTACTGTCAAGAATGTTCAAGACATGCTTATTGTCCTTGCTGCTGTTTAGGTAAGCCAAAGACTTTATGCCCACCCAGACATAATTTCATAATTTCTTTCTTAACCCCTTCCCGACCAGCCGCCGCAGTTATACTGCGGCAGGTTGGCTCCCCTGTGCGAGCAGTTGTAGCTGTACGTCGGCTCTTTAAGACGCTTTAGCAGGCACGCGCACTCCCGCAGCGTGTCCCCGGAGCCGATGCGCGTGCCCAGCGGGTGCGATGACCACCAGGCACCTGCGATCGCTCCTGACAGTGCGAGAACCGGGATGTGTGTGTGTGTAAACACACACACACATCCCAGTTCTCTCAGGGGAGAGGAGACAGATCGTGTGCTCCTACTAAGTAGGAACACCGATCGGTCTCCTCCCCTAGTCAGTTCCACCCCCCCACAGTTAGAACACACACTAGGGAACACATTTAACCCCTTGATCGCCCCCTAGTGTTAACCCCTTCCCTGCCAGTGACATTTATACAGTAATCAGTGGCTATTTTTAGCTCTGATCGCTGTATAAATGTCAGTGGTCCCAAAAAAGTTTCAAAAGTGGCCGATCTGTCTGCCTCAATGTCGCAGTCACGATAAAAATCGCTGATCACCGCCATTACTAGTAATAAAAAAAAAGAAAATGCCACAAATCTATCCCCTATTTTGTTGACGCTATAACTTTTGCGCAAACCAATTTTTTTTACCAAAAATATGTAGAAGAAGACGACATCGGCCTAAACTGATGAATACATTTTTTTTTTTAAATGTGGGATATTTATATAGCAAAAAGTACAAAATATTGTGTTTTTTTTTCAAAATAGTCACTTTTTTTTTGTCTATAGCGCAAAAAATAAAAACCGCAGAGGTGATCAAATACCACCAAAAGAAAGCTCTTTTTGTAGGGAAAAAAAGGACGTCAATTTTGTGTCTGTACAACGTCGCATGACTGCGCAATTGTCAGTTAAAGCGACGCAGTGCCGTATCGCAAAAAATGGCCTGGTCAGGAAGGGGGCAAATCCTTCCGGGGCTAAAGTGGTTAAAGTGGTTCTAAAGTCAAAACGTTTTTTACTTTAATGGATTCTATGCAATAAGGTAAGAAATGCTCCACTATACCTGTCATACTCCCCACCCCCTCACTGTTTCAGCGCTGTCCCTTCTGCAGCACTGCTCCTCCTCTTCCTGGTCTCACAGGAGACATAGGCAGCAGTGGGAGTCATAGGCTCCTGTTTCTGTCAGTCAAACTCCCATGAGGAAGAAGCAGGAGCAAGGCCAAGCCATGCTGTGTGTGTCTATAGATGCACACAGCCCGGCTCAGGAGTGTGCCGAGCTGTGTGCTTAAGGGGCACGCATAAGAAGGAGCGGACATCGCCCGTGGGGGACTGCAGGAGAGGAGGTAAGAGACTGGTCTGTGCAATATAATTGCACAGAGCAGGTATCTATAACATATTGTTTATTTTAAAGCAAACAAAAAAAATTGCATTTAGTATCACTGTAAGTTCTTCATCAGATAAATGCTAATGTGCAGCCAGGATATTCATTATTTGCTAATTCAGTTGACTCACCCACTATTTGTAGTGGTCCTATTCTTTCTTCTTTTGGCTCCTTCAGACTGGGATGTTCTACTTTGCAGATGAAGACTAATCTGTGGTCCGTTTGTGTTGGGGTGAAGTGTAGACAGGCTGTACAGCTGTATGTGTTATCTGGCTGTCTCTGAGGTTGAGAAATCTTGTAGTTAATGCCATTAGTAACAGGAACAGGCTCCCTTGTCTCTTCCTCTTCTTTAAACCAATTGACGGTCAGATCCTTAGGGAAATATCCGGAGATTCTACACTGTATTTTGCATTCAGTGTTGAGGATCAGATAAGGTATATCTAGTGCTTCAATTTGGGGGCACCAAGGAATATCTGTAAAGCAATCAGAATGTAATAATGTTATCAACCAGGTTACTTTAAAAATGAATTCCAGGTACGGTATATTTTCACATAGTTACATTGGTCCAGCTTGGATCATTGTAACTATGTATATTCCATACCCCTTGAATCTGGAAATCAGTGAAGTAGATACCCCTACTAGAGTGATCTCCCTGTGTGTCCCTGTGCAGGAGGTCAGCCACTCAGCATGGATGCCATTCAGGGGATGCTTTGAATTTTCTGAATGAGTGCAAAGCATTCTCTGAATGGATGAAGCATAGAGGCCGGGCAGTGACCTCACTCTCCACCTTGTCCAATCAGAGAACATTTTGTATTAATTCAGAAAATGCAAAGCACTTTCAGAATAGAGGCCCTCCTGAGCAGCTGACCTTCTGTGTTCAAAATGCATCAGGCTGGCCGCTCAGCACAGGACCTATAAGCAGTTAGAGTGGAGTAGCGGGGTCAGTGCTGGGATATAATCTGCAGGAAGTGATGGAAACAAAAAACACTTTTCAAACACTGAATTAAACATGAAATGTCAAAGCTGCTATAGAGGATGCCAACTATTTGTGTGCTAGGCTGACCGGTGAGGACTGAAGGAGGATCTGGAATACAGATACAGAGAGACCAAGGTGGACATTGGAGTAACCCAGGAGGGTGATATTAACAAGTGAGGGTGACATTTGCAAGTGAGGGTGACTCTTGTGCTATACAGCAGAGGGTCGATGTTGTCTGGTGAGTGCGGGGATGTCACGAGTGATTGCATGGATCATATTGGATGGATGAATGCAGTCAATTATTGCACTGGTGGCCTCTTGCATAATATATGGTGCACAGGGCACTTAGACTTTTCATTGAAATTTTTTGAGCAGCACAATAGTGGCACCACCAAATCTCAGTCTTCTCAAATGTAGTGAGATTAATAGAGGAAACAGTACCTTAGATGATCTCACACTGCAGATATACAGCTACAATGCTTAAGGCACAGGAGTGCCTAGGCACTGCTATTTTCAGTAGGAATTTGAGACTAATGTGCCATAATATAACAGGTGCTATCATAAACAATAGACTGTTTTCCAATCCAAATAAATCAGAAAATGTTATTTAAGTCCTCTGAGCCTTCAAAGAGGTTTATGTTTTATTTTCATATAAAGGAGGTGTGTGTGTGTGTGTTTGGGGTGAAGATTGCGGTCCTCTGTAATATGTGCCTTTGTTACATAGTTTCATAACTTGTATGACATCTCCTAATATATTAATGTTTCTGATGTTTTACATCTTCTCATAAGCTCCCTTATTACAATGAGCAAAATGCACAGAGATACCGTGACGAGGTCCTGAAGCCCATTGTTGTGCCATTCATCCACGACCATCACCTCATGTAGCAGCATGATAATGCATGGCTTCCTGGTGCAAGGATCTGTACACAATTCCTGGAAGCTGAAAACATCCCAGTTCTTGCATGGCCAGCATACTCACCGGACATGTCACCCATTGAGCATGTTTGGGATGCTCTGGATCGGCGTATATGACAGCGCGTTCCAGTTCCTGCCAATATCCAGCAACTTCGCACAGCTATTGAAGAGGAATGGACCAACATTCCACAGGCCACAACCAACAACCTGATCAACACTATGCAAAGGAGATGTGCTGCACTATGTGAGGCAAATGGTGGTCACACCAGATACTGACTGGTTTTTGCCCCCCGACCCCCCATTACAGTAAAACTGCACATTTTAGAGTGGCCTTTTATTGTGGCCAGCCTAAGGCACACCAATAATCTTGCTGTCTAATCAGCATCTTGATATGCCACACCTGTGAGGTTGGTGGATTATCTCAGCAAAGGAGAAGTGCTCACTAACACAGATTTAGACAGATTTGTGAACAATATTTGAGAGAAATAGGCCTTTTGTGTACATAGAAAAAGTCGTAGATCTTTGAGTTCAGCTCATGATAAATAGGGGCAAACACAAAAGTGTTGCGTTTATAATTTTGCTTAGTGTATTTATATATTACCCTTGTGATTTGTATTGCTATTGAAAAGATAATGGGCAGCACAGTGGCTAGCACTAGATGCACTAGGGTCACTGGTCCGAATCCCAACCATTACACTCTCTGCATGGAGTTTGCATCTTCTCCCTGTAAATGCAAGAGTTTCCTCCCACACTCCAAAGACATGCTGGTAGGTCAATTGGCTCTATTATGTGTATGTATGAATGCAAGTTAGGGACCTTAGATGTTAAGCTTGTTGAGGGCAGGGACTGATATGAATGTACAATATACAAACCCATTGGTTAGAGGGGGTATAAATACCCGACGCTTGTCACTTGGCTCCTATCCCGGAGGAGGTCATGTTACCAGTGATGCAACGCGTCGGGTGGAGCCTTGTGACGTCAGTTCCGGTGGTGTTTTACGGAAGTACAGTAAGGAGGCGAGTGTACTCTTTACTGCGGTTTTTACACTTACTTGATGTAAGCAGTTTCTCTTACTAAATAAATTTACTTTTCATTTGGCAATATTGCACTATGGCTGTTCTTTGTTTCCTTTGAGCGCCATTTATACAAGTGTCATTCCTTGAAACTAGCTGTTTTCTCTATATATGGAATTACCCAAGATGTTTTCATGCCAAGTTTTGGACGTAGTTCTTCGTCTTTGCCTGGGACCTAGATGCCTTTACAGATCCATCAGCAGGATTCCTTATCTGACTATCTGATGAGCCTTGTTTGACCCTTGAGTCATTGTTGGAGGTGAGCGGCCAATTCATAAATTTAACAGTCAAAGTTTGGATTG
Source organism: Rana muscosa (assembly GCA_029206835.1). Taxonomy (NCBI): domain Eukaryota; kingdom Metazoa; phylum Chordata; class Amphibia; order Anura; family Ranidae; genus Rana; species Rana muscosa. Next base: position 161,618,358 of record CM055127.1, read on the forward strand.
ATGTTCTATCTGTTTTTTCTTCTATCAAGTTATCCCTATGAGATTTTTACCTTTATATGAACTGACTCCTACCATTAGGACTTTTAGTTACATTTATTTATTTGTATGTTTGGATACTCATCATATTCATTCTTTCAGTATATTACTTTATGGCACATTATTGAATAAGCGCACCATTCTCATCTTTTTCTTATACAATATACAGTATCTCACAAAAGTGAGTACACACCTAACATTTTTGTAAATATTTTACTACCGTATTTTCCGGCGTATAAGACGACCTTTTACACCGGAATTACAGAGCCAAAAACCAGGGGTCGTCTTATACGCCGGGAGAAGCAGATGCCCAATTGATATCAGCCCGCCGGTGCTCTGTAAAGCTGTATGTGATTTAGTATAGGCGCCACTCAGCCAATCCCGGTGGGCGATGCAATCTGCTGATGACTAGAGCCGGCTAAACCTGCTCGGATTGGAGTAACAACCACTGCCAATCCGAGCAGGCTACACTATGTAGCTTGCTTGGATTGGCAGAGGTTGTTACTCCAATCCGAGCGGGCTAAGCAGGCTCTGTAGTCATCAACAGAGTGCATCGCCCGCCGGGATTGGCTGGGCGGCGCATATACTGAATTACATACAGCTTTACAGAGGACCCGCGTCTTTGTTTTTGAATGGCATTACCGCACAAGGGGGTCGCACAAGGGGGTCGTATCGCCGCGCAAGGGGGTCATCTTATACAGTGAGTACAGCACAAAACCACCGTTTTAAACGGACTATTAGGGGGTCGTCTTATACGCCCAGCCGCCTTATACGCCGGCAAATACGGTATATCTTTTCATGTGATAACACTGAAGAAATGACACTTTCCTACAATGTAAAGTAGTGAGTGTACAGCTTGTATAACAGGTTAAATTTGCTGTCCCCTCAAAATAACTCAACACACAGCCATTGATGTATAAAGCGCTGGCAACAAAAGTGAGTACACCTCTAAGTGAAAATGTCCAAATTGGGCACAAAGTGTCAATATTTTGTGTGGCCACCATTATTTTTCAGCATTACCGTAACCCTCATGGGCATGGAGTTCACCAGAGGTTCACAGATTGCCACTAGAGTCCTCTTCTACTCCTCCATGATGACATCACGGAGCTGGGGGATGTTAGAGACCTTGCGCTCCTCCACCTTCCGTTTGAGGATGTCCCACAGATGCTCAATAGGGTTTAGGTCTGGAGACATGCTTGGCCAGTCCATCACCTTTTCCCCTCAGCTTCTTAAACAAGGCAGTGGTCATCTTGGGGGTGTGTTTGGGGTCGTTATAATGTTAGAATACTGACCTGCATCCCACTCTCCGAAAGGGAGGGATCATTGCTCTGCTTCAGTATGTCACAGTACATGTTGGTATTCATGGTTCCCTCAATGAACTGTAGCTCCCCACCATGCTTGACTCTAGGCAAGACACACTTGTCTTTGTACTCCTAACCTGGTTGCCACCACACACGCATGACGCCATCTGAACCAAATAAGTGTATCTTGGTCTCATCAGACCACAGGACATGGTTCCAGTAATCCTTGTCCTTAGTCTGCTTGTCTTCAGCAAACTGTTTGCGGGCTTTCTTGTGCATCATCTTTAAAAGAGGCTTCCTTCTGGGATGACAGCCATACAGACCAATTTGATGCAGTGTGTGGCGTATGGTCTGAGCACTGACAGATTGACCCCCCACCCCTTCAACCTCTGCAGCAATGCTGGCAGCACTCATACGTCTATTTCCCAAAGACAACCTCTGGATATGCCGCTGAGCACGTGCACTCAACTTCTTTGGTCGACCATGACGAGACCTGTTCTGTGTGGAACCTGTCCTGTTAAACCGCTGTATGGTCTTGGCCACCATGCTGCAGCTCAGTTCAGGGTCTTGGCAATCTTCTTATAGCCTAGGCCATCTTTATGTAGAGCAACAATTCTTTTTTTCAGATCCTCAGAGATTTCTTTGACATGAGGTGTCATGTTGAACTTCCAGTAACCAGTATGAGAGAGTGAGAGCAATAACACCAAATTTAACACACCTGCTCCCCATTCACAACTGGGACCTTGTAACACTAATGAGTCACATGACACCGAGGAGGGAAAATGGCTAACTGGGCCCAATTTTGACATTTTCACTTAGGGGTGTACTCACTTTTGTTGCCAGCGGTTTAGACATTAATGGCTGTGTGTCGAGTTATATAGAGGGGACAGCAAATTTACACTGTTATACAAGCTGTACACTTACTTTACATTGTAGCAAAGTGTAATTTCTTCAGTGTTGTCACATGAAAAGATATAATAAAATATTTACAAAAATGTGAGGGGTGTACTCACTTTTGTGAGATACTGTATATATGTAAAGCGCTACATAAATTAATGGTGCTTTATAAGTTCCTGTAATAAATACATAATCTCTTGTGCTACTGATGGCACGTTTTTACCTTTTGCTCTGTGGTCATTACCTGGTTCAGGTAGCTCTTTAGATTGAGGTTCTTTCATAGACACGTGTTCCCAGGTGACCCGTACAGGAAATCTCAGCATCTCCCAGGGAATTTTGCACTCACTGATAACACCAAATGTTTCCACTTCATCGTCTACTAGAAGAGTTTTCTTTGGTGTGTATAGATTGTATTTATTTTCTCCAAATGTCCATGTAAGATTGATGTTTTTGGGAAAGAACTTCTCCAGGCGCACAGAGCAGAGCACCTCCTCAGATTCACATGGATTTAATTTCACTGAATCTGTTACCACCGGGGCCGCTGAAAATCCACAAAAACAGAATCAGGTACTTGAAAATTAAATGTAACTATAACATTAAATGGAAACTACAAACATAGCTTATAATTAGGTAGTAGTATAAAAAGTACAATACAAACACACAAAAAACCAAACAAAAGACAGCGCTGTCCCCATACACACTTCTACAACAATTGCAGTCTATATGAAAGTCTATATGAAAAGTTCTCTTGTCCTAGAATCGAGCTGTATATGTGAATACACATCACATGTCTGTGAATGCAACCCTCGTATTTTTAATTGCTAATTTACAATAAAAACAGTGTTACACTAGGGCAGCTTTGGCGCTCTCTCTCCCTTTGTATTTAAAAAAAAAGTACAATATGATGTGAATTGTGCAACAATTAGTAATGGCTTTAAAGGCATTATAAACCTTCTTATTTGCACCTTGTGTTCTTTACCAGCATAAGCTATGCATTGATCATATAGTGTCATGGTGGCATTTGTTGCCCTGTATGCACAACCTAGAGTAAAGTAATCACTACATTTCAGCATCAGCAGTTTTATTTTTTCATTTGGCATGAGGCACGGCACTGTACAGATTAATGCATGGCCTCAATCTCTGGGTCTCTCAGTCTAGAACTAGTGCAGGTACAGTAATTAGATCTGACACGGCCACAAACAGGCAGAACATTCAAAGTAGAGACCACCATGCTAGAAGAGATGTGTTTTCATCACATTAGCCCTTACATGTTTGTAATGCAACACTGAAGTAAGGGCAATGGACGCTGTATACCCAGAACAATAAGTTGTCTTGCCCCTTTTTGAAAACAGGGACAAGCTAGGTGAATGAATAGATGGACATAATGGAACTGATCAGCCATGATACTACAAACTGCAGCTACATCATGTAAGCCCATCATCACAGGGTAAGGCAAACAAACAACGCAGGGAATATAACTACACTGTAAGACCCCTTTCACACTGAGGCGTTGAAAAAACGCAAAAAAATTATGAGATTTTTTCCCGCGATTTTACAGCGTTTTTACCGCGTTCACGGTAAAAATAGCGCTAACGCCTATGCGTTATTACCGTGTTCGCGGTAAAATAGTGCTAACGCCTATGCGTTTTACCGCATTCACTGTAAAAATAGCGCTAACGCCTATGCGTTTTACCGCGATTTACCGCGTTCTTACATTGAGAATGATGGGGCAGGATTATTTCAGGCATTTTTACAGCGAAAACGCGGTAAAAACGCCTCAGTGTGAAAGGGGCCTTAGATTGCCACGTATGCACTGCAATTGTTAATGTGAATTGTAAAAGAAAACATTTGAATTTGTTTTTATCCATCCAATGCTTTTTCCATGTAAAATAATTTGTTTTCACACATGCTGCACTGAGTGAGAATGCCTGGTGGGGGGGGGAATGGACTTTAGCTCTTGTCTGTTTAGCAGTCAGAAACAAATATGAAGCTAGTTTCTTTTGGCAGGAGAGAAAGCCTGGAATCATATAGTGGAGGATGGCCATCCTTGTGTCTTTTGAGACTTCTATATGAATTAAGGTTTGAAGGAGCCCAAACGTTCTGGACCAAATTGCGGTCAACTTCAGGCCAAAGCACCAAATGTGTAGTACATCACTGCGTTTACCAAGTGAAGTGCTAACTTTTCCTTCACCAAGTAGTGCTGAAAAAGTACTGCATTCCTTTATTTTCTTACATGTGCTCAGGGCCGCCATCAGGAATTTTGGGGCCCCTTACACAGCTTCAGACATGGGGCCCCCCCTGGAGCAGAGGAGAACCGGCCGGGGGGTGGGGTGCTGCCGCCGCAAATTGAGAAGTGGGGGGGCTGCCCTGCCGCAAATTGAGAAGCGGGGGGGGGGGTGCCACGAATTGAGAAGCAGGGGGTTTGGGTGCTGACGAACACAAAAAAAAAACAAAAAAAAGGGGGGTTGCCATCCAGGGCCCTGGGGACCTCCGGGCCTCTGCGGACCTCCTGGGCCCCTTACAAAAAAATAAATAATTATAAAAAATAAAAAATAATAATAATTTTTATAAAAAAATTAAAAAAAAGAGGGAGGTTTCTATCCGGGGCCCTGGGGACCTCCGGGCCCCTTACAAAATAAATAAATAAATAAAAATTTAATAAAAATATTTATAATAATTTTTTTTTACAAAAAATAAATTTAAAAAAGGGAGGTTTCCATCTGGGGCCTCTGGGGACCTCTGGGCCCCTTACAAAAAAATAAATAAAATAAAAAAAATAAATAAAAAAAAATGTAATAAAAAAAATTAATAATAAAAAAATATATTAAAAAAAAATAAAAAAAAGGGGGGTTGACATTCGGGGCCCTGGGGAACTCCGGGCCCCTGGGGACCTCTGGGCCCCTTACAAAAAAAAGGGGTAGGCATCCGGGCCCCTGGGGACCTCCGGGCCCCTTACAGGTGTACTGCCTGTACCCCCCTGATGGCGGCCCTGCATGTGCTGGTATGGACTGGCATGGTAGGGAACACAACTTTTTGACTATGCATTGGGACTGGCTGCCCAGCACAGCCCAAAGCATGTGGTGTGAACGGGCTCATCAAGCTAGTCCAGGATGTCATCAGTCAAATCAATTAACCAGCTTCAGGTCTAAGACTTCAGCCTCGTACACACGATCGGATTTTCCGCAGACAAAGCCTCGGACTTATGTCCAAAGGGCGTTGGCCAAAAACTTGTCTTGCATACAAACGGCACACAATTGTCAGCCAACAAACACAAACGTAGTAACGTACTACATCATTTTTCAGCTCTTTAACGCCACCCTTTGGGCAACTTCTGCTAATGTTGTGTTTGGTAAGCATTGCTTCCGAGTATGCGTGTTTGTACTTTGGACTTTGTCCGACGAACCTTTGTACACACGCTCGGAAAATCCGACAACAGACCGCTGGTCGCGGAAAATTTGAAAGCCTGCCATCCAACATTTGTCCGTGGAAAATCCAACAACAATTGTCCCATGGAGCGTACAAACGGTCGGATTTTCTGCCAACAGCCTGTCATCACACAATTCCCGTTGGAAAATCTGATCGTGTATACGAGGCTTTTCACCTGTTAGCTAGCTAGGGTAAAGAACATATTTTGTAATTTTAATTTTGAAAACCAAAACTTCAGCAGACCAGGCCCACATCTCAGTATGGATGTCGGATTTCTGGGTAAAATCCAAGGGATCATTAGAATAAGTTTCATAAAGTAGAATTCTCAGGAAACAGTTAAATGTATACATTAAAGAGGAAGTAAACCCTGATGGGTTTTACTTCCTCTTTTGCTCCCTGCAAAGCCTGCAAATTAAAAGCATAATGGGCTAGTATGCATGGCATACTAGCCCATTATGTGACACTTACATGCAAAAGAATCCAGCGCTGTCCCCTGTGTAGGCTGTGTCCATCTTCTCACCCCTCTTCCTTCCGGGCTGCGGACTCCGGCTCTGTGGTTCGCCGGAGCCGCGTGACGTCACTCCCGCGCATGCGCACGATAACGGCACACACTAGGGAAGAAACGGCACAGAGTTTCGTTTCTTCCCAGCGCATGCGCCGTTAACATTATCGGTGGACTACAAGTGAAATATCTCCTAAACGGCGCACGTTTAGGAGATATTTCCACTACCTATAGGTAAGCCTTATTCTAGGCTTACCTATAGGTAGAAGTAACAAAAAAGGGTTTACAACCACTTTAAAGAATGTTGTAGAACTAATTGCAAAACTTTTTTTTAAGTGTGAATATAGTGGGGGATTATAACCCGTCTGTTATTTTTGCCATCTGTATCCCATTGGGGAGATCTCCCTTCACTTCTTGTCTATAGCCAAAACAGGGAATGAGAGGAAGTCCCTCCAAAGTGAGAAAATCCCTGTATCAAGGTCAGCAGAACTTATGCCTCGTTTCCACTGCGCGGATCGGTTCGGTACGGTTCGGTACGGTACGCTATTTTGGGTGTTTCCATTATGAAAGCGTGCCATTAAACCGAACCGTACCGCACCATTCAGGGTCCTGCTTCAGACGTGGGGCCATAGAAAATGGAACGGTACGGTTAGGGCGGAGCTACTGGCGTCACACGATACATTCCACTGATTGGTGGACAGAAAATCATCAATGCTGACGTCAAAGCAAAGCGCCAAACAAGCACCTTGTCGCCCTCAATATAAAGGAGAAGGATGCCTGCAAACAACAGCAGGGTCTGGTCATCTGAGGAACTATCTACTTTCCTAAGGATTATTGGGGATAGCGTTATTCAGAGTGAGCTTGATGGATCAGTGAGAAACGAAAAGGTGTACAAAGATATTTCTCAACGAATGGCAGCCGAGGGATTTGAACGGACATCGGGGCAGTGCAGGGCAAAGCTTAAGAAGCTTAAAGGACAATATAAAAAAATTAAGGACGACAACAGCCGTAGTGGAAACAGTCGGAGTACTTGGAGGTGGTACGACGACATGGACGCCATTTACGGACATAGGCCGGCAAACCAAGGCAGGGAGGGTGGTCTGGACTCTGCAACTGCAATTCTCGAATCCATGGTAGACCCCTTTGGTAAGTTTTAATTTTTTTTGATGCCATAGGATTTCGCTATGCTAACCTGTAAAAAAAATATATATAACCAAATGTTTTTTTCAGAAACAGCTGATGGACTCTCCAATGATGCGTCAAACTTGTCAGATGATGGACCTTCAACGTCTTTCAGCAGCACCAGTAGTATCTCATCAAGCCAACCACAGAGTACCCAACCACAGATTAGCCTACAGAGTACCCAACCACAGAGTACGCCCAATGCACCCCGGCACAATGGTAAGACATGTGAAATGTGTGCATTTTCTTAAAATAACTAATCAGTGGGGTAGAAGAGCACTGGGTACAGAGGTGTAAGAGGTGAGAAGTGGGTTCAGCAGTGGGGCAGATGTGCAGGGGGTACAGAGGTGTAAGAGGTGAGAAGGGGGTTCAGCAGTGGGGCAGATGTGCAGGGGGTACAGAGGTGTAAGAGGTGAGAAGGGGGTTCAGCAGTGGGGCAGATGTGCAGGGGGTACAGAGGTGTAAGAGGTGAGAAGGGGGTTCAGCAGTGGGGCAGATGTGCAGGGGGTACAGAGGTGTAAGAGGTGAGAAGGGGGTTCAGCAGTGGGGCAGATGTGCAGGGGGTACAGAGGTGTAAGAGGTGAGAAGGGGGTTCAGCAGTGGGGCAGATGTGCAGGGGGTACAGAGGTGTAAGAGGTGAGAAGGGGGTTCAGCAGTGGGGCAGAAGAGCAGGGGGTACAGAGGTGTAAGAGGTGAGAAGGGGGTTCAGCAGTGGGGCAGATGTGCAGGGGGTACAGAGGTGTAAGAGGTGAGAAGGGGGTTCAGCAGTGGGGCAGAAGAGCAGTAGGGCAGATGTGCAGGGGTTACAGTTGTGGGGCAGTAGATAAATGTGATGTAGTCTGGTGTGGCAGATGAGAAAGGGGGTTACAGTATTGTTTTGACAGATGTTACCAAAAACACTAGTTTGATATTTTGTATATTATAGGTCATAGGAGACGTTTGCAGTTGGATCTGCGCACAGTCATGGAGGATATGAGGGCAGCAGAAGAAAGGCAGCTGGAAAGAATTGAGAACGAATCTGAAAGGCGGTTTCAGGCACTGCGTCAGGATGCACAGGAAGCTATGCGCCAGGAGGCAGAAATCGCCCGTCAGCAGATGGAGCAGCTGTCTACCTTCAACCAGGCCTTCCTCGGTGTCCTAGGTCAGCTTGTTCAAGTCCTTTCAGCCAGTCGTGAACCCAGGTCACCACCCAGACCGTAGTGCCTTTCATGTAGCAAAGGACCTGTACCCATTTTTTTTTTATTCTTTTTTTATAAAAAAAAAATCTTAGTTTTCTTTAACAGAATATATGGAACGATGAGTTTTTTGTGAAATAAAAACCATGAGCGAATTTTTTGAGTATGTATTTTTTATTATAAAACATTATTAACAATATAGCAAAAAGGTATTAAAATTTTTAATAAATCATGGTAAAAATTTAAACATTGAGGTGCAGCATCAGAGCCTGGCGTATTTCACTGCACTCTTCTTCCATATCATGGGATGCTATTACTGGTACTGGCTCTTCTGGAGATGTATTCCAATCCTGGTCAAAGTCTTCTCCATGACTTTCACAAAGATTGTGAAGAGCACAGCAGGTAAGCACCATGGATTTGGCAAGTTTAATGTCACTGTCATTCCTCTTCATAAGACACCTCCATCTACCCTTCAGTCTTCCAAAAGCATTTTCCACTACGACACGTGCCCTGGATGTTTTTTTGTTGTAGGTTTGCTGTTCTGTTGTCAGGCGGCCATTGTCAGGAAATGGTTTCAGGAGCCAATTTTGTAAAGGGTAGGCAGAGTCCCCAAGAACATAATACCCAACATTGACCCCACAAATGTTCTTAGTGGAACCAGGGTACAGTCCTCCCTGGCCAACCCAGTCCCAAAATGTGGACAATCGTAGAACACGAGCATCATGCAAACTCCCAGGCTTTCCTACATTCACATTCCAGAATAGTCCCTTGCCATCCACTACTCCCTGGAGGATGATAGAATGCCATCCTTTCCGGTTGAAATAGTCAGTGTGGTATTCTTGTGGTGCTATTATTGGTATGTGTGAGCCATCAATAGCACCAACACACTGTGGAAGGCCCCACCTGTTCTCAAAGTACTCAGCCATGTCTTTAAGCTTTTCCCTGTCCGGAAAATGCACAATTTCAGGAGCTAGCAATGTGCAGACAGCCTTACAGAAGTCCTGCGCACACCGGCACACTGAAGATTTACTGACACCGAAAAGATGACCAATACTTCTATATTCACTGTTGGTAGCCAGCTTCCACAGTGCAATGGCAACTCTTTTCCTCACTGGCAAACTGGCTCTGAAGTTGGTGCTTTGCTTCTCCATCGCTGGACGTAGCTTGGTACAAAGGTATGAGAAGGTTTCCTCAGACATTCTAAAATTCTGCACCCACTGTGTGTGGGTGAATCCCGGGACGGTCACATCCCACCACTCATTGGCACGGGGGAAAGCCCAAATGACTGGTCGCCGGCGCTGATTTGCCAAAAGCAGAAGCATCTAAAAAAAAAAACACAGATTGTAACATATCACTAAATAAAAAAACATTATACATATATAACATATGTGTCTGGTGGGTCATTGTGTGTGTGTGCATGTCAGGTAGGTGGGTCAGTGTGTATGTGTAAGTCAGGTAGGTGGGTCAGTGTGTGTATGTGTAAGTCAGGTAGGTGGGTCAGTGTGTGTATGTGTAAGTCAGGTAGGTGGGTCAGTGTGTGTTTGCATGTCAGGTAGGTGGGTCAGTGTGTGTGTGTATTTAAGGTAGGTAGTGTGTATGTCAGGTAGGTCTGAGTTAAGTCGGTCAGTTGTGCTTACCCTATAGCGCTGCCGTCTTTGTCTTTGCCGCACAAAGGTGTACTTCTCCTCCCGGCTAAACATCCAAGCTAGCAAATTTCTTTTCTTCAATGCTGTTTTTCTCATTGCCGCTCGCAACCTTCTCTCATACAGTGCGGCATGTATTTGGACTACAAAGAACCAAAAGGCCAGTAGAAAAAACACAAGCTGCTGGATAACCTCCATTATTGTTTTTGTTGTGTAGCTGGCGCTGACTGACGCTGCGTCACGTTTCTCGTCGCACTAGTGTGACATCACGTAAGGCATTTTTTCTAAAATCTGTATGGCCCCTGGTGGTCCGACTTGCAGTGGAAACGCTCACGAGAATAGACCGGACCATTCTAACCGTTCCAAACCGTACCGACCCGAACCGTTCCGCTCAGTGGAAACGTAGCATTAGTGTCCCCATTGTCCTCAATTTCCACTATATTAATGTTCTGGAGACAACCCAGAATTTTGGATTTTCCTTCACGTTTGCTCCTGGTGATAATAGTAAACAGGACAAATAGAGTAAGTAAGTGATGTAATAATATATACAGAGTTGTATTAGCCCTGGTTCACACTGCTGCAATTTCTTATGTGACTTGCTGCGACATGCGACACGGAAAGTCGCATGACAAGTCAAAACATATTCATTTCACTGGGAGCCATCTTAATTGCTATGACTCAAGCTGCTGTGACAAAAAATAAATAAAAAATAGTTCCTGCACTACTTTATTGCATCTTCCTTGCAACATGATTGCTATAGACTGCAATGTTAGACCCCATACACACTATGAGATTTTCTGCAGATTTTTGTCTTAAGATTTACCAAAACCATGTAGTGCAAGGGCCTGCCTGATTGCATACAAATTGAAATGCTTAAGGTTTGACCTCATATTATATGGTTTTGGTAAATCTGAAGGCAAAAATCTACGGAAAATTGAATATGTGTGTATAGGGCCTAAAGCCTCGTACACACGGTCGGACTTAAAACAAACTTTTCCGTGGATTTTTGTCCGAAGGCAGTTGGTCGGGAACACCCATAGCATACACACGACAGGACTTTTCTGCAAACTTTCCCAAAACTTTCCCAACATCACGTGGTTTTTCTGCTCTTTACCGCCACCCTTTGGTCAACTTCTGTTATTGTTGGTTGATTTTAACATTGGTTCTGGGCATGCGTGTTTATTTGTCCATCCGACAAAAGTCTGATGGATTTCTGTACACACGGTCGGACTTTGCTCCATCGGACTTTTGTTGCCGAAAAGTTTGTCCGTTTGCAGACCGAACATTTGTCCGATGAAAACCGAAAAAGTTTGTTCGATGGAGCGTACACACGGTCGGATTTTTTGTCAAACTTGCTCAAAATTAAGTTTGTTGGCAAAAAGTCAGACCGTGTGTACGGGGCTTTATAATCACAAAAGTCGCAAGGAAGTCATTTCTTTGTCTTATCTTTACATCTTCAATGTGAGTTTAAAGCCCCGTACACACGGTGTGACTTTTTGCCAACAAACTTCATTTTGAGGAAGTTTGAAAAAAAATCAGACCGTGTGTACGCTCCATCGGACAAACTTTTTCGGTTTTCATCGGACAAAAGTTCGCAAACGGACAAACTTTTCGGCAACAAAAGTCTGATGGAGCAAAGTCCGACCGTGTGTACAGAAATCCATCGGACTTTTGTCCGATGGACAAATAAGCATGCCCAGAACCATTATTAAAATCAACCAACAATAACAGAAGTTGACCAAAGGGAGGCGGTAAAGAGCAGAAAAACCACGTGATGTCGGGAAAATTTTGGGAAAGTTTGCAGAAAAGTCCTGCCGTGTATATGCTATGGGTGAGCCCGGCCAACTCCCTTCGGAAAAAAATCCACGGAAAAGTTTGTTTGAAGTCCGACCTTGTGTATGAGGCTTTACTCTATACTCCACCCCATTCCATTTTCTGCTGTGTACCTGTGGCTAAGCCCATCCCTGCAGCTCAAAAAATCTCCTCCCAAGCATTGCCACCTCCCAAAGCACATTGTCCACTTAGCAAGGACATTGTACAGCTGTGTTCACAGTGCAGGAAAGATGGCTTCCAAGAGACCGAGGGATGCTCTGAGCAATGAAAAACGCATGCGACTTGTACGTGAGCGTCCTGCAATTTTTGATACAAGGGACCCGACCTATGAAGGCAAGCGGGACCGGTAAGGTTAGAGGTAGCGATACTCTACCATGAGGATTGGTAGAGCTTTTCGGTCACAGAACGGTTAAAAAAAATGCAAGTTCATTGATATGTGTCACACTTCGTATTGTTATGATTGGCCAAAGCTGCAAATCCTCATTCACTAGATTTTTCCAAAAGCTTGCCGTTGTATAGAGAAACATATTGTAATAGAGGATGTGAGGAAAAGTATGAGGGTGTTTGGGCAAGCTGGATAGTAGAACCTACAACAGTCTCTGGGCAACCTAAGGAGTGAACAGCTGGAATAGTAAGAAAGAAAGTAACGAGATGCCGGATAGGAAAGCGAAGGGGTACAACAAACCACACCATCAACACAAGGGTTTAAGGGGAAGAATGAATGGTTTTTATCTGGTACAACTACTATTAATAACAGTTATGTGAAAGCTTCTGCGAGAGTGGATACATTTCAAGATTGAAAATACATGTTGTAATATATATATATTTTTAATAAAGAGATTAAAAAAAAAAAGTTGCAAATCCTCAATTTTGCATGAAAGTTGCACTGAAGTCGCAAGCAAGTTGCACACCTTTGGGGGTCATACAGCAGTGCGAACCGAACCTTATGTTGTTTATAGCTGACTGGAGTTAAGACTTGAATAAAACACAGACTTACATTGTATGAATAGTGGTTTGGTGATCCTCTCTATAGGATGTTCCAGACTGGGATGTTTCACTTTACACATAAACATGACCCCATGGTGAGAGGAGAAAGATGGGAAAAACTCTACAGAGGCCGTACAGGAGTATCCAGAATCAGAGGATTGTGGCTGGGAGGTCATGGTCCTGTAGGGTTTCATCAGATCCACCGGGACATATTCCTGACTTCCTTTCTCCTTCACAAACCACGTCACAGTCAGATAATTGGGGAAGAAATTAGAGATCTCACACTCCACCGTCACCGACCGATTAAATACCAGAATTGGATTGGAGAGCTCTGTAACTTCAGGACGCCACGGAAAATCTGAAAATAATAAGAGATCCAGAAATATCAGAGAATTATCCAACATAACCACAAACATCCAAATTCAAACTCACTCTTCAAAAAATAAAAATGTAATAGTGGTGAAAATGAATTGTTGGACCGGTGCATAATCTGAATGTGACTCCTGGATGGGTTTTAAAACTGTGCAGTCACTACTGTAAATCAATGTATAGAAAAAAGAAAAACAATCGCGCTGTCTTAAAATAATAATAATAGCGGCCAGCACAACAAAGGATCAATCTGTGTGTGAATAAAGTAAAATGGTATAGTGCAGCGCTGGATATGATAATAGTGAAAGTAAACTCCTGCTACTCAGATAGATACCGATAGCAGAGAGTCACTATAGTGCATATAAAACCTATATATAGGACATTTCAAATAATGACACTCAATGAAACTGATATATGTTGAACATTGACACATTTACATGGATCAAAAGTGCAAGTGCATGTATATATATAGTCCATAAAGTGATTCCATTGGATAAAATGACTTTCCAAGGTGAGTAGTTGTAAACCAGTTTGTCTGTAGATATTCCACCACCAATAAAAAAGAGGTTTACCAGATACATTGAACCCAACTAGGCATACGCCCAATGAGTCAACAGAGCTTTTGGTGTAGCACACCCAGGGGAGAGAAGTAGGTCGGTGTACACAGCTTCCAATGAGGACATATAAGGCGGAGGTCCATCACAATAGTGTTGCCAATAGGTTTCAACCAGGGATGTAGTGACCAAAACTCGACGCGTTTCGTCCTAATGAGGCATCATCTGGGGACCCCAGATGATGCCTCATTAGGACGAAACGCATTGTTAGGGCTCTGCTGATGCCACTGCGTCATTTTGATTTTATCTGTATGCTTTTAATACCTTCTCAAATGTGAGTGTCCATTCTTTACTTATACAATAAATGTCCTTTGTTTAAATGGTATCACACTATGTGGCCTATTCTCTCTCCATCTACCAATGCACTTTTTGGATGAATTGCTTTTTGAGTTTTGGTCACTACATCCCTGGTTGAGACCTATTGGCAACACTATTGTGATGGACCTCCGCCTTATATGTCCTCATTGGAAGCTGTGTACTCCGACCTACTTCTCTCCTCTGGGTGTGCTACACCAAAAGCTCAGTTGACTCATTGGGCATATGCCAACTTGGGTTCAACATATATCAGTTTCATTGAGTGTCATTATTTGATTTATGTCCTATATATAGGTTTTATATGCACTTAAGTGACTCTCTGCTATCAGTATCTATCTGAGTAGCAGGAGTTTACTTTCACTATTATCTTATCCAGTGCTGCACTATACCATTTTACTACTGTAAATCAATACAGGTCTGACACCATATAGGTTCATAAAGAGCAATACAAACTGAAAATGGCTAAAAAAAATACAGCATGTACATTTCAAGAACATAATATTGATTTTCTTTTGTGTGCTCACTAGGCTATTAGCATGCTATCACACAATTTAAGATATTAGAGTACATCATTTTATTTATGAGTGGTGTGGGATTTACTTAAGCAGCATTTTATTTTAACCATGGCTGGATTGTCTGATAGGTTAAACATACCAGACTCTAGGCCTTCATAACACCTAAAATACCCCAAGGAGCAAGAGACTATGAGGTGTATTTGTGAAAAAAAAATCATAGCAGTTTATCCATTGAAGCTGCATGTAAATGGGGCAACATTAAATGTTCTCTTGCTATATGCTCTGCAGATCGAATGTGTAACGACACCCCAAATATGAAAGGGGGTAACGCCGTTTAGATATCTTCCCTCTCCTGGACACACATTCGCTGCCGATCCTCCACAGTCAGACGACCCCTTCCCATAGGAATTAATCCTGCCGAAAGAACGAGACGCACTCTGTATCTTTCCAAAAATGAACTGAGCTTTATTGAGAAACACTGTAACTTTTTATACACTCAACCAATACTGCATTAATCTAAATGAACAATGGTCCAACTCCACCCACAACATAACAAGGCCCAATACACATTATGTTGACACCTCTTAGACGACAACAGGTTAGCTTTTGTTTCCCAATCCACATTATCAAATGACTTCACATAATGAAAGGATCTGTAGCATACACAAGCAGGCAGGTGACTCATCAACATCTCTTCAATTAACCTGTCTGTCTGCTAGTTCCACAACCTATTATTATAGGCTTAATTTCCATTATCAAAAGACTTTACACAATAGAAACATAACAAGCTCCCCTATATTTACAGACTTAATTACCACAAGCCACACTAGACAGTAGAATGTAACTCACCCACCATCACCACAAGTATTACATAAACAACCCACACCCAGTATATATCCAATCTGTATACAATATATATACTGCATTGAATCTGATTATCACAGATCATATTGGGGTTCTCATTCACCCTGTGCCCCTAAGTGAGACACAGGGTGGTTTACACATAAGAGTCATTGGGGAAGCTGAAGCAAGGGTATCTCATACTGTCTAAGAGATTCTGGGTTCCCCAGGCCTTCCCGTTACAGAATGTGTGAATGGGTAAAATGCCAAATGGTGGCCAGGGCTGGACTGGGACCAAAATTTGGCCCTGGACTTCATCCAGACCGGCCCACTTTAATTCAATAAAATGCATCCCCCCCCACCCCCCAAAAAAATCACGCCCACTAAAAGGCCCCTACATCCATTATTGTATATCATGAGAGGGTGAGCGAGAGGGGAATAAGAGAGAGAGAGGGAGGGTTGAGGGAAAGGGGATGAGAGGGGGTGAGTGTAAGAGAGAGGGAGTGAGTGTAAAAGAGAGGGGGTGAGTGTAGGACCCCTTTCACACTGAGGCATTTTTCAGGCGTTTTTGGGCTAAAAATAGCACCTGTAAAGCGCCTGAAAAACGCCTCCGTTGCAGTCCCAGTGTGAAAGTCCTCCAAGCAGCATCTTTGGGGTGGTGGAGGAGCGGTGTACACACCGCTCCTGCCCATTGAAATGAATGGCTGAGAGACAGAGGAGGGGGCTGAGAGACAGAGGAGGGGTCTGAGAGACAGAGGAGGGGTCTGAGAGACAGAGGAGGAAGCTGAGAGACAGAGGAGGAAGCTGAGAGACAGAGGGGGAAGCTGAGAGACAATGGGAGGGAGCTAAGAGACAATGGGAGGGAGCTGAGAGACAATGGGAGGGGGCTGAGAGACAGGGGAATCTGAGAGACAGAGGGGGAAGCTGAGAGACAGAGGGGGGAGCTGAGAGACAGAGGGGGGAGCTGAGAGACAGTGGAGGGGAGCTGAGAGACAGTGGAGGGGAGCTGAGAGACAGTGGAGGGGTCTGAGAGACAGTGGAGGGGTCTGAGAGACAGAGAGGAGAGCTGAGAGACAGAGGAGGAGAGCTGAGAGACAGAGGAGGGGTCTGAGAGACAGAGGAGGGGTCTGAGAGACAGAGGAGGGGTCTGAGAGACAGAGGGAGGGTCTGAGAGACAGAGGGGGGCTGAGAGACAGAGGAGGGGCTAAAAGAGGGGGGACTGAGAGACACGGGAACTTAGAGACAGAGAGGGGGACTGAGAGACAGAGGGGGGTCTGAGAGACAGAGGGGGGTCTAAGAGACAGAGGGGGAGCTGAGAGACAGAGGGGGGGTCTAAGAGACAGAGGGGGAGCTGAGAGACAGACGGGGAGCTGAGAGACAGAGGGGGGCTGAGAGACAGAGGGGGGCTGGGAGACAGTGGAGGGGGCTGAGAGACAGTGGAGGGGGCTGAGAGACAGTGGAGGGGGTCTGAGAGACAGAGGGGAGAGCTGAGAGACAGAGGAGGAGAGCTGAGAGACAGAGGGGGGTCTGAGAGACAGAGGAGGGTCTGGGAGATAGAGGGGAGCTGAGAGACAGAGTAGGGGCTAAAAGAGGGGGGACTGAGAGACACGGGAACTGAGAGACAGAGGGGGGACTGAGAGACAGAGAGGGGTCTAAGAGACAGGGGGGACTGAGAGACAGAGGGGGGAGCTGAGAGACAGAGGGGGGGAGCTGGGAGACAGAGGAAGAGCTGAGAGACAGAGGAAGAGCTGAGAGACAGAGGAAGAGCTGAGAGACAGAGGGGGAGAGCTGAGAGACAGAGGGGGAGAGCTGAGAGACAGAGGAGGAGAGCTGAGAGACAGAGGAGGAGAGCTGAGAGATAGAGGAGGGGTCTGAGAGACAGAGGAGGGGTCTGAGAGACAGAGGGGGGTCTGAGAGACAGAGGAGGGGTCTGAGAGATAGTGGGGGGCTGAGAGACAGAGGAGGGGGCTGAAAGAGGGGGGGACTAAGAGACAGAGGGGAGGGCTGAGACAGACCACATAACACTGTCCCTTTCTGCAGTCCCTCCTTTGCTCACCTCCCCGCTGTCTCAGTTATTTATTTATTTATTTATTTGTGAGGACCACGGTTTGCTGCCACGCTCCCGCTGCCACCGAACTGCATAAAAAAACGACCCACAAAAAAAAAAAAAAAATTTTTTTTTCTTAAAACGGCCCACTGAGCCATCGGCCCCCCGGGAAACTCCCGGTAGTCCCTATGGTCAATCCATCCCTGATGGTGGCCATTAGATGGAGCCGAAGAGCATACTTTTTTTTCTATGGAGTGGCATCTAGTGACTCTAATGCAGCATTTTGCCTATTCATACATTCAATCTGCAGAGAATATAGTCTGAGAACATGCAGTTTTGATGGATGAACAAAAAATAAACAAGAGAAAAACAGAAGCGCTCCCCTTGCACAATTAAACATTTAATGATCAAAGTATTAAAGTCAAAAAAGGTTGCACTCACCTATCTCATTACATAAAAGTGCCTTGAATGAAGCCCCATCTTGTTAAGTTATAGTACCGCTCACTATTTGCGGACGATACTAAGCTAAGCAGGGCAATAATTCCTCCGCAGGATGTGGAAATCCTGCCAGAAGATCTGAACAAATGAATGGGGTGGGAAACTACATGGCAAATGAGGTTTAATGTGGAAACATTTAAAATAATGCATTTGGGTGGCAAAAATATGAATGCAATTTATACACTGGGAGGAGAACCTCTGGGGGAATCTAGGATGGAAAAGGACCTGGGGGCTCAGCAATGGCATGCAATACAAGCAAAGCAAACAGAATATCGGCATGCATTATAAAGGGAATTAACTCCAGAGATAAAACAATAATTCTCCCGCTCTACAAGACTCTGGTTCGGTCGCACCAGGAGTATGCCTTTCAGTTCTGGGCACCAGTCCTCAGGAAGGATGTGCTGGAACTGTAGAGAGTCCAGAGAAGGGCAACAAAGCTAATAAAGTGTCTGGAGGATTTTAGTTACGAGGAAAGGTTGCGAGTACTGAACTTATTCTCTCTGGAGAAGAGACGCTTGAGAGGGGATATGATTTCAATGTACAAATACCGTACTGGTGACCCTACAATAGGGATAACAACTCTTCCGCGAAAGGGAATTTAATAAGAAACGTGGCCATTCACTAAAATTAGAAGAAAAGCGGTTTAACCTTAAACTGCGTAGAGGGTTCTTTACTGTAAGAGCAGCAAGGATGTGGAATTCCCTTCCACAGGCAGTGGTTTCAGCAGGGAGCATCGATAGTTTCAAGAAACTATTAGATAAGCACCTGAACGACCACAACATACAGGCATATACAATGTAATACTGACATATAATCACACGCATAGGTTGGATTCGATGGACTTGTGTGTTTTTTCAACCTCACCTACTGTGTAGCCAATGAGGTCCGGTGGTTGTTCAGCATGAAGTTTGAATTTCCCACTGCAGGTTGAATGAAGGCAGGCAACCCAGCTCTACACTGAGCTCAACTACATCAGAGCCTGCTGTTACTGGACTCACACAGGTCACTGTTTATTGCTATAAAAATACAGTGGAACCTCGGATTAGGAGCATAATCCGTTACAGGAGAATGCTCTTAATCCAAAGTACTCGCATATCAAAGCGAGTTTCCCCATTGAAGTCAATGGAAACTAAAATAATTTGTTCCGCATTGACTTCAATGGGATGCAATACCGCATGCGGCCAGAGGCGGGGGCGCCGGAGAGCCTCGGAAACGGTCAAAAAGGCCTGAGGACACTTCGGCTGACCTCGGTAAACCTCGGAAAGACTTCCTACCCGAGATTTGCCGAGGTCAGCCGTGCTGTCCTCGGGCCTTTCCGTGCATTTACGAACGGCTGCGATCGCTCTGCTCGGCTCTGGCGCCCCCCACCTCAGGCCAAAAGCGGTACTGCACACCTCTTTGGCCTGAATTGTGCTAGTTTTGCAAGACAACACTCGCAAACCAAGTCACGATTTTTAAAAATACAGTGCTCGTATTGCAAAACGCTTGTTAACCGCGTTACTCGCAATCCGAGGTTCCACTGTACTATACTTTTTTTTTTAAAAACACCTCAATGTAACATATTGTTCTCTTTTCTATATTTTAGCCAAAAAAATATGGATGTACGTAATATAGGTATTTACATTTTAGCATAATTGTAACCATGAACCAATTTTTATGCTTCAATAATTATACTTTCTTTACTATGCTTAACGCCCAACATTCTTTTAAATAATAAAATATGCAGCTCAGACTGGGTTCACACCGCAGCATGGAGCGGCTCATAGCAGGAGTCCGGTGCGTCTCCATTCACTGTATATGGTCCAATTTCAGCCCGAATTTTTGGCTAAATTCGGACCTTAAAACGGACCAAAAGACACACAGGACTCCTGTGCAATTCGCACCGGAGCCACTGCGGAGATGTGTGAACCGGCTCCATAGAGAGCAGGTCACAATCTCCTGCTATGCGAATTGGATGCGGAGGGAAACCACATCCAATTCGCAACAGTGTGAACCCAGCCTCAGCATGAATAACAATAAAAAAGCAGCACTGACTGCAATACTCACCTCTTCAGCAGTGACTCCCCCCCCCCCCCCCTGCAGTAAGATTTCTCCACCACTAGATGCCACTAATCTGTCAGGTTGAATGACGCCCACCATCATTTAACCCACTTCCTGTGAGGACAGGTTGTCATGGACATGCCCTCTGACTCCAGCCTGGGCTCACAGTACTAATACAAATCATTACATGAGTGCCATGCTATCCATAAGTAAGAATCACCCACTGATGGCAAGGAAAAACTGGTGACACCAGTGAACTGGCTAAAGAACTGCAGGAACAAGGTGTGTAAAATAGGATTTTTACAGTAAGTAAGAAAGAAACATCCTCCTGGATGTCCCGGGCTACACTGATCAGTTAGGATGTGTTAAGCGCTTTTCTCCTTGACTAATGTGAGTTGGCAATTGTGCTGTTTTAATAAATGTTCTATGTTTTTATTGCTGCACCCAGAGGGGCGCCATTGTTAGTTTTTTTCTTGTTGCTGCAGAGATTCCTTTATGTCTCTAAGTAGCTGCCTTCTAGTGCTTCTTTTCTCCAGATGAACTTTCACGTTGAACTACAGTATGTTGTTTGACTCTAGAGGTATACCCAGTCCTGTACACCATCAGTTTGTACCGTGTGTTTTTACAGTAAGTGACAGAAAGAGACTTTTGGGTAAGATGGGGGTGAAAAAAAAACAACTGGACGAGTTGAATAAATTTTCCTATCTATAGACTGTATTTTCTCCAGGCTGGTTTCATCCTTTTAAAAGTTTTTTGTACTCCAAACCCATGTCATGTGGTCTCCTTATTGGCTCTTGATGGTACTTCTACCCTTGCAACAGATTCTGGAATTGCATAAGAAGTGAGATAAAACACCCAGATCAATCTCTCCACTCCTCAACTCACCCCCTCGATCTCCTCACGGATCTCAAACATACTGAATGACATATCGGTATGGATGTCACACCACTTACTCAATCTCAATCTTTTGAAAACTGAGCTTGTTATATTTCCTCCTTCCCGGTCCCCCCCCCCCCCCCCATCTGTGACTTTACCATTAAATCGGTTGTAAACCCACTATTTTTTTTTTTCTAACGACCTGTAAGAGAAAGGCATAATGAGCTAATATGACTAGCATAATAGCTCATTATGCATCACTTACCTTAGATTGGGGCCCCCGAAGCCGTCCTCGTCTCCCTCTTCAGCCGCAGCCATCGCTACGGCGATAGCCGGAAGGTTACTTCCGGGTATCGCCGCTCCAGCCAATCACAGCACCGCTCCGGCGCTGTGATTGGCCGGAGCAGCGAAGACGTGACTCTGCGCATGCGCGCATGAGCCGTCGAATTCGGCTACGTCGTCGAATGCTGCGACCTAGCCGAATTTGTGAATGGGATTAACCCCATGCACATGCACGTGACGTCAGCGGCGCCGCTTTTAAATGCAAATATCTCCTTAACCGTGTAGGTTAAGGAGATATTTCATGCACCTACAGGTAAACCTTAATCTAGGCTTACCTGTAGGTGTTTGTTTACAAAGTGGGTTTACAACCACTTTAAGATCAACAACACAACCATTGGTCCCTCCACACATGCCAGGGTGCTGGGTGTAATCCTTGACTCTGACCTCTCCTTCAGCCTCCACATCCAATCACTGGCTAAATCCTGCCGTCTTAACCTCTGCAACATCTCCAGAATTCAACCCTTCCTGACTAATGACACCACAAAGCAACTTATTCACTCCTTGATTATTTCCCGCCTTGACTACTGCAACTCTCTCCTTAACCTCCCTGGCCATATGATTATTTCTGATTTTAGGTGCTGAAAGCGGTACAATTATTTTGCATGGAAATTTGGCGTTTTATATTGTAGGCCTGTAATTCTTATGAATAATTCACTTAAATCTGTCCAAACAAGAGTCTAGTAGACATCCCGGGTATGATAAAGTTTGAAACACAAAATCATAAATTATAATATAATAAATAACTATAAATAATTATAACAAATAGTAATGTAATTTTAATAAAAATTATTCAATAATGCAATCAAATCAAAAACACAGAAATTTGCTCAGTTGCAGAATTGTCGCTGTCATTAGATTTAGTGTTTAATGACGAATTTCCCCACAAATCACTATCGCTCAATTCTAATGTGATTCTAATTTATTATCGCTGTTTTCTAGCTGGTCTAAAACCACTTTTGACATAAACTGACACTCTTTGGTTGCTATGGACAATCTCCAGTTTCCAGGCAGAAAGAACAGTTTTTATAATATAAAACTGCATGCAGGGCACTGGACAGACCACTAGGGACAAAGGGGATGTGTAATTGTTTTATACAATACTGTAATCTGTAAGATTACAGTATACTGTATGTATTGTGTGTTTTTACTTTTTTGAATTTGGCGCCGATCTCCACCCCCGTGCGTCGCGCGGCTTGCAGGGAACGGAGCTCGACACTGTGTGAATCGAGCGAGGAGACAGTTCGCAGACACAGCGGGGAGACATCGCGGGATCCAGGGGACAAGGTAGGTAACTTTCCCTGTATCCTGCGATGCAGGCCCGAGTCTGGCTCAGGGTTACCGCTTTTGGTAGTAAAAACTCATCCCAAGCCAGACTCGGGAATACCGCCAGGGAGGTTAATGGCCTACCAATAAGCAGGCTATCCCCCCTTTAGTCTATTATGAATTCTGCTGCTAGACTAATACACCTCACTAACCGATTCGTGACTGCTGCTTCTCTCTGCCAATTCCTTCACTGGCTTCCCCTACCCCACCGTGTAAAATTCAAAATGCTAACCACAACATACAAGGCCATTCACAACATCGCCCCATCTACATCACCAACCTCATCTGCAGATATCGCCCAAATTGTCCCCTCCGCTCCTCCCAGGACCTCCTGCTCTCTAGCTCCCTTGTTACCTCCTCCCATGCTCGCCTTCAGGACTTCTCCAGAGCCTCTCCCATTCTCTGGAACTCCCTGCCCCGGTATGTCTGATCAGCCCCTACACTGTCCACCTTTAGGAGATCCCTGAAAACTCATTTATTCAGGGAAGCCTATCCCACACCCCTCTTACAACTGTCCCTGAGCCACCCCCATCAAACCATTCTCCGCAGCTATTACCTTTTGTACCACCACCCCCTCCCTTTAGAATGTAAGCTCTACGAGCAGGTCCTTCCTGTTCCTTTTGTATAGAACTGTACTGTAATTGTGCTGCCCCCCCCCCCCCTCTACATTGTAAAGCACTGTGTAAACTGTTGGCGCTATATAAATCGTGTATAATAATAATAATAATAATAATAAATGTCATCACATATCAGTATTTACCTGTATCTCTTAAACACATTTCTCTGGACTCGGGATCAGTCATAGTAGTATCATGCTTCCAGATCACCTTGATTGTAGGATTTGGATGTATCATGTGTTCCAGAGGAACTTTGCAATTACTTGTCATATTAAACGTTGAGTTGGAATTGTTCTCATAATCATCCTTTGATGTCAATAATCGTCCACAACTGCAGGTCCATTTAATTGCTATATATTTTGGATAAAATGTATGCAGATGGAGACACAAGACAGCTTCTCTATTTGTAAGAGACCACTGTATAGGCTCCTCGTTTCTGGGACAAGCTGAACAAAAAGATATTTGTTAAATATTATAAACCATTTGTTTCCTACTTTAGAGAACTAAATCAATGTTAGGCATTGGATTGAAGTGTGTGTGTGTGTGTGCGTGCGTAAGTGCGTGTGAGAAATAGCAGTGGGTTTGGAGGTAATGGTGGAGGAGAATATTACTTTTCAAGAGAATGCGGTTGGTCCTTCTTTAGATGTAGAACAACACAGTAACTTGATAACACTAAAATATTCTGACCTTCGCCTTTGTCCTTGGTTCTCACAGCCCAACTAGGCAACTAACAATCATTGCAAGAACAGGGAAGGGACAGTAAAGGAAATATGATAAACAGGGTTAGAACTGTTCCAGAGTAGATGAGAGTGACCAAGACCATCAAACACTAGTGATGATCTGAATGGTTTCTCCGCATCTAAGTCAATCTACTGTGCTGATTCACCTGCTAGGTAAATGTATCTACTTGTGGTCTATTACTTTTGCCAGTGATGATGTTAGGAAAAGGATGACAGTGTCCAACATCTCTGAAATGATAACTCCAAAAGGCTCTTCAACTTATTTGATCAAAGTAGTGAAGAGAACATACTCATTTGGCGAGCTCACTGGCTCTGATGAGGCAACTCACATGAAACAAGGCAGTTACTCTTAAGGCCCCGTTCACACATGTGATTTTCTGCTTGAAGCTTGTGACTCTAAAACGCTCAACAAGCCAAAACCCCAACAGAGTGTTCTGTTGCCTGAAGCAAAACGCCTGAAGCTCAAAACAGTACATGAGTTTCTTTTTAGCAGATTACAAGCGTTTTGGCCCCATAGACTTCAATAGAAACGCCTGACTTGAGCGTTTTACGAGCGTTTCTGCTCAAAAAGCAGCTCTCCATCGCTAATTGCCACTCCCTCTCCTCTCCCTAGTGCTTTCTGTTGGTTAAAGTGGAGTTCCACCCTAAAAAAAAAAAAATTTCACCAAAATTAAAAAAAAAAAAAAATTCAATTTTTTTGTAGAACTTACCATAAATTGCGGTTGCTATGCGGATCTTCCTAATCTGCCTCTTCATAGTCTGCGGCTAGTCTTTATCCTCGCGTTGTCTTCTGGGGAATGGTGTGCGCTGCCTTCTGGGAACTGTGTGTATCCCAGAAAGCAGCCACCCATTCAGGGGGGCCGACATCGCGGGCGCCTAGGACAGGTAAGTGTCCTTATTAAAAGTCAGCAGCTAAAGTGTTTGTAGCTGCTGACTTTATAAAAAAAAAAATTAAGCAAAAACGCCTGAAGCTGTAAAATGCTTCTAAAACGCTTTGAAAAAAGCTTGTAAAAAGCGTAAGAAAAACACCAATAAATCGATACGTTCAGGTATGAATGGAGCCTAATGGATACCCAGAATGTCACTGAATGTATAGACAAACAGGTGGAGCACCAAACCAAATGGTAAAAAGTTCAAAACTCTTTAATGTTTCACAGCAAGTTAATGTAAAACAGCCAATGCGTCTTGGGGGCCAAACCATTTCTCCCCTTAATTAGGGTTTGAAATCAAGTACAAGCTTTAGTGGACTTAAAAGCAAGCTTAACTAAACCAATTTAGAATTAGGTAGATAAGCAGAATCAGTGCAAAGGTGTGCCAGCGGTAGTGGCAGTATCATTATTGCTTAGTGCTACTGCCACTGTCATTGGCAAACATTTGCACTGATTATTCAGATTTATCCAATTCTAACTAAAAGAGATCAGTTTAGCAAAACCTGTTTAGCAGTCCACTTAAGCTCAGACTTGATTTCAAGCCTCGATGAAGAGGAAGGTGTTTGTGCGCCAAAACGTGTTGGTGGGTTTATGTGATCTCACGGCAAAATGTTGAAGATTTTTGGGCTCTTTTACCATTTGGCTTGGTGCTCCTCCTGGTTGTAGATAATGAATAAAATCTACGCTCTTTACAATGCAATAGGCTGTGAGTTGTCTAACATCCCATCACTTCAACCTTCAACACTTTCATGGTTAGCATTTTCGTTTTTCCAAGACAACCAAACACAGGCTCATCAGATACATATGAAACAGATGTACAGTAGATAATTCTAGTAAATCAACACTACATACTGTCATGGGCGTCTGCAAGGGGGGTCAAGTGCCCCCCCCTGGAATGAGGGATCGGATCCAGGGCTGATCCTGGCACCGCAGGCTGAGGCAGAGGGAGGGCGCCAAAGCTCAAGTGCCAGAGTCCCCCCTCCCTCCTCCTTGTGTATGTCAGTCGCAGTGTCACATACAGACACACCGGTGATCTCCTGCTGTGTCACTGAGTGTTCGGCAGTGCGGCCGCTGTAACAAAGTCCTGCCTCCTAGACCCGGCTTCTGTGATAGATGGAACATTGATCCAATGCGGGGACAGTGAATCCGTGTGACGAGTATCATAGGAGCCGGGTCTAGTAGGCGGGACTTTGTTACAGTGGCCGTGTGGATATTCAAATCCAAGCTCCGTGACAGAGTGGGAGATCACCGCTCTGTGTGATCAGTCTGCATTTCATGGGCACTGACTCTGGTAAGGCTGCATTTCATGGGCACTGACTCTGGTAAGGCTGCATTTCATGGGCACTCAGGTCAGGCTGCATTTCATGGGCACTCTGGTAAGGCTGCATTTCATGGGCACTCTGGTAAGGCTGCATTTCATGGGCACTGATCAGGCTGCATTTCATGGGTACTGTAAGGCTGCATTTCATGGGCATTGTAAGGCTGCATTTCACAGGCACTGGTAAGGCTGCATTTGGTGGGCACTGATCAGGCTGCATTTCAAGACTGCGGACATAGTACGGAGGAGACCGTCTCCTGTACTATGTTCACAGTCTCTGACCGTGATAATAACATTGTCAAAAAGGGGCAAATAAATTAACTGAACATAATTACCCCAATTAACTAAAGTATTAGAACATTGTAAAGTGATCTTCACTTATATTAGTGAATGAGGAGAAACAAAGTGAAAATTCACTATGCAAAGGATACCCAATCATGTTCAAGAAAAAAAAAAAAGAAACAGGAATTTTTATTGCACAAATCGGATAGAAAAATATTGGAAACAACTTCACCTCATTCACTAACCTATGGGAAAGAAAAG
Organism: Rana muscosa; assembly: GCA_029206835.1. Classification (NCBI taxonomy): domain Eukaryota; kingdom Metazoa; phylum Chordata; class Amphibia; order Anura; family Ranidae; genus Rana; species Rana muscosa. The sequence continues at coordinate 161,645,266 of CM055127.1, forward strand.
AGCCCTGGACTGCCGCACTCTGTATAAACGATTTATTTTAAAAATTCCAAAATTAAAATTCAAAATTAATCCATAGATTCAAAAGTCCAAAAACAGAAAACTGACATGCAGGGGTGGATAGCTGACGCGTTTCACATCAAAGATAGATGCTTACTCATAGTAAGCACCTATCTTTGAGTATCTTTGAGCATCTATCATCTATACTATGAGTAAGCATCTATCTTTGATGTGAAACGCGTCAGCTATCCACCCTGCATGTCAGTTTTCTGTTTTTGTCTGTTTTTGGACGTCTGAATCTATGGATTAACTGTGGAATTTTGAAAATAAATTGTTTATACAGAGTGCGGCAGTCCAGGGCTCTTTTCTTTCCCATGCATTAGTGCAGAGCCAGCACCTGTTCCAGTATCAGGGCAGGAGCATTCCTTGGAGCTTCACAGCTTGGAGCGGTACACACCTTTCATCATTCACTAACCTACGTAAACTTTCTCTTTGCAAATTTTCACTTAGTTCAGTCAATGAGTTGAAGTTGTGCCGACTTCAGTAATCCAATCATGTGTGAAAAAAAAATCAGTTCTTTTTTTTTTGTTACACATGATCTAAAAAGCGATATATTTCTTTCCTTTGCTTTACCTCGTTCATTAAGATAAATAAAAATGATCTTTTGTGAAGTGTTGAAAGTGAACATGTTCTACTGATTTTAGTAAATCAGCCCCTTGTGCATGATGATTCACTAAGAACATGTTCGTTCTGTGTTACTGGGAAAGTGTGAATAAATATATTGAGCATTGTATTCTTTGTTATTTTAAGGCTTCATGTACACGGGACGTTTTTACAACCTCTTCTGAACGATTTAACTTGACAGATAATAATTGACGTTTAAAATGTCCGTTTTGCCGCGTTTACATGCTGCTTTTAGCCACGTTGCCGCTTAGAAGCGTTTAAAACAAACAAAAAAAAGTGTGTAAACTAAATGTAGGTAAATGCGAGTTAGACGCGTTTGGCGCTTGAAATGCCTGTAAACTCAGCTTCTGAATGAATTTTTTTTGCGTTCTAAAAAATTCTGCTAGACTCAACTGCCTAGAAACGACTATAAACGACCCAGTGTACATGTACTGATAAGATAACATAGAGGAGAGATCGGGGACCCTGTGTACATAGAGGAGAGATCGGGGACCCTGTGTACATGTACTGATAAGATAACATAGGAGAGATCGGGGACCCTGTGTACATGTACTGATAAGATAACAGAGGAGAGATCGGGGATCCTGTGTACATGTACTGATAAGATAACATAGGAGAGATCGGGGACCCTGTGTACATGTACTGATAAGATAACATAGAGGAGAGATCGGGGACCCTGTGTACATAGAGGAGAGATCGGGGACCCTGTGTACATGTACTGATAAGATAACAGAGGAGAGATCGGGGACCCTGTGTACATGTACTGATAAGATAACATAGGAGAGATCGGGGACCCTGTGTACATGTACTGATAAGATAACAGAGGAGAGATCGGGGATCCTGTGTACATGTACTGATAAGATAACATAGGAGAGATCGGGGACCCTGTGTACATGTACTGATAAGATAACATAGGAGAGATCGGGGACCCTGTGTACATGTACTGATAAGATAACAGAGGAGAGATCGGGGATCCTGTGTACATGTACTGATAAGATAACAGAGGAGAGATCGGGGATCCTGTGTACATGTACTGATAAGATAACATAGAGGAGAGATTGGGAATCCTGTGTACATGTACTGATAAGATAACATAGGAGAGATCGGGGACCCTGTGTACATGTACTGATAAGATAACAGAGGAGAGATCGGGGATCCTGTGTACATGTACTGATAAGATAACATAGGAGAGATCGGGGACCCTGTGTACATGTACTGATAAGATAACATAGAGGAGAGATCGGGGATCCTGTGTACATGTACTGATAAGATAACAGAGGAGAGATCGGGGATCCTGTGTACATGTACTGATAAGATAACAGAGGAGAGATCGGGGATCCTGTGTACATGTACTGATAAGATAATAGAGGAGAGATCGGGGATCCTGTGTACATGTACTGATAAGATAACAGAGGAGAGATCGGGGATCCTGTGTACATGTACTGATAAGATAACAGAGGAGAGATCGGGGATCCTGTGTACATGTACTGATAAGATAATAGAGGAGAGATCGGGGATCCTGTGTACATGTACTGATAAGATAACATAGGAGAGATCGGGAATCCTGTGTACATGTACTGATAAGATAACATAGGAGAGATTGGGGACCCTGTGTACATGTACTGATAAGATAACAGAGGAGAGATCGGGGATCCTGTGTACATGGACTGATAAGATAACATAGGATTGATCGGGGACCCTGTGTACATGTACTGATAAGATAACAGAGGAGAGATCGGGGATCCTGTGTACATGTACTGATAAGATAACATAGAGGAGAGATCGGGGATCCTGTGTACATGTACTGATAAGATAACATAGGAGAGATCGGGGACCCTGTGTACATGTACTGATAAGATAACATAGGAGAGATCGGGGACCCTGTGTACATGTACTGATAAGATAACAGAGGAGAGATCGGGGAACCTGTGTACATGTACTGATAAGATAACAGAGGAGAGATCGGGGACCCTGTGTACATGTACTGATAAGATAACATAGAGGAGAGATCGGGGATCCTGTGTACATGTACTGATAAGATAACATAGAGGAGAGATCGGGGATCCTGTGTACATGTACTGATAAGATAACATAGGAGAGATCGGGGACCCTGTGTACATGTACTGATAAGATAACACAGAGGAGAGATCGGGGATCCTGTGTACATGTACTGATAAGATAACATAGGAGAGATCGGGGACCCTGTGTACATGTACTGATAAGATAACAGAGGAGAGATCGGGGACCCTGTGTACATGTACTGATAAGATAACATAGAGGAGAGATCGGGGATGCTGTGTACATGTACTGATAAGATAACAGAGGAGAGATCGGGGATCCTGTGTACATGTACTGATAAGATAACAGAGGAGAGATCGGGGATCCTGTGTACATGTACTGATAAGATAACAGAGGAGAGATCGGGGACCCTGTGTACATGTACTGATAAGATAACACAGAGGAGAGATCGGCGATCCTGTGTACATGTACTGATAAGATAACAGAGGAGAGATCGGGGACCCTGTGTACATGTACTGATAAGATAACAGAGGAGAGATCGGGGACCCTGTGTACATGTACTGATAAGATAACATAGGAGAGATCGGGGACCCTGTGTACATGTACTGATAAGATAACATAGGAGAGATCGGGGACCCTGTGTACATGTACTGATAAGATAACATAGGAGAGATCGGGGACCCTGTGTACATGTACTGATAAGATAACATAGGAGAGATCGGGGACCCTGTGTACATGTACTGATAAGATAACATAGGAGAGATCGGGGACCCTGTGTACATGTACTGATAAGATAACATAGGAGAGATCGGGGACCCTGTGTACATGTACTGATAAGATAACAGAGGAGAGATCGGGGACCCTGTGTACATGTACTGATAAGATAACATAGGAGAGATTGGGGATCTTGTGTACATGTACTGATAAGATAACATAGGAGAGATCGGGGACCCTGTGTACATGTACTGATAAGATAACATAGGAGAGATTGGGGATCCTGTGTACATGTACTGATAAGATAACAGAGGAGAGATCGGGGATCCTGTGTACATGTACTGATAAGATAACATAGGAGAGATCGGGGACCCTGTGTACATGTACTGATAAGATAACATAGAGGAGAGATCGGGGACCCTGTGTACATGTACTGATAAGATAACATAGGAGAGATCGGGGACCCTGTGTACATGTACTGATAAGATAACATAGGAGAGATTGGGGATCTTGTGTACATGTACTGATAAGATAACATAGGAGAGATCGGGGATCCTGTGTACATGTACTGATAAGATAACATAGGAGAGATCGGGGACCCTGTGTACATGTACTGATAAGATAACATAGAGGAGAGATCGGGGACCCTGTGTACATGTACTGATAAGATAACATAGGAGAGATCGGGGACCCTGTGTACATGTACTGATAAGATAACATAGGAGAGATTGGGGATCTTGTGTACATGTACTGATAAGATAACATAGGAGAGATCGGGGACCCTGTGTACATGTACTGATAAGATAACATAGGAGAGATCGGGGACCCTGTGTACATGTACTGATAAGATAACATAGAGGAGAGATCGGGGACCCTGTGTACATGTACTGATAAGATAACATAGAGGAGAGTTCCAGGGCAGTTGAAAAAAATGCCCAACTGCTCCAAAACGTCCGTTTACCAGCAGCAGTGTACATGAGGCCTTATTATTATTTCATTTTAACTTAACGATATAAATATAAAGAAAAAAAAACCATATGGGATGAGGTTGGTACTTTGACAGTTGACCATGGCTTGCCCCACTGCATCTTATTCCAATAGAAACTCACCACAGACTAGTAATGGTCCCGTACTTCTTTCTATGGGTGTCTCCAGGCTGGGGTGAGCCACTCGGCAGATGAACTCTGACCCCTGGTCATCTGGAAGTGTTGGGGTGATCAGTAAACTTGTTGTACAGCTGTATGTGTTATCTGGTTGTAACTGAGGCCTGGAAGTATTTGGTTTATATTTTGATCCATATTTTGGAAGAAGTGTCAGATTTCCATTCTTCTCTTTCTTCTGCCAGGTGACAGCGAGTTCACTTGGTGAGAGAAACTGAGAGATTTTATACTGCAGGTTGGCCTCGGTGTTCTCAAGTATTGGCAATTTTTCTATTTCTTCTATCACAGGGCGCCAGGGAAGATCTGTAATTCAAACCACATTGATTAAACACTGAAAACCATTTGATTGGCTTTGTAACTCTAGCTGCATGGTTTGCAGTTAACCACTTAAGGACCAGAAGATTTTCCCTCTTAATGACCAGGCCATTTTTTGCGATACGGCGCTGCGTTGCTTTAACTGACAATTGCGTGGTCATACAACGCTGTACCTAAACAAAATTGATGTATTTTTTTCCTACAAATAGAGCTTTCTTTTGGTGGTATTTAAACAATTCTGTGGTTTTTATTTTTTGCGATGTAAACAGAAAATGGCCGACAATTTTGAAAAAAAAAAAACAATATTTTTTACTTTTTGCTATAATAAATATCCCAAAAAAATAATATATATACAGTCATGCTCAAAATTGTTGGCACCCCAGAATTTTTTCCAGGAAATCAAGTATTTCTCACAGAAAAGTATTGCAGTAACACGTTTTGCTATAAACATGGTTATTCCCTTTGTGTGTATTGGAACAAATCAAAAAAAGGGAGGAAAAAAAGCAAATTGGACATAATGTCACACAAAACTTCAAAAATGGGCTGCTCAAAATTCTTGGCACCCTTAACCTAATATTTGGTTGCACATCCTTTGGAAAAAATAACTAAAATCAGTCGCTTCCTATAACCATCAATAAGCTTCTTACACCTCTCACCCGGAATTTTGGACCGCTCTTCCTTTCCAAACTGCTCCAGGTCTCTCTTATTGGAAGGGCGCCTTTTCCCAACAGCAATTTTAAGATCTCTCCACAGGTGTTCAATGGGATTTAGATCTGGACTCATCGCTGGCCACTTTAGAACTCTCCATCGCTTTGTTGCCATCCATTTCTGGGTGCTTTTTGACGTATGTTTGGGGTCATTGTCCTGCTGGAAGACCCAAGATCTTGGACGCAAACCCAGATTTCTGACACTGGGCTCTACAGTGCGACCCAAAATCCTTTATTAATCCTCAGATTTCATGATGCCTTGCACACATTCAAGGCAACTGGTGCCAGAGACAGCAAAACAACCCCAAAACTTCAATGAACCTCCACCATATTTCACTGTAGGTACTGTGTTCTTTTCTTTGTAGGCCTCATTCCATTTTTCGGTAAACAGTAGAATGATGTGCTTTACCAAAAAGCTCTATCTTGGTCTCATCTGTCCACAAGATGTTTTCCCAGAAGGATTTTGGCTTCTTACTCAAGTACATTTTGGCAAACTGTAGTCTTGCTTTTTTATGTCTCTGTGTCAGTAGTGGGGTCCTCCTGGGTCTCCTGCCATAGCCTTTCATTTAATTTAAATGTCGACGGATAGTTGGCGCCGACACTGATGCTCCCTGAGCCTACAGGACAGCTTGAATTTCTTTGGAACTTGTTTGGGGCGGCTTATCCACCATCCGGACTATCCTGCGTTGCAACCTTTCATTAATTTTTCTCTTCCGTCCACGCCCAGAGAGATTAGCTACAGTGCCACGGGTTGCAAACTTCTTGATAATGTTGCGCACTGTGGACAAAGGCAAATCTAGATCTCTGGAGATGGACTTGTAACCTTGAGATTGTTGATATTTTTTCACAATTTTGGTTCTCAAGTCCTCAGACAGTTCTCTTCTGCTCTTTCTGTTGTCCATGCTTAGTGTGGCACACACAGACACACAATGCAAAGACTAAGTCAACTTCTCTCCTTTTTATCTGCTTTCAGGTGTGATTTTTATATTGCCCACACCTGTTACTTGCCCCAGGTGAGTTTAAAGGAGCATCACATGCTTGAAACAATCTTATTTATCCACAATTTTTAAAGGGTGCCAAGAATTTTGACCAGCCCATTTTCGGAGTTTTGTGTGACATTATGTCCAATTTGCTTTTTTTTGATTTGTTCCAATACACACAAAGGGAATAAACATGTGTATAGCAAAACGTGTTACTGCAATACTTTTCTGTGAGAAATACTTGATTTTCTGGAAAAATTTCTGGGGTGCCAACAATTTCGAGCATGACTGTATATTCATCAGTTTAGGCCGATACGTATTATTTGACTTATTTTTGGTAAAAAAATTGCAATAAGCGTATATTGATTGGTTTGCGCAAAAGTTATAGCGTCTACAAAATAGGGGATAGATTTATAGCCTTTTTTTTATTAAGTTATTTTTTTACTAGAAATGGCGGTGGTTGCAATTTTTAGTGGGACTGCGACATTATGGTGGACAGATCGGACACTTTTGACACTTTTTTGGGACCAGTGACATTTATACAGCGATAAATGTCACTGGCAGGGAAGGAGTTAACACTAGTGGTGATCAAGGGGTTTAATGTGTTCCCTGGGAGGTGTTTCCAGCTGTGGGGGGAGGGGAAGGACTGGGAGTACAGAGAGATCGCTGTTCCTAATCAATAGGGAAATCAGAATTTGTTCCTGATCACCAGCGGCTACTACCTGAGAGTATAGCGAATGAACACCACATTCATCATTTATGCTGGAATTTTTTTTTAACCTTGTGCAACCGTGTGTATATTCCTTACCTTTTATACATGAAATTGCGCTCATACTGCACTTAGATGGCGCTGCTCTCTCTGTTCTTCAGGAAAGGAGGGTGACAGCTGGTGGGAGGGGAGGAGGCGGTAACAGATGAGATGTCCCACAGACAGATGAAATGTCATTGGTTGTTAAGGACACGGCGGCCCCGCTCCTTAACAACCAATTGTTGCCGGCGCTCTTTTCTTTCCATTTCAGCTCTTAGCGAGGGAATCCCGCTGACAGCTGAAAGAACCGTGCCAAAAGGTATCGATTTCAGGTATACGTGCATTTGCATGAGCAACGATACCTGTGCAAATGCCTAGTATCGGCAACAATACCAATATTAGTGCAACCCCAACCAAAGCCATATAATATGAGGTCAAATTTAAACACTTTCAAATTGTATGCAATCAGGCAGACCCTTGCTCTACATGAAAGTAAATGTATGGCCAGCTATATTCTCCAAAAATATTCCATACACATCCCCTATCTACTGGTCCTGTAATCTATTTTTTATTAAATTGTTTCTTACTGTCTTTTTTTCTCCTTTTAATGCCCCCTATGAGCTCCTGAACCTCTCAGTTTTGACCTCACTTCCACTTGTTTGGAATCTGGCTCTATACACACTACACATCCCATAATCCATAGTCCATCTTGGGAGCAAGGAAGAGAAGGTGGCTACATTCCTACATACAGGGGGACCATGGAGAATGAATGTAGCCCCCCTCTAATAGAAAGCCAGATCACAGCAGCAAAAAAAAAAAAAAGAAGAAATTTGGAAGAGGCTGAGAGCCAGGAGAGGCGGTTGGATGATGTCACAATCTCCACCTCAGCAAATCAGAGGAAGCCTTGTATTTAACCACTTAAAACACACCCACCGCACATATACTGCGGCAAGGCTGCTCTAATGCGCAAAACGAGGTATCTGTACGTCATTTCGTGTAATAGATACAGGGCACGTGCACACCGGCGGTGTGGTTCGGGAGCCAATGTGCGTGCCCGGCGGACGCCATGTCCGCCGGCCACCTGCGATCGCTCCTCACAGAGGCAGAACAGGGATCTGCCTATGTAAACAAGGCGGATCCCAGTTCTGACAGGGGAGGAGAGAGAGATCAGCTGTTCCTAGTGATCAGGAATAGCGATCTCTCTCTACTCCCAGTCAGCCCGTCCCCCCCACAGTTAGAAAGCACCTTCCTAGGGAACACTTAACCCTTTGATCACCACCCCTTCCCTGCCAGTGTCACTTATACAGTAATCAGTGCATTTTTATAGCACTGATCACTATATTGGTGTCACTGGTCACCAAAAAATGTCACTTAGGGCCAGATTTGTCCGCCACAATGTCGCAGTCCCGCTAAAAATCTCTGATCCTCACCATTACTAGTAAGAACAATTAAAAACATTAAAAGTCTCTAAATCTTTACAATATTATGTAGTAGCTATAACCAATCAATATACTCTAATGCCTTGTACACATGATCGGAAAAAGTCAGACGGAATTTTTTCATCAGATATTCCGACCATGTGTGTGCCCCATCGGACTTTTTTCCGTCGGAATTTAGAAAGAGAACATGTTCTCTTTTTTTTTCCGATAGAAATTCTGTTCGTCTGTGTGGAACTCCGGCAGAGAAAAAACCATGCATGCTCAGAATCAAGTCGACGCATGCTCAGAAGCATTGAACTTCATTTTTCTCGGCTCGCCATAGTGTAGTACGTCACTGCGTTCTTGACGGTCGGAATTTGGTGTGACAGTGTGTATGCAAGACAAGTTTGAACGGAATTCCGTCAGAAAAATCCGTCTGAGTTTATCCCGATGGAAAATCCGATTGTGTGTACAAGGCATTATTGGGATTTTTTTTTTAAATGTATTATAGCAAAAAGTAAAAAATATTGGTTTTTTTTCAAAATTATCGCTCTTTTTTTGTTAAGGCTTCATGCACACTGGTGTAAAAAACGTTGCTTCTACAGGAGTTTAGTGTTCTGCCTGTAGAAGCAACTCAATGTTATCCTATGTGTCCTCGGTGCGGGTGACCTGTACATTGCGACGTTTAGAGGCATATTTTGAGATCAACGTCTAGAGGCAGGAAAAGAAACCCTTCTCATTCGTGTTTCTGATTGGAGCTTACTGGCAGAAAAAACGTAACACTCTCCTAAACTCGTCTAAATGCTCTATATGGGCGTTTTTTACTCCAAAGAGAACAGACTTTTTTCACGCCCAGTGTGCATGGAGCCTTATAGCGCAAAAAATAAAAACCGCAGAGGTGATCAAATACCACCAAAAGAAAGATCTATTTGTGGGAAAAAAAGCACATCAATTTTATTTGGGTACAAGGTCGCACGACCGCGCAATTGTCGGCTAAACTAACGCAAGTGCCGTACCGCAAAAAAAGGCCTGGTCATTAAGGGGGTAAATCCTTCCGGGACTGAAGTGGTTAATATTAAAAAATACATTGCCACCATCACAAAGCCAATCCAGAGCAATGATGTGCAGCTGACACTGGAGTGAGTGATGTAGACAGGAAGTGGCTGAAGGAGGCTGGAAGGAATCAGCAGCATCGAGAAGCAAGAAAAAAAAAAAAAAAGGAAGGAAAAACATGGCAATTGTTTAAGATACACAGTCCTTTGCAATGCTGTATCCTGGCCTAGGCCAACAAGGCCCAGGCTTAGGGCAGCACATTGCAGGGGGGCAGCACGGAAAGAGTCGCCACCGGTTTGCGCTACACTATTAGTGTAGCGCTAGTCTTATGGGGCGGACTGGGCTGAGAGGCAAGTTGGTCTAGCGTCCCATAAAGCGGCCGCACTGCTTCTGGTATGCGGCCGGGTGGGGTGGGGTGGGGGGCACTGTTTCTAATTTTGACTGTCCTATCATCCTGGACCACAAACCTTCCTCACTGTGCTATATGTTTTCTGCTGCACCATTAGCATGGTTATATCTTCTTAGTCCTCTCCATAAAATTATCAGAAATTTGTGCTTAAAGTAGAACTATAGGCCACACTTTTTTATTTTATTTTGGATAGAGTAAGGGAGGGTTATAGCCCCTGTCAGTTTATTTTTTACCATCCCTGTCCCATTACACTTCCTGCCCCATAGCCAAACAGAAAGTGAGAGAAAATCTCTGCAAATTAAGGGAATCCATTGCCCCCCCCCCCCCCTCATGCCCTCAGAACTAGTGTCCCTACTCGAAAATTTCAGGGCGGGTCCTAAACAGAAAGGGGTGTGACCTTGACAGGAAGGGGTGGGTCATATTTAAATTAGGGGGTGTGCACGAGTTTAGTCAGGCCTAGGGCAGCACAAAACCTAAATACACTACTGGTCCTTTGGCAAATTAAATATCATTCAATTAGGGGTGAGCTCTACTTTTTATACAGTATAGTGCACTTATTATAATTGTATACATTGCTGTACCTGTTATACGCAGATCTCGGTATCTGGCCTCCTTCAGTGAGTCGTGTGTCCAGGTCACTCGCACCGAGGACATGAAATATTTCCAGGGAACGGTACACTCACTTATGGCATCAAATGTTTTCTCATTGTCAGTCTGAATGGTTTTCTTGATTGATGGTAAAGGTGATGGTAAAGGTCTAGTATGGCGTTCTGTATAGCTCCATAGTATGTTAATGTTTTGGGGGTAAAACTTCATTAAACTCAGAGAACAGAGAACTTGGTCTGATCCGAGGAGAGTGAATTTTACATCTTTCGGTTCCTGGGGAGGTACTGAAAGGAAATGAGTGAAGATAAAGATAAAGATTGGCCCACATTGTTCTATCAATATAATCACCTTGTACATTCTTGAAGCAGTTGTAAACCCTTAATATTTGTTTTTTAAAATAATAAACATGTTATACTTATCTGCCCCATGCAATGCATAGAGCTGTCCCGACCCTCCTCTTCTGTGTGTGCCCCCATAGCAAGCCGCCTGCTATGGTGGCACACCTGCTGGCCCGCTCCGGAGCCTGGCTGTGTGCATCTATAGTAGGGTTGCCACCTTTTCTTCAAGCCAAAGCCAAACACATTTGCATCTCCTTGGTGCCCCAAGGGCAGCAGTAATGTAGCGTGCAGAGAACGCCACCGCAAACGGTGGGTGTGGCAAAATTGCTCTTATGATATCATCGACCCACCCTTCAGTGATGCCAAACCTGGCCCCAGATGGCTGCCCACAGCTCCTGGATGGCAACAGATTGTGTGTGACTATCTCGGTTACTTGGGGTGCCACAGCCCGGTCTGAATAATGTGTCCGGGTTTCAGGTGGGCTGAAACCCGGACACATGATTCAAAACCCGGACTGTCTGGTTGAATACTGGATAGGCGGCAACCCTAATCCATAGACACACACAGCACCACTCATCCCCACTCCTGCTCCCTCCTCACAGGATTTGATTGACAGCAGCAGGAGTCAATGGCGAGGAATATAATAGAGACCAGCGCTGCTACAGGGGGGCACAGTGCTGGATCGAGAGAGGGCTCGTGTAGGTATATAGGGGGGTGATACAATTACTGGGAATTTTTTTTATCTTAATGCAAGGAATATATTAAGGTAAAAAAATGTCTTGTCTTTTAGGACCATTTAAAGCGGAGCTCCGCCGTAAAAAAAATATTAAAAGCCAGCAGCTACAAATACTGCAGCTGCTGACTTTTAATATTAGGACACTTACCTGTCCTGGAGTCCAGCGACGTCGGTAGCAGAAGACGAGCAATCGCTCGTCACTCTGCTGCCCCCACCGCTATCCTCGATGAGGGAACCAGAAAGTGAAGCATTGCGGCTTCACTGCCCGGTTCCCTGCGGCGCATGCGCGAGTCGCGCTGCGCCGAGCCCACTGGTCCCCGCTGTGTTCTGGGAGCCGAGTGTTTCCCAGAACACAACGAGGGGGGGGGGGGGGAGTGACACACTACCCGAAGATCCCCGCAGAGAGGACTCCCAGAAGTGGGTGCAAATACCTGTCTTAGACAGGTATCTGCACCCCCCACCCCCCTGAAAGGTGTCAATTGTGACACCGGAGGAGGGGAGGGTTGCGATGAGCGGAAGTTCCACTTTAGGGTGGAGCTTCGCTTTAAGGACCGGAAGGATTTGCCCCCTTAATGACCAGGCCATTTTTTTGCGATATGGCACTGCATCGCTTTAACTGACAATTGCGCAGTAACGCGACGCTATACCCAAACAAAATGTACATACTTTTTTCCCCCATAAATAGAGCTTTCTTTTGGTGGTATTTTATCACCTCTGTGTTTTGTTTTTTTTCCGTTATAAACAAAAAAAGAGCGACAATTTTGAAAAAATCCCCCCAATTTTTTTTTTAAAACAAATTTTTTCATCAGTTTAGGCCAATATATATTCTTCTACATATTTTTGGTAAAAAATGGCAATAACCATATATTGATTGGTTTGCGCAGAAGTTATAGCGTCTTCAAAATAGGGGATAGATTTATGGCATTTTTATTTTTTAATATTTTTTTTTACGGGTAATTGCGGTGATCTGTGATTTTTAGCGGGACTGTGACATTGCGGCGGACAGATTGTACACTTTTTTGGGACCATTGCCATTTATACAGCGATCAGAGCTAAAAATAGCCAGTGATTACTGTATAAATGTCACTGGCAGGGAAGGGGTTAACACTAGGGGTGATCAAGGGGTTAAATGTGTGTCCTAGGGAGTGTTTCTAACTGTGGGTGGATAGGACTACCTGAAGAAGGAGACCGATCACTGTTCCTAATCATTAGGAACAACAGATCTGTCTCCTCTCTCCTGACAGAACGGAGATCTGTCTGTTTACATTGACAGATCTCCGTTCTGTCTCTCTCAGGAGCGATTGCGGGCACGCGCATCGGCTCAGTCGCCCCCCTATAGCTCTTAAATCGGGCGACGTACCATGACGGCGATTCGCTCAGGGGAACCAACCTGCCACAGTATAACTGCGGCAGCTGGTCCTTAAGCGGTTAATCTTCTAATGAAGGAAGCTGCAGTGTCTGCATTACTTTGGTAGTGAGATGGGGGTAGACCACACAAGTGCAGTGGTCAGAAGGAGAGTACAGGAGCCGTGGTGGAACATGGAGTGCAGGTGTGTTGGGTGCATGAATGGATGGTGGTGAGAGAACAGGGGTGCAGGCTTGGAGGGTGGTGAGAGAAAAGGGGTGCAGACGTAGTGGGTAGTGAGAGAAATGGGGGTTGCACAGTGGATTCTGAGAGAAGGGAAGTGGCAGATGTGGTGGGTGCTGAGAGAAGGGGGCATAGAGACGGTGAAGGGGGTATAGAGACGGTGACTAGTAAGAAAAGGGGGACTTGCAGGCAACGTGGTTGGTGAGAGAAGGGAGATTTCAGGCATGGTGAGCTACACCCTTAGTAGGTGGTCAAACATAAATAGCGCCTGGCAGGCTCTGTGGTTGGTTTGAGAATTGGGGGTTTCGGCATGGTGGGTGGTGAGAGAAGAGGGGGGGGGGTGCTGCAGGTGCACTGAATGCAAATGGAAGGAGGGCTGCAGGGATGGTGGTAATCCAAAAGGAGTGGGGGTTGCAGGGCAGTAGGTACTGAAGGAAAGTGGGGTGTGGGATCATTACGTGGTGAGAGAAGGAGGGCAGCAGGTGCGGTTCAGGAGGGCAGTTTGGTTGAGTGCAGTGGGGGGTCTGTCTAAGAATGCATGGAGGTTTGGGGTAATAGTGTGTGTGGTGATGGCCGACATTATAGGAGTCGGGTGGGGGGTCATAGTTTAACCACTTCCTTACTGGGCACATATACCCCCTTCCTGTCCAGGCGAAATTTCAGCTTTCGGCACTGTCACGCTTTGAATGAAAATTGCGCGGTCGTGCGACGTGGCTCCCAAACAAAATTGACGTCCTTTTTTTCCCACAAATAGAGCTTTCTTTTGGTGGTATTTGATCACCTCTGCGGTTTTTATTTTTTGCGCAATAAATATCCCAATTTTTTTTTAAAAAAAACTTTTTTTTTTCTCAGTTTAGGCCGATACGTATTCTTCTACATATTTTTGGTAAAAAAAAAAAAAAAATTGCAATAAGCGTATAGTGATTGGTTTGCGCAAAAGTTATAGCGCCTACAAAATAGGGGATAGAATTATGACATTTTTTTTATTATTATTATTTTTTTTTACTAGTAATGGCGGTTATCTGCGATTTTTGTCAAGACTGCGATATTACGGTGGACATATCGGACACTTTTGACACATTTTTGGGACCATTCACATTTATACAGCGAACAGTGCTATAAATATACACTGATTACTGTATAAATGTGACTGGCAGGGAAGGGGTTAACACTAGGGGGTGAGGAAGGGGTTAAATGTGTTCCCTGGGAGTGATTCTTACTGTGGGGGGAGGGGACTGACTGGGGGTGGTGGTCTCCACTCCATGAATGGACGTGGATCTCTGTGTTTACACAGAGATCCACGTCCTTGGCTGTGTAACGGGCGATTGCGGGTACCTGGAGGACATCGCGGCCGCCAGGCATGCGCATCGGCACCTCGGTGACGCGGTGGGCACACGCACATGCCGCCGGTGGCATTCGCGCGCCCCCAGTGGCCAAAGGAGCAGAGGCCGTCCATGACGGCTTCCCGGCCCTGAAGAGCCACCTTGCGGCCGTCATTTGACAATGGCCTGGGCTCCAACAGGTTAAGCATAGGAAAGGGGTGGGGGCTTGCTGCCATTGCATGGGTGTTGGGTAATGGTGGGGATGGCTGACATTTTATAAAGAAGAGGGGGTTAGATGATAGTGGGGGGTGAGGGGGAGCTGGCTGACATTTCAGGAGGTGGGGGGGATTTAGATGATAGTGGGGGGTGGGGGGGAGCTGGCTGACATTTCAGGAGGTGGGGGGGATTTAGATGATAGTGGGGGGTGGGGGGGAGCTGGCTGACATTTCAGGAGGTGGGGGGGATTTAGATGATAGTGGGGGGTGGGGGGGTGGAAGCTGGCTGACATATCAGGAGGTGGGGGGGATTTAGATGATAGTGGGGGGTGTGGGGGAGCTGGCTGACATTTCAGGAAGTGGGGGGGGATTTAGATGATAGTGGGGAGTGGGGGGGGAGCTGGCTGACATTTCAGGAGGTGGGGGGATTTAGATGATAGTGGGGGGTGGGGGGGAGCTGGCTGACATTTCAGGAGGTGGGGGGGATTTAGATGATAGTGGGGGGTGGAGGGGGGGGGCTGGCCGACATTTCAGGAGGTGGGGGGATTTAGATGACAGTGAGGGGTGGGGGGGAGCTGGCTGGCATTTCAGGAGGTGGGGGGATTTAGATGATAGTGGGGGGTGGGGAGGGGGAGCTGGCTGGCATTTCAGGAGGTGGGGGGATTTAGGTGATAGTGGGTGGGGGGGGGGCTGGCTGACATTTCAGGAGGTGGGGGGATTTAGGTGATAGTGGGGGGTGGGGAGGGGGGAGCTGGCTGACATTTCAGGAGGTGGGGGGATTTAGGTGATAGTGGGGGGTGGGGAGGAGCTGGCTGATATTTCAGGAGGTGGGGGGATTTAGATGATAGTGGGGGGTGGGGGGGAGCTGGCTGACATTTCAGGAGGTGGGGGGGATTTAGATGAAAGTGGGGGGTGGAGGGGGGGGGGCTGGCCGACATTTCAGGAGGTGGGGGGATTTAGATGACAGTGGGGGGTGGGGAGGGGGAGCTGGCTGGCATTTCAGGAGGTGGGGGGATTTAGGTGATAGTGGGGGGTGGGGAGGGGGGAGCTGGCTGACATTTCAGGAGGTGGGGGGATTTAGATGATAGTGGGGTGTGTGAGCTGGCTGACATTTCATGAGGTGGGGGGATTTAGATGATAGTGGGGGGTGGGGGGGAGCTGGCTGGCATTTCAGGAGGTGGGGGGATTTAGGTGATAGTGGGGGGTGGGGAGGGGGGAGCTGGCTTACATTTCAGGAGGTGGGGGGATTTAGGTGATAGTGGGGGGTGGGGGGGGCTGATATTGCAGAAGGGGGGTGTACCCTGCTCTTGGACTGTATCTCTCCAATGTGACGAGTTCTGTGCAGGAAGTGAAACTTTGCTGAGAAAAAAAATCCAACTCACTGTAGCTTTTATATTATTAGGATCTCAGTGCAGACTTTAGAGAAAATCAGTCAGCCAATCACAAGAGCAGCTCCTTGTGTTTCTTCTGCTGTACATGGGACTGCAGGAGGCTGATTTACTAAGATTCGGGTATTTTCACTGCTTGTATTTAATAAAAAATGTAAGGAAATGATGTAGTAATGAAGAGAGAGCTGTGTTCCTTTGTGTCTTCTGCACAGAGTTTAGCTTTATTATTGCTGATACAATGGATATTTTGAAGGATACATTTATTTCTGTTATAAAACTCACCATTTATCATAGGTGCTCCTGTGCTTCGTTCTATTGGATATTCCAGGCTGGGATGTTCCACTCTGCAGATAATTTCCAGATCCTCATTCTCTGATATCGGGGTGAAGGACAGGGAAGGGGCGCACTGATAGGAGTTATCAGCCATCCTCTCGTGTCTTATATCAGGTATACTGTACTTGTACGATTTCTTTATAAGAACAGGTAAAGTTTCCCCTTTCTTTTCCAGCCAAGTCACTCTTAAATTTCCCGGGAAATAAGTGGAGATTTTACACGTCACTTTGGTCTCCTGGCCTACTTGCACAATGAGAGGGCTCATATCTTCAATTCTCGGACGCCATGGAAAATCTAAAAATGTATTAACACAAAATGATACATTTCAGGAACATTGTTGTAGATTTGTGTACAGTGTAAAGTTCTGACCCACAATTACACCCTTGTGTACAGACGGTGTAGCTCTGTCTGTACCAAGCCTAATATATATTCTATATACAGTACTGTGCAGAAGTTATAGGCAGGTGTGAAGAAATGCTGTAAAGTAAGAATGCCCTCAAACATATATATTTTAATAGTTTATTTTTTATCAATTTACAAAATGCAAACTGAGCGAACAGAAGAAATATCTAAATCAAATCAATATTTGTTGTGACTTCAAAACAGCATCAATTCAACTAATCAAGCTCTTTTGAAGAAGCGCAAAGGAACGGGCAACATTGAGGACCGTGGCCTGCGTGGGTTTCCTCCAGATACTCCGGTTTCCTCCCACACTCCAAAGACCTTCTGGTAGGTTAATAGCCTCCTGCCTAAATTGGCCCTACTGTATGAATGTGAGATAGGGACCTTAGATTGTAAGCTCCTTGAGGGCAGGGACTGATTTGAAAGTACAATGTAAAAAAATAAATGCTACAAAAATTGACGGCATTATGTAAGTACCTGTAATGAATAAAATAAATAAATGAATAGACGCAGTGGTCGGCTAAAGAAACTCAATGCAGCAGATGAAAGGCACATCATGCTTACTTCCCTTCCACATCAGAAGGTTTCCAGCAGTGCCATCAGCACAGAACTTGCAGAAACCAGTGGGACCCAGGTACACCCATCTACTGTCTGGAGAAGTCTGGCCAGAAGAGGTCTTCATAGAAGATTTGGTCAGGATCAGTGGTGTCCCCAATGCCGAGAAATACAGGCAGATACTTATCCACCATGTCATACCATCTCAGAGGCATGTGATCAGGGCCGCCATCAGGAATTTTGGGGCCCCTTACATAGCTTCAGGCATGGGCCCCCTGGAGCAGAGGAGAACCGGGGGGGGGGGTGCTGCCGCCACGAATTGAGAAGCGGGGGGGTGCCACGAATTGAGAAGAAGCGGGGGGGGTGCTGCCGCCGCAAATTGTTGAGGTCGGGGGGGCTTTGGGTGCTGACGAACAAAAAAAAGAAAAATAACTAAAAAAGGGGGGTTGCCATCTGGGGCCCTGGGGACCTCTGGGCCCCTTACAAAACAAGATAAAAAAAAACATTTTTTATAAAAAAAAAGGGAGGTTGCCATCCGAGGCCCTGGGGACCTCCGGGCCTCTGGGCCCCTTACAATAAATAAATAAATA
This sequence comes from Rana muscosa, assembly GCA_029206835.1. Classification (NCBI taxonomy): domain Eukaryota; kingdom Metazoa; phylum Chordata; class Amphibia; order Anura; family Ranidae; genus Rana; species Rana muscosa. Next base: position 161,663,543 of record CM055127.1, read on the forward strand.
AAAAAATTAAATAAAAACAAAAAATTGTAAAAAAAAAAAAGGGGGGGTTGACATCCGGGGCCCTGGGGACCTCCGGGCCCCTGGGGACCTCTGGGCCCCTTACAAAAAAAGAAAAAAAAGAAGAAATAATAAAATAAAAAAAGGGGGGCCATCCGGGCCCCTTACAGATGTACTGCCTGTACCCCCCAGATGGCGGCCCTGCATGTGATTTCCCCCAAATGTATCCTGCAGCAGGACAACAACCCCAAACAGACAGCCAATGTCATTAAAGTGGTTGTAAACCCACTTATGCAACTTTCACCTACAGGTAAGCCTAGATTAAGGCTTACCTGTAGGTGTTTGCAATATCTCCTAAACCTACATGGTTTAGGAAATATTTTACAAAAAATAATGCACCGTTGTCTACGGCGCATGCGCGTCATAGACAACGGCGCTGCTGCACTGCCATTGACGGTTTTATCAATGGATAATGCTGGCTTTGACGGCTCCCGCGCGCATGCGTGTTGACGTCATCACCGCTCCGGCCAATCAGAGCGCTGGAGCGGCGATACCCGTAAGTAACCATCCGGAGCGATGTGGGGGGAGACGAGGATGGCTTTGGGGGCTTCGATCTAAGGTAAGTACTGCATAATGAGCTAGTATGCTAGTCATACTAGCTCATTATGCCTTTCTCTTGCAGGTTATTCTTTTTGCTAAAAAAAAAGGTTTACAACCACTTTAAGAACTATCTTGTAAAGAAGAACACGGAGTCCTGGAGGTGATGGTTTGGCCCCCACAGAATCCTGATTCATCATCATAGAGTCTGTCTGGGATTACATGAAGAGGCAGAAGGATTTGAGGCAGCCGACATCCACAGAAGATCTTTGCTTAGTTCTCCAAGATGTTTGGAACAATCTACTCACCAAGTTCCTTCAAAAACTGTGTGTAAGTGTACCTAGAGGAATTCATGTTAGTTTGAAGGCAAAGGGTGGTCACCCCAAATATTGATGTGATTTGGATATCTCTTCTGTTCATTTGCTTTCCATTATGGTAATAGATAAAAACAAACTATTAAGACTTCTATTTCTGAAAGCATTCTTCATTTACAGCAATTTTTCACACCTGCCTAAAACTTTTACACAGTACTGCAAAAGTTACAGTACCTTGTTCCTCCCAACCTCATCTTTTATTTCACGTGTCCTCAATTTTAGATTTTGCCACTGAAAACACTCAATTTACAGTGCCTTCAAAAAGCATTCATACCCCTTGAAATTTTACAAATTTTTTCATGATACAACCAAAAATGTAAATGTTTTTTTGGGAGATTTTATGTGATAGACCAACACAAAGTGGCACATAATTGTGAAGTGGAAGGAAAATGATAAATTGTTTTCAATTTGTTTTACAAATAAATATGTGAAAAGTGTGGGGTACATTTGTATTCAGCCCCCTTTACACTGATACCCCAGTACTAAAATCTAGCAGAACCAATTGTCTTCAGAAGTCACCTAGATAGTAAATAGAGTCCACCTGTGTGTAATTTAACCACTTAGGACCGCCTGTCGTTTTACGCCACTACTTTGAAGAGGAATATCGTTGTTATGGCAGCAGCTAGCTACCATAACCCCGGTATCCTCTTCAAGAGCGGGCGGTCCGCTTCAAGATAAAAGTGGTCTCTGCGGCAGATTCACTGCAAGATCACTTTTATCAGCAGCAGGAGAAGGGCCCCCCTCCCGCCGCTCTCCGGTGCCCTCCGCCGCTTACCGGAGCCATCGATAGCGGTGGAGGCGATCGGGTCTGCTCCCTGGCTTGGCCCCCACCCGTCTCCAATGCAGGGCGGAACCGACGTCAAAACATCACTTCCGCCCATTGCTCTTACTTAAAGGGACATTTTATTTTTATTTTTTTCAAATGACATTACATTTATTTATTTTTTATTGCATTTTAGTTGAAATATGAGACATGAGATCTTTTTGACCCCAGATCAAATTTTTTAAGAGGTCCTGTCATGCTTTCTTTCTATTACAAGGGATGTTTACATTCCTTGTAATAGGATAGGAATAAAAGTGACACAATTTTTTTTTTTTAAAGAACAGTGTAACAATTAAAAAAAAAAAAAGGTAAAATAAATAAATAAATGAATAAAAATGTAAACGCGCCCCGTCCCGCGGAGCTCACTCGCAGAAGCGAACGCATAAGTGAGTGGCACCTGCATATGAAAACGGTGTTCAAACCACACATGTGAGGTATTGCCGCAATTGGTAGAGCGAGAGCAACAATTCTAGCCCTGGACCTCCTCTGTAACTCAAAACTTGCAACCTGTAGAATTTTAAAAACATTGCCTATGGAGCGACCGCCATTTTATTCTCTAGGGTGTTAGAAGAAATATATATATAAAGTTTGGGGGTTCTAAGTAATTTTCTAGCAAAAATTTTTTTTTTTAACTTGTAAACACCAAATCTCAGAAAGAGGCTCGGTCCTTAAGTGGTTACTCTCAGTATAAATACAGCTGTGCCGTGAAGCCGTTAGAGGTTTGTTAGAGAACCTTAGTGAACAAACAGCATCATGAAGGCCAAGGAACACACCAGACAGGTCAGGGATAAAGTTATGGAGAAGTTTAAAGCAGGGTTAGGTTCTAAAAAAATATCCCAAGCTTTGAACATCTCACGGAGCTCTGTTCAATCCATCATCGGAAAATGGAAAGAGTATGGCACAACTGTAAACCTACCAAGACATGGCCGTCCACCTAAACTGACAGGCCGGGCAAGGAGAGCATTCATCAGAGAAGCAGCCAAGAGGCCCATGGTAACTCTGGAGGAGCTGCAGAGAGCCACAGCTCAGGTGGGAGAATCTGTCCACAGGACAACTATTAGTAGTCGTGCTCTCCACAAATCTGTCCTTTATAGAAGGGTGGCAAGAAGAAAGCTGTAATAAGTCCCATTTGCCATTTGCGAGAAGCCATGTAGGGGACACAGCAAACATGTGGAAGAACGTGCTCTGGTCAGATGAGACCAAAATGTAACTTTTTGGCCTAAAGGTAAAACGCTATGTGTGGCAGAAAACTAACACTACACATCACCCTGAACACACCATCTCCACTGTGAAACATGGTGGTGGCAGCATTATGTTGTGAGGATGCTTTTCTTCAGCAGTTGCAGGGAAGCTGGTCAGATTTGATGGGAAGATGGATGTAGTCAAATAAAGGGCAATCTTAGAAGGAAACCTGTTAGAGTCTGCAAAAGACTTGAGACTTCCAGCAGGACAACGATCCTAAACATACAGCCAGAGCTACAATGGAATGGTTTAGATCAAAGCATATTCATGTGTTAGAATTGCCCAGTCAAAGTCCAGACCTAAATCACATTGAGAATCTGTGGCAAGACTTGAAAATTGCTGTTCACAGACGCTCTCCATCCAATCTGACAGAGGTTGAGATATTTTGCAAAGAAGAATGGTAGAGACATCCCCAAAAAGACTTGCAGCTGTAATTGCAGTGAAAGGAGGTTCTGCAAAGTATTTACTTAGGAGGGTGAATACAAATGTACACCACACTTTTCACATATTTATTTAAAAAAAAATATTTAAAACCATTTATCATTTTCCTTCCACTTCACAATTATTTGCCACTTTGTGTTGGTCTATCACATAAAATCCCAATAAAATACATTTTCATTTTTTGGTTGTAACATGACAAAATGTGGAAAATTTCGAGGGGTATGAATACTTTTTCAAGGCATGGTATATTATATTGTCCATTCCCAAAAACCCTTTTAGGTAATAATACATCCGCACTAAATCCACACTATACAAGTACCCTATATCAGGATCATAACTACGAGCCTATACATCATTACTAATATACTGTATGTAGAATACCATAATCCAGTTGTTTCCACTCTTTGATCTATATTACATTGTTAAGGGAGGACAAAAACCACACAGTTGAGACACATTTTTACCCCCCCCAACCGTTCCCCTATTAGCTTTAAAGGCAGCAGCCAGGGGTGTACACATTGGAATAATACCCTCTGTTACATTTCATGGGCACAATTGCCTGCTAAATGCAACTTATGTGAAGGGGGCCACACTGCATCCACCCCACAATTACACATAGCATGGTGATGCAGCATTTAGGGGGTTCCAGCAGGCAATAAGGAGGTGACATATTGCCTCCTCACGGCCTGTCAAACACCTCTGAAAAGCAATCCAAACACAGATTGCTTTTCATAGACATGGCAGTCTTTGTTGCTACTGTAAATGAGCCCTAAAAAGTGTATGTAAAAGCAACATTTGTGTGGAACAGTTAGGCCTCATTCACACTGGCAAAGACTTACATATAATTATATGAATTTACGCATATAAAAGCATGTGATGTTTTTATGGCCTCTTTCACATGGGTGACCTCCGTTTTGTCTAAGCAGGGATCCCTGACTGATGCCCCGCCGAGTCCGATCAGAACAGAAACAGATATCACATCTTTGTTCATTCTGATTTGTACTCCAAAACAGACCCATGTAATACCTAAGGGTGTCCGGATGTCAGTACCAGCAAAACAAAAATAAAAAATATGGATCAGATACCTACTAAAGGCTAATACATTTTTTATATGGAGATTAATAAAATATTTTGTAACAAGAGATCCAGTGCCACCCCCTGAGGTCTCCCTCCCTCATTCCCTTGCCATAATACCAAGTCTCCCACCCCCTCCCCTGAACTACACACTACCCATATAACCCAATTTCACCCCCTAAAAAACACCCCAGAACCTAAGATGGAAAACGGGCACCCTGCACCGAGACAGATGATGGATATGGTTTCAAGAAGCTATACGGTGTAATCGCAACTTGTAGTATAAATGAAAGTGGCTATTAGACCCCATTCACACGGGGGCAACACGACTTCCAGCACGACTTTGGGAGGCAACTTGGACACGACTTGAGTTTGAATCACAGCGCGACTTGGGGCGACTTACAACACGACTGAAGTCGCCTCCAGGACAGGGGACTTTGCCAGTGGCCAATCAAAGAGTATTCAGCTCTGTGGGAGGGAGGGGGGAGGGAGGGGTTTGCCGAGAAAACTATTTTTATTTCCTGTAAAGTTGCTTCAGGCGACTTCCATTGAAATCAATGGGTACAAGTCGCCTAGAAGTTGGATTGAAGTAGTACAGGAACCTTTTTTGAAGGCTCCATTCACTTACATTGATTTTCTCATGCAGCGCGACTTTAGGGCGACTTGGGGCAAATTCAAGTCGGATCCAAAGTCGCCCCTGTGTGAATGGGCTCTAAAGCAATAAATAAATGAAGCAGTTGATAAATAATTAGCCCTGATGGGTTCAGACCACAGTCTTATGGGACTAACACTGTATGAAAGTCAATGGTAAGACCTATACAAATTTACAAGCAATCATAGTTTGCAATGCTCTACTTTCCTGATAGCAGTAGGTCCAGCCTACATTAGGATTTGTAAAGTTCCAATGTGTAGCTGATATGACCAAACCGAAAGAAAACAAACAGCAGGGCGCTGAGGTCAGTATCAAATAAAAAACACTTTTATAAAATAAGTAGCACACTTACATTGAAGTTAGCATGAAACAGCATGGATAGGGAACACCTGAGACCAAGCAGCTGTGATCAGTGTGAGGCTGTAGGCATCACTGAGCAAACAGAGACCGAGGATGACAGGGAGCCAACCAGCTCAAAGTATGGATATGGGTATTATATCTAAGCTGCACACAGGATGACAGCTGTCAAAATGCCTGGTGGATGTTGGGAGATGGGATGTGCAGGACGCGTTTCCAGGGACTTTGCCCTTTTTATTCAAATGCATGATATGACCAAACCTGCTGACAGTGCAGAGTGAAGGTAAGTATGTAGATCCTCACCACTGCTGATCAGTCCTCAAAGCTGCTGTACATCCAAGGAAGGAAGTCACTGTCCTGTAGTTGTGTGGTGGCTGAAGCATTGCCATGGATAACTTGGTATACCTCGGGTTCATTGGCGTGCACTTCAAACTAACTCAGCTAGGGTTTCTGCTCCTCGGGGCGTGAGAATCTGCATACTTACCTTCACTCTGCTCTGTCCACAAGATAATAGCAAGTTTGGTCACATCAGCTGCATATTGGAACTTTACACCGAGCCAGCATCCGTATGCACCAACCAGCAATACTCACCTTCACTGAGCTCCTCACCACTCGATTTCTCAGTCTGACCTGGTCAATCACTATTTAAGCTTACACAGACTCTCTCCCCCTCATCATGTGAAGGGGGTGAAGGTCCTATGCCTCCCCAGCCTGGAAGCACCAGGTATCTCTGACAGCTCAAACGAAGGAACAAAGCAGCATTTCAATGGTGAATGGTGGAGCAACAAGAGAACCTGTCACCTTGTCCTGATTATAATAAGGTACGCCTGGTGATTTTATGTTTTACCTCACCTTGATCTTGTATGGAAATCTGGCTGTATTCTGGCTTTTCCATGGTTTCATGTTTCCATGTGACTCTCATGATAAATTGTGTGTTCTCTAGGAGGTTTCCTGGAATTTTATATTGACTGTCAAGTCTAAATGTGCCATCTTGATTGCCAATGAAATCCTCCTCTGTCATGTTCTTTTTGTACTGGATGGGATCGCAGGTCCACGTAACCTTTATATCTTTGGGGTAAAAGTTTAGAAGGGTTAAACAACCCACCACATCCCCGGTGTCTGTGACTGAGAGTTGTATTGGCTGCTGGAGTTTAGGTTTAGCTGCAGAAAAAAAAAATATTAAATACAATATATAGTTCATACATCTGGGAAAGGTCTGTAAAACAAACATTTTTCTAACACTTTGGTGTGGCTAGCAATAGATGGTCACATTCGACTGGACTATTCTTCTGTAATGCCGCGTACACACGACCGTTATTCATGTCATGGAAAAAAAACAAAGTTTTTCTCGACGTGATTTTTCGTGTTTCCTCTCAAGCCTGCCTTGCATACACACGTTCATGAAAAAAAAAACGCTCGAGTAAAGCGCAGTGACGTACAACACGTATGACGGCACTATAAAGGGGAAGTTCCATTCGGATGGCGCCACCCTTTGGGACGCTTTTGCTGATCCTCGTGTTAATAAAGTTTGGTGAGAGACGATTCGCGCTTTTCAGTCTTCGTGCTTTTCAGTCCGTTACAGCGTAACGAATGTGCTATCTCCATTACGAACGCTAGTTTTCCCAGAACGAGTGCTCCCGTCTCATACTTGATTCTGAGCATGCGTGTTTTTTTTCCCCCCGTAAAAGCATACCCACGTCCGTTTTTCACGACGTTAAAAAGAATGACGTGAAAAACGACGAGAAAAAATAGAGCAGGTTCATAATTTTTTTATGGCCATTTTTCTCAAAATTATCTGGAGCCTACACACGGCCGTTTTTCACGACCATTTTTAAAAATGGCATTTTTCTCGTCATGAAAAACGGTCGTGTGTACGCGGCATAAGGCCGAAGACTTTTTGCCACTCACCTAAGCAGCTTCCTCAGCTCAGAACACTTCAACCCTCATACAAGTAGCTTTCCCAGTGCTGCACACTGTGGTTCCACATGCAAGCCTCTACATTACTGCTGGACACAGCAGACATTGGGGTCACAGGTAGAACTAAAGCATGCATTAGGGGACCAGGCATCTGACACATGCTGAAGTGAGAGAGATGCTAAAGATTGTTTGACACCCATAGTTGTGCAAGAGAATCTTAAGTAATATGCAAAGCAATGCACGGTAGGTTGCTTCTTTTAAATGTTTGTGGATTTCTACAGACTGGCTTTAAAGATTTACAAATCCAAATCCTAGAAGTTATGAATTTTATTTATTAGTATTTATAAGACTGAGGACACACTGTAAATGCAGGATGTCATGGACCTGCCCCTGGACTCCCTGTGGTATAATACATCATTGAAGATCACCCAGCACCAGGTGAAGGTCCAGAGAAGAAAAAAGGACCCTGTGCATTATTTGACTGGCCTGAAGACATCGAGTAAAGGCAAGTATAAAAAAGAAAAGTGTTAAATACACACTTAGGGGCAGAGGGTGAAGTAGGGGCCAGGGGATAGATTGAAGATGGGCTTTAATAAAATGTATTTAAGGTATCAACACTTGGACAAAAGACGCAGCGTCCCCCCCCATTTACAGACATTGGAAGCTAGCAAATCTGACTTCTCACTACTTTAAGGTGACCAGATTTTTTAAATGAAATCCGGGGACATATTTTTTTTTTACTAGTAATGGCGGCAATCAGCGACTCTCTGCCCGCTGCTGCCGCCGTCCGCCTCACAGCCTGTAAAGTCTTACTCTCTGGGCCCCGGCTACTACAGGGTGGGGAGCGGAGGAAGATCACTCTGCCAGGGAAGGCAAGGCGATAACCAGGCAGGCCGCTGGCTGGGACTTGAGTCAAGGCAGTAGCACATGCACCCGAAACTAAAAAAATATTTCCTCCGCTCCGACTAGCACATGATCATCAAAAAGGGGCACAGATAATGGAAAAAAAATACACCCCCCTAAGCTACTAGAAGCGGGTGTGTGTAATTCAGAATTAAAAAAAAAAATCTGTTTTTGAAATTTCCCCAGCCCCTGTTTAAATGCAATCCGGGGACAAAACCAGGCACAGACTTGGTCCAGGGACAGGGTCCTCAATCCGGGGACTGTTAACGGAAACCGGGGATGTCTGGTCACCCTACACTACTTGGTCTGCCCAGGAGCAGAGTTTTTGATTCTTAGCACTGCTGCATCCCCAGAAATAAATATGCATGTACTAATCGTAACTATGAAGAATCATGGCCATTTTAAACACAGCTAGGCATTATTCTTAGGGCCATGTGGGATAATTTATTATTATAGAACTTTGATCTCCAAACTTAAACCCAGGGGCCGGATGTGGCCCTTTGCCTTTCTTTATTCCAGTGGTTCTCAACCTTTCTAGTGCCGTGACCCCTTGATAAAATTTCCCAAGTTGTGGGGACTCCTAACAGTAAAATTATTTTCGTAGCGTGGGTTGTCAGCACCCAAGGCAAGACAAGTAATTTGCGCCCCTAACCCACGGACATTTAGCCTTCCACTTGTACAATATTAAAACCTCTCATGGTACATTTTAGGATGTACCCCTCTTTCTCATTGTTCGCCTTTCTTTCCCTTTTATCGCTCTCTATCCTAATTTCTTGTTTTTTTCCCCCATCCCTCTCTCTAGCCGTCTTTCTTGTTCTTTCTCTCCCTTTTTCTTTGTTCCTCCCCCTCTTTTCCTCTCCCTTTCATGTATTCTCTATTTTTATTCCTTCTCTTACTCCTTGGTGGGGGGAATGGGATGAGTGGCAGTGCTGGCACGGGGTTTGGGATGAGTGGTAGTGCTGGTGGGGGGAGTTGGAATGAGTGGCAGTGCTGGGTGGAGTTTTAATCAGCCAACTTAAGTGCTCTTGATCAAGGTGATCTGCTGATCTGAGAAAAAAGGCTGAGAGAGCGGTGCGGGCTTCAGGAACAGCCCAGGATTTGGTGATCCCATCATTTGACCCCCGAGGGGGTCCCGACCCCCTGCTTTATCCGGTCCTTGGGGCACTATTCCTTCCAATGGCACCACCAACAATCGGGCACTATTCCTCCCACTGACACCAACATAGGCGTGCGCAGCCTATTGCATTAGGGTGTGCACCCAAAGCTCACACACACATGTTTGTGTGTGTAACTATATATATAATATATATATATATATATATATATATACATACATACATACACACACACTATATTGCCAAAAGTATTGGGGTGCCTGCATTTACAAGCACATGAACTTTAATGGCATCCCAGTCTTAGTCCGTAGGGTTCAATATTGAGTTGGCCCACCTTTTGCAGCTATAACGGCTTCAACTCTTCTGGGAAGGCCGTCCACAAGGTTTAGGAGTGTGTCTATGGGAATGTTTGACCATTCTTCCAGAAGCGCATTTGTGAGGTCAGGCACTGATGTTGGGTGAGAAGGACTGGCTCGCAGTCTCCGCTCTAATTCATCCCAAAGTTGTTCTATCAGGTTGAGGTCAGGACTCTGTGCAGGCCAGTCAAGTTCCTCCACCTCAAACTCGCTCATCCATGTCTTTATGGGCCTTGCTTTGTGTACTGGTCCAAATCATTTGGTGGAGGGGGGATTATGGTGTGGGGTTGTTTTTCAGGGGTTAGGCTTGGCCCCTTAGTTCCAGTGAAGGGAACTCTTAAGACATCAGCATACCAAGACATTTTGGACAATTTCATGCTCCCAACTTTGTGGGAACAGTTTGGGGATGGCCCCTTCCTGTTCCAACATGACTGTGCACCAGTGCACAAAGCAAGGTCCATAAAGACATGGACTTAGCAAGGGTGGGGGAAAATTACCTTCAAGTGCAAATATTCACATTATAATAGTAACTAAAAGATATAAAATTAAGTGTAAAAAAAAAAAAAATCCAAAGTGCTATAATGGTGGGAACCTCCCAACTAAAAAGTTGTTGCACTTGAAGTTAATCTGTATGGCAAATATCTATAGGAGGCGTTTCCACCATCCCTGCTCATTTTAATTTGTATACAGTATGTCTTATTTTCAGTGAGATGTGTATTATATGTTTTGTTACATATCACAGGTGGCACAGGCACTGACAAGCGGCACTGACTGGCACTGACAGGTGGCACTGACTGACACTGATAGGTGGCACTGACAGGTGGCACTGACAGGCGGCACTGGCACTGACAGGCGGCAATGATTAAAAGCACTGACAGAGGAGAGGGGGGTATCACACTGAGCAGATATTGGGGCTTGTAAGATCCGCTCAGTGTGTGACTTTGTCTTATAATGTAACAGTGTGCAGAGAGAGAGAGGAACTGTCAGAATTCAGCTGTAATGTTGGGGTGGGCGGGACTGAGCAGCTATCAAACACCAGCCAATTATTGGCAGCTTAAGAAAGGGGGTGGAGCCACGTACACGTAGTGGCCTGCCCATTCCCCATCCTATTGGCTGATGTTCGTTAGCTGCTCGGCCCCGCCCATCCCCGAGCCGAATTCCAATCTGAATTCTGACAGTTCCTCTCTCTCTCCCTGCAGGCAGTTACATTACAAGACAGAGTCACACACTGAGCGGATCTTACAAGCCCTAATATCTGCTCAGTGTGATACTGTCTCACGGCCCCGGGTACACATTGCTTGGATCTGGATCATGCAGCATTTCACAGCAGCCCAAGCAGATCTCGGGAGACAGCGGCATGGGGCTACAGTACACAAACACTGCACGGGTGATTAGGGTGTGCCCAGGCACACCCAGCACACCCCGTGCGCACACGGCTATGGACACCAACGATGGGGCATTTTTCCTCCGACTAATACCAATGATAAGAGACTACCCCTCCCCCAATACTAAACATATGACACTTTTCCTCCCACTAACGCTGGGACATTTTATACCCACTGGCCACAATCCAACCCCCCTATGGTCTGAACAACATTAAAGCTGCCCTTTGTTTAGAAAGTTTGGAGACTCCTGTCTTAGAGGATGACAGAGTGTCTGGGCAGGAAAACTGCAATGTTCAAGCAATGGGAAAATGGATTTGTCAGCATCTAAGGTCTATCCTTGTATTTCCTAATTTGAATAAGGAGGGTGGAAGCTGGGCCATAATTCTGCTTTTGTTATAAAATGAAGCTACTATTTAAAGATACCAAGAAAGAACTTTTGTACTCACCCAGCACCTGTAAGGGTTCAGTTGTCCTCTCTATAGGTTCCTTCAGACTGGGATGGCTCACTCTGCAGATGACCTTTGACCCATGATCCGCTATTGATGGGGTGAAATCCAGAAGTGCTGTATGGGTGAATGTTTTATCTGGCTGGAGCTGAGATCTGCTGTCGGGAATTTTGTATCTACCGCTGTTATTTAGAGGAAATTCCCACTTTCCCTTTTCTTGTATAAACCAATCCACCGTCAGGTCATCAGGGTAAAAGTGTGACGCTGTGCATTGCAGTTGTGCTTGTTTATTGACATACAGTTTTGATATTCGTATCATCTCAACTTCTGGAACGGCAAGAAAACCTAGAAGAGATAGTGGCATAAAATTATTTTCTTTCCTATGCAATAGATTTTTATTTAATTGGAAGATTTTTTTTTTTTTATCAAGTTCCAATCATACCAGATGAAAAATTATGAGATAAGTAACAGGGATATATACAAGTGTATGAGATATATAAACATGGGAGATTATCGGAGCAAATGTGAATGGGAAATTTACTCATGCGGGACTTATCTATAGGGTCACTCTCTCTTAAGGGCCCTTTCACACGGGGCGGATCCGTGATGATCCGCCCCGTGAACCTCCACTTGCTCAGCGGGGATCGCTCCGCTGATCCCCGCTGAGCCGGTGTCCTGCCGAGAATTGCCCCCCATTGGATTCTGCCCGCTCTGTACTGCGCAGGCGCAGCGTTTGCCTCCGAAAATAGCCGAACATGTACAGCTGAGAGTCAGCTCTAGATGGCGCCTGCTCACACCAAACTGTGCTACACTTCTGACATCCAGGCTCTTTCCTTACCATCCCCGTGGACATGGAGGATGTTAAAAAAAGAGCCAGGAGGCCGAGCGAGCGAAGCGAGCCGTCCGAGTGAAGCGAGGACGTGAGGCCACTTACAGCGAGCTCCACGCAGGCGCCATCTAGAGCTGACTCTCAGCTCTACATGTTCGGCTATTTTCAGAAGCTCATTCACGTTCGTACTGCGCAAGCGCCGCGCCTGCGCAGTACAGGTGGGGGCAGAATCCGCCGGGGGGACTTTTCTCGGCAGAACACCGGCGGATGACAGGGCGGCCGCCCTGTCAGATCTCCGCTCTCCCCTATGGGGGGATCAGATGAACACGGACCGTCTGTCCGTATTCATTCAATCCGCTCTGCAGACGAATTAAAAACTAGGATTTTCCTCCATCTGCAGAATCAGAGGATTGCGGACACGGATGAGATCGAGTGTCAGCGAATGTTCATCCGCCGACACCTGCGATCTCATAGGGACCAATGTATGTCCCTTTTTCATCCGTAAACGGATGGATGAAAAAGCGGACATACGGTCCGTACGTGTGAAAGGGGCCTTACTCTCTCCCTTTTTTTTAGGTAGAGAAAGGGCTTCTATAAGCTGCAGGTCTTGGCTTGGAGCTTACATAGGACTAAGATTTATCCCCCCCCCCCCCCCCCCCCATGTCACAGTGTTATCTGGAATTCCTTTTCAAAGTAAATGTCCAATTATCTGAAAAGGAACTAATTGACTCCATCTTTCCACAATTCAATTTTTTTTTTTATCAGGAGCTACAATATTTTGAACTGGTAAGCACATTTTTAATTAAATAGGAACACCATGAACTAGAGCTGTGTTTGTGTTTAAGGTCTGACTTAGCAGGAAGGCACCAATGAAATGAATATGAAAATGAATGAAGATATTGAAAAACAGTCATTAGAGTGAAATTATGGGTCTCAATTTGAATTTGGGCTTCAACAATGTCAGATTTTATGACAATCTTGTCTTTAACAAAATATTGACCATACCTCTGTTATCTTCACCATCGCTTCTCCATTCTCTTTGTTTTTGGTGTTTCAGGGAGCCGTGTTTCACCACGGCTCGCACAACATATACCTCATTTTCCTGGATCACCTGTCTGAGGCTTTCACAAGTGCTGGTGACATTAAAGGTTCCATCTTGGTTTTGAGTTATTATAGGTATGGTAGAGGTTATGGGACGGGACTGTGTGCTTGTCGGTGGCTGGATCACCTCCCACGATATATTAATAGTTTTTGGGTAAAAATGATCCACATCTAAGCTGAACGCATCACCCATGGAGCGACTGATATGCCGAACCTTTGCACAGCCTGTGACACCAAAGAGATACATTTAGATATTATCTTTACAGAGGCACAGAAGTAGCACAAAATCAGTAAGTTGGCAATTGAATCATTGGAGGATGATTGTACATTTAGTGCAAATATCTTTTAAATGGATCCCACCTCAGGACCCACCCAACTGTTATGCTTACCTGTCCCCACTCCTCTAGACAATTTTCTTATTCAATTTCCTTTAGATTTATTTTTAAATATGCAGTGTAAGGGCCTGTGTGATTTCATACAAATTGGAAGTGCTTAGGTCTATCTTCATATTATATGCTTTTGGTAAATGTAAAAGGAATATTGTAAAAGTAATGTAATTGTAATGTAATTGTAATGTATGGCCAGCCTAATATGTATGCTATGGGAGCCATACACATATTAACCTGGCTTCCATCTCCATTTATTCATATGAAAAGGCTATCCACTGATGGAACCAATAATTGATGGTCTTTCCACAGGGTTGAATGGACATTATTTTACTGAAGTAGAGCCTGGCCAGATGACTTTGGAAGAAGAGGCTGTACTGGTTATAAAAGCAAAGATATAGGAGATCAGGGACAGGTAGATATAAGACTTGGGGAGGAAGGGGCAATTGTTGCTAAAAGTGCAGTTAATTTTTTAAAGTACTAAGAAGAATATCACATTTTTAATAGCAAGAGAAGCATTAACAGAAGTTTAAGTGTATCTATAGCCAAAACGTTATTTGGATGGAGTAACCACTGTCACAAGTACATATAGTGATGGGAAGCTAAAAATGTTATGGTTGTCCCTGTGACAGGAAGTGAGGGTGAATCTTCCAACAATGGGGTCACTAGACCCTATGAAAGAGGTCTAAGGCCCCTTTCACACTGGGGCGGGGAGGTGCGCTGGCGGTATATACCCTTGTTTTTGCCTCGATATTCGGCCGCTAGCAGTGCGGTGTGGTATTAACCCCCGCTAGCTTTCACATTGAAGACTGCAGGGGCAGGATTTTTTCAGGCGCTATTTTAAGCGCCAAAACGCCTGAAAAACGCCCCAGTGTGAAAGGGGCCTAAGAGAGAGGATTTACCCTCACTTCTTGTTGTGTCCAAAAATGTGCTCAGTGAGACTAAGACAAGAACAAAAAACTGGAGGGGTCCTAACTATCCCATACTATATCCAAAGCAAAAGAAAATGGCTATTGGTACACTTTAAGCTGAACTTATTTGTTTGGGCACTATCCCATTCCATCATGTTGGACATGTTCATATAGCACTGGGGTTAGAGACCCCATCCCAACCCTTCAAATATCCAATGGCAATGCCTGCATAGGCTGTAGAGACTTTGGTTTTCGATTGATGGAATGGTGTATGTCAGTTTAGTATAAGCAAGGCCAATAGTATGTTGACTAATTATACCCCAATAAAACTAAACGCTCATTCCAGCCACATAAAAATCTATCACTGTAGTGTTTCACATTTAGCTTACCCTATATACCAATAAGCCTTGCACTATCTCAACATCTTAAAGAGACACTGCCATCTTGCCTGTGCATATGGCCTTCTCCCCAAACCCCTTGAGGCCAAAGGCGGAGGGGGAAGGCATGAGGCCTCCTCTTCAAACCCCTTATACCCACCTTACCATCTGCTCCTTCCTCCTCCACAGCCATCCACAATATCTGGCCTCGCTTAGGTCAGTTCTCAGGTCTAGCAGCTACATATTAGGCCCTGACACTGTTAAATAACCAGGAAAGTGATGTCGTTGGCTGCGGGGGGGGGGGGGGGGTGTGGGAGCTGGCTTTTGCAAAGACACTGTCACTTTGCCCTGCATGGCAAGGTAACAGTGTTTTTCTTTTAAGGGTACATTCACACGTTAACATGTGTTATGGCATGCATTAACCACTTGCCGACCGCCTCCTGTAGATATACGTCGGCAAAATGGCACGGACAGGCTCATCAACGTACCTGTATGTCCCCTTTAAGTGCCTGTCCGTGCGGTCGCCATCCCTGTGAGTCGGGGAGATGCTTGTGTAAACAAGCATCTCCCTGCTCTGCCTAGTGACAATGACACGGATCTCGGCTCCGTGTACTCGGAGCGGAGATCGGTGTCATGTGACACAGAGCCCACCCCCCTACAGTTAAAAACACAATGCAGGGAACACTTAACTCCCTACAGCGCCACCTAGTGGTTAACCCATTTACTGCCAGTGTCATTTTTACAGTAACCAGTGGATTTTTATAGCATTGATCGCTGTGAAAATGACAATGGTCCCAAAAATGTGTCAAAAGTGTCCGATGTGTCCGCCATAAAGCGGAGGTGCAGCCAAAATAAAAAAAATAAAAAAAAGTCAGCAGCTACTAGCGTAGTGTAGCTGCTGACTTTTAATAAGGACACTTACCTGTCCTACTCGCCCGCGATGACAGTCCCGCCACGGTGATCGAACGCTGCTGGCAGGACACGGCTCCTCCATCCTGAGTAAGGGAAACAGGCAGTGAAGCCGTAAGGCTTTACTGCCCGTTTCCTACTGCGCATGCGCCACTCGCACGGCGCTTTGTGAATGGGCGGCTTGCCTCCTGGGATACACACAGTTCCCAGAAGGCAGCGCAGCCCATTCACAAGAAGAGGAAACGGAAGGAGACCCACCACGGACGAGAAGAGGAACATTAGAGGCAGATTAGGGGACTTCCGCATAGCAACAGACATTTAGGGTGAGTTTAAAAAAAAAAAAATCTATAATATTTTTTTTTTTTTAATGATTTTTAATGTATAGATTTTTTCAGGGTGGATCTCCGCTTTAATGTCGCAGTCACAAAAAAAAAAATCACTGATCGCCGCCATTACTAGTAAAAAAAAAATTATTAATAAAAATGCCATAAAACTATCCCCTATTTTGTAAACGCTATAACTTGCGCAAACCAATCAATAAATGCCGATTGCGATTTTTTTTACCAAAAATATGTAGAAGAATACGTATCGGCCTAAACTGAGGAAAAAAAATGTTTTCTTATATATTTTTTGGGGATATTTATTATCGCAAAAAGTAAAAAATATAGCATTTTTTTCAAAATTGTCCCTCTATTTTTGTTTATAGCGCAAAAAATTTAAACCGCAGAGGTGATCAAATACCACCAAAAGAAAGCTCTATTTGTGGGAAAAAAAGGACGTCAATTTTGTTTGGGAGCCACGTCGCACGACCGCGCAATTGTCAGTTAAAGCGACGCAGTGCCGAACTGCAAAAAGGGGCCTGGTCTTTAACCAGACAAAATGGTCCGGGGCTTAAGTCGTTAATGTATATTTTTTTGTTAAGGAAGCCCTCTTTATTAAGAGTAGGCTGCCAAGGCACCACAACGGATGCATGTTTTTTTTTTAAAGGAGAGCTCCCCAATGTACGGTATAAAGTATATTAGGCTGCTGTGCCACCTGTGATGCACTCTACTGTACAGCGCGTTTGGGTCCAGTCACATAAAGCAGGTATGTTAGCATGCACTGTGGCAAAATGCTTTATTGCATACCTCCCAACTTTCTGAGATGGGAATGAGGGACACCTATTAGCAAAAATATGCAGGCATAGGACACACCCCCTGCCACACCCCCTTAATGGATAATTATACAAAATAAATTGATTAGTTAAACCCACAAGTGCTTTTTTACTACTATTCCTTTATATTGGCTTGTGGAATTTACAAATACTGCAATTTAGAAATTGGATGAAAGGTTTAGCCCTGGGGAACACTTTTTGAAAGATAAATAGTGCATTTTATACACAACTTTATAGATCAGACCAGAATGAGGGACAAATGAGGAGGAATGAGGGACAGAGGGACATTGTTCAAAATAAGGGACAGTCCCTCGAAATCAGGGACAGTTGGGAGCTATGTTATTGCATGCATGCATTGCTGCAACGCGCAAGTGTGAGTGGGCGTTATAATGATCCTAGAAGGAGTTGTTGACGATATTAAATGTTTTTTTACAGACATGCAGATACATTCTTATATGATGCTATACTTGCCTAGTGATAAAATGAGATACAGTACTTATTAGTGTAGCAGATAGGAAGAAGTCTATACTATCATGTAATAAAATGTTTCCGATAACTTACTCTTTCTTCTTTGCTTAATTAGAAACAGAACAATGATTACCGCTCCGATAGTTGAAATCAGCGCTATACTGGATAATATGACAAGGTATTTATACCGTGCCTTTAGATCTGAAAACAAAAGAAAAGAAGAATACTATTTATTTTTACATTTTATACTCATTACATTTACACTGAGATTAAACCCTCCATGATGGAAGGTAAAACAAATCTTAATGACTGAACCCAGTTTTGCAACTGTTAAATTTGCATTTACATTTTTTTTACTGATCTGAAATGAGATGCATTGTTGTCTATGGGACATTGCACACAGCAGAGTAAAGATCAGTAATACAGCGCTGAGTACAGAGCAGTAAAACAAAAATAGACAATTTTTAATTTTAGTGCAGTAATTTACTTGCATACCCGTGTTTACTGATCTGTAAGCATATTTATGTGAGTATGAGAATATTACCATACTGACAATGAAGAATAATTTTACTCGTCTTTACGCTTACGGATCTTTACTTACCTATACTCAACATTACTCAGGTCTTTACACACCGTTTATGGCCCTGGGCACACAGATGTCACAAGTTCCTGAGTAAACATCAGTAGATGATGATGCGTGTGTGCAATGGGCCTTAGTAAAACTGTACGTAGAGCTTTCATTGTTAGGGCCCATTCACACAGGGGCGGCACGACTTGTGCCGCGACTGTGCTGGGCGATCTCAAGACGACTTCAAAGCAGACTTCCAAAATGACTTCTGTATTGAAGTCAATGGAAGTCGCCTTGAAGTCGTTTTGAAGTAGTACAGGAACCTTTTTCTAAGTCGGAGCGACTTCAGTCGCTCCGCTTAGAACGGTCCCATTGTACAGAATGGGACGCGACTCGTCAGGCAGCTGAGACGCCTGACGAGTCGCCCCTGTGTGAATGGGGACTTAGTGGATAGCTCCTTATTTTTTGTTATTCTCAAAGAAAAACTAGCCTTAAAGTATAACTAAAGGCAAAACTTTTTTTTTTTTTTTTAGTTTTGCAAAGAGTGGAGAGGGATTAGAACACCTGCGAGCGTCGGGAGAACATCGAAGGAAGAAGAGAGGGAGAAGACAGCAGAGAGAGGAGAACCGGCAGCGAAAGAAGACATCAGCGGAGGGAAAAGAACCGGAGGAAGATGTCATCAGCGGAGGATGAAGACATTGATGGAGGGAGAAGAAATCGGAAGGAGAATAGACGCCGGAGCTGCTTTAATAAATTGTCAAAAACCTGTGTACTGCTTTTATTTTTGACACTTTTTTTTGGGTGAATAGGTAGGCGTACAATGTACCCCATACTCATTCACATAGGGTGGGGGGCCCCCTTGTTAAAGGGGCCTTCCAGATTCCAATAAGCCCCCCGCCCACAGATCCCGACAGCCACCACCCAGGGATGTTGGGAAGAGGCTCTTGTTCCCATCAACATGGGGACTAGGTGCTTTGGGATGGATGCCCCTGCCCCGAAGCACCCATCCCCCCATGTTGAGGGCATGTGGCCTGGTATGGTCCAGGAGGGGGGACGTTTGCTCGTCCCCATCCCCTTTCCTGCCCTGCCAAGCTGCGTGCACGGATAAGGGTCTGGTATGGTCTTGGAGAGGGAACTCTATGCCGCTTTTTTTTGGTGTGGGGTTTCCCTTCAAGATCATCAGAGCACAAGTCACATTCCCAAGTCGGATCAGTTAAGACGATGATCCAACTTTGATCCGACTTCAATGATATTCAATGGGCTGAAGTAATATCAAAGTCAGACCAAAGTAGTGCAGAAACTTTTTTCAAAGTTGGATTGACTTGTGCTGGACCAGTTAAGACGGCTCTCTAAGGGAACCATTGATTTATACACATCATGCAACATGTGCTCCCAATGTTGGAGTGTTTGTCGTACCAGTGTGAACTCAGTCTAAAACCTGAAAGGTGATTGGTTACTATGCACAGCTGCATCAGATTCTGTGTGCACCAGTTTTAGCAACCCCCCCTCCCACCATTTTATCTTTCCATTCAGAACAGAAAGAAAACACAGGAGTGGGCTGTACAGTGACTGATAACTATTAGGGCTGCAACGGATCGGCGGTGATCCGTGATCCGAACGGGTCACCCTGTTCGGATCGGATCACCACTCGATCCGCGGAGCGACTTTGCGGCCTCGGCCTTAGGAAAAGCCGCGGCTTTGGCCTAGCTCCGGAGCCACGGCCATCTTGGTACACCCGGCGGTGGCGGCCGCCTTGTGCGCGCTGACGTCATCACCCCTCACCCTTGCTGCTCGTGGATCTGAACTGGCCGGCGGGAGAGACTAAGGTAAGTGGGGGAGATGCCCATTACAGGGGGAGAAGATTGTGGATATTACAGGGGGAGAAGATTGTGGATATTACAGGGGGAGAAGATTGTTGATATTACAGGGGGAGAAGATTGTGGATATTACAGGGGGAGATTGTACAGTGAGGGGGAAATTACGTGGATATTACAGTGAGGGGGAAATTGTGGATATTAGTAATTATTTTTTTTTTTGCCGATCCGAAAATGATCCGATCCGTGGCTCTGATCCGAGGATCGATCCGATCCGTGAGTTTTTTGATCCGTTGCACCCCTAATAACTATGATAGCCAATCAGAGGCTATCACAGCGATCAGGTAACCAGGAACCCGATTATTAGTATGACACCATACACATATATGCGGCTTCACGGATAAAAACCCACTTCAGTGAGTCTGCATACAGGCAATGTCGTTGGGTTAAACACAAGTTGACTTTTATGAAGAAAAAAGTCTAGGATGCCAATGCTAAACTCCCTTTATAAAAATACTAGGTATTTTGCCAATATCTTGATCCAAGCAAGTGACTACGAAAGTACCAAGCCCAGAGACAGCTAGGCAGCTAAAGTTTTGAGAAGAAAGTCAGCAATGGCAGCCTCCATACTCCTTTCAGGAATTGTTGGGTCAATGTAAAAAAATACTGAGGTATGGGAAAAGTTGATTGTGACAGCTACCAGTATGTGGGGAAAAGGATAGCGATCGTCAATGGAAATCCTTTCTGAGTGATCAGTCTGAGATCGGCTGGCCTGCTGGGTGTATCTGTGCATGTCAGAGGTGTTCTGTAGACATACAATTATCATATCACAATATGACTGCTTGCAAGTGGTGATCTGACCTATGAGCACTCGTACAGTATCACAATGGTGAAACTGATGCCATACAATGTATATTTGTGTACCTCTGCATGTCATGCATATGCAAAAGGAAAAAGAAAAAAAATGTAAAACACAAGTTGGTTTTTATGAAAAAAAAAAGTTATTGAAAGTGTAAATGTTTCAGGAGCTTCTTCTTTAACCAGAGAGGGTTAAACTTGTGAGATGGATTCCTGAGAACAGCTGACTTCCCGTAAATGCTCCATTATATATATAGATATTACAGGCCACCACCTCAATTCCCCCCTCGGGCTCATAAGAGCTAAAAGCATGAAAAGGTTTTGGTTTCGCAGGCGGACGGTTCTTTCCAGCATGAAAGCTAAAGTACAAATCTGTCTCTGGGCTTGTTAAAACAGAAAGATTATCTTGTTAAAACAGAACGCAATTACATGACATTTCATCCATCACATAGGTAAAAGACAAAGACATCATGGCTGGGCTCCTTCCACACTAGTGGTAGTGTTTACTACCTCCCTCCTTTTCAGATGGCGGTGAAAGGAGTTTTGTAAGCTTTCAGCACGCGATACTGCTGCCTCCTAATACCTGTTTTTCTTGGGCTTTTTCCTTATTCTTATCTCAAATATTTTTTATTTAAAATTTTACAGCATCCATAATACAAGCAAATATACCTGTAAAAATAACGGAACAACGGATATACCTATAAATCAGTAGGTTAGTCTCAATCATCACAGATCATACTCATTGCTACTCAGTTCCCTCTATGCACAGATGTGCGATTGAGAGCAAAAAAGGTTTTAATAAATGTCAAACCCGGATAAAAGGCAAAGGAACATCATCACTGCTACATCCAGTAAGGGTAACAAACTATTATTAACAAAAGTGTGCATACTCACAAAGTTTCCACCCACAAATGCCAGTGCCACACACCAGGCATTCCAGTATATACACTATGTTGGGACACCTGCCTTTACACACACATGGACATTAATGGCATCCCAGTCTTAGTCCATAGGGTTCAATATTGAGTTGGCCCACCCTTTGCAACTATAACAGCTTCAACTCTTCTGGGAAGACTGTCCACAAGGTTTAGGAGTGTGTCTATGGGAAAATTTAACCATTCTTCCAGAAGCGCATTTGTGAGGTCAGGCACTGATGTTGGGTGAGAAGGCCTGGCTCACAGTTTCTGCTCTAATTCATCCCAAAGGTGTCGGGATGAGGTCGGGACTCTGTGCAGGCCAGTCAAGTTCCTCCACCCCAAACTTGCTCATCCATGTCTTTATGGACACTGGTGTGCAGTCATGTTGGAACAGGAAGGGGCCATCCCCAAACTGTTCCCACAAAGTTGGGAGCATGAAATTGTCCAAAATGTCTTGGTATGCTGACGTCTTTAGAGTTCCCTTCACTGGAACTAAGGGGCCAAACCCAACTCTTGAAAAACAACCCCACACCATAATGCCCACTCCACCAAACTTTAAACTTGGCACAATGCAGTCAGACAAGTACTGTTCTCCTGGCAACTGTCAAACCCAGACACTTCCATTGGATTGTGAGACAGAGAAGCGTGATTCGTCACTCCAGAGAACACGTCTCCACTGCTCTATAGTCCAGTGGCGGCGTGCTTTACACCACTGCATCCAACGTTTTGCATTGCACTTGGTGATGTAAGGCTTGAATGCAGCTGCTTGGCCATGGAAACCCATTCCATGAAGCTCTCTACGCACTGTTTTTGTGCTAATCTGAAGGCCACATGAAGTTTGGAGGTCTGTAGTTATTGACTCTACAGACAGTTGGCAATGGCGACTTCTGTGCACTGTTTGCTTCAGTATGTGCTGGCACCACTCTGTCATTTTAAGTGGCCTACCACTTCCTGGCTGAGTTGCTGTTGTTCCCAGTTGCTTCCACTTTGTTATGATACCACTAACAGTTGACTGTGGAATATTTATTAGCAAGGAAATGTTACAGATGGACTTATTGCACAGGTGGCAACCTATCATGGTACCACGCTTGAATTCACTGAGCTCCTGAGAGCGACCCATTCTTTCACATATGTTTGTAGAAGCCGTCTGCATGCCTAGGTGTGCGATTTTATACACCTGAATCCAAAGATTTGGGGGGGGTGTCCCAATACTTTTGGCAATATATTGTATATCAATATCAGTAGAATCAACATTGAATATACTGCATAGATACCAAATGCAAATAGGGCTAGGCCTGGATTCTGTTAAACTTATGAAGAGTGCAACATTGCAATAGAATTTGCCTTTCTTTAACCACTTGCCCACTGAGCACTTATACCCCCTTCCTAACCAGGCCAATCATGCAACACTGTACCCATATGAAATTTGTGTTCTTTTTTTCACTCAAGTAGAGCTTTATTTTGGTGGTATTTAATCGCCTCTGGGTTATTTTATTTTTTGCGCTATAAGTTATAAAAAGACCCAACCGTTTGGGAAAAAATGCATTTTTCTTCGTTTCGGTTATAACATTTTGCAAATTAGTAATTTTTCTTTATAAATTGTGGCCAAATGTTATGCTGCTACATATGTTTGGTAAAAAATAACACAAATAAGTATATATTATTTGGTCTTTGTGAAAGTTATAGAGTCTACAAACTATGGTGGATGAAGGCCTATCTCATTTCTTGAGACACTAACAAGTCAGAACAGTACAAATACCCCTCAAATTACCCCTTTTTGGAAAGTAGACATTCCAAGGTATTTAAGAGGCACGGTGAGTTTTTGAAGTTTTTTCCCACATTTCTTTGCAAAATGAAGCTTTTTTTTTTCCACAAAATTGTCATATGACCAAGTTATTTCTAACACACTGCATAGGCATACTTGCAACTACACCCCAAAATACATTCTGCTACTCCTCCTGAGTATGGCAATACAACATATGGAAGACTTTAACACAGGCCACATACAGAGGCCCAACATGCAAGTAGCACCTCCAGGTGTTCTAGGAGCATAAATTACGCATATCATTTCCAATCCTGATTACCTATCACACTTTTGAAGGCCCTGGAGCACCAGTACAATGAAAACGCCAACAGAATGACCCCATTTTAAAAAGCAAACACCCCAGCGTATAGTCAATGAGGCAATATGAGTCTTTTGAACATCTCATTTTTTTGTTCAAGTTTTTGGAAAATGTGAAAAGAAAATGAAAACACATTTTTTATTTTATTTTTTACACAAAGTTGTCCATTTATAAGATATTTCTAACACACAGCATGTACATAGCCAAAATTACACCCCAAAATACATTCTGCTACTCCTCCTGAGTATGGCGATACCACATGTGTGAGACTTTTACACAGCCTGGCCACATACAGAGGCCCAACATGCGGGGAGCACCATCAGGTGCTCTAGGAACATAAAATTACAAATTCAATTTCCTGACTACGTACTACATTTTTGTGAGGCACTGTATGGCACTAATAAGCACTGTAGGGGCACTGATGTGGCATGGATGAGCACTGATGTGGCACGGATGAGGCATGGATGTGGCATGAATGACCACAAATGAGGCCAGATGAGGGATGGATGTAGCACGGATGGGCATGGATGAGCACTGATGTGGCACAAGATGAGCACGGATGAGGCATTGATGTGGCACGGATGAGTCATGGATGTGGCACAGATGAGGACTGATGTGGCATGGATGGGCATAGATGAGGCAAGAATGAGGCACAGATGAGCATGAATGAGGCATAATTGAGGCACAGATTGGCATAATTGAGGCACAAATGGGCATGGATGAGGTGCAGATGGCCATGAATGAGGCATGGATGAGGCACAGATGGGCATGAATGAGGCACAGATGGGTATGGCTGAGGCACAGATGGGCATAAATGAGGCAAGGATGAGGCACAGATGGGCATGAATGAGGCACAGATAAAGCATGAATGAGGCACAGATGGGCAGGAATGAGGCACAGATGAGGCATGCATGAGGCACGGGTGAAGCATGGATAAGGCACAGATGGGCATGGATGAGGCACAGATGGGCATGGATGAGGCACAGATGAGGCATGAATGAGGCACAGATGGGCATAATTGAGGCACAGATGGGCATGGATGAGGCACAGATGGGCATGGATGAGGCACAGATGGGCATGGATGAGGCACAGATGAGGCATGATTGAGGCACAGATGGGCATGAATGAGGCACAGATGGGCATGAATGAGGCACAGATGGGCATGAATGAGGCACAGATGGGCATAATTGAGGCACAGATGGGCATGAATGAGGCACAGATGGGCATGAATGAAGCACGGATGAGGCACAGGTGAGGTACAGGTGAGTACTGCTGCAGTCTCCCTCCTCTCCTCGCCCGCTGTACCGATCGGGTTGTGCAAAAAAGTACCAGTTACTTACCGGTAATGGTCTTTCTGGTAAGTCTTCCAGGACGGCACAATGAGAGATGACTAGTCCACCTGACAGGAAACACAATCAATCAAAGAGGTTAAAAACCCCACCCCTCCCTGTGCTCCTCAGTTTGTGAAAAAGTACTCCACACTAGTGCATGAGAGTGAAAACAACATACCACAACAACTCTATATATATATATATATTAATATACTTAACCAGAGCGGTGGGAAGTAGGCCTGCCGTCCTGGAAGACTTACCAGAAAGACCATTACCGGTAAGTAACTGGTACTTTTCTCAAGACGTCTTCCAGGACGGCACAATGAGAGAGAAGCAAGTAATTTGCAGGCCTACCTTAGGGTGGGACGACCGCTTGCAGGACCTTCCTACCAAATGAGAGGTACTGAGGCGACAGCAACTCCACTCTGTAATGCTTCAAAAAAGTGTTCTGGCTTGACCATGTCGCAGCTTGGCAGATTTGTTCGACCGAAGCTCCGGCCCTTTCTGCCCAGGAGGTCGCCAGAGACCGAGTGGAATGTGCTTTAACCTTCGGGGCTGTCTTAGCAGCCTGGTCATAAGCTAGGGAGATTGCTTGTTTTATCCACCTAGCTATGGTTACTCTAGAAGCCTGTTGGCCCTTTTTCTGACCAGAAAAATTAATAAATAAGTGGCTGGATTTTCTGAAAATGCTAACTCTATCCAAATAAGAAAGCAGACATCGTCTGACATCCAAACAATGAAAGGAAGCCTCCCTTTCATTCTGGGGATTGGAACAAAAAGAAGGGAGTATTATTTCCTGCGTTCTATGAAATTTTGATACTACCTTGGGAAGGTACAGGGGGTCCTGCCTGAGAACAACCCTGTCCTCAAATAAACGAAAAAACGGCTCTTTAATTGACAGAGCCTGCATATCACCTACTCTTTTGGCTGTCGTTATCGCCAGCAGAAAGGTAAACTTAACTGTGAGAAGTTTAATAGAAATACTGTCTAAAGGCTCGAACGGAGCCTTAGTTAACTGTTCTAGAACCAAGGAGAGATCCCAGGGTGGAACCCTAGAGATCTGTACTGGAGACATTCTGTCCCTAGCTGACAGGAATCTTTTAATTAACGGGTCCTGGGACAATCTTCTGTCCAGGAAGTAAGATAAGGCTGCTACCTGAACTCTTAGTGTCTTGGTAGCCAGCCCCAGATCAACTCCATCCTGGAGAAATTCCAGAATGACCGAAGTTTCCTGTTGGGAAACCTCTCTCTCTGAACACCAGCGAGAGAAGACCCCCCACACCTTAGCATAAATCCGCCTGGTGACCTCCTTTCTACTAGAGAGGAGAGTGGTGATCACTCTCTCTGAACAGCCCTTCTCCCGCAGGTTCTGCCTTTCAAGCACCAGGCCGTCAGTTTGAAGAAGCTGGGCTCTGGGTGGAAGACCGGACCCTGAAGAAGAAGGTCTGACCGAACTGGTAGATGGAGAGGGGGAGCTACCGACCAGTTCTCCAGAGTGGGAAACCAGGCTCTCTTGGGCCACCAGGGGGTGACCAAAATGAGACAGCATTCTGAGAGGTCCAGCTTCTGCAGGATCCTCGGAATCAGACTCAGAGGAGGAAAGGCATAGGCCAGATGAAAACTCCACACCTGGGCCAGCGCATCCACTCCCTCTGAGCCCCATTCCCGGGTCAGGGAAAAGAACCTCTTTAGCTTTTTGTTTTCCCTGCGGGCGAAGAGGTCTATCTCCGGATTGCCGAACCGTTGGCACACCAGATCGAACACCTCTGTGTTCAACTCCCATTCTCCCTGGAGAATCGGGTGGCGACTTAAAAAGTCCGCCTCTACGTTGTGAACCCCTTTTATGTGAACCGCTGTGATAGAGGGAATCTGGAGCTCTGCCCAGCTCAGGATCTCCAGAGACAAAGCCAGAAGGGTACGCGACCTGGTGCCTCCCTGATGGTTCAGGAATGCCACTGTGGTGGCATTGTCGGATAGAATCTGGACCTCTCGGTCCCTGACTCTCTCCTCGAAGGCCTTTAGAGCCTCCCGGACCGCCAACAATTCCCGGAGGTTTGAGGAGGCGCCCCTCTGACCTCGGTTCCAGGAACCCTGAGCTCTGAGCTCGTCTAAGTGAGCCCCCCAACCCCAGGCGCTTGCGTCTGTGGTTATCCTGAGAGGGTTGGACTGACTCCACAGACGACCCACCAGTAAATTCTGAGGAAGGAGCCACCACCTCAGAGATTCCTTTTCCACAACTGGGATGGGGACCCTGTAGTCTAGAGATTCCCTTGATCCGTCCCAAGAGGATAGAAGGAATTCTTGGAGAGGTCTGGAGTGGAGCTGAGCCCACGGCACCGCTGGGATGCAAGAGGTCATTAGACCCAGCACCCGCATGATGCTTCTGAAAGAAGATTCCTCTGCCTCCAACATAGACCTGACCGTTGTCATAAGACCTTGGACCTTGTCCTGGGGTAAAACAAGTTTTCTTTCTAAGGAATCCACTAGGAATCCCAAGTAAACTTTCTTCTGTTCTGGGACCATCGAGGATTTTTCTTTGTTGATGATCCACCCCAGGCTTTTCAAGGTGCTCACGACCCTGGCCAGGTCTGCAAGAAGGAGATCTCGACTCTGATTGTAGAGAAGCAGATCGTCGAGGTAGGGGACTACTGCTATACCCTGCAGGTGCAGGTAAGCAATCACCTCCGCCATGATCTTTGTAAAGACTCTTGGACTGGATGACAGTCCGAAGGGAAGCGCAGCAAACTGCCAATGCTGCACTCCCTGGGCGGAAGTGATTGCAAACCTGAGGAAGGCCTGATGTGCTGGGAATATCGGGACGTGTAGATAGGCGTCCTTTAGGTCTATGGTCACCATGAACACCCCCCTCAGAAGAAGCTTCCTGAGAGTGTACACGCTCTCCATCCGAAACCTCTTGCGACGCAGATAAGCGTTCAAGGGTCTCAAGTTTATTATAAGTCGATGCTTCCCTGACGGCTTTGGAACAACGAAAACGTGGGAATAGACGCCCAAACCTTGTTGTTCCGTAGGTACCGGGATAACTACTCCCTGCCTTTCCAGATCTGAGACATTCTGTACCAGACCTGCAGCTTTTAAGGGGTCCCTGGGTAGATGCGTTACCAGAAACTTCGGGGGAGGGGAGTGAAGGAACTCTAGCTTGTAGCCCTCTTTTAAAATTTGGAGGACATGGGGGCTCTGAGATATGCTTTCCCATCTGGGGAGAAACTGGGAAAGCCTTCCCCCTACCCTTACGTCACTTAGAGTTCTTGTCATTAGGCTTTTGGCTGGAGAAAAGGATACCTCCCTTCTGTTTGTCCTTGCCAGCACTCCACCTCCTAGTATTGATAGGTCTTTTGTCTGAAGACCGGTTCTTACCCTGGGGGCCTCGAAAAAATCTCCTTTTTTCCTTTTTAGGTTTGGTAGGAAATTTCTTACCCTTTTCGGTGGACCTGGACAAGGCTTGGTCAAGTCCTGTACCGAAAAGAAGGGAGCCCTCAAATGGGAGACCACATAAACGGGTCTTGGATGCACTATCACCATCCCAGGTTTTAACCCATACAGCTCTTCTAGCAGAGTTTAAGAGGGCTCCAGTCTTTGCGGTGGTTCTTACGGTTTCTACCGCTGCGTCCGCTAGGTACGCCACCGCGCTACCTATTAGCTGCAACGACTCCAAGACTTCCTTGGATTTGGAAGTGCCTGAAACATGGTCCGTTAATTTTGAGATCCATGCATCTGCATTCCTGGCTACGCATGCTGAAGCCAGCGCCGGGCTCATGGCTGCCGCATTGGCTTCCCAGGCCCTCCGCAAGGTGGTTTCAGCACGCCGATCCATCTGATCTTTGAGGTTACCAGTATCCTCAAAGGAGAGGTCAGACTGTTTGGATACCTGGGCTAAGGAAGCATCCAATCTGGGTGTTTTGAAGAACCTATCTTCATCCTCCTCCTTGAAAGGGCACCTACGTTTCCACGTCTTTGGTCTTAAGAGCTTCCTTTCAGGATCCTTCCATTCCTGAAGGATAATGTCCTTCAGTGCCTGGTGGACGGGGAAGGTTTTGGGTTGAGACTTCAACAAACCCTGATACATTCTATCCTGTGCGGAAACCTGTTCCGCAGGCTCCTGGATCTCCTCAGAAGCATAAATTGCCCCAAGGAGGCCCTCCATATCATCAGCCGAGAAGATGTGCCTTCCTGGCCTGGAGCCCTCTTCCTCGTCCTCTGCCTGACTATCCACCAGACCCTCATCAGATACTTCTCGATCGGAGATATCTGAATCCTCCTCCGGCTCCGAACCCTGTGAAGGTAGGGATTTTAGAGGCTGCGGGCGTCTTTTTACTACCCTGGGAGTCAAAGAACTCTCCTGAGAGGAAGAGCCCCCCCCCACTTGTCTGAGGTTCTGGTTCCCTAGACCTGAGTGAGGATTGAAATTCCTTAAGCGTAGTCAGCATCTGGGTCTGGACAGACAAGAAGTCTTTCATGACCTGAGATGTTTCTTTTCCAGCCAATTTCTGAATGCATTTAAAACAGAAAGGTCTGGAATAGTCTGGAGGCAACCTATCGTTGCAGTAGCCACATCTTTTGATGCGAGCAGGGGCCTTAGAGGGACGGCTGGTAGACCCCTGGGCAGTGACGTCCCCTCCTGCAGAAAAAAACAAATATACACAGGGAATTTTTTAGTACCAAACACCCCTGTGCAGAGCAAAAGGGGGAAGAGTCGGGGTACCTCCCCCATCATAACCCCTGCTGGCTGGGTAGGACTCACCTCCTGTGGCCTCCTCTGTAGCCTTGGCCGTACCGGGCCTTTCCTCATGCTCCATGCGCCGTCCGGGCTCGAACCGTGTCGCTAAGAGCAAACAGGAGGAATGGGCGCCTCTTTTCCTGGCATCTTTATAGAGGAAGCTGGCTGAAAAGACGCCGGCCGTCGCCATCTTGCCGTAGACCGGAAACCGGAAGTGGCGCGGCGCGCGATGACGTCATTCCGGGCGCTAGAGGAGGAAATCAATGAGTCCTCCAGGCCATGGGAAAATGGCGCCGCACATGCCTGAGCGGCGCCAATAGCCAGAACAGCGCTTCACCGCTGGGTTCACCACCGCATCTGCGGGAGACCTGCCAGCCCCCCCTCCGAAGTGGACACCCACCAGGTAGGGAGGGAAAAAGAGGAAATATTTGGCCCCTGAAGCTTCCAGGTACCCTGTACCTTAGGGCTTCAGAAAGCTCAGGGGGGTTCTTCAAGGCTATTCCTTCCCCCCTGAGTATGTTACAAAAAAAGGGGGACCCCCCAGGAAGGATGAGCCCGTCCTGCTAGGTCCAGAGGCTTCCTAAGCGTTCGACCTAGGTCCCAGGGGGAGACCTCCAGCACCAGGCCTTTAGGTCTTTAGAAAATAAAAAACGGTTTCGCTGTGGGGAAACACAATCAAAAACTGAGGAGCACAGGGAGGGGTGGGGTTTTTAACCTCTTTGATTGATTGTGTTTCCTGTCAGGTGGACTAGTCATCTCTCATTGTGCCGTCCTGGAAGACGTCTTGAGAAAAATACTTTTTGTACTGCTATCGGTTGCTACATTAAAGGGCCTGCGGTCCCTGTGAGCAAATGGCAAATCCTTAAATGTTAGGCCTAATTCAAAGTTGAGCCTAACCATGTGCTAGTTGTGCCAGGAACCGAGTATTGAACAAGAGAGAAAGTAACAGTCGACAAATAAGCGTCGGGCTGGAAAAGTCTGACGCTTTAGAAAATGTAAATGGAGGTTCCACTTAACTATATTACTGTTAATGCTATTGATCTGGGCATCCGATATTCCCTTCGCCCCATCCAAGTTTAATCCCTCAATAAAACCACAAAAACAAAGCTGATGGACTGTTCATTGTCTAGTGGAGAGTGACTGGAAGTGAATGCCGGGCTGGGTAGGGTGACAGGTAGAACTACTACACTCAGCGGCCCCACAGGGGTACCGCTACATAAAATAATTATTATATATTGTATTGATGCCACCTCATCCATGCCCATTTGTGCCTCAATTATGCCAATCTGTGCCTCAATTATGCCTCATTCATGCCCATCGGGAGGGCTGTCAAGGCCTGCATAGAACTGGTCCCAGTCAATCCTATGCAGGCCCTGACAGCCCTCCCGGCTGCAGCAGCATGACTCCAATGTCAGTAACATCACAGTCTCTCCCTCTGGCTCATCATCCACTCCTGGCATGCCTCTCCCAGATCTTCCGACTGTGCCTGTCACTCATCGAACAACAGGTGAATCCTTCCTGAAGATTTGCCCGGCAGTGTTCCCCGCTGTCCTCTCCTGCTCCTGTTCAGGACCCCTTTGTTTGGGTTGTATGGAGGGGTTCCAGTCCAGCTCTGAGCCCCTGGCCCAAGGTCACCCCCTCAGACTGGGGGGCTCCCTCAAACACCGCAACAGCCTAACACTCCATCTCTCAGTTCTTCCACCCAACAACTCCTTCTCCAGCAGGATGACCCTGGGTATATCAAGGAGGCCTGCCCCCTGCCAATCCTAGTTGGGGATTGGTCAGAGCTAATAGAAAAATGAAAAAACTGCGCTAGAACCTGAGAACACTCAAGCCGCCATCACTCAAACAAACAAAGTAATAAAGCATATATAAACAAATAGTGCGGCGCTGAAATGTTAGTGTTGCTGCCAGTGAGCAGCAAAGCAAGAATAATATAATATTCTAAGTGAGTATTACCAAATAATAATAACAACTCCTGAACTGAATACCCACTATGTGCTAGTGTGTGAACATAAACAAAAAACAGTCCGTAGATGAATTAACTCGGATAAACGGTCATGACCGTGAGACTATCCTTCATGTGAACAATTGAAGCGTTAGCCCATAAGAACTGCACACAACTGAAGAAATGATGGGTGCAACACAAATATAAAAAAGGTCCAAACAACATGTGCAATAATGAATGGGTGTCTTCTCATGGAGGGATCACAACCACAATGTTGACTGTTGGACGAACCACAGTGTTGATAGTTGGAACTCACAACACACAATATGAACAATAAGGTAGGGTACTCTTACCGCAAATGGTGGACCCACCTGTCATACGACAGTGGGTCAATAAGGCTTGATGGTCTCAGTGACCAGGACCGATGAAGCAAGATGCCGTAGGTATCTCAGGCCGTCTTTGGCGGGATGGTTCAATGCACAGATCGCAGGGTGCAATTCCTCCAGCATATGAGCTCCCAGATAATCCACAAGGGAAAAAAAAAAGGGTAAAACAAAAGGAGAACACTCCCAATGGTGCAGGTCAATAAAACCAGGTAAGGATTTATTTAAATAAAATTTGTCTTACAATGAATAGACAAAACATATAAAAAGTGATCACGAGAAAGGTTAAAAGAAGCAATGTGGGGTGCAACATGGGCAAGCCCATGTGGAAGACTTTGAAGTCGAAACGCGTCGGGCTTGCCCATGTTGCACCCCACATTGCTTCTTTTAACCTTTCTCGTGATCACTTTTTATATTTTTTGTCTATTCATTGTAAGACAAATTTTATTTAAATAAATCCTTACCTGGTTTTATTGACCTGCACCATTGGGAGTGTTCTCCTTTTGTTTTACCCTTTTTTTTTCCCTTGTGGATTATCTGGGAGCTCGTATGCTGGAGGAATTGCACCGTGCGATCTGTGCATTGAACCATCCCGCCAAAGATGGCCTAAGATACCTACGGCATCTTGCTTCACCGGTCCTGGTCACTGAGACCATCAAGCCTTATTGACCCACTGTCGTATGACAGGTGGGTCCACCATTTGCGGTAAGAGTACCCTACCTTATTGTTCATATCGTGTGTTGTGAGTTCCAACTATCAACACTGTGGTTCGTCCAACAGTCAACATTGTGGTTGTGATCCCTCCATGAGAAGACACCCATTCATTATTGCACATGTTGTTTGGACCTTTTTTATATTTGTGTTGCACCCATCATTTCTTCAGTTGTGTGCAGTTCTTATGGGCTAACACTTCAATTGTTCACATGAAGGATAGTCTCACGGTCATGACCGTTTATCCGAGTTAATTCATCTACGGACTGTTTTTTGTTTATTTTCACACACTAGCATATAGTATTCAGTTCAGGAGTTATTATTATTTGGTAATACTCACTTAGAATATTATATTATTCTTGCTTTGCTGCTCACTGGCAGCAACACTAACATTTCAGTGCCGCACTATTTGTTTATATATGATTGGTCAGAGCTCCCTGAGACACCTCATGCCACTCCAATCCTCTTCCCCGCCTCTTTGCTAGAATCTTCTAGAAAACCAAAGGAGGTGACAGAGAAGTGATGTCACATGTCAGTCACCTGCTGCTGCTCTAAACCACTCCCAGCCCCACAGATCAAAACAAACAGGCCTAGCTTTTAGCTAGGCCTGCCTAAATTTACCTGCACTGACTAAAAAAAAAAACAACTCTAGCACCTACCTAGGTAGAGGGTGCTACATGTATATTACTTACGTACGGTAATTAACCCCTTGCCACCCAGGCCAATTCTGACACTTCTCTCCTACATGTACAAATTATCAATTTTTTTGCTAGAAAATCACTCAGAACCCCTAAACATTATATATGTTTTTTTAGCAGACACCCTAGGAAATAAAATGACGGTCGATGCAACTTTTTATGTTACACAGTATTTGCGCAGCAATTTTTCAAACACGTTTTTTGGGTAAAAAATATGAATATATTAAAAAAAAAACACTAAAGTTAGCCCGATTTTTTTGTATAATGTGAAAATTTATTGTAGCCAAGGTATTGCTACTGAAAGTTATTGCATTAAGTTTGGTCATTTATTAGCAAAGGGTTTGGCTCCCTCTGGTGACTATTGAAAGCTATTTGAACATTTATTTTCCTGATTGAAAGGGATAATAGTGATGCATTGTGGGATATGTGGTTTAATGAGGAAGTGACTCTTACTGTGTACATTAGTTTGAGAACTACCAGACCCACAATGCTAAGTTGCGGGCCCACAAGGCATTGCGTCACCGAACAGCCTGCTGGGTAACCAGATAAAAAGGACAAGCAGGCCTCGTTTAGGCCTCTCTGGACGTCTATCAACTGCCAGCAGGAGGTCTGTGTGTGTGACTGAGAGCGAAGGACTGCGGCCTACAGCGGAGAGCTGCATCATCCGCCCCAGAGGGATCTTTGGAGGACAGCACTGTTGGCTGAGCAGGTGGATCGGTTCGCGCTTCAGAGAATTTGAAGCTGCTTCACCCATCTCCCATTACAGAGGCGCCATCCAGTGAGGTTCCGGTTGGGGACATACAGTGGTGAGCGGGCACTTGCCCATTAAAGTAATTGTCTGAGATTTAAAGGAGGATTTCTTCTATTAAGACTGTCGCTGACACTTGTAGTCCCACGGAAGGGTTTCTTTTATATCTAAGTGTTCACACAGCCGGATGCTCAGAGTTAACACAACCTTTAATAGAGGATTAAGCATCTCACCCTTTTCAGTTACTGCTTGTTTCTTTGCCTTATTGGATTATAATTAAGTGCACCACCATACAGTTCATTAAGCTAGCTGAAGAAAGAAGACTGGAACAGGATAAGACTGCCATTACTTTATTGTTCACTAGGCTGTACACTTCACAGTCAAGAACACACTGAACTGCACTCTAGGGAGAGCCATTTAGTAACCTAAGGTTAAAGGATATGGTATAATTATTGTACCTATTGTTGCTTATTGATCTGTGTGCTTGGCTCTCGGTGGAGAGGTGGTCCAATACAATTGCAGTGGTATTGGAGGGCCTGCTGCACTGTGTCCTGGCACGCATATCCTGTGCTAAGTTATCAGCAGGTTAAGGTTATAGCCATTGCAAGTTTGAGTATACATCTCAATTAATGTTCATAATCTGTGTCCATTTCCATTGAATGCATATCATTTTAAATATTTTTTCCTGTTTAAGTAAAGTTCTTTGTGTGATTCAGGAATCTTGATTGAGTCTATTTTTACTACTGTGAGACGATTACAATGGAACCCAAGGTGTCAGAGGTAAGAGAGAATCTGCAGAGTCGGGATAGCCTGTGGGGTATAGAGTCAAACAGCAGCCCCCATGGGAGTATGTTACACCAAGTAAATAGATTACAGGGTCATTAAAGTGGTTGTAAAGTCTCATGTTTTTTCCCCCTACTGCATTCTATGCATTAAAATATTAAAAGCCAGCAGCTACAAATACTGCAGCTGCTGACTCCTAATAAATGGACACTTACCTGTCCTGGAGTCCAGCGATGTCGGCAGCAGAAGACGAGCAATCGCTCGTCTCTTAGCTGCCCCCACCACCATCATCGGTGAGGGAATCAGGAAGTGAAGCGTTGCGGCTTCACTGTCCGGTTCTCTACTGCGCATGCGCGAGTCGCGCAGCGCCGTCCTCACTGGTCCCTGCTGTGTTTACTGGGATTGGCAGCAACTGTAGCTACACAATTGCTTTGGTTTTATATAACATAACATGACACCAGGGCCGGATTTCCCACAAGGCCACCGAGGCCAGGCCTCGGGGCGGCAGTGAGAGCAGGGGCAGCGCCGTGCGGCGGAGGCGACAAGTAATTTCAGCGGTGCGTGCAGCGGCGGGGGAGAGAGATAACATGATCTCTCATTGCCCGCACCGCTATTCCACCCTTACTTGCAGGGCCGCGAAGGCTGCTCGTCACAGAGGAGAGAGAACAACGTCATCTCTCACCGCCTGCCCTCACTCTCATCTCTCACTCGCATGTGCTTCTGTTTACCAGCGCGGGAGAGGAGAGGCTGACAGCGTTGTACCTGGCTGCAAGTACTCTGCAATGCTGGGGGGGCGGCTTGATTTTACATGCAATTAGTGATAAACTGCTACTTTTTGGGTGGCAGCCAGGTAACTGTGGCAATCCCCATTCTGCTAGCAGGAAGAGTGGCAAGTGACATCCCCATCTGGTGGCAGGCAGCATGGCAAGTGACATCCCCATCTGGTGGCAGGCAGCGTGGCAAGTGACATCCCCATCTGGTGGCAGGCAGAGTGGCAAGTGACATCCCCATCTGGTGGCAGGCAGCATGGCAAGTGACATCCCCATCTGGTGGCAGGCAGAGTGGCAAGTGACATCCCCATCTGGTGGCAGGCAGCATGGCAAGTGACATCCTCATATGGTGGCAGGCAGCATGGCAAGTGACATCCCCATCTGGTGGCAGGCAGAGTGGCAAGTGACATCCCTGTAACGGCACCCCAAGTATGAAAGGGGTTAACACCGTTAGGATATTCCCTTTCCAACCACACGACAGCCACCAGACACTCCAACCAGCCGAATAAGACCCCATACGAATGATTCTCCCCCCAGATACGAGACAACGCTCTGTATTCAAGTTTCAAAACAGGGAATGACTTTATTTTCAAAACACATGGTAACACATTTCTCTTCAAAACCCTCTCCTCCCATCCTTGGGGAACAGGGCGGGTTAAACTGTCCAATGACAATGGTGATACAGGTCAGGTGTGTTCAAACTTCTCCTTCAGTAAACAGTCTTAGCAGGAGGGGTGATTCCCCCCCCCCTCCTCACAGAAGACACTTCAACATCCCATAATATGCAGCCAGACGGTCGACCAGCTCCAATCCACATCGTCACAGTAGCAGACTTAATTCATAATAGACAATAGAATGCAAATCACCTTAACTCCTTACAGCAATGATTACACAACCCCCCCCCCCCCCTCACAGTACACATCCAATCTAGATACAATGTATGTGCAGCATTGAATATGGCTATCATAGACCATATTGGGGTTTTCATTCACCCTGTGCCCCTAATAGAGACACAGGGTGGTTGACACATAAGAGGCATTGGGGGAGCTGAAGCAAGGGTATCTCATACTTTCTAAGCGATTCTGAGTTCCCCGGGCCTTCCCGTTACATCTCTCCCCTTTCGGCAGGAGACTAACAGAGGAGGGGACCCCAGACGGGTTGACTCCGAAGTTAGTCCATAGGTCCCTTCTTCTAATGCCGGTATCCACACAGTACCCCAAATAAATTGCTTTAAACAGAGCATCACTTACCCAGCCAACCTCTGCCTCTCTCAGAGAACATACCCGCCGCTGGGGAGAAGACAGGGTGACTGGGCTCAGTCTTTCATGCCGCTGGGGATCTGGGCCGACTGCCCAGGATCCCCGAGGTACACAAGTGGAGACCGCAGTCCCATCCACTTGTGGTAGGTGAAAATCCCCCAGTGCTTGCAAAGCAAGGCTGACATCCTCCTGTCCCAGTGTCACACCATTTTCTGGGGTTGTGTCAGTGAGGACCGAAGTCCCATCCAGTACCACAGGAACTCCCTCTTCTGTTAGTTGAGAGCAGAGGCCCGCGGCACTCTGCTCTGTTGCCAGCTCTTCCGCTGGGTTGCTGTGAGTGGAGACCGTAGTCCCATCTACCGATATCCGCTCAAGTGGCAGTTGTGTGCAGCGGCCAGTAGCATTCTGCCCTGCTGCCAGTGATTCAGCTGGGGGTAAAAGCTTTACTACCTAAGCTTGTTGCTGGAGAGATGGGCCAACTGCCCCGGCTCCCTGAAACTCCACAGTTGTTTCCGGTGCTGGGCAGAGGTTGCTAGCACTCTGCCCTGTTGCCAGCACTTCTGCTGGGGACTCCACCCCATCTGCTCTGGCTAACTGTTGGGGAGGGAAAAGGGCTGCTTCTCCCCCCTGCATCTCTGAAATCCCCTGGGAAAGAGGAACCATCACCTTCTCATCTCGGGCCTCCAAAACTGCCACGGGTGTAGAGCAGGGGTCTGCAGTACTCTGTCCTGCTGCCAGTACTTGGGCAGGCGATGCATAATCCATAACATCCTCTGAACAGTCCCTTAAGTCCATACCTTCTGTAATCTGTAGCTGGGAAGATGAGCCAACTGCCCTAGCTCCCTGGAACTCCATATCATCCACTTCAGCTTTAGGGATGGCAATCTTCAGATTTTCCACTGCCGATTCTTCAGCCAGGCTAGCTTCCTGGAACTCCATATCATCCACTTCGGCTTTAGGGGTGGCAATCTTCAGATTTTCCACTGCCGATTCTTCAGCCAGGCTAGCTCCCTGGAACTCCATATCATCCACTTCGGCTTTAGGGATGGCAATCTTCAGATTTTCCACTGCCGATTCTTCAGCCAGGCTAGCTCCCTGGAACTCCATATCATCCACTTCGGCTTTAGGGATGGCAATCTTCAGATTTTCCACTGCCGATTCTTCAGCCAGGATTTCATAGTTGTCAACTGGTATTTCCTGACAGTCCCAGGCAAAGGGGGCCCCACCCTGCTGCTGAGTAGAGTCTAGCAGCTGTTTGTAGGCAATCTCCAGCTCCCATTCCTGAATGGCCAGAAACTCCAAATCTTCCTGTGCCCAGTGCCCTTCCGAGACATTCAGTCTTTGCTCTCTGTGCTCCATTATTTCCTCCAAACGCCACTCCTGATCACTCCCAAAGTCAGGGTCACTGGACAGCCTCCAATACAACAATCCCAGGCCATCATAGTCAAAGCCTTCCGTGGGGCTGTCATCCGCTGACCATGGGCACTCTTGGGTTACATACCACCGGAGGGCTCTGTAGCTCTCGTCCAACCGCATCTCTGCCCGGATCAGCCTGCTTAACTCCGCTGTCCACTCCTGCTTCGGTTGTTCCCCCAATAACAGCATTCGTACTTCATACTGCGACCAGTACCTTACATGGATGGAGGGGAGAACTTTTCCCTGGTGTTGCTGCTCGAGAGCTAGCGCTTTCTTCCAGAGTTCGCAGCGGATTGAATCCGACCATCCCAGCAGGACCTCCTCTGATACTGGTCCTCTATGCTGTATCTGCATCTCTCGCAACCTCCTTCTGAATTCCTTTTCCATGGCGGCTGGTATCTGTATCTCTCCTCTCCTTTCAGTTGGTGCTGCTTTTTTAGGTGTTGTCTCTGATTGCCGTATTTCCGCCATTCTCTGCTCATGTTGCCGCTCATCCTGCCACTCGATTTCTCTAATGGCTTCCTGTATGGCGGTCTCTGATGGGTTAGCACCATATAATGCCAAGCGCTCTCGAACTCGTTGTTGAAACAAATCTTCAACTGACCGGGGTCCTGCATCACCATCCCTCTGGTCCATCTCGGCTCTCAAGTAAGTCTTTCAGCGTGGCTTTCCTGCAGGCTGCATAGCTGGTCATTCACTGCGGTAGTTTGGAGTGTCCCAGTAACTGGAGGGAAAATCCCACTGTTGCCAACCAATGTAACGGCACCCCCCCCAATATGAAAGGGGTTAACGTCGTTTAGAATATTCCCTCTCTGAACACACAACCACTATCGACCCTCCACAGCCAGGCGACCACTTCCCATAGGATTAATCCTTCCAGAGATACGAGACAACGCTCTGTATTTCAGTTCCAAAACAGGGAATGACTTTATTTTCAAAACACATGGTAACACATTTCTCTTCAAAACCCTCTCCTCCCATCCTTGGGGAACAGGGCGGGTTAAACTGTCCAATGACAATGGTGATACAGGTCAGGTGTGTTCAAACTTCTCCTTCAGTAAACAGTCTTAGCAGGAGGGGTGATTCCCCCCCCCTCCTCACAGAAGACACTTCAACATCCCATAATATGCAGCCAGACGGTCGACCAGCTCCAATCCACATCGTCACAGTAGCAGACTTAAAGGAGTAGTAAAGTTACATGTTTTTTCACCTTAATGCATCCTATGCATTAAGGTGAAAAAACATTCGACAATACCGCCCCCCCCCCCCGAGCCCCCGTTTTTCTTACCTGGCCCCTCGAAAGTCCCATGCTCGTCCCCGTCATCCTCTTCGTTTTTCTGCCTGGCCGCCGATTGGCTACACTGGATAGATTGAAAGCAGCGCAGCCATTGGCTGGCGCTGCTGTCAATCACATCCAATGACGCGGCACGCCGGGGGGCGGGGCCGAGTGATACAGTCGGCGGCTATGGCCGCCGCTGTATCACGGGAGCGCGCCCGCAATCACTCCACACCATGCGAGCTCACTCGCATTAAGGTGTGGAGTCCTTGCGGGGAGGAGCCAAGACAGCCGCCGAGGGACCCCAGAAGACCAGGATCGGGGCCACTGTGTGCAAAACGAGCTGCACAGTGGAGGTAAGTATAACATGTTTGTTATTTTTAAGGAAAAAAAAAAAAAAAGGTATAGTGCTCCTTTAATTCATAATAGACAATAGAATGCAAATCACCTTAACTCCTCACAGCAATAATTACACAACCCCCCCCCCCCCCCCCCTCACAGTACACATCCAATCTAGATACAATGTATGTGCAGCATTGAATATGGCTATCATAGACCATATTGGGGTTTTCATTCACCCTGTGCCCCTAATAGAGACACAGGGTGGTTGACACATAAGAGGCATTGGGGGAGCTGAAGCAAGGGTATCTCATACTTTCTAAGCGATTCTGAGTTCCCTGGGCCTTCCCGTTACAATCCCCATCTGGTGGCAGGCAGAGTGGCAAGTGACATCCCCATCTGGTGGCAGGCAGAGTGGCAAGTGACATCCCCATCTGGTGGCAGGCAGAGTGGCAAGTGACATCCCCATCTGGTGGCAGGCAGCATGGCAAGTGACATCCCCATCTGGTGGCAGGCAGCGTGGCAAGTGACATCCCCATCTGGTGGCAGGCAGCGTGGCAAGTGACATCCCCATCTGGTGGCAGGCAGCGTGGCAAGTGACATTCCCATCTGGTGGCAAGTGACATCCCCATCTGGTCCCAGGCAGAGTGGCAAGTGACATCCCCATCTGGTGGCAGGCAGAGTGGCAAGTGACATCCCCATCTGGTGGCAGGCAGAGTGGCAAGTGACATCCCCATCTGGTGGCAGGCAGAGTGGCAAGTGACATCCCCATCTGGTGGCAGGCAGAGTGGCAAGTGACATTCTCATCTGGTCGCAGGCAGAGTGGCAAGTGACATTCCCATCTGGTGGCAAGTGACAAGCGACGGTGGCAAGTGACACACTTGGGGCTCCCACTCATTCTGCTTTATGGTGAGTTGAACTATTTCATTTTATATTACAATGTAATGATAGAAATAATGCATTTCAATCATCCTGACATCCATGGTGGGTGCCGGAATGATTGAAGCACTAACACCAGTCATTGTCTGCGAAAAAATTGCTTACCCCCCCCCCCCCGCGTGGTGGTGGGGGGCGGCATTAAAGGACCTGGCCTTGGGGCGGCAAAGGGAGTAAATCCGGGCCTGCATGACACTAAACCACATCCTTATTCTTCAGCCATAATCCGTACACATCCACTACTTAATGGCCCTGTAATCTATTTTTCATGAAATTAATTGTGTCTTATAA
The DNA here is from genome assembly GCA_029206835.1 of Rana muscosa. Lineage (NCBI taxonomy): Eukaryota > Metazoa > Chordata > Amphibia > Anura > Ranidae > Rana > Rana muscosa. Next base: position 161,705,260 of record CM055127.1, read on the forward strand.
CTTTCTCTGTGAGCTCCTGAAACTCTGCTTTTTCCACCTCACTTAAACAAGCAGTGCCCGCTAGCATATAGCAGCTCCTGCTGCTGTCCCAGCCAATGAGGAATGAGAGACCCTGGAGAAGCTCAGCTCTCATGTACATTGCTGGATCGAGAGGGAGCTCAGGTGAGGCACTGCACACAGAAGGTTTTTTAAACATGAAGGCAAAAAACCTTGAGCCTTTAAAAATCATTTAAGTAATAAAACTGTTTTAAAATACATTTTTAAAATATAAGATATGGCACTTTTTTTAAAATACGTTTGGAGACCCTGGAAGAAAGCTATACAATGTGCCATTTTGTATTACATGTCACCTCAGTCATTGCCTATTAACCACTTCAGCCCCAGACCATTTTGCTGGTCAATGACCAGGCCACTTTTTGCGATTCGGCACTGCGTCGCTTTAACTGACAATTGCGCGGTCGTGCAACGTGGCTCCCAAACAAAATTGATGTCCTTTTTTTCCCACAAATAGAGATTTCTTTTGGTGGTATTTGATCGCCTCTGCAGTTTTTATTTTTTGCGCTATAAACAAAAATAGAGCGACAATTTTGAAAAAAATGCAATATTTTTTACTTTTTGCTATAATAAATATCCCCAAAAAATCTATAAAAAAATTTTTTCCTCAGTTTAGGCCAATATATATTCTTCTACATATTTTTGGTAAAAAAAAATCGCAATAAGCGTTTGATTGGTTTGCGCAAAAGTTATAGCATCTACAAAATAGGGGACAGTTTTATGGCATTTTTATTTAATTTTTTTTTTACTAGTAATGGCGGCGATCAGCGATTTTTATCGTGACTGCGACATTATGGCGGACACATCGGACACTTTTGGCTCATTTTTGGGACCATTGTCATTTTCAAAGCGATCAGTGCTATAAAAATGCACTGATTACTGTGAAAATGACACTGGCAGTGAATGGGTTAACCACTAGGTGGCGCTGTAGGGGTTAAGTGTTCCCTGCATAGTGTTCTTACTGTAGGGCAGGTTGGGCTCTGTGTCACATGACACTGATCTTCGCTCCGAGTACACGGTGTGGAGATCTGTGTCATTGTCACTAGGCAGAGCGGGGAGATGCTTGTTTTCACAAGCATCTCCCTGCTCTATACCTCCGTGAGACCATCGCGGGTATCTCCGCGGCGATTGAGTCCACGGGACCCGCGGTCCGACCCACAGGGAAGGCAGCAGGGTCGCGAGTGTGCCGCCGGCAGCATGCGCGACCACACGGCAGGCATTTAAAGGGGACGTACAGGTACGTGATTATGCCTGTCCGTGCCATTCTGCCGACGTAAATCTACATGGGCCGGTCCTTAAGTGGTTAAGGCAACAAACCCACCACATCTACCCGATTTCCTATGATACAGTCTAGAGAAGTGGTGGTCAACTTTCGTGATATGGTGGGCCTCAAGTGCAGACATGGTACAGGAGATGGTTAGAGACTGCAGACATGATGCCAGAGATGGTCAGAAACTGCAGACAGGATACAAGAGAAGGTCAGAGACTGCAGATAACATAAAGATTTGGTCAGAAACTGCTGACATGATACAAGAGATGTACAGAGACTGCAGATGTGATACAAGAGATGTACAGAGACTGCAGACAGGATAAAATAGATGGTTAGAGACTGCAGACATGATACAAGAGATGGGCAATGACTGCAGACATAATACAAGAGATGGTCAGAGACTGCACACATGATACAAGAGATGGTCAGAGACTGCAAACTGGATAAAAGAGCTTGTCAGAGACTGCAGATATGATACAAGAGATGGTCAGAGACTGCAGACAGAATACAAGAGATAGTCAGAGACTGCAGAAAAGATACAAGAGATGGTCAGAGACTGCAGACAGGATACAAGAGGTAGTCAGAGACTGCAGACATGATAAAAGAGATGGTGAGAGACTGCAGACATGATACAAGAAGTAGTCAGAGACTGCCGACATGATAAAAGAGATGGTGAGAGACTGCAGACATGACATAAGAGATGGTCAGAGACTGCAGACAGGTTACAAGAGATGATCAAAGACTGCAGACTTGATAAAGAGACAGTCAGAGATTGCGGTCATAGTACAGAAGATGTTTAGAGACGGCAGACCTGATACAAGACATGGTCAGAGACTGCAGGAGACTGTCAGAGACTGTGAATGTGCTATAGGAGTTGTTGGAGACTGGAGAAAAGCTTCAGGAGACAGTCCTAGACTGGAGACATATTGAATAAGACTAGTGGAAATCGCTGTTATAACAGGGCAATAGGGAGACACAGATTAGTGTCGGCAGGGGCCCTGAGGGACACAGAAAAACTGCCAAAGGGCTTCAGGTTGGGCACCAGGGGTCTAGAGAGGCCATTCTTTGTGAGTTAAATTAAATATTTTAATGTTTATTTAAAATACCTCTGTTAAATTGGGTGTCTCTCACCTGTGGCTTGTACCAGCAGTCTCTCCACATGTGGGCTGGTGAGGGTTCCATGTTCCACCACACATGTCAGCTCCATGCCCCAGTTCTGTCCTGTCGGGGTGAAGGGGTAGACGGATTCCACATCTGAGCCACTGTTCCTCCGAGTCTTGGCTTTCTCCACCAGGGTGCCATTCAAGTACCAGTTCACAGTGATGGATTCTGGGTAAAACCTATAAACTCTGCACACCAAGTTCTGCTCCACATTCAACTTAAATGCTTGGGAAGTAATGTGAACGGATGGGATATCTGCAAAAAAAAAAAAAGGGACATGTATGTCATTGCAATGCTTTCTTCTTGTGTACTTTATATACTATTGCCTATCTACAAAATTAGAAGCCAAAAACACTAGTACAGCTATCTGCTAAAAAAAAATGTTCTAGTGCAATCTAATATAAACTGTCTAGAATATCACTTTCCTTTTTTTTAAATAAATTTTTTCACAAATATTGTGGACAATGGATGGGTGGGGTTAAAAACTGGTGGCTGAGCTGCAGTTAAGCCCCCCCCCCCCACCTGAATTCTAGCATTAAAGTCAGACAGGGCTGTATACTTGCTGCTGCAGGCAATTTTACATCGGGGCGCAGAGCTTGATAGACAGCACCGCCTGTCAAACAAATCCATTGAGATCAATGAGGCCGCACTGCAAACAAGTAAAAGGAGGTGGAAGTAGCACCTCCTGGATGCCTGCCAGCCACTACTATGCCGCTTTCTGAAAAGTGATCCCTTTTCAGAGGGCAGTATGCAGTACTGCTTGTCTGAAAGAGCTTTAAAGCAGACCTTTCAGCAGTTACCATTAGAGTATGTCTAAATCTAAAAAAAAAATGTAGTTTTTGGATAGAGTGGAGGAGGGTTAAAATTCCACTGGGGGAATTTCCCTTCACTTCCTGTCCTGTTGACACAACAGGAAGTGAGAGGATATCTTTTAATTCTCATAGACAGTTGTCACTGGAATGAGTGTCCTCAATGTAGAATTTCTCTATTTCTGTTCAGGTGGCAACTCTAAATTTTGGATCTCCTATTACTTTCTGTTCTGGTGACAATGGCATAGCTCCCAACTGTCCCTGATTTTGAGGGACTGTCCCTGATTTGGAGAAATGTCCCTCTGTCCCTTTTTCCTCCTCATTTGTCCCTCATTTTGGTCTGATCTATATAGTTAATGCTAAAAGCTAAAGCTAAACCTTTCATCCAAATTCTAAATTGCTGCATTTGTAAAGTGGAGTTCCACCCAAAAATGGAACTTCCACTTTTTGGAATCCTCCCCTCCCCTCCGGTGTCACATTTGGCACCTTTCAGGGGGGAGGAGGGAGCAGATACCTGTCTAATACAGGTATTTGCTCCCACTTCAGGGCATAGATCACCTCGGTGATCGAGGTGACCTATGCCACTTCCAGGGCCTACTCTGTCCTCCCCCGCTGTCTTCTGGGAGACACACAGGTCCCAGAAGACAGCAGGGACCAGTGAGGACGCGCAGCGCGACTCGCGCATGCGCAGTAGGGAACCAGGAAGTGAAGCCGCAAGGAATAATTACCTTCCCATTTTCAGTGGCTATCATCCCCTCTGGCTTAAAAATATCCCCAAAGGACAGATCATGAGGGTTAAAAGAAATTGTTCTGAGGTGGACAATTTATTTTTCCAATCTAAAATCCTGACTGACAAATTCGAAGCTAGGGGTTATGATCCACGAGCACTGAAAAAGTTGGTGGAAGAAGTTGGAGCTCTCCCAAGGGATGTATGTTTACAAGAAAAAGATCCAGAGATTATCCCTTTAACCACTTCCATACTGGGCACTTATACACCTTCCTGCCCAGACCAATTTTCAGCTTTCAGCGCTGTTGCACTTTGAATGACAATTGCGCGGTCGTGCTACACTGTACCCAAACTACGTTTTTATCGTTTTGTTCCCACACATAGAGCTTTCTTTTGGAGGTATTTGATCACCTCTGTGATTTTTATTTTCTGCAAAAAAAAAATAAAAAAAGACAGAAAATTTAGAAAAAAAAAAGTTTTTTTTTTGTTTCAGTTACAAAACTTTGTAAATAAGTAAGTTTTCTCCTTCACTGATGGGGCTGCACTGACAGGCACTGATAAGGCGGCACTGATGGGCACCGATGAGGCGGCACTGATGGGCACCGATGAGGTGACACGGATGGGCACCGATAGGCGGCACGGATGGGCACCGATAGGCGGCACGAATGGGCACAGATGGGCGGCACCGATGGGCACTGATAGGCGGCACGGATGGGCACTGATAGGCGGCATGGATGGGCACTGATAGGTGGCACAGATGGGCACTGATAGGTGGCATGGATGGGCACTGATAGGTGGCACTGTACTGTAATGTGTTGTACTAATGGATGCCAATCAGTGCCAAACAATAATGCCTGCCAATCAGTGATGCCCATTGTGGGCACTGATTGGCATCCATTGTGGGCACCGATTGGCATCCATTAGGGGCACTGATTAGCATCCCTGGTGGTCTAGGGTGGCATACCTGGTGGTGGGCATCCCTGGTGGTCTGGTGGCATCCCTGGTGGTCCAGTGTGGGCATCCTCGGGGGGGCTGTGCTGATAATCGATCAGCACAAACCCCCCCCTGTCAGAGGAGCAGCCGATCGGCTCTCCTCTACTTGCGTCTGACAGACGCGAGTGAGGAAAAGCCGATCACCGGCTTTTCCTGTTTACATCATGATCAGCCGTGATTGGACACGGCTGATCACGTGGTAAAGAGTCTCTGTCGGTGACTCTTTACCTAGATCGGTGTTGCGGGGTGTCAGACTGACATCCCGCAACAACGATCGCCGCGATGCGCGCCCCCGGGGGCGCGCAGCGGCTCAATATCCTGAGGACGTCATATGACGCCCAGTCAGGATATTGAAACCACTTTGCCGCCGTCATTTTGCAATAGGGCGGGCGGCAAGTGGTTAAGGAGCAACACCGAAGAATGGGGATTTGTCTCTGGGTTCCACGCCCAATACAAAGAAGTGGAATACATTTTCAATCAACACTGGCACATTTTACTTTTGGATAAAAAATTAAGTACAGTTCTTCCGCCTACGCCTCAATTTATATATAGAAAGGCGTCTAACTATGGAAACCTGGTGGTAAAAAAAGTCCTGGATCCTCCAACGAGACCTCAGTCCTTTTGGGACCGTAATGTTTTTTTCGCATGCAGAAGATGCAAAGCATCCATGGAGGTATCCAGACCCATTAGAGGGCTCGATACTTTTATATCTACCTCCAACAATCAAAGTTTTGATATAAAACTATTTATCACCTGCAAAAGCACTTTTGTGGTCTATGCGTTGAAATGCCCGTTTGGTCTTATTTATATAGGACGTACTAAGAGGATGAGGGTGAGAATAGCCGAGCACATACACATCAAAATTGGGTTCAAGACCACAATGTGTCCCTACATTTTAAGTTGAAGCACAACCAGGATGTATCAGGGCTTGAATTCTGGGGTATAGAATATTTAGAACCACATTGGAGGGGCTCACATATGGCCAGAGAGCTGTCAAAACAGGAGACTCGTGGATTTTTTTAACTGATGTTCTTGCACCCAAAGGCCTAAATATAGAACTGGATATTAATTGTTTTATTAGTGATACTTACCGGTAGGTATTTTTAATATACATAGTCCACCTATTCTTGATATGTTTCCTAGTCTACCTCATTTTAAACATTCCCAGTCTACCTACTTTTAATATATGTGTTTGATATATATTTTTAACATATAATTTTAATGTATATTTTAATATATGTATTCATAATTCTTCCAGCCTGCGCAGTTTTTCCATTAACCTGAACATGAGGATGTTCTAGTTGAGGTTCAAAGTGCTGCATTGGATATGAGTTATATCTCATAGGTTTAGTGGATCTGTCTGTTATGGCCATTATAAGTTTGTGATGCTTTGTATGGAAAAAGTCACAGACCAGCCAGATTCCCAATATTGGTTTAGTATGCAATGATACAGTTTAACCTATGATTACTAGTTATTTGTTCATATGCAATTTACTCAATTTTTAGAATTATAGTGGCAGCAGTTAATTTGGTATTATCCTCAACTTCCATTTGGCTTTAATCTTAACCCCACTCTATTCTATGTATTCTCCTATATATATATATATATATATTATTTTTAATATCTATTTATGAGTTATAACATTTATGGATCAAAGTGCAATTTCAATGTTACTATATGTTACTTTGGTACACCGTCCCGCTAAGATGTGGTTTCTGTGCTCTAAGTACCTGCTTGTGATTGCTGCGGTTGCGCAGCATCATTGCAAGCATGGTGAACATCGCTACTGATGTTGGGAGCTAAGGGGGCGGTGGCCAATGCTCAATACATAAACCGGTGGCTGCCACGCGAGATCACGCCCTCAGACGAAGTCAGGAAGTGACAAAACGCGGCAAGGACGTGATCTCGGTGGCCTAACCGGAAGTGACGCGTGCGCTCCACGGACTGCAGGGGAACCAGGAAACAACACTAGCGGCTGATGTACACAGGCGGCTTTTCCTTGTTTACTGCAGAGACTGGGTGACTACGCTCACATTTTACTTTTGCTTGAGATTTATGGTCTTTTGGTACGCTTAACTTGTAAGGGGGGGGGTTTTGTGGATTTCATTAAACTTTTTAAGCAATATTATACTATGCGGTCAATTTATTTTTCAATATACCGTTGCTGAACCCTTACAAAAGTGTGATTACCAACTGGGTGGAAAGTACAGTGGTGGATAATCAGTGTGTTGAAGGCGTATCTTATCCTGAATTGTGGTGAGTGCATCCCCAAAAGGGGAGATCCCCTCACGCGGTGAAGTTTTGGTGGAAGGTGCACGGACTAAGATTGATTACCCTACCTAACACTACTGTACTCCTCTGCATCACTTTTTTTCCTCTATGAACAATATATGGAAGTTATGTCAAATTTAAAGTTTGAATAAAGCGCTGCTACAGTATTACTGAGGTCTTTTTGATATTGCTGTTTTATATTTCATATTTTATTCTTTTAAGTAGCTGCTATTTATCATTTTACGAGTTAGTATTGTATATGATCATTTCTCTTTACACTAATCTTTGCTCATCAACCTAAATTGCTTTTCTCCTAAAGCGCTGAGTGGTGCTTGTTTAGTTAGGGCGGTCAAAACATCCTTGTTTGATTATATATTTACTGAAAACAAAGCAATTGTCATTTACATACGCGTACAGGACCGACGTGCGTGATCGCATTTGTGCATAAGCACAATAAATGTATTATTTATTTTATTTAAATTATTTTTTACTCCTGTCTTTTTTTAGAAAAAAATGTATTGACTTTGAACAACATCCCTTGTGATAGCTGGGGCGGTGACAGGTACTCTTTACAGATAGATCTGGGGTCTATTGGACCTCAAGTCTCATCTCTGCTCTCAAAGGGGCAAACTTTCCAGGCTGGTAATGGCTTGTAAACAACAATCCGAAGCCGGAAGTGACAAAATCTTCATTGCTATCCAGTAGTTGTCGCTCATGCAGGGCGTAGGGGCGCCGCCCCCCTAATCCATATGTCTGGCCACTAATCTACATGCAGGGAGCCGGACTCATAGATTCCAATTGTTTTCAAAAAGGGTAGGCTCCGGGCGCAGAGCACTGAACCCAGAGCCCACCCAGTTGTGTTACATTAGCAAATTAATATTCGCTAATGTCTTCCTGTTTCTCCTCCTGGCCAATCAGGAAGCGTGTCCTGAGACCCGGCTGTCCGGTAGTCCTAAGACCCAATTGGCTGCGAGTCCTAATTGGCTGGGAGAAGAAGCGACCACCGGGACTCAGGAGGAGACGCAGGGGGGGGGAGTCACCAACCCGGATGGGGTAAGTGCGGGGCTGGCAGGGGGCCTGCGGGAGATGGGTGAGCGGGGGGGGTTAACATCAAGGGGAAATCAAGGGGTTACCTGTGTGCCTAACAAGTGTAATGGTTGCTGCTTTTACTCACAGATCTGGCTGCTTTTTCTCCCTGAAGTCAGATTTGTTTTCAGGGAGAAGAAACAGACAGATAACTATCTATGTACACAGAGTTCTGTGTGTTTGTAAACACAGGACTCTGTGCTGTGTGTTTGAAAACAGAGGACTTCTTGCTGTGATTGGCCACAGCCAATCAGCAGCTTTTCAGCCAAAGTCATTGGCTGAAACCTGCTGACAAACTGCTACTGCGTCCAATTACAGCTTGGGTCAGCAGGGGCCATGCAAGCGCATCCGAAACTCAGAAGAAAGGCTGTGATGTATGGGTATGTCGCATAGCCTGGCTGTGCCATCAATCCACGGTAGATGTACTGTGTGTGTGGGGGGGGGGGGGGTCAGTACGTGGTTCATTTTCTGCCAGAATGGCTTTCAAACCTTTTGCTCAGTCCTGTCCTTGTATGTGCACTTTGTAAATATTAGAGTATATTACCTCCATACACCAGCTGGAAGTCCTCCTGGAGAGGTGTAGTAAGAGACTCGTGTTGGACTCTACAGGAGAAGATCCGTTCTCTGTCCTCCGCAGTGGGTGTTATTGTTACTGAGCTCCTCACACTGTACGTCCCATCCGGGTCTCTTTGAGGTTTCTCCACGATAACCTTGTCCAATATCTCTCCATCCCGGAGCCATTTAATATCGATGTCCACCGGATAGAACCCAGAGATGATACTACGTAGGGAACTCTCTTTATTTTTTACAACGACATTGTCTGTAATGTTGATCTGTGGAGGGGCTGAAACATATATATCATGTTATCCTATAAATTGTAATAAAATTACCAAAATCTTTCTATAGACAGTATGATTTCTTCATATATGCAGGCTTCATATATGTATATGCAGATTAAAGTAAACATTTTACTATGGCGTCTAAACAAAAGTAATGACACCCTGTGTTAAAACTCCACCACTGGTTACTACAAGTACCAGACACTTCTGAGAGAGAGCAATACCAACTCACCCATCATGTGCGTTTTATTTCCCTTGGTGGCTCCTACATAGCTACAGGTGGGGAGAAGTGGGGGTGTACAGCGGAGTAACAGATATTCCACCCACCCAATACAGTCTGGGGATCAGCGATTCAGTAGAGTGTTTCGAAACATGGGCCATCAGAAAGGTAAGTATAGAGCTGCCCCGGAAGAAGTCCCTTTGTTGAGGAAACCGGTCGGGCTGAGCTGTTTTTTCATGCTATCGCGTATTTTTACATGTTTGGATGCTCTGTGGCAGCCGCCTTTTTTACCATGCAATGCTGTTTTTACTATGGATACGTGTAAGTGCAATACTTTATATTAAGATCAACCATTAAGAGGTTTTACACTATGTAGCATTTTATGTTTTATTAGGATCGTTGTTTGGGTGGAGTCCCCTGCATACCCTGGAACTGATCCTGACGTGGTTTCCTTAGACCCCTTCCATACTGGAGGTATTTTTCAGGTACTTTAGTGCTAAAAATAGCGCCTGGAAAATGCCTCATCTGCAGTCCCAGTGTGAAAGCCCACTGGCAGGACGTTAAAAAATTCCTGCAAGCAGCATCTTTGGGGCGCTTTAGGAGCTCATGAGTAAGCATCTATCTTTGATGTAAAACGCGTCAGTTATCCACCCCTGCATGTCAGTTTTCTTTTTTTGCTTGTTTTTGGACTTTTGAACCCATGAATTAACTTTGGATTTTAATTTTGGAATTTTGGAAAATAAATCGTTTATACAGAGTGCGGCAGTCCAGGGCTCTTTCCTTTTCTATGCAATGGTGCAACTAGTAGTAGTTGTTCACATTCAGCTGGGCTTATTCAGTAATGTCAAAGGTGTTTCGCCTCTCATCCAGATGGCTTCCTCAGCTCCTATGGTGGTTGGGAAGATACCCCATGATTTATAGGTAGATCAGGATTATTCTGAGGAGCACATTTTGAACAGAGAAGACAACTCTTCTGAAGCAGCATGAAACAAGCCATCTACATCAAGCTTCAGCAACCATCCCTAAGCAGGGTTGGGGGCCTTTGATGCCATCTGTCACCCTCACATAATGCCATTTCTATAACCCTACCCTGGCAATTTGACAATTCGCACCATCAGTCATGTAACTCAAACATCTAATAGCCATCCCAGACCACGTGAAACAACAATAATTGGATTCATGTAAAAGAACAGGGAGGTTCCTCAAATTTTCACACCTCCCATTTTGTTTTTTCAACATCTGCCTTGACGCATTACATGGTGATCAGATTAATATGACTGAGTTACCTGTGTGACTATTAATTTGGGTATTTTTCCCAGCACAGGTTTGATTAAAAGTATAACTAAAGGCAAAACTTTTCGTTTTTGATAGAGTACAAAGAGAATAGAACACATGTCAAGTTTTTACTGCTGTCTATGCCCCTGTATGGCCTCTGTTTGGATCTGCCCACTGACCCCCTGCTGATTGGAGCAGAGCGTGGCGGATGACAGGTCTGTGTCTGCTCAGTTTCTACAGATCGGATACAGACAGAGCTCAGTCTGCTCTATGGGCAGCTGGGTGTGAAAGGACACCGCTGTCTGTTTACAGCTAACTACCCTATGCGCCTAGCCGGAGGGGGACAGGTACAGATTGGATGTAGGTGGGTGTAAACAGACACAAGTTCCTTTACACCCACTAGTCTAGGGGTAGGCAACCTTTGAGAGATGGAGATCAACTTAAACAACACTGATGAAGTCAAAGATCACCAGGCACAGTGTCCCCCCTCCCAAAAAAAGATGATAAGACCGACCTTTTTTTTGACAAAATAGTTTTTTGTTTTTTTATAAAATAAGTATTACAAGAGAGTGCAGGGTTTAGGAGTGTGTTGCGCTCGGAATGCAGGGTTCACCAGTGCATTATGCTCAGAATGCAGGGATCAGGAGTGCGTTGCGCTCAGAATGAAGGGTTAAGGAGTGTGTTATGTTCAGAATGCAGGGATTAGGTGCACCTTGCTCCCATAATGCAGGGTTCAGGAGTGAGTTGTGCTCAAAATGCAGGGTTAAGGAGTGGGTTACGCTCAGAATGCAGGGATCAGGAGTGCATTGCTCTCAGAATGCAGGGATAAGGAGTGCTTTGCATTCAGAATGCAGGGATAAGGAGTGCTTTGCACTCAGAATTCAGGGTTCAGGAGTGAGTTGCACTCAGAATGCAGGGTTCCATCCCATAGCAGTTTCCTACCTGTTTACACAGCAAAGACAGGGAAGCAGCACAGTTCTAGACAGAGGGGGAGAGCTGGCAGAGTGACTTTTTATATTAGCAAGCTGGTTATTAGTTGCTCAGGACCACCTTGTAGTTCTAGCAACCAATCACCTGCGGTTTAACATAAAAAGTTACTTTGGCCAGCTTCTCTTCCTGCCCTGTGCTGCCTTCCAGTCTCCGCTGTTCACTGATCACAGCGGCGGAGGAGGCTGGGGGCGGTCGGGAAAGAAAAGGACCAGGACACAGAAGGCGCGGCAAAGCTGCAGCAGAGGCTTGAGGCTAGGAGGAGAGTCAAGGACCAGTGTTCTGCCGAGCTGGTTCCGCCTATCGATATGGTTCCGAGCTTGACTGCGCAGGCGCAATCCGAAGCGACGGAAATCTCAGAGGTTTAACAGCTGTTCGGCAGCTGCAGACACGCTCGCTCCCGTTGCTTAGTTACACACGCCGCTTTCTTCTTCATGCCGCTGTATACAGCAAGGGGCGGATAAGATGTGATAATATTGAGCAGTGCGATTTGTTTGTTTATACACGCTGCTCTATAGAGCAAGGGGCTGTATAGAGCGTCGTGTATAAACAAACAAATCGCACTGCTTAATATCACATCTGATCCGCCGTTTGCTGTATAGAGTGGCATGAAGAAGAAAGCGGCGTGTGTAATGAAGCATCGGGGACGAGCGCGTCCACAGCTGCCGAGCCTATGGTTCCTTTTATCGATCTGGTTCCCTCTTGACTGCGCAGGCGCAAGCCGAGCTGACGGAAATCTCTGAGCTTTAACAGCTGTTCGGCAGTGCCTGCGCAGTCGAGCCCGGAACCATATCGATAGGGGAACCAGCTCGACAAGACACCGGCACTTAGAAGGTGGGGGTCGGCGGTGCAGGAACCTGTTTGGTTGCTGGCCTCCGCGCTAGTCCATATGGGTGAAAGGAGGGTTTGATGAGGTCCGCTTGAAAAACTGACAGGTGGACCTGATCCCTTCTCTGTTTGTCCTGTTTATTGCTATAACAAAGAATGAAAATGAAGGAAAATCCAAATTTTGGGTTGTCACAAGAAAAGGGATATAGGGGACATCTTTCAATGGGGACACTAGTACTTGTGACCCTTGTGACAACTCGGAAATTCCCTCACTTTGGAAGGACTTCTAACTTACTGTTTTGCCTATGGGACAGGAAGTAAAGGGAAATCTCCCCAATGGAGAAAAAAGTTTTGCCTTTAGTTCTGCTCTAAAGACAGGAAGTGGATTCTTCAGTTTATACATATCAAAATGGATGTGCCTGACGTACAAGTGAGACAACAGTATTCATTATCTGTTCAATATAAGAAATACTGTATATACTCGAGTATAAGCCGAGTTTTTCAGCCCTTTTTTTAGGGCTGAAAGTATACCCCTCGGCTTATACTCGAGTCAGTACCTGAAAAGCTTTGTATTCCGCGGCCGGCGTCCATTGTTTAAATCTCGCGGCTTTCTTCTGGTCCCTTCTGGGATAGGCGTTTCCAGCAAACACTGTGTTGAGTGTTGCGCCTATCATGGACGTTCTCTTGTCCGACGTCCGTGATTGGCGGAACACTGAACACAGTGCCTGCTGGGAAACGGAGTCTGAGAATGAGAGGATCTCCGTGATAGGTGCAGTGTTTGCTGGAAACGCCTATCACGGAAGGGACCAGAAGAAAGCCGCGAGATTTAAACAATGGACGCTGGCCGCTGAATAACAAGATTTTCAGGTACACTGACTGACTCGGGCACAGGGAGGCTGCAATGGACACAGTAAGGTGCCACAGTGAGATGGCAATGGGCACAGTGAGGTGGCACAGTGAGGTGGCACAGTGAGATGGCAATGGGCACAGTAAGGTTGGGCAATTGGCACAGTGAGGTGGCAATGGGCACATTTCCCCCCCTAGGCTTATACTCGAGTCAATAAGTTTTGCCAGATTTTTGTGGTAAAAGTAGGTACCTCGGCTTATACTCTGGTCGGTTTATACTCGAGTATATGCGGTAACCCTTTCCAGACCAGAGGTTGTTGAAGCCCAGTCGCCCCGAGACCAAAATTGAACATCATCCCTCTGTCATTAAGACAGGAAGAGACGTTCGATCCCCTTATAGAGAGCAAAAATAAAACCGTAATGGAAGTTCTAACCTTATCCTCTGATATACATAATAAAGAAAAGTTTGGGCTGGAGCTGGACAATATTAGTTTAATAAAACTTTAGGATGTATCGGCCAAAAAAATGACAGTTTTTAGACTATATTAAACTGCGTACCTTGTACATCTAGTCGGATCTCCTTGTCTTCCCTCTCTGACCTGTACAGTATGGAGCACCTATAGATCCCTCCATCTCTTACAGTGATGTTTGATATAGACAGATGAGCGATTCCATCCTCTGCCTGGCCTGTATAGGACACACGAGGATCTGTAGATTTCACTGCTGTATTCTGAACACTTAATATTTCCTTTCCCTGGAAGTACCAAATTATTAAGAGATCTTTGTGATCAATAGGAGGGTTCTTGACTGTGATGAGGCAAGGAATCTTCACATCTTTCCCCATCATGGCTTGCTGGGCAGACAGCTTCAATGCCCAACCTGTAGATAATGAAATATATAGTTATACATGTGTAGCAGTTGGTTGGTACTAGTAACTAACATCCACCATATCACCCGGCTGCCAGACCTCCATCTATCACCTCAGAGACAATGAACAGTCATTAGCGTTGTTTTGTTTTTGTTGATTGGGGGATATAACTTGGTTGGGGTAAGGAGGATATGGGATGCCCATGGAACATGTTGCTTTGCCATCATATTTAGTGAACATAGATAAGTTGGTTTAGCCTTGAAGAACTGATGTACTACTAAGATTTCCAGTCTTTTTCCCTGCATAACACCAGTGATGTAAGTAACTGAGTTAGAATAAACGGATTTACGTAACGCAGTTACTTTAGAGGATAACGCGTAATCTAACTGATTACTCTTCCCATCATGGTAACACAGTTACCATTACTTGGGCGGCGTTACCCCAATTACATCTACCGCCACTAGATGGCAGTAGTGTAATTCCTCCTCTCCTCTATGACCGGGTCTCTCTCATGTCACGGCACTGACGGCAGTCACGCTGCTCCCCGTGGCCCCTCCTCTCTTCTCGTCCATCCCCATTTGCTTGTGACATCATCTGGGATGGACGAGAAGAGAGGAGGGGCCGCCGGGGAGTAGCGTGACTGCCGTTAGTGCCGTGACGTGAGAGAGAACTTATTACACATGCTTCCTGTGCTACTCTGCATGGCTGGTAAACAATGTGCTATGTGCCCTGCCCTGATGTGCTATGTGCCCCGCCCTGATGTGCTTTGTGCCACATGTCCTGATGTGCCCTCATGTGCTATGTGCCCTGTGCCCCATGCCCTGATGTGCCCTGTGCCTCATGCCCTGATGTGCCCTGTGCCCCGTGCCCTGATGTGCCCTGTGCCCCATGCCCTGATGTGCCATGTGCCCCATGTCCTGATGTGCCCTCATGTGCTATGTGCCCTGTGCCCCATGCCCTGATGTACCCTGTGCCCCATGCCCTGATGTGCTATGTGCCCCATGCCCTGATGTGCTATGTGCCACATGTCTTGATGTGCCCTCATGTGCTATGTGCCTGTGCCCCATTCCCTGATGTGCCATGTGCCCCATGCCCTGATGTGCTATGTGCCACATGTCCTGATGTGCCCTCATGTGCTATGTGCCCTGTGCCCCATGCCCTGATGTGCCCTGTGCCCCATGCCCCATGCCCTGATGTGCCCTGTGCCCCATGCCCTGATGTGCCATGTGCCCCATGTCCTGATGTGCCCTCATGTGCTATGTGCCCTGTGCCCCATGCCCTGATGTGCCCTGTGCCCCATGCCCTGATGTGCCCTGTGCCCTGATGTGCCCTGTGCCCCATGCCCTGATGTGCCATGTGCCCCATGTCCTGATGTGCCCTCATGTGCTATGTGCCCTGTGCCCCATGCCCTGATGTACCCTGTGCCCCATGCCCTGATGTGCCATGTGCCCAATGCCCTGATGTGCTATGTGCCACATGTCTTGATGTGCCCTCATGTGCTATGTGCCTGTGCCCCATTCCCTGATGTGCCATGTGCCCCATGCCCTGATGTGCTATGTGCCACATGTCCTGATGTGCCCTCATGTGCTATGTGCCCTGTGCCCCATTCCCTGATGTGCCATGTGCCCCATGCCCTGATGTGCTATGTGCCACATGTCCTGATGTGCCCTCATGTGCTATGTGCCTGTGCCCCATTCCCTGATGTGCCATGTGCCCCATGCCCTGATGTGCTATCATGTGCCCCGATGTGCTGTGCGCCCCGATGTGCTGTGCGCCCCGATGTGCTATGTGCCCTTAAAAAAAAAAATCAGTTACTTTGCTGAGTAACTAATTACTTTTTCAACGTAGTTACTGAGTTACTAACGCAATTACTTTTTGGGAGAAGTAATTTGTAACTGTAACTAAATACTTTTTTAAAGTAAGATGACCAACACTGCATAACACCATGCAGACTATTGCGCCTCCTCCTCTGCATCAATACCAAGCAGACTGTTGCTCCCAGGACTTCTCTTCTCCTGCACAAAACGTCTGCACTAAGATACAAATCCGATTTTTGGCATCCCCTGCAACAAAAACGTCAAATGCAATATGACCACCTGGAGCCGCTCTCTTTACAGATGGTATACAGAACGCCCCCAGGTATGTCATTTTCTGATTGTGTGATTGGCTGACTGGTTTTCCCAGCAGTCTGCACTAAGATACAAATCCGATTTTTGGCATCCCCTGCAACAAAAATGTAATTTTTTAATGAATTACTCCCAAAGGGAAATCCCGTCTAAAGGGATGCAGACCCTGCAACTTTCCTCATTAGAGCCCTAAATCTGCAGCAGCTGATTGATAATTATAAAGTCACTCCCATACAGATTCACTGTGCTTTTGGACACAGACAAACAAACATTCCTTCAGAAAAACAAAAGGTAGGAATCTGCATCAACGTTTGGTAAAATCCCTGCAATGTACAAAGATAATGGAACGGGTTTCTTTTAACAAAAGTGGAGTTACTCTTTAAATTAGAACTAAAGGCAATTTGTATTCCATTTTGGATACAGAAAAAGGAGGGTCATAACCCCATCTTTTTTTGCCATCTTGTGTCCCATTGAGGACATTTCCCTTCACTTCCTGTCCTATAGACAAAACAGGAAGTGAGAGGAAATCCTTCCAAATTAAGGGGACCTTTGGTTGTCACCAGAACTAATATCACCATTGCAACATTTTTGTCTATTACTATTCTGGGGACAGCCCAAAATTTCTTTCACTTTCATTTTCAGTGATAGAGGGTGACTCTCCCTAAAAGGGAACAGAGAGTAATAAGAACCTGACCTTTGTTCTAATCCCAATTAAAGTTCATGTGCGTGTAAAGGCAGGCGTCCCAATATGTTTGACAATATAGTGTATACGTGATCCTGCAATTTCTGGTCTGGGGCGTGAGTGTGTGAAGCCGGCGGCTCGCTCCGGCTGTGATTCTACACAGCGGGAGCTGATCAACGGGTCCTGCCAACCCGATGTCCACCGTCACCCGCTGATCATTCTGTACACAGGCAGAACGGCGATCTGCCGATGTAAACAAGGCAGACCGCCGCTATGTCGGTAAGGAAGGCGTTGATCCTGTGTTCCTGCAAAGCAAGGACACGGATCTAAGCCTTCCTCTAAAAGCACCTCCCACACAGAAGTAAAACACAAGTTAGGCACACAATTAACCCTTTGATCGCCCCTGATGTTAACCCCTTCCCAGCCAGTCTCATTAGTACAGTGACAGTGCATATTTTTAGCACTGATCACCGTATTAGTGTCAATGGTCTCCAAAAAATTGTCAGCTGGTGTCCAATTTGTCCGCCGCAATGTCACCGTCCCGCTATAAGTTGCTGATTGCTGCCATTAGTAGTAAAAAATATAAAAATAAATAAAAATTCCATAAAAATATCCCGTAGTTTGTAGACGCGATAACTTAAACCAATCAATATACACTTTATTGGGATTTATTGGCCTAAATTGATGAAGAAATTCGATTTTTTACATTTTTTATTGGATATGTTTTATAGCAGAAAGTAAAAAAAGATATATATATATATATTTTAAAATTTACAGATTTTTTTCTTTATAGCGCAAAAAATACAAACCGCAGAGGTGATCAAATACCACCAAAAGAAAGCTCTATTTGTGGGGAAGAAAGGAAATCAATTTTATTTCAGTACAACGTTGCATGATTGCGCAATTGTCAGTTAAAATAACGCAGTGCCGCATCGCAAAAAAATGGGAGGGGGTAGTGTGGGGAAGCGGTAAATCTGCCGAAGCGGAAGTGGTTAAGATACATTTATAAAATACCGTTCATATCTCTGTTTCAACCATGTAATCTCATTATATAATTGATCGCAATGTGGTCATATAAACAAAGCATCTCGGTGCTGCTAACTGACGAAAAACGATTAAAACCCCATACACACTACTGTATACAACTTTTGTTGTCTGATTTCCTTCAGATTTACCAAAATCATGGAGTGCAAGCGCCTGCCTGATTGCATACAAATTGGAAACTCTTAAGGTTTGACCTCATATTACAGTGGAACCTTGGTTAACGAGTAACACGGTTAACGAGCGTTTTGAAAGGCGAGCAACATTTTTTTTTTAATTCTGACTTGGTTTGCGAGTGTTGTCTCACAAAACAAGCAGAATTCAAGCTAATAGGGGTGTGCAGTTCCGCATTTGGCCTGAGGTGCAAGGGGGGGGGCAGGTGACACCCAGAACTGTTCGGACATACTCAGAATCAACCGGAAACACTCGAAAATACTCCGTTCCCGAGTGTTTCTGAGCCTTTTTAAGGGTTAGCTAGGGTTGCCACCTCATCCCTTTAACCCGAACACATATGAATTACACAGGTTCTGTGGCTGATTAATGTGATAATTAAACTCACTTGGTGCCTCATCTGCATTTAATTAGCCTCAGAACCTGTGCAATTCATGGGTGTTCGGGTTTAAAGGGATGAGGTGGCAACCCTAGGGTTAGCCGAGGTGTCTGAGTATTTCCGAGGCTCTCCATCGCCCCCCCCCCACCTCTGGCCACATGCGGTATTGCATGCAATAGAAGTCAATGCGGAACAAATTCTCTTTGTTTCCATTGACTTCTATGGGGAAACTCGCTTTGATATGCAAGTGCTTTGGGTTCCAAGCATTCTCCTGGAATGTATTATGCTCATAATCCGAGGTTCCACTGTATATGGTTTTGGTAAATCTGAAGACAAAAATCTGCAGAAAATCGAATAGTGTGTATGGGGGGGGGGGGGGGGGGGTCTAAGAATATTCCATCCTGGCCGATCGGCTCAGTTTGATCAAATCTGATTGGATCGGAGAGGAAGTTATGGTTATTCGATTGTTTGCTGATGCAGCTGTTTTAATAGAATCACACATCGATCAGATAACGACATTGCGGTGTGATTCCAGGACGATGCAGGAAGATTTCTGTGAAATGCTGACTGGAGAAGACATCTGATATCTCCCCATCCTCCCCATCCTCCTCCTCCTCCTCCTCCATCTCCTGTTGCCACGGTGATGATGTATGATGTCAATGTCCCTCCCTGCAGAAATACCAACTAAGCCAGGAGGCGGATTGCCAGCCTTGTGGTCTCATCACATTACCACATCTATTGTCCTGTAATAAACATACAGAGCCCGCTGTCACCTTATTCTTCTCTATGTACAGAAATAATACTTATGCCCGGTACACACGATCCGATTATCGGACGAATGATCGTCCGTTTTTTTTTTTTTTTTGCATGATAATCTCATGTCCAATCTGATGAGTTTACTAAAGTCACGAAAACTCTCGTACGGCAGAATAAAAATTCGGAAGTGATGTCATGTGTTGTAATGCATTTGTATTGCATTTTCGAACGACAGCTGTACTGATTAAACGAAAATCGTAAGACCGGGCATCGTACGAAAAAAAAAATTCTGTGCTTGTCCGATAGAATAATATCGGAGGACCTGTCCTGATTGGCTCTCGAAAGCCCTGTACTAACGATCCGATTACTAACGATCCGATGATCGTACGATCGATTCGAAAGCTGCATTGCTTCATTGTGTTCTATGTGGAATGTATGCAGCCAGAGACGTGACACCCCAACCCCTCCCCTCCTTATCTTGCTTAGAAATCCATTCCCAGGTCTCCCTGCCCCCATGACACCCCCCTCCCCCCCACTGTCCTAATACATGGTGGTAGTCACAATATATTTTGGGAAAATTACCTGCATGTAGAAGGCAGAGAAGGAGCAGAACGACCTGCCTTGTCATTCTGTCTTCTTGGATGTTCTGGGGCTTTTAACTTTCACTTTCACTTTGACTTCTTCTTTTCTGCTTCCACCACACAAATATTTCCCTTATGAAGTCAGCATAGCCAGCCAACAAAGACATTAAGGCTAAGGTGACCAGATTTTTTAAATGAAATCCGGGGACATTTTTTTTTTATTGGCAAATGGTAAACTATTTTATAAGCATATTTTCCTCAAATGATATATGTAGTGTATGTGTTTATGGAATGATTGTATGATATGTATGTTATTTCTCACATTTCGTCCATAAATAAAGATAAAAAAAGATACTGCTTAGAATTTTTTGAGATATGACTACCAAATGCTATGAAGATAAGAAAAAACAGAGTGCAGAGTTCAGGAGTGCACTGCATAAACAATGTGGGGCTCAGCTGTGCCCATCTATGCAACCTCACCAGTGCCAATCTATGCAGCCTCACCAGTGCCCAGCAATGCAGCCTCGCCAGTGCCCAGCAATGCAGAATGTGGTAATGTTAAATTGTGACTGTATAGAGCGGAGTGTACGGCGGTGGGTTGTATATACAGGAGAATTGAATGCAGGGCTCAGCTGTGCCCATCTATGCAACCTCACCAGTGCCAATCTATGCAGCTTCACCAGTGCCAATCTATGCAGCCTCACCAGTGCCAATCTATGCAGCCTCACCAGTGCCCAGCAATGCAACCTCACCAGTGCCCAGCAATGCAGCCTCACCAGTGCCTAGCAATGCAGCCTCACCAGTGCCTAGCAATGCAGCCTCACCTGTGCCCAGCAATGCAGCCTCATCTGTGCCCAGCAATGCAGCCTTACCAGTGCCCAGCAATGCAGAATTTGGTAATGTTAAATTGTGACTGTATAGAGCGGAGTGTACGGCGGTAAGTAGTATGTACAGGACAGGGGTGTGGAGTGTATGGTGGTGGGTAGTTTGTACAGGAGAGGGGTGTGGAGTGTATGGCGGTGGGTAGTATATGCAGGAGAGGAATGCATGGCGGTGGGTAGTACGTGCAGGAGAGGAGTGTGGAGTGTATGGCAGTGGGTAGTATGTGCAGGAGAGGAGTGTCCCAATCCTGGCACTCTAAGGCATGATTGGGACATCCTATGTATGTATGGGCATGTGTGTTTTATGCATGTGTACATGTTTTTGAGAATATGTGTGCATGTGTATGAGTGTGTATGTATATGTGAGTGCCACAGTGTTAGTGATAGACAGAGCAGTCATGTGACCCTAGGCAGATTGTAATATGTGCAGACAGACAGATCCTCCCCATCATTGGACTCATCGGATCCCTGGATTCCTCATGCAGGTGGATCCTCCCCCATTTCTAGACTCCTCATACAGACTTCAACACCGACACCCTGAGCAGACTATGCACTGCCAGGGTGAAAACACAAGACATATGGGGGGTGGGGCTGTCCCTGCCAGTCAACTGTGGCTCATTGATCTCTGGACTAACTGGGGGGCAGATTGACAGTGCATCACAGGAGGGGGCAGCGGGACAGGAGGGGGCAGCGGGACAGGTGAGGGGCAGCGGGACAGGTGAGGGGCAGCGGGAAAGCAGGGTGGCAGCGGGACAGGAGGGTTGTAGTGGGACAGGAGGGTTGCAGCGAGACAGGAGGGTTGCAGCGAGACAGGAGGGAAGCAGCGAGACAAGATGGGGCAGCGGGACAGGAAAGGGGCAGCGGGACAGGAGGGGAGCAGCGGGACAGGAGGGGAGCAGCGGGACAGGAGGGGAGCAGTGGGACAGGAGGGGGCAGCGAGACAGGAGGAGAGCAGCGGGACAGGAGGAGGGTGGCGGAACAGGAAAGGGGCAGCGGGACAGGAAAGGGGCAGCGGGACAGGAGGGGCAGTGAGACAGGAGGAGGGCAGCGGGACAGTAGGAGGGCAGCGGGACAAGAAAGGGGCAGCGGGACAGGAGGGGAGCAGCGAGACAGGAGGAGGGGCAGGGGGACAGGAAAGGGGCAGCGGGACAGGAAAGGGGCAGCGGGCAGGAGGGGAGCAGCGAGATAGGAGCGGAGCAGCGAGACAGGAGGGGAGCAGCGAGACAGGAGGGGAGCAGCGAGACAGGAGGGGGGCAGCAGGATAAGCGAGACAGGATGGGGGCAGAGAGACAGGATGGGGGCAGAGAGACAGGATGGGGGCAGCGAGACAGGATGGGGGCAGTGGGACAGGAAAGGGGCAGCGGACAGGAAAAGGGCAGCGGAACAGGAAAAGGGCAGTGGGACAGGAAAGGGGCAGCGGGACAGGAAAGGGGCAGCGGGCAGGAGGGGAGCAGCGAGACAGGAGGGGAGCAGCGAGACAGGAGGGGAGCAGCGAGACAGGAGGGGGGCAGCAGAATAAGCGAGACAGGATGGGGGCAGAGAGACAGGATGGGGGCAGAGAGACAGGATGGGGGCAGCGAGACAGGATGGGGGCAGTGGGGCTGGAAAGGGGCAGCGGACAGGAAAAGGGCAGCGGAACAGGAAAAGGGCAGTGGGACAGGAAAGGGGCAGCGAGACAGTAGGGAGGCAGTTTTACAGGAGGGGAGGAACGGACAGGAGAGAATGTGCTAGACTGCATGATAGTGACAGGTAGGGATGAGCTTCGTGTTCGACTCGAACATCGGCTGTTCGATCGTTCGACGAAGATCGAACGATTTGGGCCGTTCGCGCCAAATTCGAGCGACGCGAACGGCCCACAATGCACTACGCCATCGCAGTGTCATCCAGGCGCTGTGATTGGCCAAGCATGCACTGTGACCCCGCATGCTTGGCCAATCACAGCGCCGGCAGCGAGGAGAGCAATGATTGGCCACAGGCAGGATGCCTGTGGCCAATTATTGCTGAGGGGGTTTAGTACACGCCCCACACTATAAAAGGCCGCCAGCACGGCGGCCTAGTGTAGTGTGTTCCGGAGCAGGGATAGAGCAGCATAGGCAGGGACAGTGACTTTTATTTCTTTCTTGCTTAACCTGGATTCCTTTAGTTTAGGGAAAGAGAAGGATAGGTAGGGAGAGTGTCAGTGTGTTTTGTGCTTGTGCTATATTGTGCTTAAAAAAAACATTTTTTCTAGGGACAGAAAACTGTAGGTAGGGAGAGTGTGTCAGTTTCTTTCACTGTCAAAGTCCTTGTTTCCAGGGACCTGGAAGGACAGTGAGTGAATTCTCCTTGTGCTATATTGTGCTTAAAAAAAACATTTTTTCTAGGGACAGAAAACTGTAGGTAGGGAGAGTGTGTCAGTTTCTTTCACTGTCAAAGTCCTTGTTTCCAGGGACCTGGAAGGACAGTGAGGTAATTCTCCTTGTGCTAAATTGTGCTTAAAAAAAACATTTTTTCTAGGGACAGAAAACTGTAGGTAGGGAGAGTGTGTCAGTTTCTTTCACTGTCAAAGTCCTTGTTTCCAGGGACCTGGAAGGACAGTGAGGTAATTCTCCTTGTGCTAAATTGTGCTTAAAAAAAACATTTTTTCTAGGGACAGAAAACTGTAGGTAGGGAGAGTGTGTCAGTTTCTTTCACTGTCAAAGTCCTTGTTTCCAGGGACCTGGAAGGACAGTGAGGTAATTCTCCTTGTGCTAAATTGTGCTTAAAAAAAACATTTTTTCTAGGGACAGAAAACTGTAGGTAGGGAGAGTGTGTCAGTTTCTTTCACTGTCAAAGTCCTTGTTTCCAGGGACCTGGAAGGACAGTGAGTGAATTCTCCTTGTGCTAAATTGTGCTTAAAAAAAACATTTTTTCTAGGGACAGAAAACTGTAGGTAGGGAGAGTGTGTCAGTTTCTTTCACTGTCAAAGTCCTTGTTTCCAGGGACCTGGAAGGACAGTGAGGTAATTCTCCTTGTGCTAAATTGTGCTTAAAAAAAACATTTTTTCTAGGGACAGAAAACTGTAGGTAGGGAGAGTGTGTCAGTTTCTTTCACTGTCAAAGTCCTTGTTTCCAGGGACCTGGAAGGACAGTGAGGTAATTCTCCTTGTGCTATATTGTGCTTAAAAAAAACATTTTTTTCTAGGGACAGAAAACTGTAGGTAGGGAGAGTGTGTCAGTTTCTTTCACTGTCAAAGTCCTTGTTTCCAGGGACCTGGAAGGACAGTGAGGTAATTCTCCTTGTGCTAAATTGTGCTTAAAAAAAACATTTTTTCTAGGGACAGAAAACTGTAGGTAGGGAGAGTGTGTCAGTTTCTTTCACTGTCAAAGTCCTTGTTTCCAGGGACCTGGAAGGACAGTGAGTGAATTCTCCTTGTGCTATATTGTGCTTAAAAAAAACATTTTTTCTAGGGACAGAAAACTGTAGGTAGGGAGAGTGTGTCAGTTTCTTTCACTGTCAAAGTCCTTGTTTCCAGGGACCTGGAAGGACAGTGAGGTAATTCTCCTTGTGCTAAATTGTGCTTAAAAAAAACATTTTTTCTAGGGACAGAAAACTGTAGGTAGGGAGAGTGTGTCAGTTTCTTTCACTGTCAAAGTCCTTGTTTCCAGGGACCTGGAAGGACAGTGAGGTAATTCTCCTTGTGCTAAATTGTGCTTAAAAAAAACATTTTTTCTAGGGACAGAAAACTGTAGGTAGGGAGAGTGTGTCAGTTTCTTTCACTGCCAAAGTCCTTGTTTCCAGGGACCTGGAAGGACAGTGAGGTAATTCTCCTTGTGCTAAATTGTGCTTAAAAAAAACATTTTTTCTAGGGACAGAAAACTGTAGGTAGGGAGAGTGTGTCAGTTTCTTTCACTGTCAAAGTCCTTGTTTCCAGGGACCTGGAAGGACAGTGAGGTAATTCTCCTTGTGCTAAATTGTGCTTAAAAAAAACATTTTTTCTAGGGACAGAAAACTGTAGGTAGGGAGAGTGTGTCAGTTTCTTTCACTGTCAAAGTCCTTGTTTCCAGGGACCTGGAAGGACAGTGAGTGAATTCTCCTTGTGCTATATTGTGCTTAAAAAAAACATTTTTTCTAGGGACAGAAAACTGTAGGTAGGGAGAGTGTGTCAGTTTCTTTCACTGTCAAAGTCCTTGTTTCAAGGGACAGAGAAGGACACCTGAAGGTAGCCCTTATTGCTTTTTTCCCATCTCCCTGCAGGCCATCTATTAGAATGTCTGGAAGGCAAACAAGGAGAGGCAGACAGTCAGGAGGCAATAAAAGAGGGCAAGCAGGCTCTGTGTCTGGGGGCAACAGTGCTGGTCGTGGACGCGGTGCATTGTCATCAGCACATGGCCATGGGACACGCTTGTCCTTCTTTTCGGCAGCTGGACATGTTGAGCCACATCATGCCGAAGACTTGGTAGAGTGGATGACCAAGCCCTCCTCCTCCTCCTCATCCTCTCTCACCCAGGCTCAGGGTACTTGAAAAGCAGCTGCCAAAGCGTCCTCTTCCCTGGTATCAATGTCAGACTCATCATCAGTCACTCCTTCCCTAGACCCACCATGTCCTCCTCCTGAGGAGTCCCCCGAACTGTTTCAGCACAGTGTTGGGTACATGCTCCAGGAGGATGCCCAGCGTTTCGAAGGGTCTGATGATGAAACCCAGCTAGAGGAAGGCAGTAGCGTGAGAGCAGACAGAGGGGATGCTCAAGAAGGACACCAATCTGGCAGTCATGTTCCAGCAGCTGCAGCATACTGCCAGATTGCCTCCAGTGATGAGGAGGGAGGTGATGATGAGGTCACTGACTCCACGTGGGTGCCTAATAGGAGAGAGGAGGAGGAGGAGGATGAGGAGGAGGCACATCTCCAACGAGGCAGGATGCCCTTTGGTGGCCAGCGTAAGGGCAGTACACCGACGGAATCACACCGCAGAGCTCCGCCTGTGCAGGGCGCTGCCTCTGCCCGTCATTCAAAAAGTTCTTTGGTGTGGGCCTTTTTTGAGGCTAGTGCATCAGATCGCACAGCTGCTGTTTGCAACATATGTCTCAAGCGTATATCGCGTGGCCAAAACATCAGCCGCT
Source organism: Rana muscosa (assembly GCA_029206835.1). Taxonomy (NCBI): domain Eukaryota; kingdom Metazoa; phylum Chordata; class Amphibia; order Anura; family Ranidae; genus Rana; species Rana muscosa. Next base: position 161,731,190 of record CM055127.1, read on the forward strand.
TGGGTACCACATGCCTGACCAGACATATGTTGACCTGCCATGCAGCTCGTTGGCAAGCCTACCTCAAAGACCCACACCAAAGAACAAAGCGGACCTCTCCTTGCACCGCATCAGCTGGGATCTCCAACCCCACTATAACTTCAGTCCTCTCTGAAACATGCACTGAGAGGAATGAAGGTGTAGAATTAGGTGTGTCACAGCCAAGTACTTGCGGCCACTCTGCTAGCAGTACACCGACGTCCGATTCTAGCAGGCAAATTTCCCTGCCCCAGCTGCTGGACCGTCGAAAGAAGTTCACTCCCAGCCATCCACATGCCCAGCGGTTGAATGCTAGCTTGGCTAAATTGCTAGCGCTTCAACTGCTGCCTTTTCAGTTGGTAGACTCGGCCCCCTTCCGTGAGTTTGTGCAATGTGCGGTTCCTCAGTGGCAGGTTCCCAAACGCCACTTTTTCTCACGGAAGGCTATTCCGGCTCTCTACCGGCATGTGGAAGGCAATGTCTTGGCCTCGCTGGACAGGGCGGTCAGCGGTAAGGTGCATATTACCGCTGACTCATGGTCCAGCAGGCATGGACAGGGACGTTACCTTTCTTTCACGGCCCATTGGGTCACTCTTTTGGCAGCTGGGAAGGATGCAGGACAAGGTGCAGTAGTGTTGGAGGTTGTCCCACCGCCACGCCTCCAAAATGCTACTACTGGTTGTGACACACCTCTCTCCTCCACCCCCTCCTCTTCTTCTTCCTCCATGGCCTCTTCCTGTGGTTTGTCCTATGAACCAGCGGTGCTCCGTAGCCGTTCACGGGGCTACGCAAGTACGCAGGCAAAAAGATGCCATGCCGTGCTTGCGCTGGTGTGTTTGGGGGACAGAAGCCACACTGGGGCAGAGGTCCTGTCTGCTCTGCAGGGCCAGGCCGAGAGGTGGTTGACGCCACGCCAGCTTAAGCCAGGAATGGTGGTTTGCGACAATGGCACCAACCTCCTCTCCGCCCTCCGACAGGGACAACTGACCCATGTGCCCTGTGTGGCTCACGTCCTTAACCTGGTGGTGCAGCGGTTCTTGGGCAGGTACCCGGGCTTACAGGATGTCCTGAGGCAGGCCAGGAAAGTCTGTGTGCATTTCCGCAGATCTTATAATGCCAGTGCTCGCCTGGCTGAGCTGCAAAAGGAGTTGAACCTGCCCAAGAACCGCCTTATATGTGACATGCCCACCAGGTGGAACTCAACGTTGGCCATGCTGCAGCGGCTGCACACGCAGCAGAGGGCCATCAATGAGTACCTGTGCGACTACGGCACCAGGACAGGGTCAGGGGAGCTTGGTTTTTTTTCTCCACGCCAGTGGGGCATGATCAGGGATGCATGCACTGTCCTGGCACCATTTGAGGAGGCCACGAGGATGGTGAGCAGTGACAGTGCATGCATCAGTGACACTGTACCTCTTGTCCACCTGTTGGAGCACACGCTGCGTGGAATAATGGACAGGGCACTTGAGGCAGAACAGAGGCAGGAAGAGGAGGACTTCCTTGCCTCTCAAGGCCCCCTTTACCCAGACAGTGTTCCTTCTGTCCCACCCATCGCACAGGAAGAGGAGGAGGAGGAGGAGGAGGAGGAGGAGGAGGAGGATTGTGTCAGCATGGAGGTGGAGGCTGGCACTCAGCATCATCAGCAGCAGTCTTTTAGGGATGATTTACAGTCCCAAGAAACCAGTGGACTTGTACGTGGCTGGGAGGAGGTGGCTGCGGATCATGTCGTCCTTAGTGACCCAGAGGACTCCGGAGCGAATGCCTCAGCAAACCTACGCTGCATGGCCTCCCTGATCCTGCAAAGTCTGCGGAAGGATCCTCGTATTCTTCGGATCAAGGAGAGGGACCATTACTGGCTGGCCACTCTCCTTGATCCACGGTACAAGGGTAAGGTTGCGGACCTTATGTTACCGTCGCAGAGGGAGCAGAGGATGAGACAACTCCGGGAGGCCTTGCAGAAAGGTCTGTGCAACGCGTTCCCAGAGACTGGGAGGTTACAAACTCCTGGTCCTGGACAACGAGTTGCTGAGGCTTCGGCCAGTCAAAGAAGGAGCGGTGGGGAAGGTGGCCGTCTGACCGATGCGTTCAGACAATTCTTTAGTCCGCAGCCCCAAAGTATGATCGGTTCCAGCAACCATCGCCAGCGTCTGATAAACATGGTGCAGGAATATCTAGGGGCAAGGTCAGACTTGGACACCTTCCCCACCGAAAATCCTCTGGCTTACTGGGTCTTGAGGATGGATCACTGGCCAGAGCTTGCACAGTATGCAATTGAGCTACTGGCCTGTCCTGCATCCAGCGTTCTTTCGGAACGCACATTCAGTGCTGCTGGAGGATTTGTCACGGATCACAGGGTGCGCCTGTCCACCGACTCGGTTGATCGACTGACTTTCATCAAGATGAACCAGTCTTGGATCACCACCAGCTACCACACACCTGATGCTGATATAACAGACTAATTGATTTTAACATGTCACATCCCTTCAAGACTGATGCTGATGCTGAGTGCCTGTGCTGTTATGTTGACTGGCTATCCTCCTCCTCCGAGTCCTCAATGATACGATTGATGATGATAGCTTGGAAGATCATTTTTGTTTATGGGTGCCGCCACCAGTGGCTAAGGCCCAATTTTTCAGCCCCTGTTTTACAGGGGCGTGTAATTACAATTTTCTTAGCAATAATTTGCCATAGGGCTCATTGCTGTGCTCCAAGTACAGTATCTGTGAGGGGTTGGAGTGTTGTGGCACCAGTGCCTAAGGCCCAATTTTTCAGCCCCTGTTTAACAGGGGCGTGTCATTACAATTTTTGAAGCAATACTTTGCAACAGGGCTCATTGCTGTGCTCCAAGTACAGTATCTGTGAGGGGTTGTAGTGTTGTGCCACCAGTGCCTAAGGCCCAATTTTTCAGCCCCTGTTCAACAGGGGCATGCAATTACAATTCTTGATCTAATAATTCACAGCAGGGTCCATTGCTGCACCCACCAAGAGTAACTCTGAGGGCTTACAGTCTTGTGGCAACGCCACCACCACCACCACCACGAAAGGCCCAATTTTTCAGCCCCTGTTCAAAAGGGGCATGTAATTACAATTCTTGATCTAATAATTCACAGCAGGGCCCATTGCTGCACCCACCAAGAGTAACTGTCAGGGCTTACAGTGTTGTGGCACCAGCACCACCATCAAAGCCCCAATTTTTACTACCACTGTTCAACAATTATATGTAATTAAAATTCCTGATATAATAGTTGACAGCAGGGCGTTCCAGCACCAACCAAGAGTAACTGAGTGCTTACAGTGTTGTGCCAACACCAACAACTAAGGGGCCTATTTCTGCAGAGTATATACGGCAGGTCCCTACTTTCAAACATCCAACTTACAAACGACTCCTACTTGCAAACGAAAGAAGACAACAGGAAGTGAGAGGAAATCTACCCCTAGAAAGGAAAATTCTCTCCTGTAAGAATAAATATGGGAGAAAGGGGTCTCATCTGTACTGATGCTTTATCAGCAATCCTTGTTTCAAGAAAAACACCACATTTCAAAAACAGTTGTCATTGGGACGGAAAGTGAGGTGAAATGTTCTGAACAGGGGCACAGACAGCAAAACAAATGTTACAGGGGTGATAACCCTTACCTATGTTTCCCAAAAAGTTTAAAAATAGATTTTTGGGCTGGAGCTACACTTCAACAATGTACCTGTTCAAAATTACAAACAGATTCTACATAAGAACAAACCTACAGTCCCTGTCTTGTATGCACCGCCTGTATACGGCTGTTCAGAGTATATAGGGCCTTTTTTATTTTATGTGCGGGGTTCCCCTTAATATCCATACAAGACCCAAAGGGGCTGGTAATGGGCTGGGGTAGGGGGGGGTCATGGGGTAGCTATGCCATTTTTCTTAAAGAATTTCATCCATATTACCGGGACCAGACATTACATTAAAGCCGCAAGCAGTTTTAAATGGCTTTTTTTTCCTTTAGAAGTGTCATTTTGTGCAGGGACACTTCTAAACACGGGAAACACGTGGCACTTCACAGGCATACTTTAGACACCCCCCAGGTACGATATTTAAAGGAATATTTGACTTTTTTTTTTTCACTTTATGCATCATTAAAATGACTGCTCCCGAAAAACGACCGTTTTTAAAACTTCTTTTTGCATTGATACATGTCCCCTGGTGCACAACCCGGGTTCCCAAACCCTATTTATGACAATAACATGCATAATAGTTGTTATAATTAGCACTTTAGAATTCGAACGTTCACATCCATTGTATTTAATAGGGTTCTAATGTTCGTTCGAACTTTCGGTCCGTTCGCGGGTTCTGGTGCGAACCGAACCCGGGGGTGTTCGGCTCATCACTAGTGACAGGACAGTTAGTAGAGATAGAAGTAAACTGGGATGGAAAGGGTGTGTGATACAGATGGGTTGTGGACAATGTGGAATGCCCAGAGCTGAGACAAGAGGCTGCAGAATGTGTGTATTGCAGATTTATGGAGAAGACAGAAAATAAAAAGATAGAACAGGAGGACCGGTGCTGACTTAATACATGGTTAGGGTTTTGCAGGGAAGACAGAGAGAGGAGTACATACAGGGAGGGTGGAAGTTAAATGAGCCGGACAAAGTAAAGCAAGCTGACAGCAGAGTGGAGCTTAGTGAGGAGGAGGGGAGTGCTTAATAGTTGCAAGAAGTAGGAGAGATAAGGAAGAGATTGGGCTGCTGGAACAGAGGAGTTGGGGAATACATTGTGCCGTGAGACCGAGGAAGGATGACAGTCTGCCTGTTCAGTGAGGAGGAGAATGCTGAAATTCTCAGTGTGCCCTTCTCAATAAAGATTAAGCCCGCTCCCTTCTGCCCATGCCATGCCCTGGCCACTTTAAAGAATGCGCCCTGTGCCCAGTCTGTTTACCTCAGTTGCCCGGCTCCCCCCTCCTCCTCCTCCCTGCTGCCTCCTGACTGACATCGCTCTGCTGCATGGATCCAGAAACAAACTGTTCTCTTCCCGACTGTATACAGAGGATAGGGGAGGGGCCTCTGAGCCGGGCATGTAACGGCATCACTTTTCAGTGTACAAGTGAGTCGCTCTGCTTGTACACTGTTGCCGATAGCTGCCCGGGTCAGAGGCTCCTCCCCTTACCTCTGTATACAGTCGGGAAGAGAACTACTAATAGCGGCTAGTCCCAGGGAGATTCCACGGCCCGCGGGCACACCCCCCCTCCAATCCGGGGACAGATCCGGGGACAGACAGGCTCAGGGGACCATGTCTTCAATCCGGGGATTGTCCCCGGAAAACGGGGACGTCTGGTCACCCTAATTAAGGCCCCTTTCACACTGAGGCGGGGAGGTATAGCGGCGCTATACCTTTGTTTTTACCGCGGTATGCGGCTGCTAGCGGGGTGAATTTAACCCCCGCTAGCGGCCGAAAAAGGGTTAATACCGCCCGCAATGCGCCTCTGTATTACCGCGGTTTCCCATTGCTCTCAATGGGCAGCAGCGGTAAAGGAGCGGTGAACACACCGCTCCTTCACCGCTGTAAAGATGCGGCTAGCAGGACTTTTGGAGTGGTCCTGCTAGCGCACCACTTCAATGTGAAAGCCTTTGGGCTTTCACACTGAAGACTGCAGGGCACGATTTTTTCAGGCGGTATAACAGTGCTATTATTAGCGCTAAACCGCCTGAAAGGGCCCTTTTCACACTGAGGCGTTGTGCTGGCTGTGCGTTGGAAAAAATCATGCAAACAGCTTTTTTGGAGCATCTTTGGGGCACATAAAATAGCGCTGTAAAAACGCCTATCCCCATTGAAATGAATGAGTACCGCTGTAAAAACGCGGTAAAAAACACCCAGAAGCTGTGGGAAGGTCACATGACCGCAGTAGAGTGGAGGATTGCGCCTCAGTGTAAAAATAGCGCTAACGCCTATGCGTTTTTACCGCGTTCGTGCTACTCATTCATTTCAATGGGGATAGGCGTTTATACAGCGTTATTTTATGCGCCCCAAAGATGCTCCAAAAAAGCTGTTTGCAGGATTTTTTCCAACGCACAGCCAGCACAACGCCTCAGTGTGAAAGGCCTCAGGGCTTTCACATTGAGAATGATGGGGCAGGATTATTTCAGGCATTTTTACAGCGCTATTTTTACCGTGAAAACGCGGTAAAAACGCCTCAGTGTGAAAGGGGCCTTAGGGATGTCATTTAGCGCTTTCCCCCCCCCCAAAAAAAAAAATCTAAAATATATATATATATATATATATATATATATATATATATATATATATATTACTTTCTGCTATAAAACACATCCAATATTTTTATTTTTATTTTAAATCTAATTTCTTCATCAATTTAGGCCAATATATATTCTGCTACATATTCTTGGTAAAACAAAATCCCAATAAGCGTAAGTTATCGCATCTACAAACTACGGGGGAATTTTTATTTCATTTTTATTTCATTTTATATTTTCTACTACTAATGGCAGCAATCAGCGGGACAGTGACATTGCGGCTGACAAATTGGACACTAATGCCTAGTACACACGACCGGGATTTCCGACTGGGAAAAGGTCCGTCGGAAATCCCGAGGGGAAAACCGAGAACCTGCTCTCTACTTCCCCCCCCCCCCCCCCCCGTACAGACGATTCAGTTCTCAGATGAGAGATTTTCCTCGGGAGTCCCGACCGTGTGTATGCTCCATCGGACTTTTTCCCCACAGGTAAACTGACAAAAATGGCAGTTTTCTGCCCGGGAAAAAGACGGCCGGGAATCCCGGTGGGAAAAAAGAGAGCTGGTTCTCTTTTTTTGTCCGGCGTTTTTTGGGCAGTTTTCCCATCGGAAAAACTGCGAGGGAGCATACACACAGGTTGGGATTCCCGGCCAAAAGCTCTCCTCACAGTTTTCCCGTCGGAAAAACCCGGTCGTGTGTACGGGGCATTATATGGCCATACATTATACAATTTTCTTATTCAACTTTCCTTTAGATTTACCAAAACAATATAATATGAGGTCACGCCTAAGCCCTTTCAATTTGTATGCAATCAGGCAGACCCTTGTACTACATAGTTGAAGGTAAATCTAAAGTAAATTGAATAAGAAAATTGTATAGTGTATGGCCAGACTAACACTTTTTGGAGACACAGTGATCAGTGGTAAAAAATATGCACTGTCACTGTACTAATAAAACTGTCTGGGAAGGGGTTAACATCAGGGGCGATCAAAGGGTTAAGTGTGTGCCTAACTGGTGCTTTACTACTGTGGGGGAGGTGCTTTTAGAGGAAGGCATAGATCTGTGTCCTTGCTTTGCAGGAACACAGGATCATTGCCTTCCTTACCGACAGAACGGCGATCTGCCTTGTTTACATAGTAAATACATTTCTTCATCAATTTAGGCCAATATGTATTCTGCTACATATTTTTGGTAAAAAGAATCTCAATAGGTGTATATTGATTGCTTTGCGCAAAAGTTATAGCGTCTTCAAACTATGTGTATATATTTATGGAATTTGTCTTTTTTTTTTTGTACTAGTAATGGTGGTAATCATTACTTAAGCCTCGTACACACGATCAGTTTTCTCGGCAAGAAAACTGCTGGGAGAGCTTTTTGCTGAGAAAACCGGCCGTGTGTATGCTTTCTCGTCGGGAAAACTGCGGGGAATCTCAACGAGGAAAATTGAGAACCTGCTCTCTATTTTCTCGTCGGGATTCTCGTCGGCCTGTTTCCCGACGAGAAAGTCGTGAGTGTGTATGCTTACCTGTCCATGGTAAACCCGCGCATGCTCGAAAAGACTTTGACGCATGCGCGGTAGCCTACAAGGGTAGTGTAGGGTGTAGCAAGATGGTGGCGACGGCATCGAATGTGACGAGCGCAGGCTCGTCGTAGTCGATGACGTCACTGCGTTCTTGCCATTCAAAAGAACGGTGGTTCTTTTGAATGGCCGTGTGTACACTCGGCGAGCAAGGCAAGGCAAGATTCCCGCCCGTGTGTACGAGGCTTTATAGTAGGACTGTGACATTGCGACAGACGAATCGGACACTTTTGACATAGCTCCCAACTGTCCCTTATTTGGAGCAATGTCCCTCTGTCCCTCTTTCCTCCTCATTTGTCCCTCATTTTGGTCTGATCTGTATAGCTCAGGGGTCTCAAACTGGTGGCCCTCCAGCTGTTGCAGAACTACAATTCCCATGAGACATTGCAAGGCTAAACAGTTACAAGCATGACTCCCATAGGCAGAGGCATGATGGGACTTGTAGTTCCGCAACAGCTGGAGGGCCGCAGGTTTGAGACCCCTGGTCACTATAGCTGTATATAAAATGCACTTTTTATCTTTCAAAAAGTGTTTCCCAGCACTAAACCTTTCATCCAAATTCTAAATGGCTGCATTTGTAAATTTTAAAAGCCAATATAAAGGAACAGTAGTGATAAAAAAAAAAAAACCCTTGTGGATTTAATTACCGTATATACCCGAGTATAAGCCGACCCAAATATAAGCCGAGGCACCTAATTTTACCACAAAAAACTGGGAAAACGTATTGACTCGAGTATAAGCCTAGGGTGTCCATCTGCATGCCTCACTGTGTCCATGTCCATGCCTCACTGTGTCCATGTCCATGCCTCACTGTGTCCATGCCTCACTGTGTCCATGACTAGACTGACGTTTAACATAGGAGTCTATGGAAGGGGTGCCCGGCTTTGAAAAATCGGTGCTCCCCGGCCGTAAGTCCCCCAAACAACAAACTTTGCACACTTGTAGAGGAGAAATGGGGCTACATGTGTGCTAAGTTTCGGGTCCAGGGGACCTATGACCAGCCCGTACCAGGTCCTCAAATTCACCAGAGAAATTACTGTTTAACATGGGAGTCTATGGAAGGGGTGCCCGGCTTTGAAAAATCGGTGCTCCCCGGCCGTAAGTCCCCTAGACAACAAACTTTGCACACTTGTAGAGGAGAAATGGGGCTATATGGGGTCCTGGGGACCCACGGCCGGCCGGTACCGGGTCCCCAAAGTCAGAGAGATCAGGCGCAAAAAGGTGACTCGAGTATAAGCCGAGGGGGGCATTTTCAGCACAAAAAAATGTGCTGAAAAACTCGGCTTATACTCGAGTATATACAGTACTTTTTTTGATTAATTCTCCTTTAAAGGGGTGTGGCAGGGGGCGTGTCCTATGCCTACATACGTTTGTTATTAGGTGTCCCTCATTCCCATCTCAAAATTTTGGAGGTATGCTTTTGACACTTTTTTTTTTTAAGGAAACTTTATTGAGTTTTACATCATAAGAATCATAGACAATAACACCATGAGTGTTCTCTGATACAAATGCCAATTAGCACAAACAAAATAATATGGGAAATTACATAATAGGATGAAGGGGACAGGAGGGGGGAAAAAGAAGGGGGAAAATAAGGGGAGAAGGGCAATAAACCTGGGGTTAAAGAGGTTATAAACCTCCGAAAAAAACAACCCCCAAAAAAACAACCTGCAAGACAAAGGCATAATGAGCTTGTATGCATCATATACTAGCTCATTATGAAATACTTACCTTGGAATGATGCCCTGCAGTGCCTCCTGCACTGCGCTCCCACGGCCGACATCTTTCCTAGAGTTACTGCCGGGCTCGCGGGCTCCGGTGCTGTGATTAGCTGGAGCCGCGATAACGTCACTCCCGCGCATGCGCTGCCGGTCACGGTAGGGTCCTGAAGAAACGGCTCGAGTGGGCCGTTTCTTCAGTGCGCATGCGCCGATGACGTCGGCGGCACTGTGTATAGTAAATATCTCCTGAACGGTGCAGGTTTAGCAGATATTTACAGTACCTACAGGTAAGCCTTATTATAGGCTTACCTGTAGACATAGCTCCCAATTGTCCCTGATTTTGAGGGACTGTCCCTGATTTGGAATAAAGTCCCTCTGTCCCTCTTTCCTCCTCATTTGTCCCTCATTTTGGTCTGATCTATATAGATGTATATAAAATGCACTTTTTATCTTTCAAAAGGTATTTCCAAGTGTTAAACCTTTCATCCAATTTCTAAATTGTTGCCTTTATAAATTTCAAAAGTCAGTATAAAGTAATGGTAGTGGTAAAAAAAAAGCACTTATGGGTTTAACTAATATTATTTTTTTGTATAATTCTCCTGTAAGGGGGTGTAGCAGGGGGTGTGTCCTATGCCTACATACTTTTGCTAATAGGTGTCCCTCATTCCCATCTCCAAAAAATGGGAGGTATGCTGTAGGTACAATTAACCCCTTAACGACCGCTCACTGTACATATACGTCGGCAGAATGGCACGGACAGGCAAACTCATGTACCTGTACGTGCCTGCCTTTGTATGGGTGGGGGGTCCGATCGGACCCCCCTCCGGTACAGTGAGCGGTGGTTATCATTGCGGGAGCGATCCATGATGAGGGGATGGCTATTCGTTTCTGGCCACCCCCTCGCGATCGCTCCCAGCGAATGATATGCTTCCTCTGCTGTGTAAATGTAAACACAGGCAGAGGAAGTAATGTCATCTCTCCTCGTGGCGGTCTTTTCGATCCGGCGCGAGGAGAGAAGACATCTCACAGTAAGTGCACCAACAGCCCACTGACACCAGCACACGTAGGCACACTTTTCACCCCCCAGTCACCCCCAGATCACCCCCCAGGTCACCCCCCCAGCCCCCAGTCACAGTGATCATTTTTTTTTCTGATCGCTGCATTTAGTGTCATCTGTGACAGTAAAAAGTTGCAGGGCCGTTAGGTTTAGGCCCCTTTAGGTCCAGGGTAGCCCCCTAACCCCCCTAATAAAGGTTTAACCCCTTGATTGCCCCCCAGGTAACCCTTCCATCCCCTATCGCCACCGTCACTAAGCAATCGTTTTTCCGATCGCTGTATTAGTGTCTGTGGTGCCCCTAGGTAGCCAGTTATTTTTTTTAGGTTCGCCGCAGGTTTTTATAGCATCAGGTACCCCCATATATTATATAATAAAGGTTTAACCCCTTTATCGCCCCTAGAGTTAACCCTTTCACCAGTGATCACTGTATAAGTGTCACTGGTGACACTGGTTAGCCAGTTAGTTATTTAGGTTACCCATCAGGTTTTTATATAGTGCCAGGTACCCCCATCTATTACCTAATAATGGTTTTAACCCCCTGATTGCCCTTAGTTAACTCTTTAAACAGTGATCACCGTATAAGTGTTACGGGTGACGCTGGTTGGTTAGTTTGCTTTTTATAGCATCAGGCCACCCACCATATATAACCCAATAAAGGTTTAACCCCCTGATCGCCCGGCGGGTGATATAAATTAGGTTTTAGCGCCAGAGAGGGTCTTCGTCGCCCCAGGCAGTGTTAAGTTAGTGCCAGTAACCCTAACACCCACGCGCAAAGCATACACTTCCCTTAGTGGTATAGTATCTGATCAGATCTATACTAGCGTCCCCAGCGGTTTAGGGTTCCCAAAAACGCAGTGTTAGCGGGATCAGCCCAGATACCTGCTAGCACCTGCGTTTAGCCCCTCCGCCCAGCCCAGCCCACCCAAGTGCAGTATCGATCGATCACTGTCACTTACCAAACACAACACACATAACTGCAGCATTCGCGGAGTCAGGCCTGATCCCTGCGATCGCTAACAGTTTTTTTGTAGCGTTTGTGATCTTTGCTGACGACAGTCAGGTGCTTTTTTTTCCTGTGAATCTTACTAGTGTACCCCTAAATTTAGAGCCCAAAATGGCAAATCGAAGGTACACTAGTAAAGAGGCCTACGAGATTCTGAGCATGACAGATAGTGAAGAGGAGGTCACAGATCTGTCAGATTCAGGCTCAGAATACCTTCCCGTAGAAGACAGCGGCTCCATGTCAGATAGCCCGGGCAACGAAGATGATGAGGTCCCTGCTAAGGCCAGGCGCACCCGATCTCGATCCTCTGAGGTTGTTGAGGAGCAAGAACCGCAGGTCTCTTGTATCATGGAGCAGAGTAGTACTAGCGCCGCTATTCCTTCTGGTGAACTGGCAAGCACCAGCGGCCTAGTACAGCCTGGGCGTACATCCAGCACTGCAGTATCACGTGGTGACGTGGCGAGTCCCACAAGTGCAGTTCAAGCTGGCAAGGTGGCAAGCACAAGTAGTGTCTCGCTGCCACCAAGAAGAAGAAGACAAAGGCAGGCCCGTCGTGCCCATAGTACCCTTCCTGCAGAATTCGCCTATCCTGATTGGGTCCCCACCACTTCTGCAGCACCCGTACTTCCCCCATTCACTGCCCAACTCGGTATTCAGGTGGAAACAGCTGATTTTATGCCACTTGATTTTTATTCGCTGTTTTTCATGGAAGATCTCTATAGATCTATTGTGGACCAGAGTAATTTATATGCTGGTCAATTCATCGCCGCTAATCTCCAGTTGCCTTCCCTTGTCAGAAATTGGAGACCAATTACGGTTTCCGAATTTAAGACCTTTCTGGGTCTTTCCCCCAACATGGGCACACATAAATTTTCATCAATACATGCTTATTGGTCCACGCACCCAATTGACCACATGCCCGTGTTCTCTGCCTCCATGCCCAGGACACGAAACGAGCAGATTTTGCGGTTCATGCATTTCAACGACAATGAACTTTGTCGTCCACGTGGAGACCCTGAATACGACCGGCTCTATAAAATTTGGCCCCTCATAAACCACTTCAATGAACGTTTTGCAGCCTTGTTTATTCCTGATCAAGTTGTCTGCGTTGATGAGTCCCTGATTACATTTTCTGGCCGCTTGTCTTTCAAGCAGTACCTTCCCAGCAAGCGTGCCAGATACGGGGTCAAGCTCTACAAGTTCTGTGACAGGGCAACAGGCTATGTATGGAGCTTTACGGTTTATGAGGGAAAAGATAGTCAGGTTGAGTCGGTCAACTGCCCGGATTACATAGGGAGCGCTGGCAAGATAGTGTGGAACTTGGTGTCACCCTTATTCGGAAAGGGGTACCACTTGTATGTGGACAATTATTACACGAGCGTGCCACTGTTTAGTCACTTGTTTGATCATCAGATTGGAGCATGTGGCACCGTGCGACCTAATCGCCGGGGCTTTCCCCAGGGGCTTGTAGATGCCCGTCTTAGGCTGGGGGAGAGAGCCTGCTTGAAGTGTAATAATTTGCTCGCTGTGAAGTGGAGGGATAATAAGAATGTTTTCCTTCTTACCTCCCTTCATACAGACACGACAGTCCAAATTCGTACGGCGACTAGTGTTGTGGAGAAACCCCTCTGTGTCCACGAATATAACCAAAATATGGGAGGGGTGGACCTCAACGACCAGAAGTTGGCGCCGTATCACAGTAAGCCAGCTGCATGAGAGGCATTATCCGTATGTCCTCGAGAGTACCCCTACCCAACGAGCCCCCCAAAAAAGATGTCGTGTCTGTAGCAAGCGCGGATTTAGGCGTGCCATCCGTTATTTTTGTCCACTCTGTCCTGACAATCCTGATCTGAGCATTGGTAAATGTTTTGAACGCTACCACTCAAAAGTGAAGTTTTAGCGTAGGGTACAGCATTTCACAGACTAGGACACACTTACACAGGGTCTCCCAAGATGCCATCACATTTGGAGAGACCCGAACCGTTACAGTTGAGTAAAAAAAAAGTGTAAAAAAAAAACGTAAAAAAAAAAAAAACACAAAAAAATATAAAAAAAATTAAAATAGTTGTCGTTTTATTGTTCTCTCTCTCTCTCTCTCTATTTTCTCTCTATTGTTCTGCTCTTTTTTACTGTATTCTATTTTGCAATGTTTTATCATGCTTGCTTTTCAGGTATGTAACTTTTTGTTTTCAGGTACGCCATTCAGTTGCAGCGCGGATTTATTTATCTTGACAGCAACAGCGTTTGCTCCCACGATACATAAAGCCGTGACTCCAACGCTGTAGGAGGTGATTTCACCACCACAGTAAAAAAAAAAGAGCATATATGCCGAAGCATGGGGGCAGCAGGGGCGGAGGAGCGATTTTGCTCCTAATGCCGCGTACATACGGTCAAAATTCCGACGGAGGCTTGCCCGTGGAAAAGTCTGACCGCGTGTACGCGGCATAACTTTTTTGCGGGAGGATGCCCCCACGCTTCGGCATATATAAATGGTGCATGTATGCCCATCATTAGAAGTGGGTGAATGAAGGGAGGTATTCTAATGGTGGGCATACCCACCGATCAATCTCTTTTTTTCATTCAGCCAACAGGCTGCATGAAAAAAAAGATTACAATACATGTTCAACAAGGACCAGCAACGTACTGGTATGTTGCTGGACTTTGAATGGTTATACCAGAATGATGCCTGCGGGTTTAGGTATTATCTTGGTATCATTCTTTTCAGCCAGCGGTCGGCTTTCATGTAAAAGCAATTATAGCGGCTAATTAGCCTCTAGACTGCTTTTACAAGCAGTGGGAGGGAATGTCCCCCTCCCGGATATAAACGGCGCCATTGGGAAATTGGGAAAGCATTTTATCACACCGATCTTGGTGTGGTCAGATGCTTTGAGGGCAGAGGAAAGATCTAGGGTCTAACCCCCCAATTTAAAAAAAAAAGAGTATCTGTCACTACCTATTGCTATCATAGGGGATATTTACATTCCCTGAGATAACAATAAAAATGGTAAAAAAAAATAAAATGGAAGGAACAGTTTAAAAATAAAATAAAAAAAAAGCAAAATAAATAATAAAAAAAAAAAAATAGCACCCCTGTCCCCCCTGCTCTTGCGCAAAGGCGAACGCAAGCGTCGGTCTAGCGTCATATGTAAACAGCAATTGCACCATGCATGTGAGGTATCACTGCGAAGGTCAGATCGACGACAGTCATTTTACCAGTAGACCTCCTCTGTAAATCTAATGTGGTAACCTGTAAAGGCTTTTAAAGGCTTTTAAAAATGTATGTAGTTTGTCGCCAATGCACGTTTGTGCGCAATTTTAAAGCATGTCGTGTTTGGTATCCATGTACTCGGCCTAAGATCCTCTTTTTTATTTCATCAAACATTTGGGCAATATAGTGTGTTTTAGTGCATTAAAATAAAAAAAAGTGTATTTTTTCTCCAAAAAATGCGTTTGAAAAATCGCTGCGCAAATACTGTGTGGAAAAAAAAAATGCAACACCCACTATTTTAATCTGTAGGGCCTTTGCTTTAAAAAAAATATATAATGTTTGGGGGTTCAACGTAATTTTTTTGCAAAAAAAAAAAATGTTTTCATGTAAACAAAAAGTGTCAGAAAGAGCTTTGTCTTCAAGTGGTTAGAAGAGTGGATGATGTGTGACATAAGCTTCCTAATGTTGTGCATAAAATGCCAGGAAAGTTCAAAACCCCCCCCCTAATGACCCTATTTTGGAAAGTAGACACCCCAAGCTATTTGCTGAGATGCATCTTGAGCCCATTGAATATTTTTATTTTTTTGTCCCAAGTGATTGAATAATGACAAAAAAAAAAAAAAAAAATTACAAAAAGTTGTCACTAAATGATATATTGCTCACACATGCCATAGGCATATGTGGAATTGCACCCCAAAATACATTGTGCGGCCAGGCTCTCAAAAAGTCCCACACATGTGGTATCCCCGTACTCAGGAGAAGCAGCAAAATGTATTTTGGGGTGCAATTCCACATATAACCATGGCATGTGTGAGCAATATATCATTTAGTGACAACTTTTTGTAATTTTTTTTTCTTTTTGTCATTATTCAATCACTTGTGACAAAAAAGAAAATATTCAATGGGCTCAAGATGCCTCTCAGCAAATAGCTTGGGGTGTCTACTTTCCAAAATGGGGTCATTTGGAGGGGTTTTGTGCTATTTTGGCATTTTATGGCCTTCAAAACTGTGATAGGTAGTGAGGAGTGAAATCAAAAATTTATGCCCTTAGAAATCTTGAAGGCGGTGCTTGGTTTTTGGGGTCCCGTACGCGGCTAGGCTCCCAAAAAGTCTCACACATGTGGTATCCCCGTACTCAGGAGAAGCGGCAGAATGTATTTTGGGGTGTAATTTCACATATGCCCATGGCATGTTTGAGCAATATATCATTTAGTGACAACTTTGTGCAAAAAAAAAAAAGTTTGTCATATTCCCGCAACTTGTGGCAAAATATAAAATATTCCATGGACTGAACATGCCTCTCAGCAAATAGCTTGGGGTGTCTAATTTCCAAAATGGGGTCATTGGGGGGGGGGGGGTTTGTGCTATTTTGGCATTTTATGGCCTCTGAAACTGTGATAGGCAGTGAGGAGTGAAATCAAAAATTTACACCCTTAGAAATCCTGAAGGCGGTGATTGGTTTTTGGGGTCCCGTACGCGGCTAGGCTCCCAAAAAGTCCCACACATGTGGTATCCCCGTACTCAGGAGAAGCAGCAAAATGTATTCTGGGGTGCAATTCCACATATAACCATGGCATGTGTGAGAAATATATATATATTTTTTGTCATTATTCAATCACTTGGGACAAAAAAAATTAAAAAATTCAATGGGCTCAACATGCCTCTCAGCAATTTCATTGGGATGTCTACTTTCCAAAATGGGGTCATTTGGGGGGGGGGGGGGTTGTACTGCCCTGCCATTTTAGCACCTCAAGAAATGAGATAGGCAGTCATAAATTAAAAGCTGTGTAAATTCCAGAAAATGTACCCTAGTTTGTAGACGCTATAACTTTTGCGCAAACCAATAAATATACGCTTATTGACATTTTTTTTACTAAAGACATGTGGCTGAATACATTTTGGCCTAAATGTATGACTAAAATTTAGTTTATTCGATTTTTCTTATAACAAAAAGTAGAAAATATGTTTTTCCTGACAGACTCCATGGCAGCCTACGTGTGGGTTAATCCCGCCCCTCATACCTCATAGGACCCTTCTCCCATAAATCTTTGCTCTGGGCCAGAGGCCGTGTTCCTTTTTTTGTCCTCCTCCTAGGACCAAGGTATAGTCTTACCTTTTCATGAAGTTTTTCTGTAATCCAGGCCTGGCGTTGTGCACGGTGATACGTTGGTGGTTAGCGGTGATCCTCTCTGCAGTCCAGCAATCCTAGCTATTAGCAGGTGGACATGGGCGATATGATGTGATACCATGAAGAGCTTACTAACCTGGCCATTGGCAGGCAAGCGGCAATATGGCCAAACGTCCCAGCTATTAGCGGGAGGCTTTGTAAACGCCCGATCGTGCGGTGGGTCGAGCGAACAGCTCCCCAGTCCCAGGTTCTGGTCCGGATCGTGCCGTGGTGGTGGTAATGTACAAAGATATTCCTTTTATATGGCAGCCGTATCTCTGTGTTTTGTGTGTCTCCTTATTTTCTATCAAGCTCCAGTGAGTGGCCACGGCGGCTGGAGCGCAGCTGCGTTCCAGCTCGCCGTTTCAGGAAGTCGCTGCGCATCCGCAAGCCGCAAACAAAGATTCCGTGCTTGGTTCGTGCAGGCGCAGTTTTGCCAAAATGGCGGCGGCGGTCGCTCATGCGATTGGCCGCCACCGGATGGCAACCGCTATGGGGCGGTGACATCGTTTACGGTGGCAGATTTAAATAGCTGTCAAAGCAGCTATTACTTGGGATGACTTGCAGGCTTATGCAGTGTTTACCCAGGCACTGGGCTCTGGTTTACAAGGTAAATTGTTTGCTGCAGGCTCCCTGGGTGCTGGCTATGTTTTGTTATGTGCTCTCTCATGCCTGTTGCCACTCCTGTTTCTCATAACGCTTTAATGATTCATTTCACTTTCAAACTGCCTTGCCATGGATCTGTCACCGCCCTCTTGTGGCCAACCCTTGCGCTGCAGGTAGGATTTATTTCTTTTCTACCTGTGATGCTTGGGTTCACTCATTCAGGAGCTCTTAACCCTTTCTTTTTCACTCAGCTCTTCTAGGTCTGAACACCAAAGCACGGCAAAGACCGTCCTAGGTCTCAACGTTGTCACTCCTCTTCAAGGTCCAGACGTCAGATCTTCCTTTAGATCTAGGTACCACAGATAGGAGTCTAAAACCACCTCTGGGGGTCACTCTCACCGCCACTCCAGCCGCTCTGTGAGGAAAGCCTGCTGGGTATGCGGGGCCCAGGTTCCTGAAGGCAAATCGCTCTGCAAGCGATGCTTTTCTAAAGTCGCATAAGAAAGAGAGGGTGGAGACCAACAAGTGGAAGCACTGGTCAGAAAGGTGGTCCATGAGTCCCTGAGTAAAGGGGATTCTGGTCATACCCACAACCCTGCTGGCGACACTATGTCAGTCCCTATTAGGGATGATCTCAAGGCTCCAGGCCCTTCACAGCCGAGCCATTCCTCAATTGAAGCCTCAGACAGTGAGGTGGAGGTAGATGACCCTAGTGCAGGTTTTGAATTTGCCCTAGTACCACAGCTGGTCAAAAGCTGTCAAAGAAGCTTTGAGATGGAAAAGCCAGTGGAGGTACCCTCCAAACAGAGGAAATATTTTAAACACCTCAAAAAAGAACACCCTAATTTCTCCTTTTTGGGTGAACTCAGCGCAATAATTACCGACGAATGGGGTGGTGTTGAAAGGAAGAATTGCCTGTTAATGAAGGTATCAAAAATGTACCCATTTAAAAGCAAGGATGTAAAACACCTGGAGTCGGCTCCTCTCATTGACTCAGCCCTAATGAGGATGGTGAGGCACGTCACACTCCCATTGGAGGATACTGTTTCCTTTAGGAATTGCCTGGAGTGGAAAATTTATACCAACCTCAAGCGGATCTACATTACAGCGGGTATGACCTGCAAACCAGCTCTAGCTCTCGCAGCCCTTTCTAAAGTGATGGAAGTCTGGACAGACGATGTAGATGCTTCTCTGAGGAGCATCTCGGAAGAACTGGCCAGGAGCTCACCTATTCATGGGCTAAGGTTGACGTTGGCTTTTCTCGTGGGGCTTCCCTAGACATAATTCGCCTGGTGGCTCGGATCATGCTGACATCTGTCACGGCTAAGCGTGCCTTGTGGCTGCGCCCATGGGTAGCTGACCCTGCCTCCAAGCAGGCATGGTGCAGGATTCCATTTGGGGGTTCATCCCTCTTTGGGAACATATCGGACAGTGCCATCACCCGTGCCACAGGGGGCAAGTCGGGGTTCCTTTCCCAGGATCGCCGTCTGCTAAACCAGAAGAGAACACAGCCCAGGCAAAGTTCAGATGGAGCAAGGAATGCTCGCTACTATAGGCCTGGCCGTGAGTTCAAGAAGACCTGGAAGAAAAAACAGCCTTCAGGCCAGAAGTTTTCAAAAGGGGCATCTTCCGGTGAACAAGAATCCCCTAAGTCTTTATGATATTTCACCTGCCTAAAACAGAGCGAGTCGGCATCCTTGCCTCTCTCGGAAGAGAAAAAGCGAATTCTCCTGTCTCTCTTGTGGCTCAGGGCGCTGCAATTCCAGTTCCAGATGACAAAAGGTTTTAAGGGGTCTACTCGCCCCTCTTCATGGTGTTGAAGAAAAACGTCTCCTGGAGGCCAGTTATAGACCTAACCCACTTGAATTATTTTATCTAGAAGGACAAGTTCAAGATGGAGACACTACTCATGATCAGTCAAGCAATCCAACCAGGCGATTGGCTTGTCTCTATAGACCTGAAGGACGCCTACTTCCATGTTCCGATAGCGTCAGAATTCCAGAAATACCTTCGCTTTGCTGTCGATTAAATCCGTCTGCAGTTCACCTGTCTCCCCTTCGGGCTTACATCGCCTCGTGTGTTTTCAAAACTTGTTGGCTGTCGTGGCTCTGATCAGGACCAGAGGTGTCCGTCTGTATCACTATCTAGACGACCTGCTGTTGTCTCGGGACAAGGAGCAGTTGCTAATCCACAGATCCCAGGTCATCTCCACTCTACTTGAGTTTGGTTGGCTTCTGAATCTGGAAAAGAGCCATCTGGATCCTACGCAGTCCCTGGTATTCCTTGGGGCACACTTCAACGCTATCAAGAGCACCATCTTGTTACCCCTGGAAAAATCCCAGTGATCCGGGACAGAGTTTGGCTTGCAATGTCGTCCTCATCTCCAAGCCTCTCAATGCCTAAAGATCATTGGTACCATGGTGGCAACAACACCCATGGTAAAGTGGGCTCAGTGGAAAATGCGGCCCTTCCAGAAGGGTTTCCTCCAGCAGTATAATCCAGGGCTTCGGGATCACTTTATCCAAATAACCTCATCCATGCGGGAGAGCTTTCCTTGGTGGCTACAACAGAGGAACCTCCTCAATTGTCACTCCATCGCACCTGTGTCTTGGGTCACCATCACTACAGATGCCAGCAACAGGGGCTGACAGAAGTAGCCCAAGGCATATGGAATTTTCTCTCTCACAGGATAGTCTCCAATGTTCTGGAACTCCGGGCAGCGTTCTGCGCTCTGCAGGCCTTTCACCACTTAACAGCAGGAGACCTCCTAAGACTGGACAACACAACGGTAGTCGCATACATCAAGAGACAGGGGGTACTCCCAGTCTCTCCCTGTCAAAGGAAATAGAGCCCATCATGATCTGGGCCCAGGAAAACCTGGCCAACCTGACAGCTGTCTATCTCCCTGGAGTCCAGAATGTTCAGGCAGATTTTCTGTTGAGAGTTTCTCTGGACTTCGAGTGGACTTCCCCCCGAAGTCTTCAGGTGGGTCCTGTCCCTGGGAGTCATTCCGGAAGTAGACTTGTTTGCCTCCCCATGCAACTTCAGACTAGTGAGATACTACACAAGGTCTTGGTATCCCCAGGCTTTTGGGTAGATGCTCTGACAGACCATTGGCGGTTCCACAGGGCCTATGCCTTTCCCCCGGTTCCTGTCATTCTCCGTTTTTTGTCGAGGCTCAGGATGGAAGAAGCAGAGATAGTGGCAATAGTCCCGTACTGGCCAAACAAGCCATGGTTTCCACTGCTGATGCAACTCGGCTTCCGGGACCCAGTTCCTCTACCCTCCAGACCAGATCTCCTATCACAAGGGGCATTTCTACATCCATGCCCGACCCATCTACATCTGATGATCTGGTTCTTGAGAGGGGAAGGTTGGAGGCCCTAGGCTGTCCAAGTAGGGCCATCTCCACAATATTAAATGCCAGAAGAACATGCACCAACAGGGTCTACCAGAGGATTTGGAAAAAGTTTTCAGACTACACCTCTTCCACTGCAGGTTCTTGCAATAACCCAAAGATACATGATATCCTGGGCTTCTTACAATCAGGATTGGATCTCTCATTGTCAGTCAGCTCGCTGCGAGTCCAAATCGCTGTAATCTCTGCCTTTACGGGTGTTTCCTGGGCTAGACACCCTCTTACTCAGTAGTTTTTCAGAGGAGCAATAAGGCTCAGACCTCAGAGCCAAGTTTTTCTAATTGGGATCTTCTCCTTGTCCTGGATTTTTTCTTAGGTAGAGAGTTGGAACATGAAGATCAATCTTCTGTCAAATGACTCTCTCTAATAGTTGTCTTCTTGGTGGCTATAACATCGGCCAAGAGGGTCTCTGAAATCAGCTCTCAGGGATGCAAGGGGCCATTTCTAAACTTTTTAATTCCTATGTTGGGTTCAAACCCCAAAGTGGCATCTGTGTTTCATGACAATCAGGAGATTGCTCTTCCAACGTTCAGATCTACCGAGGATTCCAGTGTTTATCCCTTAGATGTTGGAAAAGCTCTGAGTCAGTATCTTGAAGCTACAGCTTCTTTCCGTCAGACCGACCACCTGCTCGTTCTTTTCACAGGAAGTATAAGGGAATGCGTGCCTCTTCCAGATCTATCGGAGCATGGATTGTTCAGGCCATTCAGTGGGCCTATAAAGCCAAGGGCTTGGCGCCTCCAGAAGCGGTGACTGCTCACTCAACTAGAAGTGTCTTCATCATGGGCGGCATCACGTCACGTGCCTCCAGAAGTTATTTGCAAGGTGGCCTTGTGGTCTTCAATTAACACGTTCATGGCACACTACTGCGTAGTGGTTTACGTATCTTGTCTGTTGATGGTGCCAATTAAACCTTTTTTCTTTTGTCCAGCACTCTGCCCACCCGGGTGTGTATGGCTAGTTATTTCCCACACGTAGGCTGCCATGGAGTCTGTCAGGAAAACGGAAAATTTATATCAAATACTTACCGTAATTTTCCTTTCCTGATGGACTCCATGGCAGCAGGAGTTCCCTCCCAGTGGCTGGAGTAGGCTAAATTATGGAACACGGCCTCTGGCCCAGAGCAAAGATTTATGGGAGAAGGGTCCTATGAGGTATGAGGGGCGGGATTAACCCACACGTAGGCTGCCATGGAGTCCATCAGGAAAGGAAAATTACGGTAAGTATTTGATATAAATTTTCCGGTTTTTTTTCAAAATTTTCGGTCTTTTTCCATTTATATCGCAAAAAATAAAAATCGCAGAGGCAATCAAATACCATTAAAAGAAAGCTCTATTTGTGTGAAGAAAAGGACGCAAATTTCGTTTGGGTACAACATTGCATGTCCGCACAATTTCCAGTTAAAGCAGCGCAGTGCCAAATTGTGAAAACACCTCTGGTCATTAAGCTGCGTAATGGTCCGGTCCTTAAGTGGTTAAAGAGGAAGACTTTACTTCTTCTTTAACCACTTCCCGCCCAGTCAATAGCGAATTGACGTCCGGGAAGTGGTTGCAATATCGATACTGGACGTCATATGACGTCCTGCAGGATATTGCCTTGCGCGCGCCCGTGGGGGCGCGCAGCGCGGTGATCGGGGACGGCATGTGTCCCTCGGACACAGCGCTTCCCCGATCACGGTAAACAGCCAATTTCATTGGCTGTTTACCATGTGATCGGCTGTGTCAAAGTCACAGCCGATCACCTGTCAAAACAAACTCGGCGGCGCGCTCCGTGCGCGCCGCCACAGGCTTGCAGAGCGGGGATCGGGGAAGGCGAGTGTCCCTTGGACACAGCGCGTCCCCGATCAGAGTAAACAGCCAATGAATTGGCCGTTTACCACGTGATCGGCTGTGTCCAATCACAGCCGGTCACAAATGTAAACAAACTCCACAGGAGTTACTACCTGATCCCTGCTCTCTCCTCACACACCGATCTGTGAGGAGAGAGAAGAGATCAGTAAGTTAGCTCAGTGTAGTTTGTCTACATAAGTTTACAGTGCACAACACGCCCCCCCCCCCCATAAAGAGGACCTGTCACACAGCCCAGCACATCAATCAGCCCAGCCAATCAGCCCATCTGTCAATCAGCCCATCTGTCAATCAATCAGCCCATCTGTCAATCAATCAGCCCATCTGTCAATCAATCACCCCACCTGTCAATCAATCACCCCATCTGTCAATCAATCAACCCATCTGTCAATCAATCAATCAGCCTATCTGTCAATCAATCAGCCCATCTGTCAATCATCTGTCACAGGCCCACCTCCATCGGTACCGCCATTGGCACTGCCACACAGGCTACCAGTACCGACATCGGTACCAGTACCACCACCAGTACCGCCACCAGGCCCAGCATCTATACTGCCACACAGGCCCGCTACCAGTATCACCACTAGTGCCGCCATCGGTACCACCACCAGTACCACCACCCGTACCACCGTCGGTAGTGCCACCACCACCTGTACCACCACCTGTACTGCCATCGGTACCATCACCACCCGTACCACCACCACCTGTACCGCCATCGGTACCACCACCACCTGTACCGCCATCGGTACCACCACCACCCATACCGCCATCGCTACCACCACCACCCGTACCGCCACCTGTACCGCCATCGGTACCGCCGCCACCACCACCACCCGTACCGCCATCGGTACCACCACCACCTGTACCGCCATTGGTACCACCACCACCCATACCGCCATCGGTACCACCACACAGGCCCACCACTAATACCTCCATCGGTACTACCACACAGACCGCCACCACTACCACCAGCAGTACCATTACACAGGCCCACCAATAAGCACTGCCATAATGTCCCAAAGGATTTACACACCTGAGGAGGCATATGCCATTCTTGCCATGTCGGATGATGAGAGCAGCGGGGAGCTCCCATTATCCGATTCTGGTTCGGAATACGAGCCAGTGGAGGATAGTGGCTCAGAGTCCGAGTCCCCGGAGGAAACCGTCCCTCCCAAAAGAATGCGATCGGCACCAAGATCAGCACCAAGATCAGCACCAAGATCAGGAGAACTGCCCACCACCAGCAGCGCTATACCCCAGGAAGAGGAGCCCAGTACAAGCAATGGAAATGCACGCCCAACCCGAAGAATCCAGCCCCAATCCTACCTTCCCGATGCCCTGGCAAACCCCTTATGGTTGCCTGCCAACTCAGGATCCGCTATCATCCCCCCTTTCACCGCACAGCCAGGTGTGCAGCCCGACACTACAAATTTTTCTAAATTTGATTATTTTTGTTTATTTTTCCCACAACATTTGCTGCAGAATATAGTGGATCAAACGAATCTGTATGCATCCCAATTTATTGCTGCCAACCCCGATTCTTCCTACGCCCGCATGTTCCAGTGGCGGCGTCTAACATTGGAGGAATTTAAATTATTTTTGGGCCTTATGTTCAATATGGGGCTTACAAAAAAGAACGAAGTCCATTCATATTGGTCCAAACGCCCCATCCAACACATGCCCATATATTCCGCTGTCATGTCCAGGAAAAGATACGACATGATTATGCGCTTTCTCCACTTCAATGACAATTCACAGTGCCCTCCCCGAGATCATCCCAACTACGACAAATTGTACAAGATACGCCCCCTAATCAATGCCTTTTCCCAGCGATTTGAAGAAGTTTTCATCCCAGACCAAAAAATTTGTGTGGACGAGTCCCTCGTACATTTCACCGGCCGACTGCAGTTCAAGCAGTACATACCAAGCAAGAGAGCCAGGTATGGGTTAAAATTAAATAAATTATGTGATCGAGCCACTGGATACGTCTGCAAATTCAGGATCTACGAAGGCAAAGACTCCCAGCTCCAGCCCCGTGATTGCCCCACATATATTGGAACCAGTGGGAAAATTGTCTGGGAGTTGGCATACCCCCTGTTCGGAAAAGGTTACCATTTATATGTTGATAATTATTATACCAGCCTGCCCCTTTTTCGCCACCTTTACAGTAAACAAACCCCGGCCTGCGGTACCTTCAAAAAAAAACGGAAGGGATTCCCACAAAATTTATTGACAAAAAAGTTGCGACCTGGAGAATCGGCATCCATGAGGAACGAGGAGGTGTTGGCCATGAAGTGGAGGGACAAGAAAGATGTCCACATCCTCTCTACGATCCACAATGACACCATGGTGGAGATCCCAAGAAGACGCGGCTCCATTGTAAAGCCTGAATGTGTCCACGACTACAATTTGTACATGGGGGGGTGGATTTAAACGACCAGATGCTACAGCCCTACTTATCAACCAGAAAGTCCCATTATTGGCACAAAAAAGTTTCACCTGTTTCACATGGCCCTTTTTAATTTGTTTGTCTGCTACCAAAAAGCAACTCAAAATCACCGACTCCACTACCTCCAATATATCGAAGATATCATCGATGCCCTCATTTACCAACAAGATCCCGCCCCAGGAAGCATTCGCTCTGATAGTGTGAGTCGGCTTCACGAGCGACACTATCCCTTTAGCATCCCCCCCACAGAATCTGGAAGAAGACGCCAAAAGAAATGCCGTGTATGCAGCAGAGGAGGAGTAAGAAGAGACACCAGCTATTATTGTCCCGATTGTCCCTCCCAACCTGGCCTGTGCATCGGAAATTGCTTCAAAAATTATCATACATCCATTAGTTCCCCTTATTATTAACAGACTGCCACTTCCCTATTTGCCTGCTACCATGTTACTAACTACCTTCCATGTTAATTAACTGACCCTGGCCTGTTTACCGACGATGCCTCTGCCTGCCGATTTAAACCACGTTTCTGACTTCCACGTGTACCGACCTTGGCCTGTTAATCGACCATGTTTTTGCCTGCCACTTGGACTGATCTTTTGGCCATCTACTTTTAGTACACAGGGGTCTCACATATGTGAGGGGCTTCAGAATAGCGTTCTGAGTAGAGAAAACCAGTTTTTCGTTTTCTGTGCTCCAAGAACAGGGTCTGGTTGCCCGGAGGCTTCAAAGCGATTTGTGTGGGAGAAGCCTCTACCCCTGTCCCCCTGGCCCTAAGCTTGATGGTCCTTCCTGCTGCCTGGACCAATAATTTGGCTGTGCTGACCATATTACTGCCTGTAATGACCCATGACATTATGGACCATGTTTCTTCCTGCTGCTTGGACCAATACTTTGGCTGTGTTGACCATATATCTGCCTGCTGCCTGTACTGACTTTGGACAGCATTTCTGCCGGGACACCTCTGCCTGCTACCTGGACCTGTGCTTTGGCTGTGCTCTGGCTGTGCTGACAGTATCTCTGCCTGTGCGAACTATGGACAGTATTCCTGCCTGCTGCCTGGATGATTGCTTTTGCTGTCGCTGACCTCATCCCTGCCTGCTGCCTGGACTGATGCTCTCCTCTGTGGACCACTGCACTTCTAAAACCACAGGTAATCTTTTGTTATTTGGTATGTACCTGCTATGTGTTAGATATATGAAGGGCCTTCAAAAATGTGATCGGTAGTCAGAAAATGATATGTGCAATTAATGCTGCTAGAATGCCTGGAGGTGCTACTTGGATGTTGGGCCTCTGTATGTGGCCAGGCTGTGTAAAAGTCTCAAACATGTGGTATCGCCATACTCAGGAGGAGTAGCAGAATGCATTTTGGGGTGTAATTTTTGCTATGTACATATTATGTGTTAGAAATATCTTATAAATTGACAACTTTGTGTAAAAAAAATGCATTTTAATTTTTTCTCCACATTTTCCAAAACCTTCTGGAAAAAAATGAACCGTTCAAAAGACTCATAATGCCTCATAGATTATACGTTGGGGTGTGTGCTTTCAAAAATGGGGTCATTTTGTGGAAAATTCTATTGTCCTGGTGCTCCAGGGCCTTCAAAATTGTAATAGATGGTTGAGAAAGGATATGTGCGATTTATGCTTGTAGAACGCCTGAAAGTGCTACTTCAATGTTGGGCCTCTGTATATGGCCAGGCTGTGTAAAAGTCTCACACATGTGGTATCGCTATACTCAGGAGGAGTAGCAGAATGCATTTTGGGGTGTCATTTTTGCTATGTATATGCTATGCGTTAGAAATATCTTATAAATGGACAACTTTGTGTAAAAAAAATGCATTTTCATTTTTTCTCCACATTTTCCAAAACCTTCTGGAAAAAAATGAACCGTTCAAAAGACTCATAATGCTTCATAGATTATACGTTGGGGTGTGTGCTTTCCAAAATGGGGTCATTTTGTGGAAAATTCCATTGTCCTGGTGCTCCAGGGCCTTCAAAACTGTAATAGGTGGTTGAGAAAGGATATGTGCGATTTATGCTTGTAGAACGCCTGAAAGTGCTACTTCAATGTTGGGCCTCTGTATGTGGCCAGGCTATGTAAAAGTCTCACACATGTGGTATCGCTACACTCAGGAGGAGTAGCAGAATGTATTTTGGGGTGTAGTTGCAATTATGCATATGCTGTGTGAGAGAAAAAAACTGTTAATATGACCAGTTTGTGTAAAAAAAAATTAAAAAAAAAATTAATTTTCCCAAGAATTGTGTGAAAAAAATACAACTTCAAAAAACTCACCACGCCTCTTAGTAAATACCTTGGACTGTCTACTTTCCAAAAAGGGGTAATTTTGGGGTATTTGTACTTTCCTCGCTTGTTAGTGTCTCAAGAAATGAGATATCCCTTCAGTACATCAGGCGTGATCAGATGTGATAAATTTTCAGTGATTGCCACCATAGTTTGTAGACTCTATAACTTTCACAAAGACCAAATAATATACACTAATTTGGGTTCATTTTACCAAAGATATGTAGCAGTATACATTTTGGCACAAATTTATGAAGAAAAATTACTTATTTGCAAAATTTTACAATAGAAACTAAAAAAAAGTGTTTTTTTTTTTTTTTAAATTGCTGTTTTTTTGCTTATATCGCAAAAAATAAAAAACCCAGTGGCGATTAAATACCACCAAAAGAAAGCTCTATTTATGAGAAGAAAATGATAAAAATTTTGTTTGGATACAGTGTAGCATGACTAAGTAATTGTCATTCAAAGTGTGAGAGTACTGAAAGCTGAAAATTGGTCTGGGCGGGAAGGTGCATAAGTGCATGGTATTGAAGTGGTTAAGGACTTCCATACCAGGAGCAAGCAGTTAGCCCAGATGAAACACAGATGTACACGAAAAAGAATACAAGGCATAATTTAGTATCATGGGATACTAGTGTAATTCAGCAAACAACACTTTGGCCTAATTGTCCTTTCATTGGTGGCAAATTTGACACTTTTTTGGGGACCAGTGACACCAATACAGTTATCAGTGATAAATAATATGCACTGTCACTATACTAATGACACTGGCAGGAAAGGGGTTAACATTAGGGGTGATCAAAGGGTTAAATGTGTTCCCTGGGAGTGCTTGCTAACTGTGTGGGGGGTGCTTTGACTGGGGGAAGACAGAGATCTGTGTTCCTGCTTAGCAGAAAATCAGGATCTCCATCTTCCCCTCTTACAGAACGGCAATCTGCCTTGTTTACATAGGCAGACTGCTGCTTTGCCTGTCTCGTTTTGCACGATCGCCGGGTGCCGGTGAACATCGCGTCCGCCGAACCCACTGATTGGCTCCCGCTGTGTCCAATCAGCAGACCCGGAAAAGAAGATGACATACAGGTACATGATTTCGTGCTGAAGGGCCGCCCTGCCACAGTAGATGCACGTGGGGTGATCCAGAAGCGGTTAAGTTTGATCGCTCATCAATAATGATCACTTTTATTCTTAAAAATATATATATTTTTTTTGGCCTAATGCACACAATCGTATTAAAATACTCTAAAGCCGTGTACACACGATCGGTTTTACTGATGAAAACAGTCCGATGGACTTTTTTCGTCGGACAAACCGATCGTGTATGGGCCCTATCGGTCTTTTTTCCATCAGTGTTTAAAAATAGAACATGTTTTAAATTTATCCGAAGGTTAAAAATACCGATAGCAAATTACTATCGTCTGTGGGGAACTCCATCGGATAAAAAACCCACGCATGCTCAGAATCAAGTCGACGCATGCTCAGAAGCATTGAACTTCATTTTTCTCAGCTCATCAGAGTGTTTTACGTCACCGCGTTTGGAACGGTCGGTTTTTTGACTGATGGTGTGTAGGCAAGACTTATGGAAGTCATCTTCATCGGTTTTCCGATGGAAAAATCCATCGGTTTAAAAACCATAGGAAATCCGATCGTGTGTACAGGGCTTTATGTTCTTTCTGCTAGGAGCTGGCAGAAAAATCAAGCTTAAAAAAAAAAATAGTTTTGGCACTTAATTACACACATTTGTGCACGTATGGCTTTTAGGCCTCATTCACACAGCTATAAAAAATGCATTTGCAAAAGCGGCATTGTTTCAATGGAGACATTCACACAGGTGCGTAAACATGCACTGCGTTCAGATCCGTGATACAAAATCCAAAAATCTGCACCTGAGGCATGCGTATACACGTGCTATTTTTTTCAGGGAATGCATTAAAGTAGAACTGTAGGCAAAATTATTATTATTTTTTTCATTTAGGATAGAGTAAGGGAGGGTTATACCGCCTTGAGTAGCAAATTCTCTGAAGATTCCACACTGCATCCCGTTCATGCGAACCACTGCGGGTGTGTATGTTAACAACGCCCCGAAATCTGTTTGCAAAACGCATTACAATTTTCACCATCGGATCGCATGAGTGTGGATACCCATACGATCCGATTCTAGTGTGGCCATAAAAAGGGCCCTGTACCATTTTGGTGCGGATTCGGTGCAATTTGAGCCATGCAGAATAATGGTTCAATTGCACTGCTGAAGAATCGTGATTTGAACAGGAATGCGGTACGATCTCTGTTCAAATTTGCATGCAGTTCCCACACTGCATAGCCATGGGCGTCCGCTGAACTTTTTTCAGGGGGGGGGGGGGGCATCATTTTAAGGTCATCCATGCATCTTTGGGGAAGTGGAACAGTGCTGTATAAACCACTCCTCCACCGCCCTTGCCCATTGAAATACCGGTAAATGGGCACCGCTGCCGAAGCGCTGCTTCGGCAACAGCGATACACAGTTGCATTTAACCCTAAAACTATCGGCACTTTACCGATAACGGTAAATACAAAAAGATGTACACAGTAGTGTCGTGGCATGGCACAGGCACTGCTGTTACCTGTAGTTATTCAGCAATAGGCCCAGGGCAGGCACTAGCAGCGTATTCTCTCATTTCGGCCACTGCATGCCACGCACCTGTGGGAGGATTTACACAGGCAGAGGCAGGCTGAGGCAGCAGCCAATCACGGAACAGCCAGGTCACGGACGGCCGGTTCAGAGCCAATCCGATGCTCGGGCCGGGGGTGAGGAGGGAGGGACGGATGTGTAGTCGGAAAAGACAGAGCAGCCCCTGCCCCCAGGCCAGCAGCAGACTTAGAAAAAAAAGTCCACAGCTGCCGCGGAGGCGGCTGTTGCAACACAGGGGGCAAGTGTCTTCACTCTGACTTCCGATTCCAGGGGGGGGCAATTGACCACCCTTGCCCTATGGAGTGGATGCCCATGTGCATAGCGTGAACCAGCATGTAAGGCTTATTTTTGCCGTCTGTATCCCATTGGGGAGATTTACCGTCACTTCCTGTCCCATAGCCAAAACAGGAAGTGAGAGGAAATTCCTGCAAATAAAGGGGATCTTTTGGGGACCCCCAGGTCACCAGAACTATTGTCCCTATTGGAAGATTTCCACTCTATTACTTTTCTGGGGACAACCCAAAATTTGGGATTTTCTTTTACTTTCACTTTCAATGATAATGGTAAACAGGACAAATACAGACGATGAATCTCCCTAATGGGAGCACAGACAGGAATAAAAACTGACAGGGGTTCTAATTCCTCTCCGCCTAAACGAAACAAAAAGTTTTGCCTTTAGTTATACTTTAAGGTAAAAAAATATTTAGGCTTTATAACCACTATAACTGGAAATAGAAAATAATTATTTATCTATGAGGTCCCCATGTGCTCAGTTTTAGGATTTTTAGGAACCAGCTTTACCATTTAGAGTTAAATAGAGAGAAATTTAGTAGCATTAATTGGGATTGCATAATATAAACCAGTGATGGGCAATTGCAGGTATGTGAATACTTATTTTCCATAGTATTTAAAGTGTTCCTAAACCCACAATAGTAAAATCAGTCTGTATATGCAGTAAAGCATGCTTGTTATACTCACTGTGGAACCTAAGGGGTTAATCCTCTACAATGTGTAAAAAGGCTGTTTGATCCTGTCTTCTCCGATCCTCCCCTTCTTCCACTGACTCCAAAACTCGTCCAGATAAGACAGAGTTAATGGAGTCAGGCTGCACATGCTCAGTTTGGCGTGCATTGCTAGATAGTTTTTTTTATTTCTTGGGAGAGTGCATGTGATCAGCACAGGGCCGATCAGCACTTTACAGACAGAGGATGAAGGGTCCTGCAGCCTCATAGGACAGGTCAGTGCAGTATGAAAACTCCTCCTACATGTTGTGATCTGTCTTCTTGTTAGAGGGTGGCTACAATCATTCTCCATGGTCCAACTATATGTAGGAATGTGTGGTCACCCTCTCTTGCTCTCTCCAGAGATGGACTATGGATCACGGACTCTGGGATTTTTAGTGTGAATGGAGCACTGCACTTGATTGCAACTAACATACAAGCATACGAATTGTAGTGAAGGGTAAAAAGAGGTTCGGGACCTCACAGAGGACATCCCAAGAAGGCAGAAAAACACACTTATGCCGCGTACACACGACCACACGACCATTTTTGTCGTCGGGAAAAATTAAATTTTTTTCTCTTTGACGAGAAAAACGCCCGGGTGTGGGCTTTCCAGCATTTTTAGAACATGCGCTAATTTTTCTCGTCGTGATTCACTGCATTTTTTCCCGCGGCAGTTTTCCCATAGGGAAACACTGCCAGGGAGCCTACACACGGTCGTTTTTCTCGACCAAGAAAAAAAAATGTCAGGAAAAACGGCCGTGTGTAGGGGAACAAGCCGTTCCTCGTTTTTCCCGTCGATTTTCTCGACAGTGTTTTCACCGTCGAGAAAATTGATCGTGTGTACACGGCATAAGATACAATTTAATGAAAAGTAGGTTACAGAGCCATTAAGTAGTAGATATGTGTAGCGGCCTCCCCTCTCTCTCTCTCTTGTCTATCGGTTATTTTTGGCTGCAGTCTAGGGGTACTTTGGAGGAGAGAGTGCGGGGTCACCACGCCAAGCTTTCACTGCAGATGTTTGTGTGGTGTGAGCAAAGTTTCTTTACCTTCAGGTCTGTGTTCTGCGTTTGGAGCCTCTGCTTCTTCTGTGGAACAGTGTCTGCCAGTAAATGAGCCCCACACCAATAAAAGTCCAACACTCCTTTATTTTTCCAATGTCAGGATGAAACACAATCAGTTGGACTCCCTCAACGAACAGACAGGGGGTGTGGATACGAATAGGCCCAGGCACAATGAACTCTCCTATTCCTTTTGCGTGCGAATAGGCTTGGCGCACGGTCTCTGCCACCGACCGTGAATTGGTAGCTGCCACCTACCAGGTGAACTGTTGCAGCCCCCGCCACAGGCCTGAAGATAACGGTCCCTAGACTCGACCTTTGTGAACTGTCTCTGCACAGATTTAAGAATATGAAACCACCTTCCGTGTGAATAAGCCCCTATTTGGTGAGGACATCCATCCAGACGGTCTCCGGAGGCCCTGTCCCGGCACTGGCAAT
Source organism: Rana muscosa (assembly GCA_029206835.1). Taxonomy (NCBI): domain Eukaryota; kingdom Metazoa; phylum Chordata; class Amphibia; order Anura; family Ranidae; genus Rana; species Rana muscosa. Next base: position 161,763,952 of record CM055127.1, read on the forward strand.
CTGCTGCACCAGATCTACGGGAAGTTCACCTGCGCGGTCCATTGCATCTTAGATTCAGGTACCCGGTCCGTTGGGTACCTTAGGACAATTCCTCCCGGGCGAGACCCAGTGGAAGTAGCTGGGCCCCAGGCTTGGAACTAAGTACCTCACCCCAGACTAAGGGTGTCTGGGGTGGCTCCCGAACTCCCGATGTCCAGGCCTAGGCCGCCAGGACACCGCCCACGGACAGCAGCCCTCAGGCCAAAGGTGCCTGGGACTCGAAAAAGACCTTGTGGCAAAGATGTCCGCCCCCCTTATACCCTCTCCCAGCAAGCCCAGCAGGTTCCCCGCCCCGCTGTACAGGTGCTGGGAGAGGCCACAAAGGGTACGGCACTGCAGTGATGGTTCAACCCCGGCCCAAAGTGACAGCGCCACCTGCTGGGCCGCAGGGAACTATGCATCACTGGTGTCTTCACCAGTTTTAAACATGATAGAAAAGTATATACCCGCTACACTTGTATGGATTTTTTTTTCTATAATAATTTAGTGTCACATTAAGCCATTATCATGTGATCCTTTCTCCTCTGCCGTTTACATCTGGTGACTCCTTCTTACAGGTGTCCACATCACTGCCTGCTTGACGTAGACACTTCCTATTGGAGGTGGCAGAGCTTTCAGCAGCAGAGCCCTCTCAACTCGATCGGCTTCAGAAGACGTACACAGGGGCAGTGAGGGGACCAGTCCCCAAGGGGACAATGAGCGATGTACAGTGGCCGGTCACCAGAGGAGGAAATCACTATTCCCTATAGAAGAAACCAGGACTTCCAGTGAGGAAACGGCAGGATGGGCTACCAAGAGGTGTTTGGTAGGAACTATAAGGCCTCATGCACACTGGACGTTTTGCCAACTGTCCTAGACGCCTTTCCTCCTGGCAGCAGCATTTTGGCAGAAAACAAAAGTTTATAAAGGCATTCAATGCCTTTAGGCGCATCTAGTGCTTGGGCATTATTTAATTTCATTGGGCAGAATAATAATTTATTCTGGCCATTGAAATGGATTAACGCTCAAGCACTAAACACCTGTAGCGTTACCGTGCGTTTGGAAGCGTTTACAAGCATTTTTTTCTGCCAAAACACCACTACTCATGGACGTACTGTCAGTCAGGATTTTTTTTTGCCTCTAAACACCTATGTGTGCATGGACACATAGGCTAGCATGCAGGGGTGTTCAGAGGCAGAAAAAAATAAATAAAAAACGCAAGATGCCCTTAACAGCCACGTTAAAATTGTCCAGTGTGCATGAGGTCAAATGAGTAAGGTAAGTCATGTATAATGCATTATTGGATGTTGACTATCATGGCCTGATAATGTCCCGTTATACCCCTTCTTTCTGTTCCATTCTACTCCGTCCTCTGCCTACCAATGACTATAGATGGGCGTGCGCTGGAAGTTGGGGGCTCCATAGTACATAAGAGGGCTCCTGACACTGGCGGCTGATAAGTGGCACGTATTTTTGAAGCCCTAAAAAACCTTTACGTCAATGCCCCACCCTTACACCACCAAGTGATGTCAGTTATGGGGAAATTGCTGAGTACTATGGCAGGAGATATAACCACTTGAGTTCCCAAAACAGCTGGTGATAAAAAGCTCACAAAATGAAAGTCACATCTAGAAATAAGTGCATTAGCCAGATTTAGTAAACTGGCCAAATCTGACTATTTAGTCCACCCTTTCACTAAGCTGCAAACAAACCAGATTCAGGCCTAACCCATGGTCAACCTGAACTCAAAGCTTGTTCCTGGTTTCAACCAGTTGTGGGCGGGGCTTAACACATCCGATTGGGGACACTGTGAACAACACTCGCTAATCCCTTCATGAGCAGACGGAGATCATGGTCATTTGAATTAGAAGCAGAGCATCTTGTACAATTAACTCTTTGAGGGAGCTTTCCTAAAACTGTAACACTCAGAGTTTGGATCAGCTGGACATGGTAGCCAATCAGCTTCTAACTTCAGCTTGTTCAATAAAGTGTTTGTAAAGGTTTATTTAAAAAAAATAAAACTAACAACTATGTTACACTTAAAGTGGTTGTAAACCCCATTCATGAAATTTGACTTAATCACATACTATCTATCTGTAGTGTAAGTGCCGTTTCTCTCTGGTGCTCCATTCCTCTGTTATCAGCAGAGTCACTTCTGACAAGTTCTCCGAAACAGGAGATAACAGCAGCTGAAAATTTGTGTCAGAGAGGGAGCTTAGAGGGGGATAAGCACTGAGCTTGTCTATTCAGAATACAGCTCTGCATGTTCCTTCATTCCTCTGCCTATGTGGGGGGGGGGTGCCTTTCCTCCAATTAGCTCTCACACAGTGTAACCCCAGACTCCCCACCCACTGCTGAAAGAGGAAGAAAGATTTATAATACGCTCTGCACTTTCCAAAGAATGTAGAAAGGGTAAGACAGCAGATATACATGTAAAACTTATGTAGGGAGATTTGTTTAATCTCTGTGTATCATCTATGGCTTTTCACTTCTCTGGGTTAGGGATGAGCTTCGTGTTCGAGTCGAACATACGTTCGACTCGAACATCGGCTGTTCGATCGTTCGACGAAGATCGAACGATTTGGGCCGTTCGCGCCAAATTCGAGTGACGCGAACGGCCCACAATGCACTACGCCATCGCAGTGTCATCCAGGCGCTGTGATTGGCCAAGCATGCACTGTGACCCCGCATGCTTGGCCAATCACAGCGCCGGCAGCGAGGAGAGCAATGATTGGCCACAGGCAGGATGCCTGTGGCCAATTATTGCTGAGGGTGTTTAGTACACGCCCCACACTATAAAAGGCCGCCAGCACGGCGGCCTAGTGTAGTGTGTTCCGGAGCAGGGATAGAGCAGCATAGGCAGGGACAGTGACTTTTATTTCTTTCTTGCTTAACCTGGATTCCTTTAGTTTAGGGAAAGAGAAGGATAGGTAGGGAGAGTGTCAGTGTGTTTTGTGCTTGTGCTATATTGTGCTTAAAAAAAACATTTTTTCTAGGGACAGAAAACTGTAGGTAGGGAGAGTGTGTCAGTTTCTTTCACTGTCAAAGTCCTTGTTTCCAGGGACCTGGAAGGACAGTGAGTGAATTCTCCTTGTGCTAAATTGTGCTTAAAAAAAACATTTTTTCTAGGGACAGAAAACTGTAGGTAGGGAGAGTGTGTCAGTTTCTTTCACTGTCAAAGTCCTTGTTTCCAGGGACCTGGAAGGACAGTGAGTGAATTCTCCTTGTGCTAAATTGTGCTTAAAAAAAACATTTTTTCTAGGGACAGAAAACTGTAGGTAGGGAGAGTGTGTCAGTTTCTTTCACTGTCAAAGTCCTTGTTTCCAGGGACCTGGAAGGACAGTGAGTGAATTCTCCTTGTGCTAAATTGTGCTTAAAAAAAACATTTTTTCTAGGGACAGAAAACTGTAGGTAGGGAGAGTGTGTCAGTTTCTTTCACTGTCAAAGTCCTTGTTTCCAGGGACCTGGAAGGACAGTGAGTGAATTCTCCTTGTGCTAAATTGTGCTTAAAAAAAACATTTTTTCTAGGGACAGAAAACTGTAGGTAGGGAGAGTGTGTCAGTTTCTTTCACTGTCAAAGTCCTTGTTTCCAGGGACCTGGAAGGACAGTGAGTGAATTCTCCTTGTGCTAAATTGTGCTTAAAAAAAACATTTTTTCTAGGGACAGAAAACTGTAGGTAGGGAGAGTGTGTCAGTTTCTTTCACTGTCAAAGTCCTTGTTTCCAGGGACCTGGAAGGACAGTGAGTGAATTCTCCTTGTGCTAAATTGTGCTTAAAAAAAACATTTTTTCTAGGGACAGAAAACTGTAGGTAGGGAGAGTGTCAGTTTCTTTCACTGTCAAAGTCCTTGTTTCAAGGGACAGAGAAGGACACCTGAAGGTAGCCCTTATTGCTTTTTTCCCATCTCCCTGCAGGCCATCTATTAGAATGTCTGGAAGGCAAACAAGGAGAGGCAGACAGTCAGGAGGCAATAAAAGAGGGCAAGCAGGCTCTGTGTCTGGGGGCAACAGTGCTGGTCGTGGACGCGGTGCATTGTCATCAGCACATGGCCATGGGACACGCTTGTCCTTCTTTTCGGCAGCTGGACATGTTGAGCCACATCATGCCGAAGACTTGGTAGAGTGGATGACCAAGCCCTCCTCCTCCTCCTCATCCTCTCTCACCCAGGCTCAGGGTACTGGAAAAGCAGCTGCCAAAGCGTCCTCTTCCCTGGTATCAATGTCAGACTCATCATCAGTCACTCCTTCCCTAGACCCACCATGTCCTCCTCCTGAGGAGTCCCCCGAACTGTTTCAGCACAGTGTTGGGTACATGCTCCAGGAGGATGCCCAGCGTTTCGAAGGGTCTGATGATGAAACCCAGCTAGAGGAAGGCAGTAGCGTGAGAGCAGACAGAGGGGATGCTCAAGAAGGACACCAATCTGGCAGTCATGTTCCAGCAGCTGCAGCATACTGCCAGATTGGCTCCAGTGATGAGGAGGGAGGTGATGATGAGGTCACTGACTCCACGTGGGTGCCTAATAGGAGAGAGGAGGAGGAGGAGGATGAGGAGGAGGCACATCTCCAACGAGGCAGGATGCCCTTTGGTGGCCAGCGTAAGGGCAGTACACCGACGGAATCACACCGCAGAGCTCCGCCTGTGCAGGGCGCTGCCTCTGCCCGTCATTCAAAAAGTTCTTTGGTGTGGGCCTTTTTTGAGGCTAGTGCATCAGATCGCACAGCTGCTGTTTGCAACATATGTCTCAAGCGTATATCGCGTGGCCAAAACATCAGCCGCTTGGGTACCACATGCCTGACCAGACATATGTTGACCTGCCATGCAGCTCGTTGGCAAGCCTACCTCAAAGACCCACACCAAAGAACAAAGCGGACCTCTCCTTGCACCGCATCAGCTGGGATCTCCAACCCCACTATAACTTCAGTCCTCTCTGAAACATGCACTGAGAGGAATGAAGGTGTAGAATTAGGTGTGTCACAGCCAAGTACTTGCGGCCACTCTGCTAGCAGTACACCGACGTCCGATTCTAGCAGGCAAATTTCCCTGCCCCAGCTGCTGGACCGTCGAAAGAAGTTCACTCCCAGCCATCCACATGCCCAGCGGTTGAATGCTAGCTTGGCTAAATTGCTAGCGCTTCAACTGCTGCCTTTTCAGTTGGTAGACTCGGCCCCCTTCCGTGAGTTTGTGCAATGTGCGGTTCCTCAGTGGCAGGTTCCCAAACGCCACTTTTTCTCACGGAAGGCTATTCCGGCTCTCTACCGGCATGTGGAAGGCAATGTCTTGGCCTCGCTGGACAGGGCGGTCAGCGGTAAGGTGCATATTACCACTGACTCATGGTCCAGCAGGCATGGACAGGGACGTTACCTTTCTTTCACGGCCCATTGGGTCACTCTTTTGGCAGCTGGGAAGGATGCAGGACAAGGTGCAGTAGTGTTGGAGGTTGTCCCACCGCCACGCCTCCAAAATGCTACTACTGGTTGTGACACACCTCTCTCCTCCACCCCCTCCTCTTCTTCTTCCTCCATGGCCTCTTCCTGTGGTTTGTCCTATGAACCAGCGGTGCTCCGTAGCCGTTCACGGGGCTACGCAAGTACGCAGGCAAAAAGATGCCATGCCGTGCTTGCGCTGGTGTGTTTGGGGGACAGAAGCCACACTGGGGCAGAGGTCCTGTCTGCTCTGCAGGGCCAGGCCGAGAGGTGGTTGACGCCACGCCAGCTTAAGCCAGGAATGGTGGTTTGCGACAATGGCACCAACCTCCTCTCCGCCCTCCGACAGGGACAACTGACCCATGTGCCCTGTGTGGCTCACGTCCTTAACCTGGTGGTGCAGCGGTTCTTGGGCAGGTACCCGGGCTTACAGGATGTCCTGAGGCAGGCCAGGAAAGTCTGTGTGCATTTCCGCAGATCTTATAATGCCAGTGCTCGCCTGGCTGAGCTGCAAAAGGAGTTGAACCTGCCCAAGAACCGCCTTATATGTGACATGCCCACCAGGTGGAACTCAACGTTGGCCATGCTGCAGCGGCTGCACACGCAGCAGAGGGCCATCAATGAGTACCTGTGCGACTACGGCACCAGGACAGGGTCAGGGAAGCTTGTTTTTTTTTCTCCACGCCAGTGGGGCATGATCAGGGATGCATGCACTGTCCTGGCACCATTTGAGGAGGCCACGAGGATGGTGAGCAGTGACAGTGCATGCATCAGTGACACTGTACCTCTTGTCCACCTGTTGGAGCACACGCTGCGTGGAATAATGGACAGGGCACTTGAGGCAGAACAGAGGCAGGAAGAGGAGGACTTCCTTGCCTCTCAAGGCCCCCTTTACCCAGACAGTGTTCCTTCTGTCCCACCCATCGCACAGGAAGAGGAGGAGGAGGAGGAGGAGGAGGAGGAGGAGGAGGATTGTGTCAGCATGGAGGTGGAGGCTGGCACTCAGCATCATCAGCAGCAGTCTTTTAGGGATGATTTACAGTCCCAAGAAACCAGTGGACTTGTACGTGGCTGGGAGGAGGTGGCTGCGGATCATGTCGTCCTTAGTGACCCAGAGGACTCCGGAGCGAATGCCTCAGCAAACCTACGCTGCATGGCCTCCCTGATCCTGCAAAGTCTGCGGAAGGATCCTCGTATTCTTCGGATCAAGGAGAGGGACCATTACTGGCTGGCCACTCTCCTTGATCCACGGTACAAGGGTAAGGTTGCGGACCTTATGTTACCGTCGCAGAGGGAGCAGAGGATGAGACAACTCCAGGAGGCCTTGCAGAAAGGTCTGTGCAACGCGTTCCCAGAGACTGGGAGGTTACAAACTCCTGGTCCTGGACAACGAGTTGCTGAGGCTTCGGCCAGTCAAAGAAGGAGCGGTGGGGAAGGTGGCCGTCTGACCGATGCGTTCAGACAATTCTTTAGTCCGCAGCCCCAAAGTATGATCGGTTCCAGCAACCATCGCCAGCGTCTGATAAACATGGTGCAGGAATATCTAGGGGCAAGGTCAGACTTGGACACCTTCCCCACCGAAAATCCTCTGGCTTACTGGGTCTTGAGGATGGATCACTGGCCAGAGCTTGCACAGTATGCAATTGAGCTACTGGCCTGTCCTGCATCCAGCGTTCTTTCGGAACGCACATTCAGTGCTGCTGGAGGATTTGTCACGGATCACAGGGTGCGCCTGTCCACCGACTCGGTTGATCGACTGACTTTCATCAAGATGAACCAGTCTTGGATCACCACCAGCTACCACACACCTGATGCTGATATAACAGACTAATTGATTTTAACATGTCACATCCCTTCAAGACTGATGCTGATGCTGAGTGCCTGTGCTGTTATGTTGACTGGCTATCCTCCTCCTCCGAGTCCTCAATGATACGATTGATGATGATAGCTTGGAAGATCATTTTTGTTTATGGGTGCCGCCACCAGTGGCTAAGGCCCAATTTTTCAGCCCCTGTTTTACAGGGGCGTGTAATTACAATTTTTTTAGCAATAATTTGCCATAGGGCTCATTGCTGTGCTCCAAGTACAGTATCTGTGAGGGGTTGGAGTGTTGTGGCACCAGTGCCTAAGGCCCAATTTTTCAGCCCCTGTTTAACAGGGGCGTGTCATTACAATTTTTGAAGCAATACTTTGCAACAGGGCTCATTGCTGTGCTCCAAGTACAGTATCTGTGAGGGGTTGTAGTGTTGTGCCACCAGTGCCTAAGGCCCAATTTTTCAGCCCCTGTTCAACAGGGGCATGCAATTACAATTCTTGATCTAATAATTCACAGCAGGGCCCATTGCTGCACCCACCAAGAGTAACTGTCAGGGCTTACAGTGTTGTGGCACCAGCACCACCATCAAAGCCCCAATTTTTACTACCACTGTTCAACAATTATATGTAATTAAAATTCCTGATATAATAGTTGACAGCAGGGCGTTCCAGCACCAACCAAGAGTAACTGAGTGCTTACAGTGTTGTGCCAACACCAACAACTAAGGGGCCTATTTCTGCAGAGTATATACGGCAGGTCCCTACTTTCAAACATCCAACTTACAAACGACTCCTACTTGCAAACGAAAGAAGACAACAGGAAGTGAGAGGAAATCTACCCCTAGAAAGGAAAATTCTCTCCTGTAAGAATAAATATGGGAGAAAGGGGTCTCATCTGTACTGATGCTTTATCAGCAATCCTTGTTTCAAGAAAAACACCACATTTCAAAAACAGTTGTCATTGGGACGGAAAGTGAGGTGAAATGTTCTGAACAGGGGCACAGACAGCAAAACAAATGTTACAGGGGTGATAACCCTTACCTATGTTTCCCAAAAAGTTTAAAAATAGATTTTTGGGCTGGAGCTACACTTCAACAATGTACCTGTTCAAAATTACAAACAGATTCTACATAAGAACAAACCTACAGTCCCTGTCTTGTATGCACCGCCTGTATACGGCTGTTCAGAGTATATAGGGCCTTTTTTATTTTATGTGCGGGGTTCCCCTTAATATCCATACAAGACCCAAAGGGGCTGGTAATGGGCTGGGGTAGGGGGGGGGGGGTCATGGGGTAGCTATGCCATTTTTCTTAAAGAATTTCATCCATATTACCGGGACCAGACATTACATTAAAGCCGCAAGCAGTTTTAAATGGCTTTTTTTTCCTTTAGAAGTGTCATTTTGTGCAGGGACAGTTCTAAACACGGGAAACACGTGGCACTTCACAGGCATACTTTAGACACCCCCCAGGTACGATATTTAAAGGAATATTTGACTTTTTTTTTTTCACTTTATGCATCATTAAAATGACTGCTCCCGAAAAACGACCGTTTTTAAAACTTCTTTTTGCATTGATACATGTCCCCTGGTGCAGAACCCGGGTTCCCAAACCCTATTTATGACAATAACATGCATAATAGTTGTTATAATTAGCACTTTAGAATTCGAACGTTCGCATCCATTGTATTTAATAGGGTTCTAATGTTCGTTCGAACTTTCGGTCCGTTCGCGGGTTCTGGTGCGAACCGAACCCGGGGGTGTTCGGCTCATCACTACTCTGGGTATATGAGAGGGTTTACATCCACTTTAACTGCCCTGTGTAATTCTTTTGCACAGAGCAGCCCTGGTCCTCCTCTTCTCTGGACTCCTGGCTCCTCCCCCTTGCCAAGGGCCCCCCAGAGCAAGCAGCTTGCTCTGAGGGCACTCGTGTGCGCTTGCTCCTGAGCCACCTCTGTATGAGACTCACAGAGCGTAGCTTGGCCCCACCCCCCCCCCCCACTCCCACCTCACTGACTGTGCTTGACAGCAGTGGAAGCCAATGACTCCTGCTGCTGTGTCTCAGCCAATGAGGAGGCAGAGACATGGGAGAGCCTCTTGTGAACGTCGCTGGATCGGGCTCAGATTAGTATAAGGGAGGGGGGGCTGCGGGGGAGCTGCACACTAAAGGTTTTTTTTTTTACCATCATGCAAAGAACTTTAATTTTCCAAAAAAAGACTGAGACCAGATTTAACAAAAACATTTTTATTGCATGCGACATGCTAAAACACTTTTGAAGGCGAGAGCCAATAAAGAGCCAATAAATAACCACATATACAGTATATATATTATAATATGTAATAAGGATGTACATCTGAGAATATTATTAAGTTATCAATTCATGTGCTGTTTATGACTTTGATTTTTTTTCAGTTAACGACCCAAAGATGGAACCTTATGCCATATCTAGACATATATTAGGGGATTTTTCCAGCCACCCTGGACTAGTAACCACATATCCTGATTTTACATAGAAAGAGCCATGTTTTCCTACTAGGATTGCACAATAACATTTCAATGCTACTTCACTTTAGTCAGGAAATTACCATTATCAATATATTTCACATGTATATTTCAGATATACTATCTGCAGCCAGCAGATGGTGCACTTAAGACACTTCTTGTAATGTCATATGGCCTGCCATCTCATAGTATTTAGTTCTATAAATGAGTTAGGGCTTGTTCACACAGGTGGCCAACTACATACAGGGATGCAGCTGCTTTTAGGGCTGTGCAGATATTTTGCGCCACAGACCACATTTGGCGTGCAGCACCACTGAAGCCATTCAAGGGCTGTGCCACAGAGCATTTCAAGGGATAAAACCGGCAGTGGCCTGTCACATGTCCCCTGAAAAACAATCCATTGCAGAATGCTTTTCAGAGGGTGGTAATATTAGAAGATGTTCATACCTATCTTCTGTCTTTGGCTCATATGGTCCAGTTTAGATATTTTGTTGAAGAGAGATAGTGATAGACGTGAGCAGGCACTGCTGAGCTTCCATTTTGGGACAAAAACACACTGTATTATGAAAGCACCAGTTTTTTGTAAAATACAGTAAAGGTTTTACACATAAAAGGCATAGTTGTTGGAGCACTAGGTGGCAGAACACTGATTGTGTCCCAGAACTTGGCACCTAGCATAGAGTGAAAGGTGAGACACTACAAGCCATACACCTTGAAGCCACACCCACTTTATTGGCCACACCCACTTTTTGACCACCCCCAACATGTGGCTGGCACCGGCGTGGTTAGCGTGCCTAATTTTTTCCTGTTTGGTCCTCCATGGTGTCCCTCCTAGTACTATACCTTTTTACAAGACAAAGTACTTGCTTTAAACAATTCAGCTCCAGAGTAACTTTTTTTTTTCTCGCATACATGTAAATATCCTAATTTTTGGCAATAAAATTACATGAACCTCCAGAACAGTATATCTTTTCTGAAAGCAGAGGCCCTGTAGAATAAAAGAGGTGACAGTTGCAAATTTTTGTTTCACGTGATATTTGCGCAACTGTTTATTAGATGCAAATTTTCTGGAATAAATATAATACAATTCATTTTAGTCACGCCATATAATACCCATTTTTGGTTAAAATATAAAAGATGAGGTTGCATCGAGTAAATAGATGCCTAATATTCCATGTTTTAAAAATTGCATGCGCCCGTGATATCGCCAAAGACGATGGTGCCCAAAATTCACCATAGGCGACGATTTAAAAGCCGTTATAGCTCATCAATTTAGAGTTAACTAGGAGCTCTTTTATGCTAGAATTATTGTTCTCACTCTGACGTTCGTGGTGACATGTCAAATGTGTGGTGCGACCGCGATTAACATACATGTGCGCACCCTGGGCTTGCGTTTGCGCAGGTGTGAGGGGCAACAGGGGTTTTGGGAATTTTTTTAAATTATTATTTTATTAAATTTTTTACATTTTTTTTTCTTTTTACGTGATTGCTATCACAAGGGGCTAATAAACTCCTATGTGATAGCATTGGGAAGGTGACAGGTACTCTTTTTGCAGACATTAGGGGTCCAATAGACCCCAATGTCTCCCCTGCCCTTCACACCATCTAACCAAGTACAGATCAGCATGGTTAGATGTGTCTCCTGGTTGTACTGGCCAGGAAAGTGTGCACATGAAACCGGAAGTGACATCACTTCCGGTTTCATTGTCTCAGTGCAGTCTCTCTCCTCCGGTGGATGTGTTCCCAGATGTTGGTAAGCACAGCCCAGGAACCATGGGAGGTGGGCAGGCCTCTGTAGTAATAATAATAATGGAAATACTTTGGTGCACATGATCTGGGCACAGGTTCACTTTATAGCTAATACAAAGACAAAGCTGTGCGGCTCCAGGTGGGAATGATTGCTCCCCTCAACCTCGTGGTGCAGGTCCAGTCCGCAGCCTGGATAAGAGTCAATAGTTCAAGAAAGGTTGACCGCACTCCCAGGTATGAAGCAGTGATTATTACTTTATTGAAGATAAAAATCCTTCAAGATACATCATAAGACATTATTGATTATGACTAAGCGAACCTTGATTCGTGAAACTCGTTAATCTTGCCATAATTACCCCACACAGTCACGTGACGTTGTTTTGAATGGAGCGGGCGGAGTGACACGGACAGGAGATCGTAGACAGCAGTCAGCGCTCACAGCAGCGGCAACAACGGTAGCACCTAGCAGTGTACTAACGGTCACTAAACCGCACCTTCAATATACCGGTGCAGGTATTGACTAGCAGCCTTGGACTTCCTTGGACCTCTTTCGGGCTAACGGCCAACAGAGCCATTCGGTCTGGCCAAAACACTTCATCATCAGCTGTAAGGTACAAGGTAAACAGGGATCCACAGGAACAGACTCGGTTAACCCAGCTCAAATATGAAGGCGTCCAATGGTAATGTACGCACCTTTTTGATCTACAGATAGTAGTAGAGCTGAATACCAGGACCAAAGATTGGTCTCATACTGTCCAAGCCCTTTTTTTGCCTTAATATTTTTATGTTCTAAGATGAACTACTGATGCCGTGTACACACGACCGTTTTTCTCGTCGAGAAAAATTACATTTTTTCCTTTCGACGAGAAAAACGTTCGTCTGTGGGCTTTTTGTCGTTTTTCTAGACGAGAAAAATGGCATTAAAAACGACGAGAAAAATTAGAACATGTTCTAATTTTTCTCGTCGTTTTTTCGACATTGTTTCCGCGGCATTTTTCCCATAGGGAAACACTGCCGCGGAGCCCACAGACGGTCGTTTTTCTCGACAAGAGAAAAAATGACGTGAAAAACGGCCGTGTGTGGGGAACAAGCCGTTCCCTCGTTTTTAATGTCATTATTCACGGCGGTTTTTTAACCGCCGTGAATAATGATCGTGTGTACGCGGCATGACACTTGAACAATAACTACATTGATGAACTTTAAAATCCAAATTATGTCAGCAATTTTCAGATGAAATCCAACTCTTACCAACTTTTGTCGAACTTGTATTCATTGGAGCATTAACTAAACTTATTAAGGAAAACGTCACAAGAAGGGGACCCCCATGGTTGACGTATTTGATGCGACATACAATTAAGGTCACATGTATTGATTCAACCAGCATTCAGGTTCCCTTTAACACCACGGTTCCCCTGCCCTACCTCCCTCCTCCCACCCCATCAGGTTCAGCCCCTTGTAATTAGCACCCATTCGGCCTTATTCAGGGAATCCACATACCAGTAAGTGGATTCCATTACCTTATATCCTTTAGAGGAGGGTAATCAATTAATTATATTACTTGGGTTGCACACAACATAAGGCTGAACCACACGTCCGGACCAGTGTATTGTCATATGTACAGTCCACTGTATGTCTTGTTTGTCAATTGATGTCCTCCATTAGTTAATTTACATTTTGTAATATTGTCTCCTTTTTTTTTGGGTACCTACACTGCACTTTAATCCTTTATATGTAACAATGTTTACAGGAATAAATATCAAATTTTATATTATTCCAGCTTCCCGATCAATTTTTTGTTACCAAAGTAATCCCCTTTGCCACAGGCTAACCCCTTCTCCCCTTGCCATATGTCAACTTGCCTATTAGTGGGAAACTTGCTAATCCCCCTCCCCATACCCCAATATTTTTGGTAATCTTGCCATGCCTGCATAGACGTCTCATGATATCTTATGATGTATCTTGATGGATTTTTATCTTCAATAAAGTAATCATCACTGCTTCATACCTGGGAGTGCGGTCAACCTTTTTTGAACTTTTCATTTTATAGCTGCTATAGACTTTGGAGATTTGTTGAACGTGCTGGCACAATCTGATTGTTGACTGTCAGACCTCTAAACATGAGTGGCCACGTTGTGTTTAGCCTACAGATGGGGGACTGAGGAGGAATGTTGCCAACCCCTCCGGATAAAATGTTACAACACACATACCTGATCTCTATTAGCACTGACAAGCCTCAGGCATTGGTGTTTGCCTGGGCAACATAAAGAAAGGTCGTCCCCCATCTGGATGGAAACAGCCAGATCCAGAGAATGTCTGAGCAACATTATTCCTCCAATCGTTGCCTACTATGTCTACTCACTTAAATCTCCTCTATGTGTAGAGGTTCTGTATGTCTCTCTATGGGCTTAGCCATACTGGGATGCTCCACGCTGCAGATGAACTCTGACCCCTGGTGGTCTTTTTTCTCCAGTGGGGTGAACCGTAGCCAGGCTGTACAGCTATAGGTGTTGTTTGGTTGTATTTGGTGCGTGATCTCTGGGATATTGTACTTCTGTTCATCGGTTACAGGTGATTTTGTCCCGTTCTTCTTATGCCACCAGCTCACAGTCAAATTTTCAGGGGAATATCCAGAGATTTTACACTGTATTTCACAGTGAATTTTTGTGCAGATTTATCGATTCTAGCAGAAAATATTTTTTCAAACCATAATGCACTACATGACCTTTAAACTATGGCCAGCAGGGTTAGAGGGAACAAGAAAAGGGCTTTTGGATAGGCTATTTGCCTTGCTATAAAATGGAGATCTCGGAGCATCAATAGTGACGTGTAGGGATGAGCTTCGTGTTCGAGTCGAACATACCTTCGACTCGAACATCGGCTGTTCGATCGTTCGACGAAGATCGAACGATTTGGGCCGTTCGCGCCAAATTCGAGTGACGCGAATGGCCCACAATGCACTACGCCATCGCAGTGTCATCCAGGCGCTGTGATTGGCCAAGCATGCACTGTGACCCCGCATGCTTGGCCAATCACAGCGCCGGCAGCGAGGAGAGCAATGATTGGCCACAGGCAGGATGCCTGTGGCCAATTATTGCTGAGGGGGTTTAGCACACGCCCCACACTATAAAAGGCCGCCAGCGCGACGGCCTTGTGTAGTGTGTTCCGGAGCAGGGAAAGAGAAGCATAGGCAGGGACAGTGTCATTTTTTTCCTTTACTAATCCTGGATTCCTTGTGTTTAGGGACAGAGAAGGATAGGTAGGGAGAGTGTCAGTGTGTCATTCTGTGCTAAACCTTGTTTGTAGGGACAGAGAAGGACAGTGAGGGAAACTGTCAGTGTGCTATTCTGTTCTAAACCAATCTTGCTGAACCATATTTGAAATCCTTGAGTTTAGGGACAGAGAAGGACACTCGTGGAAACTATCAGTGTGCTATTCTGTGCTAAATCTTGTTTGTAGGGACAGAGAAGGACAGTGAGGGAAAGTGTCAGTGTGCTATTCTGTCCTAAACCAATCTTGCTGAACCATATTTGAAATCCTTGAGTTTAGGGACAGAGAAGGACACTCGTGGAAACTATCAGTGTGCTATTCTGTGCTAAATCTTGTTTGTAGGGACAGAGAAGGACAGTGAGGGAAAGTGTCAGTGTGCTATTCTGTCCTAAACCAATCTTGCTGAACCATATTTGAAATCCTTGAGTTTAGGGACAGAGAAGGACACTCGTGGAAACTATCAGTGTGCTATTCTGTGCTAAATCTTGTTTGTAGGGACAGAGAAGGACACTCGGGGAAACTGTCAGTGTGCTATTCTGTTCTAAACCAATCTTGCTGAACCATATTTTCAATCCTTGAGTTTAGGGACAGAGAAGGACACTCGGGGAAACTATCAGTGTGCTATTCTGTGCTAAATCTTGTTTGTAGGGACAGAGAAGGACAGTGAGGGAAACTATCAGTGTGCTATTCTGTGCTAAACCAATCTTACTGAACCATATTGCAAATCCTTGTGTTTAGGGACAGAGAAGGATAGGCAGGGGACAGTGTCAGTGTCTTTGTTGCTAAGCCTCCTGCACAGTATACACCTGAAGGTAGCCCTTATTGCTGTTTTTCCCATCTCCCTGCAGGCCATCCATTAAAATGTCTGGAAGGCAAACAAGGAGAGGCAGACAGTCAGGAGGCAAAAAAAGAGGGCAAGCAGGCTCTGTGTCTGGGGGCAACAGTGCTGGTCGTGTACGCGGTGCATTGTCATCAGCACATGGCCATGGGACACGCTTGTCCTTCTTTTCGGCAGCTGGACATGTTGAGCCACATCATGCCGAAGACTTGGTAGAGTGGATGACCAAGCCCACCTCATCCTCCTCATCCTCTCTCACCCAGGCTCAGGGTACTGGCAAAGCAGCTGCCAAAGCGTCCTCTTCTCTGGTATCAATGTCATCATTAGTCACTCCTTCCCTAGACCCACCATGTCCTCCTCCTGAGGAGTCCCCCGAACTGTTTGAGCACAGTGTTGGGTACATGCTCCAGGAGGATGCCCAGCGTTTCGAAGGATCTGATGATGATACCCAGCTAGAGGAAGGCAGTAGCGTGAGAGCTGAGAGAGGGGATGCTCAAGAAGGACACCAATCTGGCAGTCATGCTCCAGCAGCTGCAGCATACTGCCAGATTGGCTCCAGTGATGAGGAGGGAGGGGATGATGAGGTCACTGACTCCACGTGAGTGCCTAATAGGAGAGAGGAGGAGGAGGAGGATGAGGAGGAGGCACATCTCCAATGAGGCAGGATGCCCTTGGGTGGCCAGCGTATGGGCAGCACACCGACGGAATCACACCGCAGTGCTCCGCCTGTGCAGGGCGCTGCCTCTGCCCGTCATTCAAAAAGTTCTTTGGTGTGGGCCTTTTTTGAGGCGAGTGCATCAGATCGCACAGCTGCTGTTTGCAACATATGTCTCAAGCGTATATCGCGTGGCCAAAACATCAGCCGCTTGGGCACCACATGCTTGATCAGACATATGTTGACCTGCCATGCAGCTCGTTGGCAAGCCTACCTTAAAGACCCACACCAAAGAACAAAGCGGACCTCTCCTTGCACCGCATCAGCTGGGATCTCCAACCCCAGTATACCTTCAGTCCTCTCTGAAACCTGCACTGAGAGGAATGAAGGTGTAGAATTAGGTGTGTCACAGCCAAGTACTTGCGGCCACTCTGCTAGCAGTACACCGACGTCTGATTCTAGCAGGCAAATTTCCCTGCCCCAGCTGCTGGACCGTCGAAAGAAGTTCACTCCCAGCCATCCACATGCCCAGCGGTTGAATGCTAGCTTGGCTAAATTGCTAGCGCTTCAACTGCTGCCTTTTCAGTTGGTAGACTCGGCCCCCTTCCGTGAGTTTGTGCAATGTGCGGTTCCTCAGTGGCAGGTTCCCAAACGCCACTTTTTCTCACGGAAGGCGATTCCGGCTCTCTACAGGCATGTGGAAGGCAATGTCTTGGCCTCGCTGGACAGGGCGGTCAGCGGTAAGGTGCATATTACCGCTGACTCAAGGTCCAGCAGGCATGGACAGGGACGTTACCTTTCTTTCACGGCCCATTGGGTCACTCTTTTGGCAGCTGGGAAGGATGCAGGACAAGGTGCAGTAGTGTTGGAGGTTGTTCCGCCGCCACGCCTCCAAAATGCTACTACTGGTTGTGACACACCTCTCTCCTCCACCCCCTCCTCTTCTTCTTCCTCCATGGCCTCTTCCTGTGGTTTGTCCTCCGAACCAGCGGTGCTCCGTAGGCGTTCAAGGGGCTACGCAAGTACGCAGGCAAAAAGATGCCATGCCGTGCTTGCGCTGGTGTGTTTGGGGGACAGGAGCCACACTGGGGAAGAGGTCCTGTCTGCTCTGCAGGGGCAGGCCGAGAGGTGGTTGACGCCATGCCAGCTTAAGCCAGGAATGGTGGTTTGCGACAATGGCACCAACCTCCTCTCCGCCCTCCGACAGGGACAACTGACCATGTGCCCTGTATGGCTCACGTCCTTAACCTGGTGGTGCAGCGGTTCTTGGGCAGGTACCCGGGCTTACAGGATGTCCTGAGGCAGGCCAGGAAAGTCTGTGTGCATTTCCGCAGATCTTATAATGCCAGTGCTCGCCTGGCTGAGCTGCAAAAGGAGTTGAACCTGCCCAAGAACCGCCTTATATGTGACATGCCCACCAGGTGGAACTCAACGTTGGCCATGCTGCAGCGGCTGCACACGCAGCAGAGGGCCATCAATGAGTACCTGTGCGACTACGGCACCAGGACAGGGTCAGGGGAGCTCGGGGTTTTTTTTCACCACGCCAGTGGGGCATGATCAGGGATGCATGCACTGTCCTGGCACCATTTGAGGAGGCCACGAGGATGGTGAGCAGTGACAGTGCATGCATCAGTGACACTGTACCTCTTGTCCACCTGTTGGAGCACACGCTGCGTGGAATAATGGACAGGGCACTTGAGGCAGAACAGAGGTAGGAAGAGGAGGACTTCCTTGCCTCTCAAGGCCCCCTTTACCCAGACAGTGTTCCTTCTGTCCCACCCATCGCACAGGATGAGGAGGAGGAGGAGGAGGAGGATTGTGTCAGCATGGAGGTGGAGGCTGGCACTCAGCATCATCAGCAGCAGTCTTTTAGGGATGCTTTACAGTCCCAAGAAACCAGTGGACTTGTACGTGGCTGGGAGGAGGTGGCTGCGGATCATGTCGTCCTTAGTGACCCAGAGGACTCCGGACTGAATGCCTCAGCTAACCTACGCTGCATGGCCTCCCTGATCCTGCAAAGTCTGCGGAAGGATCCTCGTATTCTTCGGATCAAGGAGAGGGACCATTACTGGCTGGCCACTCTCCTTGATCCACGGTACAAGGGTAAGGTTGCGGACCTTATGTTACCGTCGCAGAGGGAGCAGAGGATGAGACAACTCCGGGAGGCCTTGCAGAAAGGTCTGTGCAACGCGTTCCCAGAGACTGGGAGGTTACAAACTCCTGGTCCTGGACAACGAGTTGCTGAGGCTTCGGGCAGTCAAAGAAGGAGCGGTGGGGAAGGTGGCCGTCTGACCGATGCGTTCAGACAATTCTTTAGTCCGCAGCCCCAAAGTATGATCGGTTCCAGCAACCATCGCCAGCGTCTGATATACATGGTGCAGGAATACCTAGGGGCAAGGTCAGACTTGGACACCTTCCCCACCGAAAATCCTCTGGCTTACTGGGTCTTGAGGATGGATCACTGGCCAGAGCTTGCACAGTATGCAATTGAGCTACTGGCCTGTCCTGCATCCAGCGTTCTTTCAGAACGCACATTCAGTGCTGCTGGAGGATTTGTCACGGATCACAGGGTGCGCCTGTCCACCGACTCGGTTGATCGACTGACTTTCATCAAGATGAACCAGTCTTGGATCACCACCAGCTACCACACACCTGATGCTGATATAACAGACTAATTGATTTTAAAATGTCACATCCCTTCAAGACTGATGCTGATGCTGAGTGCCTGTGCTGTTATGTTGACTGGCTATCCTCCTCCTCCTCCTTAATGATCCGATTGATGATGATAGCTTGGAAGATCATTTTGGTTTATGGGTGCCGCCACCAGTGGCTAAGGCCCAATTTTTCAGCCCCTGTCCTGAAAAATTGGGCCTTAGCCACTGGGCCTTAGCCACTGGGGCGTGTAATTACAATTTTTGATGCAATACTTTGCAACAGGCCTCATTGCTGTGCTCCAAGTACAGTATCTGTGAGGGGTTGCAGTGTTGTGCCACCAGTGCCTAAGGCCCAATTTTTCAGCCCCTGTTCAACAGGGGCATGCAATTATAATTATTGATCTAATAATTCACAGCAGGGCCCATTGCTGTGCCCACCAAGAGTAACTGTCAGGCCTTACAGTGTTGTGTCAACACCACCACCACCACCACCACCACCAAAGGCCCAATTTTTCAGCCCCTGTTCAACAGGGGCATGCAATTATAATTATTGATCTAATAATTCACAGCAGGGCCCATTGCTGCGCCCACCAAGAGTGACTGTCAGGCCTTACAGTGTTGTGGCACCAGCACCACCATCAAAGGCCCAATTTTTACTACCACTGTTCAACAATTATATGTTATTACAATTCCTGATATAATAGTTGACAGCAGGGCGTTCCAGCACCCACCAAGAGTAACTGTGAGTGCTTACAGTGTTGTGCCAACACCAACACCTAAGGGGCCAATTTCTGCAGAGTATATACGGCAGGTCCCTACTTTCAAACATCCAACTTACAAACGACTACTACTTGCAAACGGAAGAAGACAACAGGAAGTGAGAGGAAATCTACCCCTTGGAAGGAAAATTCTCTCCTGTAAGAATTAATATGGGAGAAAGGTGTCTCCTCTCTACTGATGCTTTATCACCAATCCTTGTTTCAATAAAAACACCACATTTCAAAAACAGTTGTCATTGGGACGCAAAGTGAGGTGAAATGTTCTGAACAGGGGCACAGACAGCAAAACAAATGTTACAGGGGTGATAACCCTTCCCTATGTTTTCCAAAAAGCTTAAAAATAGATTTTTTTGGCTGGAGCTACACTTAAACAATGTACCTGTTCAAAATTACAAACAGATTCTACATAAGAACAAACCTACAGTCCCTGTCTTGTATGCACCGCCTGTATACGGCTGTTCAGAGTATATAGGGCCTTTTTTATTTTGTGTGCGGGGTTCCCCTTAATATCCATACAAGACCCAAAGGGGCTGGGGTAGGGGGGGGGGTGATGGGGTAGCTATGCCATTTTTCTTAAAGATTTTCATCCATATTACCGGGACCAGACATTACATTAAAGCCGCAAGCAGTTTTAAATGGCTTTTTTTTCCTTTAGAAATGTAATTTTGTGCAGGGACAGTTCTAAACACGGGAAACACGTGGCACTTCACAGGCATACTTTAGACACCCCCCAGGTACAATATTTAAAGGAATATTTGACTTTTTTTTTTTCACTTTATGCATCATTAAAATGACTGCTCCCGAAAAACGGTCGTTTTTAAAACTTCTTTTTGCATTGATACATGTCCCCTGGTGCAGAACCCGGGTTCCCAAACTCTGTTTAGGACAATAACATGGATAATAGTCGTTATAATTAGCACTTTAGAATTCAAACGTTCGCATCCATTGTATTTAATAGGGTTCTAATGTTCGTGCAAACTTTCGGTCCGTTCGCGGGTTCTGGTGCGAACCGAACCCGGGGGTGTTCGGCTCATCACTAGTGACGTGTATTGGAAGCTGCTATAAGGAATAAGATGACAAAAACGAGAAGTGATTAGGGTCCTATAGGAAGTTGGACTTTAATACTAATTGTTACTTTTTATTTGGCCAATCAACCCCCTTTGAGCCTTTTTTATTTTTATTATTGGGGGAATTTTTTCTTTCATTTTATTTTGTGTTTAAGGCCCCTTTCACACTGGGGCGTTTTTCATGCGGTTTAGCGCTAATATTAGCGCTATTATACCGTATGAAAAAATCCTGCCTGTAGCCTTCAATGTGAAAGCCCGAAGGCTTTCACACTGAAGCGGTGCGCTAGCAGGACCGCTCCAAAAGTCCTGCTAGCCGCTTCTTTACAGCGGTAAAGGAGCGGTGTGTTCACCGCTCCTTTACCGCGGCTTCCCATTGAAATCAATGGGACAGCGCGGTAATACCGCCCGCAAACCGTGGCAATAGCCGCAGTTTGCGAGCGGTATTAACCCTTTTTCGGGCGCTAGCGGGGGTCAAATTTACCCCCCTAGCGGCCGCATACCGCGGTAAGAACGACGGTATAGCAGCGCTGAAAATCGCGCTGCTATACCGCCACCGCACCTGCCCGCCCCAGTGTGAAAGGGGCCTAAGGTCAACGGTTACTTTTAGCTGTTTTTTAGGTTAAACTACCGTATATACTCGAGTATAAGCCGAGGTACCTAATGTTACCACAAAAAACTGGGAAAACGTACTGACTTAAGTATAAGCCGAGGGTGAGAATGCAGCAGCTACTGTAAGTGGAAGAGGGTCAACAATGCCCATTTGCATGCCTCACTGTGCCCATTGCAACTTCACTAAGCCAATTGTCACTGTGCCCAACCTCACTCTGCCCATTGCCACCTTACTGTGCCCATCCTCACTGTGCCCATCCTCACTGTGCCCATCCTCACTGTGCCCCTAAAATTGAAATTGTACCTGAAAAAAATTGAGAGGCTGCGGCGTCCATCGTTTAAAACTCGCGGTCTCTTCCTGGTCCCTTCCGTGATAGGTGGAACTGTGTCTGCTTAGAAAACGCCTATCACGAACGTTCTCTCATCCTCAGTTTCCCAGCAGACACTGTGTTCAGTGTTCCCGCCAATCATGGGCGTCCTCTTGTCCGAGGATGAAAAGGTGTCCGTGATTGGCAGAACACTGAACACAGTGTCTGCTGGGATGGGTGAGGATGAGAGAACGTTCGTGATAGGCGATTCTCAGCAGACACAGTTCCGCCTATCACAGAAGGGACCAGGAGGAGACCGCGAGATTTAAACGATGGACGCTGCAGCCTCTCTATTTTTTTCAGGTACACTGACTCGAGTATAAGCCGAGGGGGGCACTTTCAGCCTAAAAAAAGGGCTGAAAATCTTGGCTTATACTCGAGTATATATGGTACGTGTTTGCCAAAAGGCTTCCCTTTAAAAAAGAGGGCTTTTGTTTAATCTGTGATATTTTGGGGTTTTCATGGTTTTAGATTTAGGGCTTTTTTGTTAAATTTATTTCATGTTGATAGTACCTTTTTAAGTTTGAGCTGTTCAAAATGCAGTATTTACTTGTTACTGACCTGTTTATGCCTTGTACACACGACCGGATTTTCCGATGGAAAAAGTCAGACAGGATCTCTTCATCGGATATGTATGCCCCATCTGACTTTTTCCTTCGGAAATTCTGACGAACTTAGAGAACATGTTCTCAATTTTTCCGACGGTCAAAATTTCTATTGGAAAATCCGTTTGTCTGTATGCAATTCCGACGGACTAAAAACCATGCATGCTTGGAAACAATTCGACGCATGCTCGGAAGCATAGAAATTAATTTTATTGGCTTGTCGTAGTGTTTTACGTCACCGCGTTCTTGACGGTCGGATTTTAGTGTGACCGTGTGTATGCAAGACAGCTTGAGCAGAATTCCGTCGGAACTCCATCGGACAAACCGTCAGACTTTATTCCGACGGACAATCCAATCGGTCGTGTGTACAGGGCATTACTGTTCTTGGAGCTGGTTTTTGTTTGCAGCAAACAGATTCATTGCTTGAAAGAAAAAAAAAACAAAGTGCAAAAACAGTGTGCACCTAAACCACTAATTAAATCAATTACATTCAACACATGCTATAAGCTCATAGGTAAAATAAAAGTTGGGCATACACTAGTTAGGCCTATTGTCGTTTACACAGCTGTACTGTCTAAGCAGTTTAATTCTTGTAGTAATACCCCAGCCAGTTCAAGTAAATTTGGGCCTAAACTTGCTCATTAAAATTGTCCTGCTGCTGGCCAATTTTACACTGCTGCGTCATGTGCGGTCTTCTAATTCTTAATGAGAGCTTGATAGAAATTGGCCAGTGGCAGGACAGTTTTTTTTTTATCAGCAAGAACAGCCTCAGCAAACTACTGGCCTGTTTCTATCTGCTGGTGAAAACAGGTCTATTACCGCCTGATGAAATGATGACTTTTTTCAAGTGCCAGTGAATCAGATCGGGTGCTGCTGTATATAAGCCAAGATAAATGTAAAAAAAATCCCACAGGGAAATATGTGCTGCCAGTGTATGCTTTCAGGCTCGATTCACACTAATGCGTTTTTTGGTGCATTTTGCAGAAATGCATGGGAATTTTTTAACATGGGTTCCTATGGAACATGTTCACATCAATGCATTTTTGTGCCTCTGCGTTTTTGGAAAGGGTCGGGGACTTTTTTTCCTGTAAAAAGCAGCGTTTTGCGTGTAATAGAAGTCAATGGACCAGCATCAAAAACGCAAGTACCGCGTTTTTGATGCGTTTTTACCGCGATTTTGCCGCGATTTGCGTTTTTTTTACATTTATTTTTAATGGAAATGTATAAAAATAAAAATTACTTTATAAAAATTAATAAAATAAAAAAAAACGCAAATCGCGGTAAAAACGCATGTTGAAAAACGCGGCAAGCACCGCAAAAAGCAAGGCAAAAACGCTCAAAAGCAACATGCATTAGTGTGAATCGAGCCTCACTGAGACTTTACAGCTTTAATGGTTTCCCCAAGCATGTTAATTAAAGGATTTGTATATTTTTAGTGTTGCATTTGAATCCATATGAAAAGACCCCTTCCCTGTTGGTTCTATTTTTTTTTTTGCATTGGTTTATGGCCCCCATGGAAGTCCAGGGGTCCCATACCTTTTTGACAGTAGTTTGCCTATTAGGCCAAACAGGCCCGTCGCTACAGGACAGGCAAAACAAGCAATTGCTTGGGGCCCCGAGCTGGCCTGGGGCCCCCAACTTCACCTTCCCAGGCTGTAGCGTGGCCGAACTCCTCAGCAGCTCAGGTGGCAGGCACGGCTGGATTCAGTACTGCAGCGATGAGCTCTTCTTCTGGGCTGACAGTCTGTGTGTTACAGAGTTCAGCCCAGCCCCTCCTCCCTCCTCCACACAAAGCTCTCTCAGAGGCTGGGTGGCTTTCTCTTTCCCCGCCCACACTCCTGGCAGCTTGTGTGTTGTCTGAAGAGGATATGTGGGCGGGAAAGTTAAAACAGAGCAGTCGGCTCGGCATCCACAGCCTTAAAAAAAAAAAAAAGTGAGCCTCCTGGGACTGTCCATTGCCCCCAAGTAAGTGACAAGTGAGCTTCTCCTCCCTCCCTTCCTGCTCTCTCTCCCCCTCTCTGCATATTACTAGCAGCCTGTTATTACTAGCACTGCAGCCTGTGACAGTTTCTTGCCCTCCTATGTTTTTTTATGTGGGTTCATGCTGGCATGCTGCAGTTTAGCCGCAATGTTGGTGTACTGGCACTGTCTTCCTGCATGTTACCCCTGGTCCCATAGACTTCTATTAGGTTGTACATTTTTTTTGCTGCATGTTCTGAAAGTGCACAAAAAGTCCTGCATGCTGCATCTTTGGTGCAATTCCAGAAAATGCAGCAAAAACGCACAACCTAAAAGAAGTCTGAGGGACTGCGACTACGGAAAACCGCCAGCACACCAGTGCAGTGGTGGCCTGTCCATTAAGGGTACACGGGTTCTGCCCCCTCCATCATGCCACCCTCTATATGTAAAATTGATAGATTCCTGCCTTGCATGAATCAGTGGCTACGTTTGATGGGCAACAGTGGCTGCGTTTTGATGGGAAGAAGTAAGAAGAACACAGGGAGGGGGGAAGTAAGAAGAACACAGGGGTGTGGGTGAACTTAAACAGTATGGCTATGCTGTAGTTTCTGTAGGCTTTGCGTGCGTGCATGCGGGGGGGGTTAGGGGGGCCTCCATGTCCATTTTGCTTGGGGCCCCCAAATTCCTTCAAACGGCCCTGAGGCCAAACAATGCCTAGAACTTACAAACAAGATTTGCCATCAGTTGGATGTGCTGTTAAGCTCTGGTTCACCAATTTTTAAACAAGATTCACCGAACCCTTGGCCAACCTTGGCAGACTCGATCATCCCTAGTAAATGACTAAAGCTGAACTCCAGGCTAACATCTAAACCCACAATTGCAGTACATAAATGGGTCCAATTTTACCTGCCAAAACATTTGTATTTCTGTCCACCCAGTCCCGAGATTTACGCAACCCTGACCAAGAGCACAACATTTATATTCACAAACTATTTTTGCCCAAGCGAATTGCTCTTTTCAACTTATGTGACAGGATCAAATTAAGAAGTCTACAGTGCTGATGACAAGCTACCTATATTGAATCATTAGTTTGAAATTGCAGGACTGTTTATGTGATTCATTACAAAACAGGTGTTTCTGCCAAGTCATCTGCTTGAAGTTGTGTCATTTGATGTTCATCCTGTATTCTTTGAACTTTCTGTTTGCAATTTTCTCTGGATCCAAACATCTATAAACTTCCATACTGCTAATATCCAACAGGTGGGATTTCTTGGGCTCAAGTGAACTGTGTTTTTTTTTTTTCTCGGTTCCAATCCACTGTGATAGGATTTCGATTAATATGAAAACTTTTGCAGCGCTATTCTAAAGCCATCTATACTGGGTCACAATTTTGAAATTGCTGAACTGCTTTTGTGATCCACTATATACAGATTTTTGTGCTTGTTCATATGATTGAAAATGTTGCTATTTTCAGCGTGTTTTCTATTATCATTTGAATCCTTTGATTCCAGTGTTTTGTTGGACTCAATTATGTATGAAATTCCTATTTCCCGCACTATTAAGGATGTGTTTTCCAGATCACACCAGTAATATACTGTAAATTTCAGGTCATATTAGCAACAATTTTCAAGGTTATCACAGCAACATGTCTTTTATACCTGTTCTTTAACCACTTGCTTACTGGGCACTTAAACCCCCTTCCTGCCCAGGCCAATTTTCAGCTTTCAGCGCTGTCACGCTTTAACTGACAATTGCGTGGTCGTGCGACGTGGCTCCCAAACAAAATTGGCGTCCTTTTTTTCCCACAAATAGAGCTTTCTTTTGGTGGTATTTGATCACCTCTGCGGTTTTTATTTTTTGCGCTATAAACGAAAATAGAGCGACGATTTTGAAAAAAACACAATATTTTTTACTTTTTGCTATAATAAATATCCCAATTTAAAAAAAAAACAAAACTTTTTTTTCTCAGTTTAGGCCGATACGTATTCTTCTACATATTTTTGGTAAAAAAAATTGCAATAAGCGTTTATTGATTGATTTGCGCAAAAGTCAGCTATTTTTATTGTGACTGCGACATTATGGCGGACACATCGGACACTTTTGACACCATTTTGGGACCATTGTCATTGATACAGCGATCAGTGCTATAAAAATGCACTGATTACTGTAAAAATGACACTGGCAGTGAAGGGGTTAACACTAGGGGGGCAAGGAAGGGGTTAAATGTGTAACCTGGGAGTGATTACTACTGTGGGGGGAGGGGACTGAGTGGGGGAGGTGACCGATCTGTGTCCCTATGTACAAGGGACACAGCATCGGTCCCCTCTCCCTGACAGGACGTGGATCTCTGTGTTTACACACAGAGATCCACATCCTTGTGTGTATACACGCTGATCGCGGGTGCCTGGCGGACATCGCGGCCGCCGGGCACGCGCATCGGCATGTCAGTGACGCGCCGGGCACCCCCCAGTGGCGGGAGGAGCCGAGGACGTCTATTGACGGCCTCCCGGATATCTAGAGCCACCTTGAGGCCTTCAATAGACTATGCACCGGGCTCCAGGTAGTTAACTACAACGTTGTACTTTTTACTGCATTTAATTTGATTCAGATTACCTGGAGGCCCCAGCCCCCCCCCCCCCCAAAGGAGCTATCTGGAATTTTTTCACCTTGTGTTAATTTCACCAATAAAGTCTCCCCTTTTGAAATGATCCAACAGGTGTAGTTGATTCACTTCATTGACCTTCTATTGGAGCATTCCTTTGCCCCAATGTTTCTTGTTTTTGTCAAGAGCACAGCCAGAATGGTGAGACAACTTTTTTCTACTGCAGGTACGCAGTACAGCCATGTCACCTCCCTGGCCCCTGTCTTTGATAGGACATTTAAGTAGTAGGATCATGCCTGGGGCTCAGTACCTTCGACTGAGTTCCGCGAGGGTGGAGGAATCCGAGGGGGCCCTAACGCCTTGGGTGCCCATGTCTGAGTTCGTGAGGACTGGTGCGCAGTAACTTCTCCGGAGAGTCCGGCGCGGCATCGCTGGTGACGGAAAGGCCTCCACTTCTCCCTTGGACGGATTTCTTCCTCTGACAGGGGCAAAGTGAGCGAAGGTAATTCACGTTCTATATTACCTAGTCAGTGGCAGTGACTATTCACCACTGGTGACAGCACAGTGGGCAGCAGCAAGAAGGGAAAGGATTGTGCCTCGATCTGTCCCCATTTTCCAAAGGAGAAAGATTGTTTTATTGCTTGGCAAGAAGAATAAAACTGAGTTGGACCTATTCACTGTGTGGAACTTGGGTTACTAAGCAAAGGAGTCAGGGACGAAGGACTGGACTTGACTCTAGGACACCTACACAAAACCCAATCTCTGGCCTTCACCTCTTAGTTACGGAGGACACGGGCCGTGGTGTGTATCATCTCTCTCCCAGGTACCCCTAGACCAGTGTTTCTCAACTCCAGTCCTCAAGGCGCCCCAACAGGTCATGTTTTCAGGCTCTCCATTGTTTTGCACAGGTTATTTGATCAGTTTAACTGCTTTAGTAATTCCCACAGCTGTTTCATCTGAGGGAAATCCTGAAAACATGACCTGTTGGGGCGCCTTGAGGACTGGAGTTGAGAAACACTGCCCTAGACAACAGCCATTCAACCGATGAAGCAAGGGAGAGAGGTGAGGCCGCTACATGAGTATGGATGCAGTTGGTTCCTAGTGCTGCCTCCTCCTCTCCCAGTCTAATCTTTGCTGTTCAGGGAACAACAAAAGGCTGATATTACATCAATGTAAATTCCTTAGATTAGTCGCATTTAAAAAATATATATATATTTTTTTACTGAATACAACACTGCAGTAAGTGGTGTTTTTTTTATATCTGCCTCAGGAACTGAGGATAGGTATACTCAACTTTCCTCTTGTAAAGTTTATATGGATTTCGTTACAATTAATTGACCATGCCAGTTTTTAAACAGATTGCTGCCCATACCAGAATATCCCCTTATACCTTCATTATCTTTATCATCGCTTCTCCATTCTCTGTGTTTCGGGTGTTTCAGCTTGTTGTGTTCCACCGCGGCTCGCACAATGTATGGCTCATCCTTCTGGATCTCCCCTCTGAGGCTGTGACAAGTGCTGGTGGCATTGAAGGTTTTGAAGATTCCATCTCGGTTCTGATGCATCTCAATGTTATGCCCTGTACACACGATCGGATTTCCGATGGAATAAAATCCGATGGAATTTTCCGTCGGAATTCCGATGAAGCTGACTTCCATCAGTCTTGCCTACACACCATGAGACAAAATTCCGACTGTCCAAAACGCCGTGACGTAAAACACTCCGACGAGCCGAGAAAAATGAATTTCAATGCTTCTGAGCATGCGTCGACTTGATTCTGAGCATGCATGGGTTTTTTCTCCGTTGGAGTTCCACACAGACGATCGGAATTTCCTATCGTTTTTTTTTTCCATCGGAAAAATTTAAAACATGTTCTATTTTTTTACACTGATGGAAAAAAGTCAGATGGGGCCCATACACAATTGTTTTTTCCAATGAAAAAAGTCCATTTGACTTTTTTCATCGGAAAAAACGATCGTGTGTTCGGGGTATTAGAGTCTATTTTGCGTGGCTCTGTTCTTGATGGTGGCTGGAACACCTTCCAACATACTGTTATATTATTTGGATAGAAATGATCCACAGCTAAGCTGAAAGTATCCCCTGAGGATCGAGTTATACGTCTTACCTTTGGGAAGCCTGTAACATCAAACAGATAACGCTAGATACATTTTCCACTACACAGATATAGAGGAAGTTCAGAACTATTTAATATTTGATGGCATAACTAAGAAAACACTTGGTAAGGGACTAAGTAACTCAGCTTTTTCCAGTGTGGGAGTGTGAATAAAAATATAGAATGAAAAGTCAATCTAGAAGCTTAGGTTTTCTTTTTTCTAATCCGGCATCCAGAGTATTGTGTGGAAAGGACACCCACATTTGGTTATCAAGGAGGCAGGATGGAAATTCAAACATTTGTTGATGCCAAATTAAGTGGGGAATGGGGTGTATTCAAAATTCATATTCAGATAGAGCAATATAGTTTTAAACACAAGCAGGTTATGAAAAATGTTATTAAAAACTTTTATAGCAGAAAGGCTGTAAAATCCTAGCTGTTTTATAAATTCCACTGAGACAGTTAAGCAGGGTAGAGGTCTATCAAAATGTGGTTTAGCAGGTCTGCACAACCTGATTAAAAGCCTGCTGCAGAAAAAGGAAGAGATAGCCCGGCCGCACACCTCATCTGACCCCAGTGGTTATCAGGTAAAAGCAGCATTAGCTCGATTTAGCCAGGCCATGTCCCCAACATGTTTCACCGCTCTATGATTAAGCCCCAGGGGTGGGGCGAAACATGTTGGGAACGTGGATGAAGCGAGCTGAAGCTGCTTTTACCTGACAACCACTCGGACAGGGTGAGGTGTGTGACAGCTGGGCTATCTCTTCCTATTTCTGCAGCAAGCTTTGGGTCTGGACAGATCTCTCCGCAGCCTACAGCCTCACCAGTCAGCGGCATCCAACTCATCGGCCTTTGGTAGCCTGAGCGGGGACCTTTAAGCATTTATTGTGGGTCACACTAGTTAAAAGCCTGTTGTAAACTGCTGATGGTAATCATAAGCAGAATATTCCAACCATATGAGTGCTCTCAAATGAACTCTTAAGCCATCAAATGGCTGGTGTCATAACTGATCACATGTGCAATGACAACTGCAGTCAAATAAGAGAGTCTAAGGCTGGTTTCACACTGGGGCGGTGGGGGCGGTGGCGTTATAGCGCCGCTATTTTTAGCGGCGCTATAACGTCGGTATTGTTGAGCTATTCGGCTGCTAGCGGTGCGGTTTTAACCCCCGCTAGCGGGGCCAATAAAGGGTTAATACTACCCGCAAACCGCGGCTACAGCCGCGGTTTGCGGGCGGTATTACCGCGGTATCCCATGCATTTCAATGGGAAGGAGCGGTGTAGGAGCGGTAAACACACCGCTCCTCTCACCGCTCCAAAGATGCGGCTAGCAGGACTTTTTTTACCGTCCTGCTAGCGCACCGCTCCAGTGTGAAAGCCCTCAGGGCTTTCACATTGGAGAGAAAGGAGCCGCTGTTTAGGCTCGGTTTGCAGGCGCTATTTTTAGCTAAATAGCGCCTGCAAACCGCCCCAGTGTGAAAGGGGCCTAAGAGAGCAGCTTTTGGATACAGCGGGGTTTTATCACTGTTTGTGTCCCCATTAAGGAAATTTTCCCTTACTATTTGTTCTGGTGACCATTTTAACTAAGCAGAAGATGAGGGAAAATCAATTTTTTTACAGTTTTGTGGCAATATAAGTAGAATACATAGCTTCCAGTTTCAGGGACCACCTATCAACAATTTGACTGTTTCACAGCATGTAGAGGGGCTGTTGGTAGTAGATTGCTTTTTCCTGTTTAAAGTTCTGGGATTCAGAGTCTATTGGTTACAATTGCTTTCAAATTGCTGTTTGTATTACCATTAGTACTAATATTACTATAGAGAGGAGACTACACACAGCCATTAAAGGGGTTGTAAACCTACATGTTTTTTCACCTTAATGCATCCTATGCATTAAGGTAAAAAAACACCTTGCAGTGTCCGGCCCCCCAGCCCCCCCATTTTACTTACCTGAGCCCCGAATTTCCGTGGGCGTGTCCCCGCTGTTGCTCTCTCCATGTGTTCCCGGTTCTTGATTGGATAGATTGATAGCAGCGAAGCCATTGGCTCCTGGTGCTGTAAATCAAATCCAATGACGTGGGCGCCGGGGGGCGGGGCCGAGTCATACATTCAGCGGCTATGGATGCCATGGAAAAGGCCTTTGACCAGGTCGAATGGACATTTACCCATACCACACTAGAAACTATTGGTCTTGGCTTCCACATGCATTCTTGGATTATTTCCCTTTATTTCCCTCCTACGCACAGGTCAAAGCCAAAGGCATTCTTTGCTGATCGTTCTTTATTCATAATGGAATTTGCCAGGGATGCCCACTTTCACTGCTAGCATTCATTCTAACTTTGGAGCTTTTTCCTAGCCAGACCCAGGCTAACTCAAAGATGAGTGGAATTAAGGTCGGAAGACCTATCCATAAAATTTCAGGCGTTTAAGGATAATCTCCTCTTTTTTCTAAGCAATCCAGAGATTACCCTTCCCAACTTAATTAAGGAATTCTCCATGTTTGGTGATTTATCATATTTCCACATTACGTTTCAAAAATTAGAAACATTTAACTGGACAACTCTCCCAATGTATTGTTTGTCATCTACAGACCACCTTCCCTTTTAAGTGGGCTTCATCTCACATCCAATACCTGGGTAATCAATTGCTCAATGACCCATCACTTATATTTAAACCCCTTGATCCCTCGCTCTGTTTGGAACTAAATGCGTGATCTCAGAAAAACTTTTTGTGGATGGGGAAATGTAACATGGTCAAACAAAATGTCTTGCCTGGTGTATAATATCTCCTATCAGGCAATTCTAATACATATACCAGGTCAGTCTTATAAATAATTTGGCAAACATCCTACACAGCATTCCACCCCTATGATCTTGCCCTATTTTCCTTGCCCCTTCTTCCCATTATGGGTAATCCTGACATTTTGCCTGGCAGACAGAATAAGTCCTTTCTCGCTTTGTGGCAAACACATAAACGCAGCGCTCATAATTTCTTGCAACAAACATCCTGGATAACTCCCCACCAAATTTCCAGGGACCTAGATTTTCCGTGCTTGGATATGCTTCAGATACTGCAACTATCTCATTTCCTACATTCGCTGCCCAACCCAAAATGCTTCTTGAGAGCATTGACTATGCTATGCAAATGACTATACCACTTTGTTATGCACTTTCCTGGTCCTACAAAATGTTGCTGATTTGAGGTTTCGAGGTCTCCTACACGTTTCTTGAAGAAGCAGGGGAGGGACCTAGGCATTTCTTTTTCACCAGACAACCAAAAAATATAAAATATTTTCATGTAATTTAAATCCTCCATTAGTAGTTATGATCAAGAATCGGGATATAAGATCCTGACCGTCTGGTATCGTACACCAGCGGTACTATATGCCATGTTTCCTCCTTTACTGACCATCTGTTGGAGATGTAGACAAGGGTCCGGGGATTTGTTACACATTTTCTGGTCATGCCCAGCTCTGGACAGCTTCTGGACAGCTTCTGGCCCCAAGTCCACAGGATAACACAAAATAATACTGACAGGAAAACCTTGAAATCGCCAAACTTCTTTCTCTTACACCACAAAAAAAGGGTCATTGAGGCATACAAAAACTCTATATGTCGCCATTTGAATAATACTACCCGTTCATGTATAGAAACACAGACAGTCTCCTGCGCTCGGAAGCTTGATCTGTTAGTGACACAACCAGAGTCTTACGTTGGAAAGGGAATGACAAGGGATCTTGCTGACCTTCTCAGAATAATTGGTGTTCTTGGGACTAAAATGTAAAAGAAAAAAGAAGGGCACACCGACCTAGTGCATTACCAATGGCTAGGTTTATTAAAAGTAAATTAAAAGATCATGAATACTCACAAAGCAAGTATAGTAATAGGCACATAAACCATTCCATCAAAAGGGATAGATGCCTTCAAAGGGCCTCCTGCTGAAACCAGATAACCAGAGAGTCCAGACGACATATATTACAGCTACGGCTGACACGTTGCGAGGGCGAACCCTCTTCCTCAGAGCCAAAAAGTAATAGTGACTGGACCCCTCTCTGGTTATCTGGTTTCAGCAGGAGGCCCTTTGAAGGCATCTATCCCTTTTGATGGAATGGTTTATGTGCCTATTACTATACTTGCTTTGTGAGTATTCATGATCTTTTAATTTACTTTTTAATAAACCTAGCCATTGGTAATTCACTAGGTCAGTGCGCCCTTCTTTTTTCTTTTACCCGTTTATGTATTCCTGCACTGTGGAAATCAGCCTCACCCCCTACAATCCAGCAATGATTACACGAGTGGCTATCAGGTTAATGGAAAGCATTACCAGCTCCTTATAAAAAACACACACTAAATTCACGTCCACATGGTTTTATTGGATAGAATGTACCTGCACAGATAACTTCAAACAACTTTTGACTGAACAAATTAACTACCAACTCCCACCAGAAGCTGAGGCATTTCAAGCGAGCTTTACGGTCATTCCCCCACCTGAGCCACCCTGTTCCCCTTTTCTTCCCCTTTTCTTCTTGATCCCCCCCTACCTTTCTCCTACCCAATGTGCCAACTGTTCATCCTTCCTTTTTTTCTTACCCACCTACGTTTTGCCTGCTTATGGGCACCTGTTCCTCTTTTTGCGCACTCTTCTGATGGAATCGTTGCTTAATGACGATATACATGTGTTCCTTATTGGACTGCCCCTAATGCCCCCTCATTGGGTTTCTGTTCAAGAATTAAAAGTGGTATTGTCATAATCCAACATCTGAGATATACAGTATGTGGTCTTTATCATTTCAGCACTTGAAGATTTGCCCAAGGCGTGCCCATTTTAGAGGGGATTCTCAAGTATACCTTGTATTTTGATTATTGCCTACTTACTCTGTGTATCCATCGATGTTGTAATGATTGCGACATTTAAGTTTTAACTCTTTGTAACTCTATTTGCATTTTTTTTTTATGTTGTAAACAATAAAGAGATTGCATGAAAAAAAAAAAGAAGGCAGGAAAAGATAAAGACCTAGTGGCGAGGTGGACCCACTGGATGAACGCATAGCATGGATCTGTTTTGCTACATCAGAAGGCAGCCTAGGTATAATGGACACACTGTGAAGGTCAGCATCTTCTCTTAGAAGCAGCATGTCATCTCCAATTACTTACTTTTGTTATGTTTCACGACAAAAAAAATAATGGCTCCAACTCCTAATATTAAGACCGGCACTACACAGGCAATTACAGTGTGAAGTAAATACTGTAGCTTCATATCTGAAAATGCAAGAGAACATAAAAGGCTGTTTATTGCTACATTTTTAGGAGTGAAAAAAATGATAATATTTGTAAGGCACTGGGTTATACGAATTCTGAGAGAAGAGGATCATTTTGAGTTTCCATTGTAACCAGCTTCTAACACTTATCCTGATTTTGTGGGGATTTTTTTTTTTACCTTTGCTCCAGATATTACAAACCAACTCTTCTGCACAAATTGCATTCCATGAACAGTCATGCAGGTCAGTTAGAAGATACTTAGATATAACACAGCAGTAAAACATTCCAAATGCCTTATAATTGCTCTGCAGAATTATTTTTTGCATAAGCATGTACGGTCTCACCGGCTGAGCATGTGCCCTGTGCAGATCGCTGGCTTTATCTTTGAGATCAGCGGTCTGCAAACTATGGCCTGCAGGCTGCTACAAGATTTGTTTTCCACCCCACAGCTGATATGCATAGTCTCTGCTCTGATTGAGACACTGAGGCAAGGGGGACTCTGAAGGGTATCCTGGTGTAATGAGGTGATTGTGATGTAAAGGGGACTCTGATGGGGTCCCTGATGTAAGGGGGGACTCTAATGTACAGGGACTTTAAAGTGGACCCTGATGTAAGGAGGTATTCTGATGTAAAGGTGACTGATGGGGGCCCTGATGTAAAGGTATGTATGATATAAAGGGAATTCTGATATAAGAGTGACTCTGATGGGAACTCTAACGTACACACGGTCGGAATTTGCGACAACAAATGTTAGATGTGAGCTTGTTGTCGGAAAATACGACCGTGTGCAGGCTTCATCGGACATTTGCTGTCGGAATTTCCGACAACAAATGTTTGAGAGCTGCTTCTTAATTTTTCCAGACAGAAAGGGAACAGCGCTCTCTAAATGCAGCTAGTTAAAAACAGTTTTTTAATTTAATGGGTTAAAACAAACTCACATTTGAGCAGGGGTGTTCAGGCGTATAGGGGGTTAAAGGAACTTTGTCCGCGGGTCCTCCAGTGTGGTGATGAAGTCACGGGCAGTTGTGATCAGGTTCTCAGTACAACAGTACAACAGCTCCCCCCCCCCCCTTCTATTTTATACTTCTACACAGCCCTTTCCAAAGTGCGCCATACCAAACCACCCTTTTTTGTTCTTAATTTTTCCGACAACAAAAGTTCTTGTCGGAAATTCCGATCGTCTGTAGCCAATTCCGACGCTCAAAAATCCTACGCATGCTTGGAATCAATTCGAGGCATGCTTGGAATCATTGACCTTCATTTTTCTTGGCTCGTCGTAGTGTTGTACGTCACCGCGTTCTTGACGTTCGGAATTTCCGACAACATTTGTGTGACCGTGTATATACAAGACAAGTTTGAGCCAACATTCCGTCGGAAAAAAATCCACGGTTTTGTTGTCGGAATGTCCGATCGTGTGTAAGCGGCATAACCCTTATAAGAAAGGTGCAGACTGAAAATATGTTTGTTGGACCTTCATTAACCACTTTAATACCAGGCACTTACGCACCTTCCTGCCCAAGCCAATTTTCAGCTTTCAACACTGTCACAATTTGAATGAAAATTGCGCGGTCATGCTACGCTGCACCCAAACAAATTTTTGATCATTTTGTTCCCACAAATAGAGCTTTCTTTTGGTGGTATTTGATCACCTCTGCGATTCTTATTTTTTGCGCAACGAATAAAAAAAGACCGAAAATTTTGAAAATAAAATATGTTTTTATTTGTTTCTGTTAATTTTTTTTGTAAATAAATAA
Source organism: Rana muscosa (assembly GCA_029206835.1). Taxonomy (NCBI): domain Eukaryota; kingdom Metazoa; phylum Chordata; class Amphibia; order Anura; family Ranidae; genus Rana; species Rana muscosa. Next base: position 161,799,984 of record CM055127.1, read on the forward strand.
GTTTTCTTCTTCAATGACGGGCACTGATATGGCTGCACTGACGGGCACTGATAAGGCGGCACCAATGAGATGGCACCAATGAGGTGGCACTGATAAGCACTGATGATGGGCACTAATAGGTGGCACTGATGGGCACTCATAGGCGGCGCTGATGGGCACTCATAGGCGGCACTGATTGGTACTTATGGGTGGCACTGATGGGTAAATATGGGTGGCACTGATAGGTGGCACAGATGGGCACTGATGGTCACTGATAGGTGGGCACTGATGGGCACGGATGGGTACTGATGGGTGGCACTGAGGGACACTGATGAGTGGCACTGATTACTATGGTGGTGGTATTGCTGGGCATCACTTTTTTTTATGTACTATTATGGTGCCAGTCAGTGCCCATTTGTGGGCACTGATTGGCACATGTTGGGCATGTTTTAAATTATGTGGATGGCCATGGGGGATGTACCTGGCCATCCACATGTTAAAGGCTTCCCTGGTGGCCTGGCAGCTTCCCTGGTGGTCCAGTGTGGGCATCCGAGGGGGGGCTGCGCTGATGAACAATCAGCGTGAACCCCCCCTGTCAGGAGAGCCACCGATTGACTCTCCTCTACTCGCGTCTGTTAGACGCCAGTGAGGAAGAGCCGGTCAACGGCTCTTCCTGTTTACATCGTGATCAGCCGTGATTAGACACCGCTGATCACGTGGTAAAGTGCCTCCATCGGAGGCTTTTTACCGAGATCGGTGTAGCGGTGTTTCAGACTGACACACCGCACCACCGATTGCCGCGATGCATGCCCCCGCGGGCGTGCGGCGGCTGTTATCCTGCTGGATGTCAATAGACGTCCAGTCAGGATAACAGAACCCTTCCCGGACATTAATCTGCTATTGACCGGGCGGGAAGTGGTTCAAGTTCATTTTGAATTTTTTTGCTCTATTTTACTGAAATTATTTCTCTGTTCAGAATCACATCATACTTTTTACAGAAAAAAAAAAACAAGTAAAATGTATTAGTTCATTTAAATTTTTTTGATTAATGTATTAAACTGATTTTTTCAGCCCTTGTATATTAGTAGAATATACAATGTGACCCTCATACTAAAAAAATCAGAGACCCCTGTTCCAGAATATTGGTTCTTCCTCTGAGATGGCTGATGTTTCTTTATGGATCAAGGACAATCTGTATACATGTCTAGCCGGGAGCTTGGCCAAGAATGGAGAGTGAGAGGGACACTGGCTGCAGCTGCTCACTGTAGCTGCTGCCCTGCAGGGCTGAATTGTTTAACAGCTATATCAGCAAGAGAAGGGAGCTGCTGAGCAGGAAGAGCTCAATAGACAGGCAGCAATGCACTATGGGAACTGTAGTCCAGAGGAGAAAGGCTCTACTGTAGTCAAGAGCTTTTGAACTGCATTTCCTAAAGCGAAAGATTGCCAGGAGGAGGGAAAAGAGCTGAATTTTTCTGGGCTGTACAGGACACAGCTTCCTCTCGCCATGAGGGAGATCAGAGAGTGCACATTGCTGTCCAGTATGCATCATCTCTACTGCATATCCAAGGCCTGAGCGGGATCAAGAGTGCTGAGTTTGGTGGTCATGAGAGCAAGAGTCACCTGGGAGCAGAACAGAGAGTGGACTAATCACTGTTTGTGACTTGATAGTTAGCTGCAATATAATGGGGACTGGTGAGCTGCTGCTGTGGGGATTTGTCATCTGCTGCTACAGAGACTGAGCCCTTTAGGAACTGACCTACCGCAATCTAGTAGCCTTATTGCTGCCTGTAGGCTTGACTTTCACAAGCACCAATGGTACAACTGGGCCCCAACGCTAGCCAGCTGAAGAGTTAGGCCTAAAGACTGTCCCTTTACAGCTGTTACACAGTGACCTTTACCTATTATTTATTCTAAGAAGTACCTCTCAGGGAACATTGCGCCATACCCAAGTGATTTTCCTACAGTGCGCTGTAGACTAGTTATAGTATTATTATTCACATTGCAGGTAATGCTTATATGAACTGTTTATGGCGGACTTTGATGAGTCATATGTTAGAGTACAGAATTTTTTTCTAAGTTACCTTGACATAATGATTATACTGTCAAGCGAAGTGTGTGTGAACCTACTGTCTGTGTGTTCATTTATGCTCAAACCACCTTTTATTCTAACCCGTGCCAATAAATTGAGTTAATTTACCACTAAACGGTCTAGTATTTATTTCTTGGTGCTAATTCATAGCTGAGTTAAAGTTATCTATACTCGAGTTCTTATAAGTGCTTGCAGTGACTTTCATTTAACCAGGTGTGTCAGAGGAGCTGAGGTTGTTCTTGGAGTTGAGGTGCAGAGCAGAGAACCAAAATTACCAAGCGGCTCCTGCAGGGGTAGCGCTACCCATGTGTGACAATCACCTTGTAGCTATAGGTAGACTATGGTAAAACTGATGCTATAATGTATATATTTTGTACAATTACATACCATGGATATCAGATTATAAAAATACAAAAAATATCACTAAAACGCTTTTGTTTATATGAAAAGCACTAAGTGGTATGCTGTAAATATACATGCACATCAGCTAAAGTTACTGTAAATTGTGGGAGAGAGAGGTTTCCTGACAACAGTCGATTTCCTGTCTGTAATCCATTATTTATGGGAACTGTATGCAGCCCCGCTTCCCCCAGCTTATTTAATTGTTGATGGCATAAACATAGTTTTCATTCAGCTGGCTGAGGGCCTTTCCAGCTATTGAGATAAAATATCAAGTAAGTCAAGTTAATTGTTGTCCAGACAGTACAACTGACATTTTAGCTTTTGTGGTTATTCAGATTAAAGAATAATATAGAGCCAGACTAAGGCCAGCCTACACTAATAGAATTTCATTTGAAATTTTTCACTTTAAAGCGGAGTTCCACCCAAATTTGGAACTTCCGCTTAATCCACTCCTCGCCCCCTTACATGCCACATTTGGCATGTACTTTTTTTTGGGGGGGGAGTGGGGGCTTCAGTAGGAGTGGGACTTCCTGTCCCACTTCCTCCTTCCGTCCTAGGGTCGCCTAGGCGATACGTCATATCGCCTTTTGGCGGCCCCTACCTGTAGGTGATCACCTGGGACGTGACAGGTCCCAGGCGATCGCCCGTCCACTCAGAGAGCGCTGTGCCGTTCGGCAATGCGCAGTGAGTGCCCGGCCGTGAAGTCGAAAGCTGGGTGCCCACACTATGAATGGAGGCGCCGGCGGAGAAGGGGGGGAGAGGAGCGGAGATCCGGGCAGCGGGTCGCTGGACAGTGGAGCAGGTAAGTGTATGTTTATTAAAAGCCAGCAGCTACACTTTTTGTAGCTGCTGACTTTTAATAAACATAAAAAAGGCTGCAATTCCCCTTTAAGAACGTTTGATTGATTTTTTTTTAATGGTCAGAGGGGTCAACTCAACATTCATTTTCAACCCGCAGTGATGAAAAAATTTGACGTAGCAGGATGGAAAAAATTTCTCAAACAAATTTTTAACAGCGTTTGTGCTTTATTTTGTTCAGAAAATCATATTCATTCCTAAACCAAATGTTAAAAGCAAACAATAAATTGAAGTACCTTCGAACGACGTTCACCAACCATCAAATGTACTGAGGATTTTTAGTGTATATACTAGTGTATAGCCAGTTTTAGGAGGTTTAGGAGTTAGCTGAATGGAGACAACGCTCTGTATTTCAGTTCCAAAACAGGGAATGACTTTATTTTCAAAACACATGGTAACACATTTCTCTTCAAAACCCTCTCCTCCCATCCTTGGGGAACAGGGCGGGTTAAACTGTCCAATGACAATGGTGATACAGGTCAGGTGTGTTCAAGTGTACCACCCCATGGCAGAGCCCCCCCCCCCCAGTGTGTCACCTTCTATCAGTGTCCCCTCACACACACCTTTGCACCTTAGTGCTTGGTGTGGCAGCTTTAGAGACAGAAGGAGCCCTGCTAGAGCAATAAAACATTCTCCCCCTTCCTCCTGCTTACCAGGGTAAGCCACTGACAAAAATACACTCAGTTCAGCTCAGCCAGTTTACCTTCCAGCAAGTTACAGCCCTTCCCACACTGCAGGCTGTGTCTCCTCCTTCCTCGCCTCCAGCTGTCAGCATCTCCTGCTCTGAAATCAAATAAGCCATGGAGGGGAAGGGGGGTGTGTACACTGTGTTCCCATTGGCTGAGGAGGCAGTGAAGAGGCGAGACAGCTATAGCCTCTGGATTTTCAGAGCAAAATTATGTCGGCAAGGGACATTTCAGAGACAGATGTAAAAATACACTGATTTTTACATACTGTCCCTGGTTTTACTAGTGGCCTTGGGGCCCTCAGGCAGTGCCCGAGTGCCCGAATGGTCAGTCCGCCCCTGGCTTTAGGGCTGAGCCTGAGCTCTGAATCTGGGTCAGGGTTCAGTGACTCTGGGCTGGATGACTCATCCCAGCAGCCTCTTTGGTGCCTCCCCCTGTTTTCTGTGACATTGGAGAATGTTCATATCATAGTGGCTGGAGGCTAGGAGGAGCTGCTGGGAATATTTGAGGAACTCAACCAATCCCCAGTAAAGGGCTGGCAGGGGGAAGGGCCACCTCTTAAATAGGCATGCCAGCTGGGACAGTCGGATAGAAGATGAAGATGGAGTGCTAAGGAGGCTGTCTGTGGCCCTTGAGAAGTTACTCTTTAAACAGGACAGTGACCCACCTTTGCCTTGTACCAGCAGTCTCTCCACATGTGGGCTGGTGAGGGTTCCATGTTCCACCACACATCTCAGCTCCATACCCCAGTTTTGTTCTGTCGGAGTGAACAGGTAGACAGTTTCAATAGCTGAGCTACTGATCCTCCTTGTCTTGGCATTCTCCAACAGGGTATCATTTAAGAACCAGTTCACAGTGATGGATTCTGGGTAAAATCCAGAAACATTGCATACCAACTTCTGCTCCACATTCATCCTAAACTCTTGAGAAATGATCTGAACAGTTGGGATATCTGCAATACAAGTGGTTTATATGTCATCCTAATGTTTTTGTATATTTATATTTACCCTCCCCTGAATTCCCTTATACCTGGGCAGGGGTCTGATTGGACTGATAAAGTTATACTACAATGAGATAAGATACATTAGAGGAGATGAAGATGCATTGCAATGAAATATTATCTGAAAAAATGTAAATATCTAAAAAAAAATATTTAGGGGTTTATTACATTTCTAGTAAGTTCTTCATCTACATGGATGGTGGTAGAGCTTTACAGTTAAAATCACACAATATAAAAGCACATTGATTATTATTTTTCTTGGTAGTGATAAAAGGATTTATAGGCACTAAAACATTGGAATTGGTGTGTTTTTATGCAGTGAATTCATTTCGGTGCCATTATATAAGATAACACTTTATTGTCATTGTATACATACAACAAGATTTCTCACGCTACTCTTTACAAGAGCAATAAAAAAAATGTCAGGACAGCCACACCTGCATACTTCCTAATGCCCCATACACACGATCATTTTTCATGCCGTTAAAAATACCATTTTTAAAAATGGGCATTAAAACCGATCGTGTGTGGACTCCAGAGCATTTTTAACGACGTGAAAAACGGGCATTAAAAATTTCGAACATGCTCTATTTTTTCACGTCGTTTTTCATGTCGTTTTTTTTTTTAACAACGTGAAAAACGATAGTGTGTGTGCTTTGACGAGGTGAAAAAAAACGTGCATGCTCAGAATCAAGTATGAGACGGGAGCGCACGTTCTGGTAAAACTAGCATTTGTAATGGAGATAGCACATTCGTCACGCTGTAACGGACTGAAAAGCAGGAGGCTGAAAAGCACGAATCGTCGCTCAACAAACTTTACTAACATGAAGGGTGGCGCCATCCGAACGGAACTTCCCCTTTATAGTGCTGTCGTACGTGTTGTACGTCACTGCGCTTTGCTCGATCGTTTTTTAAAATGATCGCGTGTACGCAAGACAGGCTTGAGAGGAAACATGAAAAAAAAACGACGAGAAAAACGTTGGTTTAAAAAATGGCATGAAAAACGATCGTGTGTACGCCGCATAACACATGCCCACATATCCACCCTCAAAGTATAATGAAAGACAAAGCTTTTTTTGTTTACATTTTGGATAGAGTGTAGAGGGATTACAATGCTTGTCAGTTTGTATTGCTGTCTGTGCACCCCCCCCCCCCCCGTTGTAAACCTTCACATATCCCCAGTGAAGTGAACAGCCTCAGATGATACACAGAGATTAAACAAATCCTCCTACATAAGTTTTACATGTATATCTGCTGTCTCCAGCTTTCTAGACTCTTTAGAAAGTGCACATCGTGTTAGAAATTGTTCTTTCTGTTCCAGCAGTGGGAGGGGAGTCTGGGCATACACTGCGTGTGAGCTGATTGAAGGAAAGGCATCCCCCCGCCTCCACATAGGCAGAGGAACAAAGAAACTTGCAGAATCTACCAGCTCTCTGCTTATTTATCTCTAAGTTACCTCCCCGACACACATTTTCAGGTGCTTTTATCTGTGTCAGAGAACTTGTCAGAAATGATCATGCTGATAACAAAAGAAAGGAGCAGCAGAAAGACACAGAACTTAGAGCTTTAAAGAGAGATAAGTAAACACTACAGATATATGTGCTCAGATTTCATGAATAGGGTTTACAACCACTTTAAGGCGCTACACCCTTTCTGTTTTTTTCTATTTACCATTATCATTGAAAGTAAAAGTAAAGGAAAATCCCAAATTTTGGGTTGTCCTCAGAAAAATATTAGAGAGGAGACATCTTCCAATGGGGACACTAGTTCTGGTGACCTGGGGGTCTCAAAGGAATTCCCTTAGTTTGCAGGATTTCCTCTCACTTCCCTCCAGGAAGTTAAGGGAAATCTCCGCAATGGGACACAAATGTCCAAAAAAATCTGATAGGGGTTATAACCCTCCCTTGCTCTACCCAAAATGAAAAGTGTTGCCTGTAGTTCTAGTTTAAATATAGAAATAATATAAAATATTTTTTAAAAAGTAAAACATTTACACGTCAGTATTTTGTAGATTTTGGGCTTAAAACCGCTTATCTTATCAAAAGCCTCATACACGGGATCGGACTTCCAACTGACTTTTCTGTGGATTTTGCTTCAAAGGGCGTTGTCAGTGAACTTGGTTTACATACACACGGCAGGACTTTTTCAGCCAACAAACAGGAACGTAGTGACGTAATAGACGTACTATGTGGTTTTTCTGCTCTTTACCGCCACCCTTTGGGCAACTTCTGCTATTGTTGTCTGATCTTTAGCATTGGTTCTGAGCATGCGTGTTTGGACTTTGGACTTTAGTCTGATGGACTTGTGTACACACGATCGGATTAGCTGACGTAGGACATTTGTTGCCGGAAAGTTTGTCTGTTCTCACATTTGTCCGATGAAAAAGCGAAAAAGTTTGTCAGATGGAGCGTACACGGGGTCGGATTGTCCGCTAAAACATGTCCGTCGGACATTTGTTGTCAAAAAGTCAGATCGTGTGTATGGGCCTTAAGTGTGCATCTTTAACCTCTCTGGCGGTATGATTATTTCAGATTTTAGGTGCTGAAAGCGGTACCATTATTTTGCATGGAAATTTGGCGTTTTATATATTAGGCCTGTAATTCTTAAGCCCCGTACACACGATCGGTTTGACTGATGAAAACCGTCCGATGGATGGATTTCATCAGACCAACTGATCGTGTATGGTACCCATCTGTCTTTTTTCCATCGGTTTTAAAAAATAGAACTTGTTTTAAAATTTTCCGATGAATCAAAAACCGATGGTAATTTCTGATCGTCTATGGGCAAGTCCATCGGATCAAAAACCCACTCATGCTCAGAATCAAGTCGACGCATGCTCAGAAGCATTAAACTTCATTTTTCTCGGCTCATCGGAGTGTTTTACTTCACAGCGTTTGGAACGGTTGGTTTTTTGACTGATGGTGTGTGGCCAAGACTGATGAAAAACTGTTTCATCGGATTTCCGATGGTCAAATCCATCGGACGAAAATCCATAGGTTATCCGATTGTGTGTACAGGGCTTTAGAAATAACTCACTTAAATCTGTCCAAACCAGAGTCTAGTAGACATCATGGGTATGATAAAGTTAAAAAAACAAAATCATATATTATAATAAATACCGTATATACTCGAGTATAAGCCGAGATTTTCAGCCCTTTTTTTTGGGCTGAAAGTCCCCCCCCCCCTTCCCCTCGGCTTATACTCGAGTCAGCGAAATTGAACATTGTAAATTGTACCTGAAAAAAAATTAAGAGGCTGCGGCGGCATAGTTTAAATCTCGCGGTCTCTTCCTGGTCCCTTCCGTGATAGGCGGAACTGTGTCTGCTGAGAATCGCCTATCACGAACGTTCTCTCATCTTCACCCATCCCAGCAGACACTGTGTTCAGTGTTCCGCCAATCACGGACGTCTGCTGGGAAACTGAGGATGAGAGAACGTTCGTGATAGGCGGAACTGTGTCTGCTTAGAAAACGCCTATCACGGAAGGGAAGAGGAAGAGACCGCGAGTTTTAAACGATGGACGCCGCAGCCTCTCAATTTTTTTTTCAGGTACAATTTACAATCTTCAATTTAAATTTTAGGGGAACAGTGAGGATGGGAACAGTGAGGATGGGAACAGTGAGGAACAGTGAGGATGGGAACAGTGAGGATGGGAACAGTGAGGAACAGTGAGGATGGGAACAGTGAGGATGGGCACAGTGAGGATGGGAACAGTGAGGATGGGAACAGTGAGGATGGGCACAGTGAGGATGGGCACAGTGAGGATGGGAACAGTGAGGATGGGAACAGTGAGGATGGGCACAGTGAGGAACAGTGAGGATGGGCACAGTGAGAATGGGAACAGTGAGGAACAGTGAGGATGGGAACAGTGAGGATGGGCACAGTGAGGATGGGCACAGTGAGGATGGGCACAGTGAGGATGGGCACAGTGAGGATGGGAACAGTGAGGAACAGTGAGGATGGGAACAATTAGGATGGGAAAAGTGAGGTGGCAATGGGCAGTGACAATTGGCTTAGTGAAGTTGCAATGGGCACAGTGAGGCGTGCAAATGGGCATTGTTGACCCTCGGCTTATACTCGAGTCAGTAAGTTTTCCCAGTTTTTTGTGGTAACACTAGGTACCTTGGCTTAAACTCGGGTCGGCTTATACTCGAGTATTTACGGTAACTATAAAATAATTATAACCAATAATAATATAATAATAATAAAAGTGTTTTTCAGTGTTTGATGACGAATTTCCCCACAAATCACTATCGCTCAATTCTGCGAGTGATTCTAATTTATTATCGCTGTTTTCTAGCTGGTCTAAAACCACTTTTGACATAAAGGGACACTTTTTGGTTGCTATGGACAATCTCCAGTTTCCAGCCAGAAAGAACAGTTTTAATAATATAAAAGTGCATGCAGGACACTGGGCAGACCACTAGGGACAAAGGGTGTGTGTAATTATTTTATATAGTACTGTAATCTGTAAGATTACATTATACTGTACATGTATTGTGTGTTTCACTTTTTGAATTATGGTGCCGAACTCCGCCCCTGTGCGCAGGGAACAGAGCTCTGCGGCACGCGGCAGTGTGAATCGAGCGAGGAGACAGCTCGCAGACACAGCGGGGACACATGGCAGGATCCAGGGAACAAGGTAAGTAACTTCCCCTGTATCCTGGGATGCGATCCCGAGTCTGGCTCGGGGTTACCGCTTTAGGTACTGAAATTCCACCCCGAGCCAGACTCAGGAATACCGCTAGGCGGGTTAAGAAGATTTGTAAAATTAAACAGAGTTATGCCACATACACACGATCGGAATTTCCGACAGGAAAAGTTTGATGTGAGCTTTTGGTCGGAAATTACGACCGTGTAGGCCCCATCGGACTTTTTCTGTCGGAATTTCCGACAGCAATAATTTGAGAGCTGGTTCTCAATTTTTCCAACAAGAAAAGTTCTTGTTGGAAATTCCGATCGTCTGTATGCAATTCCGACGTGCAAAAAAAAACACGCATGCTCGGAATCAATTTGACGCATGCTCAGAATCATTGAACTTCATTTTTCTCGGCTCGTTGTAGTGTTGTACGTCACCGTGTTCTTGACGGTCGGAATTTTGTGTGACCGTGTGTATGCAACACAAGTTTGAGCCAAAATTCCGTCGGAAAAAAATCTACGGTTTTCTTGTCGGAATTTCCGATCGTGTGTACGCGGCATTAGGGTGTACCACAAAAAAATAGGATCTGGGGAACTCTTTATTCCAGGGATCTGGTTGTCAACCACAATCATACAACAGGTTTGTATTTCAGTCTCTCTTTTTTAATCCATGGAACTCAACCTATGAAGTGTGGACCTGTTGGTTGGAGCTACCAATAAGGTTTCCTCTTCTTATCTTCTTGTTAAAGGAATAAAAAATAGATGATTTCTGTAGGAAATAATTCTACTTTTGACTCCACCTTTCATTTCTTTTAAATATGTAGCGGCCTCACTCTCTCACCATCTTTATCGGTTACACGCCAACTCATGTCTAGGGGTTCCTGGGTTGTGAGAGTGAGATGCGCTACGGCCCATGTCCTCCCCATTGTAGTAGGGAGGTGAAGGCCACTTACTGATGTTTCCTCGGGCCGGTGTGTTCTGTGAATGCACTGAGTCTGTAATTGCAAGCTCACCAGCCTCCCCTTTGCTTCCAGTAACTGGAGTTCACACACCGGAGAAAGGTCCAACACTTGTTTATTTGACACTCCAATACGCAAAGCACAATAAACAGTTCTTTTGCAGCAAACTGGTTGGGACCTATAACCTTGCCAACGGTGGGCTGAGCAGATCGAGGCACTTCCTAAAGTTTAAGTTCTATGCCACTGTACTATGACCAGCGGCGCCTAAGCCAATCCGGCTGTTACAGAACAGGAAAGATGGGGTCTCTTCCAGCAACCCCTATGAACAGCAATGGAGCCCTCTTCGATGCGCTGTGGCCCCTATCAGGGGGATGTGTCCCCCCAAGAGAGTTCCCAGAGGCCCACTGTCACCGGGTTGGTGCTGCTCCGGGTCTCCAGTGGGTAACCTCTCTGGCCTCCTCACCTCAGATACGAGTCCCCCGCTCAGGGACCCTCGGACAGTCCACCCTAGCGGGACCCAGTCGAAGGTACTGGGCCCCAGGCCTCCTCGATAGTACCTCACCCCAGGCTAAAGGTGCCTGGGATGGACGCCAACATGACTCCGGACCAGGCCATGGGCACCTGGACCAGACTCCTGGATCTCCAGCACCCAGGCCTAAGGGCCCTGGGTGCGGACCGCAACCCTCCTCCTCCGAGGACCTCCTTCTCCGCAAGACCTCGTGGTAAGGGCGTCTCCCCCTTTTATCTCCTCCCATCAACGGCCCGGCGGGTTCCCCGCCCCAGCCATACCATCTCCAGGAAGGGACAAAACAGGGAGCACTGCGAAGATGATTCTACCTGAAGCCTGTGGGTACCTCGCCACCCACAGGCAAAGGAGAATATTACATCCTCCAATCCTCCACGAAACAAAAAAGGGGTCTGAATCCTAACACAATTATACACCTGGGTCACACTATTGCCCAGGTGTATCCCATCCATTTGAGGACCCCGCTACAAATATATACTGTATATTTGTTTAATGTATTGTAAATATGCATCAGAATACATCATAATGATAACATTACCTCCATACACCAGCTGGAAGTCTTCCTGAAGAGGTCTAGTAAGAGACTCGTGTTGGACTCTACAGGAGAAGATCCGTTCTCTGTCCTCCTCAGTGGGAGTTAGGGTTACTGAGCTCCTCACGTGGTACGTCCCATCCTTGTCTCTCTGAGGATTTTCCATGTTAAACTTGTCCAGTATCTCCCCATCCCGAAGCCATTTAATATCAATTTCCTCTGGGTAGAATCCAGAAATAACACTTTGTAGGGAGCTCTCTTCATTCGTAACAACTCTGTCTGTGATTATGATCTGTGGAGGAGCTGTAACATAACAACATGTCAGCTTAAACTTCTAAAAGTTGCCTCATTGTACCTTGGTGAGAGTGCTTGTGCGTGCCTGTATAAAAAGATCATTTATGCCCAATTGAGTGTTGTGTAGGTAGACTGAAAGTAGGGAACCTTAATGCAACATGTTTCTATCAAAAGCTATCCAAAGGCATAAGAGAGCAGTTAAAAGGTGCCAGTACTATTGCTCGTTGTAGAACCATTGAAGAATAAAAATGCACAAGGAAGACAACCATGCAAATGTATCCCATGTGCAGACATTTCTGACCTTATATTGGGTGCCATAATGACTGTGAAAATCCATTTTGAAGAATTGAGTCTTCCCCTGAGGTTGGTTAGTCTGGGGTTATCTAATTAAGTCATAGAGAAAGAACACATATAGGAGGAAGATTGGTGCTGCGCACCCCGAATTGTACAATATGGGAGATTTTCTCCAAAGGGGTTTTCTTGGCAGATGTCCCCGATGGCTTGCTGCAGGTGCCAGTCTCCCGTCTGCGTGTTGCCACCGGGGGGCGCCCCACAGGTGTGACTCCTTGTAAGCCGCACATGAGCCAGTGACGCCCCGTCTGGGAGTGTCGGGTGGCCGTGGCGCTCGTGGGATCTTCCGAAGTCTTTTAGAGGAACTCTGGTTATGAGACTCCTTCCAATACATCATTTATTGGTAACTATGTGCCATGTTTTCTGCTGAATTATTAATAATCGCTCATAGTAAGGATTCTGAATTGTTAAATACAATCTCTTTACAGCAAACCAATCCTCTGAAGAAGACCCTGGTTATAAGGGTCGAAACGCGTCAGTTTGTGTACAAACAGACATTTGTGATATATAATGCTGTGTACAAATCTGTGTTTGCATTCATGTATTAGAGTATACATTCTTTGTACCAGAGCTCATATTTTAACTGTCATCATTACAACATATGTTCATTTTTCAAATAAAGAATCTACTTTTCATTATATTCTGACAATTATTCAATTTTTGCTGCCAAGAAAGCTCCTTTGGGGGGAAATGTCCCATATCTAATTAAGTCATAGGTTGCACCTAAAAATCCAAGCATTCCCTGGTCCAATGGTTAGGTCAAATTGGACAAGGTGCACCTAATACCCTTAGGTACCTTAACAGTAAACTGAACAATTTTCTCTGGCCAGACTAGCTTTCTAATTAGGAATCAATACAAATTTTGTAGCTCATCTTTATTGGCTCAAATTATGTAGCTGGGTGCAGACAAAGTTTTGTTTTTCTCTAAATAGGATAAAACTCATAATGCATTCATCCATGATAACACTCGGGGCCACACATGTTAGCTTCTGCTGTTAATAAATGAAAACATCATTAAGGCTAGTAATTCATGAAACAAAAGCTAAACTAAATATTTTACAAGTAAAACCTTGGATTGCGAGCATAATTTGTTCCAGAAACATGCTTCTAATTCAAAGCACTTGTATATCAAAGCGAATTTCCCTATAAGAAATAATGGAAACTCAAATGATTCGTTCCAAAACCATTTATTCATAAGTCCTTCAGTTTATATCCCATATAAAAAGATTATAGCGATGTGATTTGGTTGTGTAACCATAACATGTCCATCCACAAATGGAAGCCTCCACAAGGAGGTTAGAAGCAAAATCCAGCAGGAGCTACAGAGTATAAAAGAGAAGAGAGGCGCCTCTAAGTGTAGCAATATGGTTACATTTAATGAAGGTACAGCATTTAGCAACTCACATGGTTGATAATTAAAAGAGGCACATCTAAGTATGTAGGGATCCGGGGTAAAGCTGTCTGCAATCGTGACCGGGAAGACTACCCTGCAGTAGAGCGATCTGAAAGCGAGGCTTGAACAGCTCATAGAGAGCAGCGTGGAAGGGACAACTTCAATGGTGGTGCGGGGGACGGTCTATGTGGAAAGCTGCCTCTTTTAATCATCAACCATGTGAGTTGCTAAATGTTTTACCTTCATTAAATATAACTATATTGCTACACTTATGCCTCGTACACAAGACCGGGTTTTCCGTCGGGAAAACTGCGAGGAGAGCTTTTGGCTGGGAATCCCGGCCGTGTGTATGCTCCCTCGCAGTTTTTCCGACGGGAAAACTGCCAAACACGCCAGCAAAAAAAAGAGAACCAGCTCTCTTTTTTCCCGTCAGGATTCCCGACTGACTTTTTCTCGTGGGAAATCCCGAGCATGTGTACGGGGCATTAGAGGCACCTCTCTTCTCTTTTATACTCAGTTGTGACATGACGCTTCTTTTATATCAAGACATCGCTTGTATATCAAGTCAAAATGTATCAAAAAATGTTGCTTGTCTTGCAAAACGCTCTCAAACCAAGGTTTTATTGTATTTTAGTGTGCTGCAACTTTCATGGTGAACCCATATGTCAGAATTTGTGTAGCTTAGAAATTTACTGGGTGATTTGAAACAGTGGTATGTGGTATCTCTGTGCTTTAGAATACACTTTATTTGTGACCACTTAAATTGTCTCGAGGCTTCTCTGAAGTGCCTTGGTTTTCCCGAGCTCACAATTTTTAATTGTTTCTATTAGCATCCATTGTTTAGATACAGGGATATTCAATTAGCGGACCTCCAGCTGTTGCAGAACTACAAGTCCCATGAGGCATAGCAAGACTCTGACAGCCACAAGCATGACACCCAGAGGCAGAGGCATGATGGGACTTGTAGTTTTGCAACAGCTGGAGGTCCGCTAATTGCAAAAACCCCCAGTTTAGAACAAGCCGCCGACTTTACCAGCGGGGTTAATGTTATGAGTTATTAACATGAACAAATTCACCCAATTCCCTGTTGGGCTGTAAAATCTGGTAAATAGTTTGGAACTGCTGGAAGACTCTTGAGGAGTAGGAAAGCATGTGTGCTTAGTTTTGTTCACACACTTAAAGTTTTACTAAATCCAGTAATATGAAAATAGTTCATCCCTTCCCCCAAAGCTTATAAATTTTATTTTTACATGAAAATACTGCCACTATATACCCTTTTGGATGATCTGTATACCACAGTTACATCATAAACTGCACAGTTTCTCCAGTGCTGAGAGCTCAGGTAGGAGGAGATTTCCACTACAGTATGTATACACGCCCACATGTGTGATGTCAATATCATGTGACCTGGTTAGCTCTGAGAACAAGTAAATGTTCTCTCCAGCATAAAAGACACAACTGAGCATGTGCAGGTTGGCTACTCTGCCTGTGCTAGCTGACCTTCCCCAGATAGACAGTGCAGGGAGGGGAGGATCTGTGCATACAGGATAAAACAGCCTTTTTACACAATGCAGAGATTTAACCCCTTAAGTTCCACAGTGAGTATAACAAGCATTTTTTACTGCATATACAGACTGATTTTACTGTTGCGGGTTTAATAACACTGAAAGGCTACTTAATACATAAGATGCCGGTTGACTGTTTTCAAATAGCTGAGCTATAATCCCATGTCTGTGGCGGACTACTGGCCATCCACTTTTAGGGAGACAGTTGATCAAGCAAGTTAGAAAAATGTCTGGATTGCTATGAGAACTTGCAACCGCTCATGCTCTTCCAGCCTCTCTATCCACTCTCCAAAGACGAAAACTTTCATCTAGGCCAGTGGTCTCAAAAACTGTGGCCCAGGGGCCAGATGCGGCCCTTTGCTTGGCTTTTTCTGGCCCTTGGGGCACTATTCCTTCCAATGGCACCAGCAATGGAGCACTATCCCTCTCACAGACACCAACAATAGGGCATTATTCCTCTCACTGACACCAACAATGGGGCACTATTCCTCCCATTGATACTAATGATGACAATGATGAGACACTTCTCCCCCAATACTAAATGTAGCGGGGTCTCCTTTAAGACTCACAGGACTACCTTACCCAGAACCCCATTTGGCACCCAGGGTGCAGTGTTTCCACCCCAGAGACTCATGGGTGGAGCTATATAAGGAGGAGGCGAGGCTAAGCTTGGCCTCTTTGGGACACGAGACTTCAGTGACAGATCCTCCTGTGCGGACCTGCTGTTGTGCAAGGCCTGAAGCCTGGGGCCTTGCGCAGTTACCAAAGAGCCTTCCACCCTACTGCGAGCCTGGGTGGCATCTAACTCCGTTATCTACAACCGTGGTTGGATCGGGGACCCCGATCGCTGCAGACGCTGTGTGTGGAGACACAGCCGGTGGAAGTCCCGGACTGGGATCGTGTCCGGAGGGGTGAGCGAGCGTATGTTCAGTCCATACACTGTTTATTGTTGAAAGGCCTACAGACTGCCGTGGCCCACCAGCTTATATTTGAGACTCTCACTGGAGATCCATAGCAGAACTGAGTCAGAGGATCTTCAGTGAAGTGTTCGTTTCATTACATTAACCATTGGATTACAAATGTTTTTCTTTCATGTGCACCACCTTTAAAGACCTGCAGGCGAATAAATCATCATCCCCTAGAGGCTGAGTCATAGTATCTGAGTCAGGCCTGACCAGCTAGATAGTTTATTTAGTTGCTGCGCCATAGGGCGCCTAGTTAACGGTCGCCACACGTGGCATGCCATTACTGTTTCGTTCATGCATAGTGTGTCTATTGCTGCAGGGCTCTGCAAACAAATTCATGTGAACTGTTATAACTGATCTTTTTTGCCAATAGAAAGTAAACTCGTTATTCTTTTATTATTGCATTGGTGTCTGAGTTTGATCATAGAGCATAAGATATATATTGTCACCCTAGACTAACTGTGCCAGAGTGGGTCGAGTAGATTGCCGGGGGTTGGCGGAGCTGTCTTCAGGGCCCAAACTAAATCTGCGGCCCTCTTAGCTGAGGGTATCGCTACATAAATATAGAGCACTATTCCTCCCACTGATGCCTGGACATGTTCTGCTCCCACTGGCCACAGTCTGGCCCCCCTAAGGTCTGAATAACAGTAAAGTGGCCCTTTGTTTAGAAAGTTTAGAGACCCTTCATCTAGGCGGAGCTAAACTGTTGAGTTGTTAGAGAGTTCTGCAGCGTTCACTAGATTGTCTACCCTTGGGGGATTAGATTGGATTACGCATGTGATCATTCTCTAATGCCTCTGGATAGCCTAAATCCATAAAGCTCAAATAGCACTTGTCAATAAGTAACAGGTTTCTGACTTCATCACTGAATGTACATTAATGTATGTACATTAAATACTTGTGTACCGTGGGGCGTGGCCTGGATAGCAATGGGATAGGTCGCATGTGATGTGAGCTCCGTCTGCCCATACTCCTAACCTACCATCCTGTCTGTATCCTGCTCGGTTCCTGCCATCCCCTACATCCGAGGACATGTCCTGCTCTCCCTGTGGTTCCTGAAGCCTGTTAGCCCGCTGGTTTGCCGCCACTGCCGTCGCGGCGCTTCCCGATCCTCTGCTTCAGGAAAGGCCCCGGCTTCGGCCTAGTTCCTGGTTCGGCGGCCATCTTGGCCCTCCCGACGGCGGCCCTGGACACTTCTCCTTGCCTCCCTGGGCGCACTGGGCTCCATCCTCTCCTACATCGACCCCCGGATTACCTGCTGCAGCTGCTGGGGTGCCTTTGCACTCTGCACCTGCTGTGAGAGCGGACCGCGGTCTCGGCCTGACTCCCGGAATGGCGGCCATCTTGCTCCACCCGGAGACATCCTTGGCAAGTATTACAGGCCTCCCTGACTCCCCTGAGCTCAGATTCCCCTGCATGCAGCCTGTTGCCAATACAGCTGCTTGAGAGTGACCTGCTGCTTGCGTTGGGCCACCCCTGGGCAGCGGTGGGGGGGGGGGGGGTGTGGAGGACCCGGCCTCCTTAACAGCGGCCATATTGGTGCACCCAGGGATCTTCCCTGCCGCCCTACAGCATGTCTCCGTCTAAAAATAATTCTGAAGCCATTGATAAACTGGCCAGATACCGCCGGCTTGAGGAGGGGGACCGGCAGGTCAGAGACGGCGCTGCTGCTTTCCTGGATGCGGATCACTCTGTGGTGGCTACTAACAAATTACTGGATGCCATCGCCCTGTGCCAGAGCACGCTTACCACCAAGATCGAGGAGGTAAAAATTGATGTGTCCCTTATCCGGCAGGATCTTTCTACCCTCAGGGACCGCGTGACGGAGACGGAGACCCGTATTAGCAGAGCAGAGGATATCTTGCACCCTTTACAACATACCACTGATGAGGTGCGCCGCCAGTTACAACAGATTAGCGCAAAACAGGATGACATGGAAAATCGCCTTCGGAGATGTAACCTCCGCTTCATCGGCCTTCCTGAGTCTGCTGAGGGCACCGACCCGGAGAGCTTCCTTGAAAACCTCCTAACCTCAACCTTCGGCAGAGACGCATTTTCGGTAATGTTTGCAGTGGAGAGAGCTCATCGAATCCCTGGCCGTCCTCCTCCCCAAGGAGCTCCACCGCGTACCCTGATAGCGAAGTTCCTTAATTTCAGGGATCGCGACAAGATCCTCCGCCTAACCAGAGAGAAGGGGAATATCCCCCATACCAACGCACATGTTGCCGTCTTCCCGGACTTCTCCAATGAGGTGCAACGGCAGCGGTCCAGGTTCCAGGATGTTAAGAAGCGCCTCCGCACTCTACACCTCAAATATGCCATGCTGTACCCTGCAAAGCTTTGTGTGGAATGCGACGGTCGGACCCACTTTTTCGAGGACCCAGAGTCGGCATCCACTTGGATTGACCGGAGAAATCGGCGAGATTGAGCATACAGCGCTGTCTGGGAGCTGTGAGTACTTTTCTTTTCTCTCCCCTGCTGCCCCCTGTTCGTGCCCTGGTGATTCGCCTCACGGTTGCTCTGTTGCTAGTGGGTGCCCTCCGCCGGGACGGGGGAGACAGACCTAAAAGCCTTTTCCGCCCCTCCTCGGATCTCACAGCATGCTCGCCACCTTCGGGTGACCTAACTGTTAATTCCCCGTTCTCCCCACACATGGGAGATTCTTGTAGAGGGCAGCTTACCGAACGTTGCTGGAACTTCCTATCCTACTTTACGTACCACCCTGATGGCAGGCGGGGCTCCCTTCTGCACGGCTGCAATGGTGTTGTGCTTTTGTGGCCCCTACACCCCATGCACTTCTCAGAGAAGAAGTCGCCCCCCTAGGTTCTCTATGGACTTTTTTCACTCCCCCCGTTTACCTGACTGTTTTTTCCTCTTTTTTTGCTTTCTGTTCACCACAGGTATCTATGTCCCTTTGAAATTAAGTCCCTCGCCTCCAATGCTTTTTTCACGTTGGATGTCCCCGGTTGATACCTGGTTTTGGGATACTATGTTCATGCCGAGTTGGGGTGGCACTGGACTGGGAGGGAAGGGAAATGTTTTGGCTGTTTTTTATTTGCCACTATGTTCACAATTGTTTATTTCTGCTAAAGGTACTATGTCATTGTCATTAGTGATGAGCCGAACACCCCCGGGTTCGGTTCGCACCAGAACCCGCGAACGGACCGAAAGTTCGTACGAACATTAGAACCCTATTAAATACAATGGATGCGAACGTTCGAATTCTAAAGTGCTAATTATAACAACTATTATGCATGTTATTGTCCTAAAAAGGGTTTGGGAACCCGGGTTGTGCACCAGGGGACATGTATCAATGCAAAAAGAAGTTTTAAAAACGGTCGTTTTTCGGGAGCAGTCATTTTAATGATGCATAAAGTGAAAAAAAAAAAGTCAAATATTCCTTTAAATATCGTACCTGGGGGGTGTCTAAAGTATGCCTGTGAAGTGCCACGTGTTTCCCGTGTTTAGAACTGTCCCTGCACAAAATGACACTTCTAAAGGAAAAAAAAGCCATTTAAAACTGCTTGCGGCTTTAATGTAATGTCTGGTCCCGGTAATATGGATGAAAATCTTTAAGAAAAATGGCATAGCTACCCCATGACCCCCCCCCCCCCCTACCCCAGCCCATTACCAGCCCCTTTGGGTCTTGTATGGATATTAAGGGGAACCCCGCACATAAAATAAAAAAGGCCCTATATACTCTGAACAGCCGTATACAGGCGGTGCATACAAGACAGGGACTGTAGGTTTGTTCTTATGTAGAATCTGTTTGTAATTTTGAACAGGTACATTGTTGAAGTGTAGCTCCAGCCCAAAAATCTATTTTTAAACTTTTTGGAAAACATAGGTAAGGGTTATCACCCCTGTAACATTTGTTTTGCTGTCTGTGCCCCTGTTCAGAACATTTCACCTCACTTTCCGTCCCAATGACAACTGTTTTTGAAATGTGGTGTTTTTCTTGAAACAAGGATTGCTGATAAAGCATCAGTACAGAGGAGACACCTTTCTCCCATATTTATTCTTACAGGAGAGAATTTTCCTTCCTAGTGGTAGATTTCCTCTCACTTCCTGTTGTCTCCTTGCGTTTGCAAGTAGGAGTCGTTTGTAAGTTGGATGTTTGAAAGTAGGGACCTGCCGTATATACTCTGCAGAAATAGGCCCCTTAGTTGTTGGTGTTGGCACAACACTGTAAGCACTCACAGTTACTCTTGGTTGGTGCTGGAACGCCCTGCTGTCAACTATTATATCAGGAATTTTAATTACATATAATTGTTGAACAGTGGTAGTAAAAATTGGGCCTTTGATGGTGGTGCTGGTGCCACAACACTGTAAGCCCTGACAGTTACTCTTGGTGGGTGCAGCAATGGGCCCTGCTGTGAATTATTAGATCAAGAATTGTAATTACATGCCCCTTTTGAACAGGGGCTGAAAAATTGGGCCTTTCGTGGTGGTGGCGTTGCCACAACACTGTAAGCCCTCAGAGTTACTCTTGGTGGGTGCAGCAATGGGCCCTGCTGTGAATTATTAGATCAAGAATTGTAATTACATGCCCCTTTTGAACAGGGGCTGAAAAATTGGGCCTTTCGTGGTGGTGGTGGTGGCGTTGCCACAACACTGTAAGCCCTCAGAGTTACTCTTGGTGGGTGCAGCAATGGGCCCTGCTGTGAATTATTAGATCAAGAATTGTAATTGCATGCCCCTGTTGAACAGGGGCTGAAAAATTGGGCCTTTCGTGGTGGTGGTGGTGGTGGTGGTGGCGTTGCCACAACACTGTAAGCCCTCAGAGTTACTCTTGGTGGGTGCAGCAATGGGCCCTGCTGTGAATTATTAGATCAAGAATTGTAATTACATGCCCCTTTTGAACAGGGGCTGAAAAATTGGGCCTTTCGTGGTGGTGGTGGTGGTGGTGGCGTTGCCACAACACTGTAAGCCCTCAGAGTTACTCTTGGTGGGTGCAGCAATGGGCCCTGCTGTGAATTATTAGATCAAGAATTGTAATTGCATGCCCCTGTTGAACAGGGGCTGAAAAATTGGGCCTTTCGTGGTGGTGGTGGTGGTGGTGGTGTTGCCACAACACTGTAAGCCCTCAGAGTTACTCTTGGTGGGTGCAGCAATGGGCCCTGCTGTGAATTATTAGATCAAGAATTGTAATTACATGCCCCTTTTGAACAGGGGCTGAAAAATTGGGCCTTTCGTGGTGGTGGTGGTGGTGGCGTTGCCACAACACTGTAAGCCCTCAGAGTTACTCTTGGTGGGTGCAGCAATGGGCCCTGCTGTGAATTATTAGATCAAGAATTGTAATTGCATGCCCCTGTTGAACAGGGGCTGAAAAATTGGGCCTTTCGTGGTGGTGGTGGTGGTGGTGGTGTTGCCACAACACTGTAAGCCCTCAGAGTTACTCTTGGTGGGTGCAGCAATGGGCCCTGCTGTGAATTATTAGATCAAGAATTGTAATTACATGCCCCTTTTGAACAGGGGCTGAAAAATTGGGCCTTTCGTGGTGGTGGTGGTGGTGGCGTTGCCACAACACTGTAAGCCCTCAGAGTTACTCTTGGTGGGTGCAGCAATGGGCCCTGCTGTGAATTATTAGATCAAGAATTGTAATTGCATGCCCCTGTTGAACAGGGGCTGAAAAATTGGGCCTTAGGCACTGGTGGCACAACACTACAACCCCTCACAGATACTGTACTTGGAGCACAGCAATGAGCCCTGTTGCAAAGTATTGCTTCAAAAATTGTAATGACACGCCCCTGTTAAACAGGGGCTGAAAAATTGGGCCTTAGGCACTGGTGCCACAACACTCCAACCCCTCACAGATACTGTACTTGGAGCACAGCAATGAGCCCTATGGCAAATTATTGCTAAAAAAAATTTAATTACACGCCCTTGTAAAACAGGGGCTGAAAAATTGGGCCTTAGCCACTGGTGGCGGCACCCATAAACAAAAATGATCTTCCAAGCTATCATCATCAATCGTATCATTGAGGACTCGGAGGAGGAGGATAGCCAGTCAACATAACAGCACAGGCACTCAGCATCAGCATCAGTCTTGAAGGGATGTGACATGTTAAAATCAATTAGTCTGTTATATCAGCATCAGGTGTGTGGTAGCTGGTGGTGATCCAAGACTGGTTCATCTTGATGAAAGTCAGTCGATCAACCGAGTCGGTGGACAGGCGCACCCTGTGATCCGTGACAAATCCTCCAGCAGCACTGAATGTGCGTTCCGAAAGAACGCTGGATGCAGGACAGGCCAGTAGCTCAATTGCATACTGTGCAAGCTCTGGCCAGTGGGGAAGGTGTCCAAGTCTGACCTTGCCCCTAGATATTCCTGCACCATGTTTATCAGACGCTGGCGATGGTTGCTGGAACCGATCATACTTTGGGGCTGCGGACTAAAGAATTGTCTGAACGCATCGGTCAGACGGCCACCTTCCCCACCGCTCCTTCTTTGACTGGCCGAAGCCTCAGCAACTCGTTGTCCAGGACCAGGAGTTTGTAACCTCCCAGTCTCTGGGAACGCGTTGCACAGACCTTTCTGCAAGGCCTCCCGGAGTTGTCTCATCCTCTGCTCCCTCTGCGACGGTAACATAAGGTCCGCAACCTTACCCTTGTACCGTGGATCAAGGAGAGTGGCCAGCCAGTAATGGTCCCTCTCCTTGATCCGAAGAATACGAGGATCCTTCCGCAGACTTTGCAGGATCAGGGAGGCCATGCAGCGTAGGTTTGCTGAGGCATTCGCTCCGGAGTCCTCTGGGTCACTAAGGACGACATGATCCGCAGCCACCTCCTCCCAGCCACGTACAAGTCCACTGGGACACAAGTCGACTCGAACACGAAGCTCATCCCTAATTGTCATACATGCACTATCAATATTGGTTGCTGATGTGTTCTGTACTGTCTGATGTGTCCTTATCTGCTCTGCTGGTTCTGGTCTGGCTGCGGTCTATTATACACACCATATACCCACCATGAGTTCCCTGAAGTTCCTCATGTGGAATGTTAGAGGCTTGCGCAATAAGATCAAACGCACAGCGGTCCTGACATTTCTCAAATCTCAGAGAGCTGACATTATCACACTGGTCGAGACCCATGTCACGGGCCACTTGCAATCCTCCCTTAAAAAACCTTGGGTGGGGTGGGCTTACCATGCCACTCACACCTCATATTCCAGAGGAGTATCGGTCCTGGTTGCCAAACGGGTACCTTTTGAGCTAATACTGCTCCGCACGGATCAGCAGGGCAGATATGTGTTTATGCACGCCACCATTAATGGGTCTCCTATCCTGCTACTTGCCTGCTATATTCCCCCCCCGTACAACTCAGCTGTAATTCAGGAAGGCCTTGCCTTTATGACACAATACCCCTCCGTACCGGCAGTGTGGATGGGGGACTTCAATATGACCCTGATCCCCGCTCTGGACCGTCTGGGCACACTGGATCCCCCCCTTAACCCACCGACCCATACCAGACTGCACCGCATAATGACCGACTTTGCTCTTGTCGACACTTGGCGCCACAAACACCCGCACACTAAAGTCTTCTCATGCTTTTCAGCCAGTCATAACACAATGTCACAAATTGATTTTGTTTTTATCTCAATGTCCCTGCTGCCTAAGCTAGGAGATGTGGGCTTTGCTCCGAGAGTACTCTCGGATCACGCCCCCTACTGGGTCACGATCCAGCTCCTGAAGGCTTCCCCTGCTCCTTCTTGGCGGCTAA
Source organism: Rana muscosa (assembly GCA_029206835.1). Lineage (NCBI taxonomy): Eukaryota > Metazoa > Chordata > Amphibia > Anura > Ranidae > Rana > Rana muscosa. Next base: position 161,823,942 of record CM055127.1, read on the forward strand.
ACCCGTTCTGGCTGACTGCCCTGCGGGACCAGGATGACATCCCCACAGAATTGCAATACTATTTTACGGCCAACAGGGACACTGCCACGCATGATGTGGTGTGGGAAATGTTTAAACTTCACGCTCGTTCCCTACTTTCCACACGTATTAACAGGCTTAAACGGTCATCAACACTTATTGTCCAGCAGGCTGCGGAGCACCTGCAGGTGCTGGAGGAGGCGTTCCACCGGGACCCCTCGCCCAGCGCGGCCAACAATCTAAAGATTCAGGCGCGCCAGGTCTCCCAATTGCACATAGAGAAGGCTAAACAACGTATTTTCTTCTGTAGACAGAGGGTCTTTGAGTATGGAGAGAGATCGGGCAAACTGCTCGCATATCTCGCCCACTTGGATATGCGTCCCCCTGTGGTGGTGTCCTTGACCGACCCACAGGGGAACGACATCACCGATCCGCAACTGGTGGCGGAGGAATTTGGGAGATTCTACCGTGCACTCTACACTTCCAGGGTCACCCACACTCCCCAAGACACCAGGGACTACCTAGCGGGAGTTCAATTCCCTAGACTGACAGACGACCAGCTTGAAATTCTGGAAGCCCCTATTACTGAGGAGGACATTTCCGAGGCCATTTCCTGTCTGGCCTCATCCAAGGCCCCAGGATTGGATGGCCTACCTCTTGAATTCTATGCCACCTACTCTGAAATCCTAATCCCTGAACTTAAGTACCTGTATAAATCCATATTTGACTCAGGAGTTCTACCCCCATCTATGGGAGAAGCCCAAATAGTCGTAATTCCCAAACCCGGAAAGGACCCTAAATACCCAGAGTCGTATAGGCCCATTTCCTTGTTACAGGTAGACATTAAAATATTAGCTAAGATTCTAGCCTCCCGCCTTAACCAGGTTATTCTGTCATTGATACACCCTGACCAAACTGGCTTTATGCCAGGGGAGAACACGGCCATGAATATTCGCCGCCTATTTATGAATATTCAGGGGTCCCATGATGAAATTGGCTCGAGGGTCGTGGTGGCGCTGGATGCCGCCAAGGCCTTCTACTCCGTGGAGTGGAACTACCTGTGGGAGTGCCTCTCAAGATTTGGATTTGGCCCCAGCTTTATTCGCTGGGTCCAACTCCTCTATCAGTCCCCAAGGGCCAGAGTATTTGTGAATGGTTGGCTTTCTGACCAGTTCCCGCTGGAGAGAGGGACCCGGCAGGGCTGCCCCCTTTCCCCCATGCTTTACGCATTGGCTGTGGAGCCGTTGGCCATAATGGTCCGTGCGGACACTTGCATCCGAGGCCTCAGGATGGGGAACCTGGAAGAAAAGATTGGGATGTATGCCGACGACACACTTTTGTATCTGGCGGACTCCGGTCCTTCTCTTATAGCAGCCCTCCAGTCCATAGAACGTATGGGTGGCCATTCGGGTCTGAGTATTAATTGGTCTAAGTCCCAGATCCTTCCGATTGACCATTTCCCCCCCTCGTTCGCGTCCCCTCCTCTGGCTCTTCCAAGGGTCTCCCAGATTAAATACCTTGGCGTACAGGTCACCAGATCGCTCTCAGATTATAAACTACTGAACATTGAACCCCTGTTTGCTCTGATCAAGAACAAGACGCAGACTTGGGCCAGACTACCCCTGGGTGTTATGGGTCGCGTCAGCTTAGTTAAGATGATACTCCTTCCCAAGATACTCTATTTGGTCTGGCATGCTCCCCTCTATATACCACAAAAAATTTTCAGGACAATTGAATCCATCCTGAATTCATTTATTTGGGGTCATGGCAGACACAAATTATCTTGGAGAATTCTGAAGAACCCTGTGACGTTGGGAGGAGCTGCTCTCCCTGACTTTCAGGATTATTATTTTGCCTCCCAACTGTCCCACTTCTATTATTTTGATAAACATGAACTAACGAGATACCAGACACTACTCTGTGAGCACCCAGATGACTCGGCCCACACCCCACTTCAATCGGTCCTAAGAGCCCCATTGACAAGACGCCCCCCCCCCAACGCACAGCAGACATGTTGACTCACCACCGGAGGGAATAGCGGACGGCACTGCAAAGAACTGGGACCCCAAAAGTACACTCTCATACCCCTCTCTGGTACAATACATGCTTGCCAGAATTATTGTCCATTCCGGACCCCGCAGCGTGGATACGCCATGGGATCTTATGCATACACCAGATCATGACCGCTTCAGGCCTTAAACCATTCCAAATGCTGAAGGACGAATTTTCCCTCCCCAATTGCCTTTTCTTCAGGTATTTGCAACTCCGTCACGCCATACAGGCCCAGTTTTCTGGCTCTTACCCGTCCCTGGCAGTTCCCTCCATAGTGGACACAGTCACGGGTAATGTGCCTGCTAAGCTCATCTCCACTTTGTACTCCGCCATTCGTCTCCCTAGCACCACAGCATTGGCCTATACTGCTAAGACTAGATGGGAGGCGGATGTTGGACTTATAGAGGATGAGGACTGGGGCGAGATTTTGGAGGACGTGAAAAAGGTTTCCCCCAAGCTGTCGGACCGCCTCACACAGCTGTACATCATACATAGAACATATCTGACCCCTCAGAGAGTAGCACGTTTCAGGCCCACGTACAATCCAGGATGCCGCCTCTGTGACCATACCCCGGGCTCCTTCTACCACCTCATATGGTTCTGCCCTACCATTCAGGCATACTGGACACAGGTGATACGCTTCCTACACGATCAGATGGGCTCCCCTGCTACCCTTGACCCAAAGATGTGCCTACTTGGCCTGTTGCCAGACTTGGATGCCGACAAACCCCTCCGTACCTTTTTACATGAGACGCTATTCTTGGCAAGAAAAGTAGTGGCCCGTAATTGGATGCAGGCCCTGCCCCCTACAATTCAGTGCTGGAAAAAGGCGGTTAACGATGCTCTCCCATATAAAAAACTGATTTATGTACATAGAGGGTGTCCGCTAAAGTATGAGAAGGTCTGGGACAGATGGATGGCGGATGGTGAAACGTGTACTTGACATGTCGATTTTTTATTTTTGTTGTGTACCGGCTCTACTTTCACTGCTGTTATTATCTTTATGTCACACAGATGCTTCACTGTGTTCATGTATGTACTATTATATTGGCCATACTGGCTTATGTTGATTTATGTACCATGCATACTTTTCAATAAAGTTGGTTTCCAATAAAAAAAAAAAAAAAAACTTGTGTACCTTGTATATCCAGTCTGATCTCCTTCTCCTCCCTCTTTGGGGTGTACAGTATGGAGCACCTATAGATCCCTCCATCCATTATAGGCGGCGAGCGGTGTCCAGTGTCCGTGTGCTCCATCTTCCCCGACCGCGATTGCTTCTCCCGCCCGCTCCTCCTCTCGTTCTGTGCTGTGATGTGATTGAATGCCTGATAGGCGTCCAATCACAGCACCTGTCGCTTCAGCTAATCAGGTGATGGGTAACACAGACCCGGTGCACCTGATTGGCTGAGAGGCGGTTCAATGTTAGGAAAGCGGATTCCTTCTCTTTCCTAACATACAGCTGAGTGAGAAGCGAACGCACAGCGTTGCGCCCGCTTCTCACTTTTTTGGATGCCTATTAGAGCCTATGGCTCTAATCAGGTGCATCCAAAAAACACCCCCCCCCCCCGCTGTAATTCAGGTGCCTGAAAATGGGCCAGGCTCCTGAATAGGGGGTGTCAGCAGCGACCATAGATAGATAGATTCATGTAATGCATGAATCTAGCTATGGTAATTAGAGAATGACAGAATGGGGGGGCGGGGGGTGGTGCTCCTGCGCCTTTATGGACGCTCTGCTGCTGCTTGACTTTCTTATTAGCTGTATCAAGCTGGTTTTTCATTCCCACTGATATTTGGTGAGGAAAACAGATCTGATTAGAACAAATTTCCCTGTGCCCATGGAAGTTAAAGTGTATGAGGCACAACTTTTTTTTCTTTTATGTAAGCTTTGGATAGAGTGAGATTTAGGTTAGATCATCCATTAAAGGAGAAGTAGGGCCAACGTTCTTTTATAGCTCATTGTATTAAAGTATATGTGCCACTCTTACCTTGTAAAACAACCAATTCAGATTAAAATAGAAATATATATGTGTAGCGGGTGGTTACATTTAGGGGAGGCATCTGAGTGGTAACAGGCTCAGATGCAACAATAGTTAGGGGTTCATGGACCAATTTATGCCAGTGGAGGATATCAGTGGTGTCCAGTTCCCTGTGGCCTATAGGTGGCGCTGTCACCATAGGTCGGGGTTCAACCACCATTGGAGGGCTGTGCCCTTTTTGTCCTCTCGCGGCAGTAGTACAGCGGGGCGGGGAACCTGCTGTGTCTGCTGGGAGAGGGTATAAAAGGGGGCAGACATCTTCCGCTGCGGGTCCACGCCCAGGCACCTTCAGCCTGGGGGTGAGTGATGGTGATCTCCGGGTGCCCTAGGCCCGGAGACGGAGCTGCGGTTCCACCCCAGACACCTCTGGTCTGGAGTGAGGTACTCTCTGGAGGCCTGGGGCCCAGTACCTTCGACTGGGTCCCGCAAGGGATCGAGGGCTCCTAGGGTGTCCCCCGGTGTGGACGCCCGAATCTAGGACGAGGAGGCCAGGGAGGTGACCCTTTCCGGAGATCCAGTGCAGCATTTGCTGGTGACGGTGGGGCCTCTGGTAACTGTCCGGATGGATGTCCTTTCCCTGACAGGGGCCATTGCTTCTAGAAGGTAGTCCACGTTCTCATGGTCTGTGGCAGGGACCCATCGTAAATCAGGTCGGTGGCAGAGACCCAACAACCAGGTCTGTGGCAGAAGCCTTATTCATCTGGTCTGTGGCAGACCACGGTCGGTGCAGAGACTGTGCGCCAAGCCTGTTTGCGCTATAACGAAACAGGAGAATACCAAGTTCAAGTTTGTGCCTGGACCTTCTCCCCACCTTGTCTGAGCTGTTCTTGTCGCAACCTGTCTGCTCTCACAGAGATGGTTTATTGCTCTCATGAATAAATAAGTGTTGGACTTTCATTGGTGTGGACAGTAACTCACTGGGAGCTAAGGGTCCTACCTCCACCTGCATGGACGGTGGGAATCATCCTCAAGAGAAGGTTTGGCTCTGGATGGAAACACAGACCCGAAGGTACAGTTTGTTTAGCTCCATCTTTTACATGCAGTATGATATGAGCTGGTGGTGTGTCACACTCTCCTCCCTGGTCCCCTAGACGAGAGCCAAATACCAGAAGAGAAAAGGGAGTAAAGGGTGAGGCCGCTACATATATATTTAACTTTTTTTTATAAATAATCATGTGAACTCTGTTCTCATCTGCATAAGGGGCTTGGAGAGGTGGATATGGAGAAACAGCAGTACACTGGTCTTCCAATGGATGGGGTTTAAAACGTATCCGATTCCCATATGTTAACCAAGCCTTGGAGTATTTTTTTCCAGAAACTATAGATTTGATAAACAGTTGTGCAAACATTGTGCAGGCTGCTGCTCTGGCTGCATGGTCACTGTCGGCTCACCCACGGATTTAAGTACAGAGGGGACCTACGGGCAGAGAGTGAGTACGGTGTTAGATCATTTAAAAAAAATTCTGAAAAGATGAGCTAAGCCTTTAATTGCAGTGTGCAAAAAGTGAAAAATTGCTTTAGAGAGGAACTAGCTAACCACTTGCCGACCGCCATCCGCATACATACCTGTACGTCAGTCTGTGCAAGTAATAGTGTGTGCGCGTGCCGTGCGCGCTCGCTGCATGCTGTGGGAGCGCACGCGTGCGGGTCAGGTGGACTGGATGTCCACCGGCCACCTGGGATCGTGGTACAGAGAGGCAGAAAGGGGATCTGTCTCTGTAAACAAGGCAGATCTCCGTTCTGACAGGGGGACAACATTGAGATCTGCTGTTCCTAGTGATCAGGAATAGCGATCTCTGTGTTGTCCCAGTACGTCCATCCCCCCACACACAGTTAGGACACACCCAGGGAACACAGTTAACCCCTTTGATCGCCCCCTAGTGTTAACCCCTTCCCTGCCAATGTCATTCAGTGCATTTTTTTTAGCACTGATCACCGTATTGGTGTCACTATTTCCCAAAAAGTGTCATTTAGGGTCAGATTTGTCTGCCGCAATGTCGCCGTCCCGCAAAAAATTCGCAGATCATCACCATTACCAGTAAACACAAGAAAAATAATTAAAAGTCCCAAAATCTATCCCCTATTTTGTAGACGTGATAGCATTTGCGCAAACCAATCAATCAACATGGCAATACATTTACAACACCAATAAGGTAGAAAAAAAAGAACCCAAAACAAAACAAACATAATATTCAAAATAACGCAAATATACAATGCGTAAAAAATAAACAAAAAATGACAAAAATGAAAAACAGCAGCAAGACTCATCATCTCATAAACAACACAGCAAATATCTAATAATACTATTGGCATAAGGAAAAAGTTTGGGACTTTATATGAAGTATGCGACCGACTTGGTAATAATACTAATGTAAAAATGAGGCTTTATACATACAAATACATACCTCCCAACTTTTTGAGATGGGTACGAGGGACACCATATAGCAAAAGTATGTAAGCATAGGCCACACCCCCTGTCATGTCCTTCCTTACAGAAGAATTATACAAAAGAAAAATTATTTGGTTAAACCCACAAGGGCTTTTTTTTTTTTTATCACTACTATTGCTTTATATTGGCTTTTGGAATTTACAAATGCAGCAATTTAGAAATTTAATGAAAGGTTTAGCACTGGGAAACACTTTTTGAAAGATAAAAAGTGCATTTTATATACTATATGTAGCACTACCCCCGAAGGAGCTGCTGGTTAAAGAGGGATTCCACCCGCGATTTTTATTTTTTTTTAAAAGTCAGCAGCTACTAACAATGTAGCTGCTGACTTTTAATAAGGACACTTACCTGTCCTAGGCGCCCGCGATGTCGGTCCCCCGACGGCGATCGCTCGGTCCCGGCACCTCCATCCTCACTAAGGGAAACAGGCAGTGAAGCCTTACGTCTTCACTGCCCATTTCCTACTGCGCATGCGCGACTTGCACGGCGATTTGTCAATGGGGGGCTGCCTCCTGGGATACACACAGTTCCCAGAAGGCAGCGCGCCCCATTCACCAGAAGACACTGCGACGCAGGACGAGGAAGAAGACCACCGCGGTGGAGGAAGAGGCAGAAGAGCTAGTTCCGCATAGCAACCGGCCTTTCTGGTGAGTATAAAACATATTTTTTTTTTTCGATTTTTGGGATAAAAACAAAAACTGTGTGGAACTCCACTTTAAGTTTTGGGCATGCCGTTACCTTACTGTTCCTTGTACTCGGCTCAGGGGTTCTCCTTGAAGAGGTAGTTAAAGAAAGAAATGTCTGCACCAAACACCCAGTCTCTTTTTCTCCCCTTTGCATAGGGTTTTTATTAAATCGAACTTCAGAAAAGAGGGATGGAGGGTTAGGGAAGATTCAGGCATCTTCCTTGCGGATCACGGATATTCTCCTAGGTCCAGAGGAACAACTGTCTCCACGCTGGACTCAGCAACCACCGGATAGGCCCAATCTCACCGGCCTAGCAGCCGATGCGAAGCTCGATCAAAGTCTCTGCCACAGACTTGGTGAAAGTAGAATTTGTTCAATACTCTCTGTCACAGACTTGTGTAACCTTGCACTGGGTTAACTTCTGCAGAAAAGTGTATGGCTCACAGTGCCAGGATCTTTCAGCCGTTCCGGCAGCACTGTGAATCAGATTTCGATCTGGATGCATCCTCCAATTGAATCCCCAATTGCTCGATCCCTTCCAGCGGGTAAGGCGACACGGGATCATCCCTGGATCAGTAGGCCCAAGTAGCTCCTGGGTCTACATCTCAGTAACGGAGCCTCAGGCCAACGTGGCCCCGAGGCGGGAACTGGCGGCACATCCCTCAGGCCAGGAGGGCCCTCAGGCCCAGATCAGGCAACACCGACCCCACAAAATGGTGTCTGTCCCTTAAGTACCCTCTCCCAGAATGCATTGATGGTTGGCCACGCCCCCTGAGCCACTTCTGAGAAAGGAATAACCAATACATTCAACCTGTTGCATTTCCAACCTTGACCAGTGGTGACAGTGACACCTACTATCAAGTGCAACCCAGCTGAACTGAAACAGAGCCACAATTTAAATACAATCTTTCTGAGCCAAACTATTGCTTAGACAACTATAATTTTAACATATAGCACCCACTCATTGGGAGCAGGGCGCTACATATATATACTGCAGATCAGACCAAAATTAGGGGGAAAGAGGGACAGAGGGGCTGTGATCCAAATCAGGGACAGTCCCTCGAAATCAGGGACTGTCCCTTAAAATTAGGGACAGCCCTTCAAATTTAGGGACAGTTGGGAGCTATGCATATGTAGCGGGTATTTGAATTATGTGAGGACTCTGGTGATGTAGGGTTCCTTGGGGTCCGCGGGTGGCGCTGTTGCCCTGGACTGAAGCTGAACCCACACCGCAAACTGTGCCTTTTTGTCCTCCCCTGGAGCTGGTACAGCGGGGCGGGGAACCCGCTGTGATGCAAAGGGAGAGGTCATAAAAGGGGCGGAGGCCCTGACCTTGGGGTTCAGAGTTGGAGGACGCGGCCGCACCCAGGCACCTTCAGCTTGGGTGCTGGCGTTCCGGTGCTCCAGGCCTAGGCGCCCTTGGCCTAGCTGGAGTGGGGATGGAGTCCATCTCAGGCACCTTTAGCCTGGGGTGAGGTACTATGGCGGATGCCTGGGGCTCAGTACCTTCGACTGAGTTCCGCGAGGGTGGAGGAATCCGAGGGGGCCCTAACTCCTTGGGTGCCCGTATCTGAGTTCGTGAGGACTGGTGCGCAGTAACTTCTCCAAAGAGTCCGGCGCAGCATCGCTGGTGACGGAGAGGCCTCCATTTCTCCCTTGGACGGATTTCTTCCTCAGATAGGGGCAAAGTGAGCGAAGGTAATTCACGTTTTATATTACCTAGTCAGTGGCAGGGACTATTCACCACTGGTGACAGCACAGTGGGCAGCAGTAAGAAGGGAAAGGATTGTGCCTCGATCTGTTCCCCATTATTCAAAGGAGAAAGATTGTTTTATTGCTTGGCAAGAAGAATAAAACTGAGTTGTACCTATTCATGGTGTGGAACTTGGGTTACTAAGCAAAGGAGTCAGGGACGAAGGACTGGACTTGGCTCTAGGACACCTACACAAAAGCCCAATCTTCTGGCCTTCACCTCTTAGTTATGGAGGACATGGGCCGTGGTGTGTATCATCTCTCTCTCCCAGGTACCCCTAGACAACAGCCATACAACCGGTAAAGCAAGGGAGAGGGGTGAGGCTGCTACACATATATATTTATTACTGCTGCCTTCTAAGTAGAAGAGGAAAGAGACAATATAGCAGATAGTCAACAAGCCAAATAAACAATCACAGCCGATATAGTAAAGATTTCAACAAGAAAAGCAGTCACCAGCACAAGGGATACTTCTCATGGAAGATAAGTATTCTCCTTTGTGCCAAAGCGTTGACGAAGCCCAGGCTTTAAATGGTTAAATCTTCTGTAGGAGAGATGCTGTCTCATCATGTCTGCATGGCAGACTACAGGCAAAGCATCTTCCCATTCCTAATACCAAAATCACTCCGAGAACCCTTCATCCTCACATCCCTCCCCCCTTCTCCCCATCATCGTTCCCGCTGTGTCCCTACACACGATAGTCCCAATATTTCAGAATAATTACCTGATTGTTGAAGACAAAGAAGGAGCAGAACCTTCACAAGCATGATATCTTAGCTGCAATCCCTGAAGATATGTTACTTTCACTTTCCATGACTACTACGACTTCCTCATAAAACGTAGAGAGAGACAAATATAACGTTCTTAGGATTTGCACCTGGAATTTCGCCCTTTGACAGTTTACTGTATAAAGCTATTTTTTCTATATGACTAATGCTAACTTTACCCATGTTTTAATTTTTTTTACAGATGTGTTCTCTCTTCATTGTACAGTAAAACCTTGGTTTGAGAGTAACTTGGTTTGAGAGCGTTTTGCAAGACAAGCTATCGATGTCTTGATATACAAGTAGCATCACTTCAGAACTGAGTGTAGCACTACCCCCCGTAGGAGATGCTGGTTTAGTTTTGGGTCTTACACGTTACCTCTAGACATGTACACTGCCGAAAAATTTGTTTTTTTTTTCGTTTTCGTTTCATTCGTTTTTTTGCCTTTTTCGGAAATTTGAAAAAAAATTTTTTTTCGTTTTATTCGTTTTTTTTTTGCTTTTTTCGGAAATTCGGAAAATTATAAAAATTAGTTTTTTTTTCGTTTTAATCGTTTATTTGCTTTTTTCGGAATTCGGAAATTCGGAATTCCGAATTTCCGAAAAAAGCAAAAAAACGTATAAAACGAAAATGAAAAAAACGAATTCTTAGAATTTCCTGAATTTCCGAAAAAAGCAAAAAAAACAATTTCCGAAATTCGGAAATTCTAAAAATTCGGAATTCGGAAATTCAACTTTACAAATTTCCCATTTTCGAATTTTAGATTTTCAAATTTTGCAATTTCCAATTTTCGAATCTCGAATTTTGGAAATTTCCAATTTCCGATTTTCGAAAATCCAAATTTCGGAAATTCGAAATTTCAGATATCCGAAAATTCGGAAATTGAAAAATTCTGAAATTTCGGAATTAACGAATTTCTAAAAATTTGTTAAAAACTAATTAGAAACGAAACGAATTGCACATGTCTAGTTACCTCTAGGTTCGTTGTCAGGGGAAGAAAGTCTGTAGGAACTGCAATGTCCACACAAGATGTAAAACCTTCAACTGCTAGGTTTTATTTTTGCTGCAGTAAAACTTGTAGAGAAAGTAGAAGGTAGGAGAAGAAAGGGAAGGTTCAGGTACGCGGCACAGAGCACACAAAAATGTCTAAAGTTCCAATCAGTCAGTCACCACTCCCTCTTGAGTGGGTATTGCTCACCCGGATAGACCCCTCTCACATGGCCTAGCAGCCGGGATGATGCACAAACCAGTATCAGGACAGTCTCTGCCACAGACTGTCTAAGGACAACAAAATGATGGATAGTCCAGGAATCCTCTGCCACAGGATTTTAGATCCCGAACCTCCAGCCAAACAGCAAAAGAACCTTTAATCCGATCCGGCGAGCTGTAAGGCAAGTAGAATTGTGGATCCCTTTTCAACTAAGTCACCAGGCCTATCCCGAGACAATAGCTTGTTTTGCTTGGTCTCCTCCAGGGCAGGTCCTCCCCCGGTTTCCTTCGTTAAGCAGCTTCCCCCACTTGGATGGACAGCTTGGGATCCCCTTTAGGATTGTAGGCCCCAGTCAACATTACTGGGCCTACTCGATAGAGATGCAGCATCGGGCCATCGTGGCCCCGGGACAGAAATCACACACACATACCTCACGCCAGGAGGGCCACAAGGCGAAAGACTCAGAAGAATGGTGCCTGCCCCTTAAGTATCTCCTCCCAGCATGCACAGCGGGGCACCACTCCCACTGGGCTTCTGCCGAAAAGGGACACCCAATACACTATGGTTTGCCTGTGTTCCAACATGGGCCTGAGGTGGTAACGCCACCTACAGGCAACAGGGGAAAATCCTACCAAGCACAACCATAGCCAGAACAGAGGCTAAGTTTATAGAATTGAACAAAGTCTGAGCCCAACTATTGGCTCAGACACCCTCTAAATTTAGAATAGCGCCCCAATCATTGTAGCAATATGATTACATTTCATGAAGGTACAACATTTAGAAACTCACATGGTTGATGATTAAAACAGGCACATCTAAGTATGCAGGCATCGGGGGTAAAGATGTCCACATAGACCGTCCTCCTCACCGCCATTGATGTCCTCCCTTCCACGATCGCTTCAAGCCTCACTTTCAGATCGCTCTACTGCAGGGTAGTCTTCCCGGTCACGATTGCAGACTGACAGCGGTGAAAGCCGGCGGTGCGGAGGATGGTCTATGTGGATCATTTTACCCCGGATCCCTGCATACTTAGATGTGCCTCTTTTAATCATCAACCATGTGAGTTGCTAAATGTTGTACCTTCATTATATGTAACCATATTGCTACACTTAGAGGCGCCTTTCTTCTCTTTTATACTCTTTAGCTCCTGCTGGATTTTGCTTCTAATCCCCTTGTAGAGGCTTCCATTTGTGGATGGACATTTTATGGTTACACACATTATCACATTGCTATAATATTTTTATATGTACTATAAACTGAAGGACTTATGAATAAATGGTTGTGGAACGAATCATTTGAGTTTCCATTATTTCTTATGGGGGAATTTGCTTTGATATACAAGTGCTTTGGATTACAAGCATGCTTCTGGAACGAATTATGCTCACAATCCAAGGTTTTACTGTACTTCTAGGTGTTGTGACAGTTCTGTGCCTTATCATGGTGTCAGAAGGGTTCAATGTCATCCGGGGTTGTCTCTCACGCAGGTTGGGGGCTCTGGGATGTCTGTTCTGAGTGGAGAAAACAGGTTTTTCCGTTTTCTCCATGATTGGTAACTGGATTGGGTAAAAATTTTACTGGACACCAGCATGCTGATGATGCAGGTGTGCACAGTTATTTTAGTGTAGGGGCTGTTTATGGTACAGGACTCCTTCATCTGGAGAAAAGCTGCTGCATGAGCCGTGTGTGGGTGATGTGATGTGTTGGGTTTGCGGCAGACATGGCGTTTTCTTTATTGGCCAAAAAATTCAATTTTAGTCTCATCAGACCAGAGCACCTTCCTCCATACATTTTGGGAGTCTCCCACATGCCTTTTCGCAAACTCAAAACGTGCCATTTTGTTTTTTGCTGAAAGTAATGGCTTTCTTCTGGCCACTCTGCCATAAAGCCCAACTCTATGGAGTGTACGGCTTATTGTCCTCCTATGTACAGATACTCCAGTCTCTGCTGTGGAACTCTGCAGCTCCTCCAGGGTTACCTTAGGTCTCTGTGCTGCCTCTCTGAATAATGCCCTCCTTGCCCGGTCCGTGAGTTTTGGCAGGTTTGCTGTTGTGCCATGTTCTTTCCATTTGGTGATGATAGATTTGATGGTGCTCCTAGGGCTCATCAAAGATTTGGATATTTTTTTTTAACCTAACCCCGATTTGTACTTCTTAACAACTATATGTAATGACAGATCATGTGACACTAAGGCCCCTTTCACACTGAGGCACTTTGCAGGCGCTATTGCGCTAAAAATAGCGCCTGCAATGTGCCCCAAAAAAGCCGCTCAATTGTATCCAGTGTGAAAGCCCGAGGGCTTTCACACTGGAGCGTTGCGCTTGCAGGAGGATCAAAAAACTCCTGCAAGCCGCATCTTTGAGGCGCGATAGGAGCGTTAAAAATACCCGTCCTATAGCGCTCCTGCCCATTGAACTCAATGGGGTAGCGCCTCCAAAACGCCCGCAAAACGCCGCAAAGAGGCGTTATTGCGTGCGTTTTTAACCCATTTTCGGCTGCTAGCGGGGGTTAAAATCCCCCTGCTAGCGCCCGCAAATCGCGGCAAAAAATATGGTATAGCGGCGCTAAAAATAGCGCCGCTATACCGCCAGCGCATCCAGTGCCTCAGGCTGGGTTCACACTAGTGCAACACGACATCTGTCCTACTTTGGATCCGACTTTGCCCTGCGACATGAAGCCGACATATGTCCGACTTTCAATGAACGGGGATCCGACTTGGATCCCCGCCAATGTCAGGCACTGTGTTTGGTATGAATCTTGAGGGGAAACTCCAGGCCAAATTTTAAATAAAAAACCGGCATGGGTTCCCCCTCCAGAGGCATACCAGGCCCTTAGGTCTGGTCTGGTTTTGAAGGGGCGCCCCAACGCCGAAAAAACGGCATGGGGGTCCCCCCCAAAATCCAAACCAGACCCTTATCCGAGCACACAACCTGGCAGGCCGCAGGGGAAGAGGGGGGGACGAGAGAGCGGCCCCCCTCCCTCCTGAACCGTACCAGGCCGCATGCCCTCAACATGGGGGGTTTGGTGCTCTGGGGCAGGGGGGCGACCTGTGGCCCCCCCACCCCAGAGCACCCTGCCCCCATGTTGATGAGGACAGGGCCTCTTCCCGACAACCCTGGCCGTTGGTTGTCGGGGTCTGCGGGCGGGGGGCTTATCAGAATCCCGTACCCCCCACCCTATGTGAATGAGTATCGGGTACATCGTACCCCTACCCATTCACCTGGTGGAAAAAAATTGCAATAAAAAAATGACACAGCTTTTTAAAGTATTTTATTGCACCGCTCCGGGGGTCTTCTTCCAACTTCGGGGGTCTCCGGTGTCGTCGCCGCGCTCTCCGGTTCTTTCTTCCGCCGGGCCTCCGCTAACTTCTTTTTAGCTCTTTTGCTAACGGAGGCCCGGTCTTCGTCGTCTCGTCCGGCTCTCCGTTGTCCTTCTGCCGGCCCCTCCACTAACTTCTTGGTAGCTCTTTCGCTAGTGGAGGAGCCGGTCTTCCCGTCGTAGCCGTCGGCGTCTTCTTCCCTCTTCTCCTCCTCGATGTTGACGCGTCGCTTCCTCCCGCTGTAATACTGGCTGTCCGCTCCGCTCCGCATTAATATAGGCTTCTCATGACGTCACACTCACATGTTCCGGGGCACATGGTCCCGGAGCATGTGACTGTGACGTCATGGGAACATGTGACTGTGACGTCATGAGAAGCCTATATTAATGCGGAGCGGAGCGGGCAGCCAGTATTACAGCGGGAGGAAGCGACGCGTCAACATCGAGGAGGAGAAGAGGGAAGAAGACGCCGACGGCGACGACGGGAAGACCGGCCCCTCCACTAGCGAAAGAGCTACCAAGAAGTTAGTGGAGGGGCCGGCAGAAGGACAACGGAGAGCCGGACGAGAAGACGAAGACCGGGCCTCCGTTAGCAAAAGAGCTAAAAAGAAGTTAGCGGAGGCCCGGCAGAAGAAAGAACCGGAGAGCGCGGCGACGACACCGGAGACCCCCGAAGTCGGAAGAAGACCCCCGGAGCGGTGCAATAAAATACTTTAAAAAGCTGTGTGGTTTTTTTATTGCAATTTTTTTCCACCAGGTGAATGGGTAGGGGTACGATGTACCCCATACTCATTCACATAGGGTGGGGGGGCCGGGATCCGGGGGCCCCCTTATTGAAGGGGGCTCCCGGATTCCGATAAGCCCCCCGCCCGCAGACCCCGACAACCAACGGCCAGGGTTGTCGGGAAGAGGCCCTGTCCTCATCAACATGGGGGCAGGGTGCTCTGGGGTGGGGGGGCCGCAGGTCGCCCCCCTGCCCCAGAGCACCAAACCCCCCATGTTGAGGGCATGCGGCCTGGTACGGTTCAGGAGGGAGGGGGGGCCGCTCTATCGTCCCCCCTCTTCCCCTGCGGCCTGCCAGGTTGTGTGCTCGGATAAGGGTCTGGTTTGGATTTTGGGGGGGACCCCACGCCGTTTTTTCGGCGTAGGGGCGCCCCTTCAAATCCAGACCAGACCCAAGGGCCTGGTATGCTCGTGGAGGGGGAACCCATGCCGGTTTTTTATTTAAAATTTGGCCTGGAGTTCCCCCTCAAGAGCAGTACAGCACAAGTCGCATGCCAAAGTCGGATCATACAAGACTGCGGTCCGACTTTGATCCGACTTCAATGATAGTCAATGGGCTGAAGTCGGATCAAAGTCGGACCAAAGTAGTACAGGGAGCATTCTCAAAGTCGGACCGACATGTGTCGGACCAGTTAAGACGGCTCCCATAGGGAAGCATTGATTTTCACACGTCATGCGACATGAGCTCCCAATGTCGGAGCGTTTGTCGCCCCAGTGTGAACCAGGCCTTAGTGTGAAAGTAGCCTTAGATTACACACAGGTGGACATCATTTCACTAATTATGTGACTTCTGAAGGTAATTGGACCAGAGCTTTTTATGGGCTTCATAAAAAAGGCCAATTGGCACATGCCAATTATAATTTCTTTATTTCTGAAAAATATTTTTATGTAAGTATTTTTCTAATTTTCCTTCACCAACTTAGACTATTGTGTTCTGATCCATCACTTATAATTCAGATTAAAAAAACATTGAACTAAAAGCTGTAATGTAACAAAATAGGTAAAATGCCAAGGGGGGTTGAATACTTTTGCAAGGCACTGTATTCCTCCTAATGATACCAATGATGGGGCACTATTCCTCCTCCTAAGATCAAATGTGGCAATGTTTAATCACTGATGCCAGGAAAATCTGGCCACAATACGGCCCCCCTAAAGTCTTCTGACAAAAATATGGTCCTTTGTTTAGAAAGTTTGGAGACCCCCTGCACTAGGAGAACGTCTACTCAGATCTCAAGGAGAGGCCAATTGACCAATTGCATGAGACTAGGTCTTAAGATGGCCATAGAGGTATCGAATCTGGACCATTTCAGCAAGGACCCGCTGAGATGCGTTCCATCTATGGGCAGGCTGGTTGTACTGAAGTCCATTCATTGATCGACTTTATTACAACCAGCCTGTTGGATTTTTTAAATGCGATCACTATTGACGGCTATAGCCACTAGCAGTAATTAATGTGTTCTGCCAGCAGGAAAGGCTCTCCGTCCGCAGAACACAATAGCGCCACAGGAAGAATTCCTCCATCAATCAAGCAATTTTCTTTCCTTCCACCCATGCTTGCAGGAAAGAAGATTGTATCATCTTTGGCTGGACCTCTTAAATATGAGATCTGGGGTCAAAAAGACCTCAGATCTCATATTTGGACTAAAATGCAATAAAAAAAAAAAAATTATGTCATTCTAAAAAAATAAAAAAAAATGTCCCTTTAAGACCTATGGGCGGAAGTGACGTTTTAGCATTGCTTCCGCCCTGGAGTGATATGGAGATGGGTGGGGGCCATCTTCCCTTCACTCATCTACATACACAGCAACAGAGAGGACCGGATCGCCTCCACCGCTTCCGACGGATCCTGTAAGAGACGGAGGGCACCGGATAGCGGCGGGAGGGGGGGCCCCTCTCCCGCCGCCGATAAAAGTATCCGCCGCAGAGACCACTTTTACCTTGTAGCGGACCGCCCGCTGAAGAAGAGGATACCGGGGTTATGGTAGCTAGCTGCTACCATAACAACGGTATTCCTCTTCAAACCGCCAACGTAAAACAACGGTGGGCGGTCCGTAAGTGGTTAAGCCCAACCTGCCATTAATCCCAATATTTTTTATTTTTTTTATAGTTTTGGAAAGAGTGTGGAAGAATAGGTGTATGTGTCTTATTTCAGGACAACATCTAGGAAGCCTTTCTGATGGGATGATGTATCTACAACAGGACGGTTCCACAATTTTCACACTTCCAACCCTATTCTCGGACAACCAACATCTGCCTTGACACATCCTATGGTGATTGGATGAAGGTTTCAGTACTACCTCCATGGATGAAAAAGCCGGGGTACAATCCTGACACTCATTAGAACTATAGAAGGTGCTTGGAGTAGCTATAAAATGTCTTCAACATTATGGAACAAGTCTAGTTGGATCAACTACTACTATTCTTTTTGGAGGATTTTTTCTTAATTCCTCAAGCCTCGTACACACGGCCGAGATTCTCGTCAGGAAAAACCCGTTGTTTTTCCTGACGAGAATCTTGACAAGAAACTTGTCCCGGCCGAGTGTACACACGTACGATTCAAAAGAACCGCTGTTCTTTTGAATGGCACGCACGCGGTGACGTCATCGACTACGACGAGGGTGCGCTCGTCCCATTCGATGCCGTCGCAGCCATCTTGCTACACCCTACCTATGCCTAGGAAGCTACCACGCATGCGTCAAAGTCATTTCGAGCATGCGCGGGTTTCCACAGCGACAGGTAAGTGTACACACGCTCGGGTTTCTCGTCGAGAAACAGGCCGACGAGATTCTCGACGAGAAAAAAGACCGCAGGTCGTCTTTTTTCTTGTCGGGGAATCTGGGCAGTTTTCTCGACGAGAAAACTGAAACCCGCGTACACACAGCCGGTTTTCTCGGCAAGAAAACTCTCCTGGCAGTTTTCTTGTCGTTTTCTGCCGAGAAAACCGGTCGTGTGTACGCGGCCTCAGTGTCACATGAAATACGAAGTGTGGGAACCTTCCCTTAACAGTAACATAGAAACCAATCAAATGTAATTTTTATAGCAGAGTGGGGAAATGTTAATTATGTTGTATTGACACCTATGTCCCCAATTATCAGATTTACTCTCTCTTCCTGTACAGGAAGAATTTCCTATTGTACAAGGAGGCTAAAACTCCGTACACACGATCGGACTTCCGTCGAACAAATCCGTGGATTTTTGTCCAAAGGGCATTGGCCGCGAACTTGTTCTGCATACAGACGGCAGAACATTTTCATCCAACATTCACGAAACAATGTGGTTTTTCTGCTCTTTAGCGCCACCCTTTGGGCAACTTCTGCTATTGTTGTCTGATCTTTAGCATTGGTTTGGAGCATGAGTGTTTGTACTTTGGACTTGTGTACACACGATAGGATTATCCTCCATCGGACATTTGTTGTCGGAAAGTTTGAGAGCATGCCCAGCGAACATTTGTCCATTAAAAAACCGAAAACAATTGTCCGATGGAGCATACAGACGGTCGGATTGTCCAATAAAACACATCCGTTGGACCGTTGTCGAAAAGTCCGATCGTGTGTATGGGCCTTAAGACTGAGAAATAACCAAAAATATTCTATTGCATACATTATTAGAGTAATTCAAAGCACCCAATGAGAGACAACAAGCAGAGGAGTTGTTTTTACAAACTGGCGTTTTATAAGTCATGGGAAATAATTTGGAAATATAAACTAAGACTACAGAACAAATACAAATACTATTTGGTTAAAGGTTAAAGGTAATTGGGTGCAATGACCCAAAACGCCATAGCTGGAGTTTTCCCATATGTTAGGGCTTACAGACTTTATTGATATGCTGTGAATAGCCTCAGGGATATGCAATTAGCGGACCTCCAGCTGTTGCCAAACTACAAGTCCCATGAGGCATAGCGAGACTCTGACAGCAGCAAGCATGACACCCAGAGGCAGAGGCATGATGGGACTTGTAGTTTTGCAACAGCTGCAGGTCCGCTAATTGCATATCCATGGCCTAAATCATTTATTGTCAGTTGGTGTCCTTGTTTTCTCTTCTGTTCAGGACATATAAAGCTCCCCTCCCATGCTTCTTGTTTGTGGTTTATGAAAAAAAATCTATTTGGATGTTCAGTTAGAGAGAGGCAGTCAAATGGTGAGCAGTCCCTGCTGGGCTTTCTATCTAGAATACAAATTATGCTCTGTAAACACTAACTTAGGAATGTATAAGGCTATGTATAACACCTATGCGTTGCGTTTTTGAGCTTGGAGTCTTTGCCAAGTTCGCAATCAGTCGTTCAGCGGTTCCATCGCGTTTTTAGCTGCGGACTTGCCGACCTGGGAAGTCTCGCCGCTGTTATCATGAGGGGGAACTCATGATAATAACTCATGATAATAAAAAAACGGCATGGGTTCCCCTCCAGGAGCATATCAGGCCCTTCGGTCTGGTATGCACTTTAACGGGAACCCCTATGCCGAAAAAAACGGCGTGGGGGTCCCCCAAAAGTCCATAGCAGACCCTTATCCGAGCACGCAACCTGGCAGGCCGCAGGAAAAGAGGGGGGACGAGAGAGCGCCCCCCCCTCCTGAAATGTACCAGGCCGCATGCCCTCAACATGGGTGGGTGGGTGCTTTGGGGCAGGGGAGCGCACTTATTAAAGGGGGCTCCTGGATTCCGATAAGCCCCCAGCCCGCATAACCCGACAACCAACGGCCAGGGTTGTCGGGAAGAGGCCCTGTCCTCATCAACATGGGGGCAGGGTGCTTTGGGGTGCGCCCCCCTGCCCCGAAGCACCCACACCCCATGTTGAGGGCATGCAGCCTGGTACGGTTCAGGAGGGAAGGGGGGCCGCTCTCTCGTCCCCCCTCTTTTCCTGCTATGGACTTTGGGGGGACCCCCACGCCGTTTTTTTCGACGTAGGGGTTCCCATTAAAGTCCATACCAGACCTAAGGGCCTAGTATGCTCTTGGAGGGGAACCTATGCCGTTTTTTTATTTTTTATTTGGCGTGGAGTTCCCCCTCAAGATCCCTGTTCAGAATGCAACACATGTGCGAATCAGATGCGTGCCCATAGAACATATTGGGCCTGAATTCGCACCTGAGCCGCGCCGCAATGCCTAGAGAACGCACATGTTTTTTTGGGAATGCATCGCACATATGTGAACCAGCCTCATTGGAATCAATGTATTTTATAATGTTATGCGAATTGGATGCGGTGTAAGCCGCAACCAATTCGCATAGGTGTGAACGGGGCCTAAAGGATAAAAAAGAGTACGGTAAATATATTTTAAGTAAAATTATTCTTTAGATGTCCACTCTCCTCACCAGATCTTACAGTACACCATAGGATGCATTAAGGTGTAAAAACACGAACCTTTACAACCCCTTTAAGTTATTATTAGTTAGTTATTATTTCAGATTTTTTTTTTTTTTTTTTAACTTTATTTAGAATTTCCGTATTTTTTTTTTTATTTACTTTTTTTCGAATTTACGAATATTTGGAAGAGTTTGTTAAATGGGTTTTCGTTAATTCGGATATTTCTGAATTAACGAATTTGTGGAAATTCGTTAAAAAAATATTTTGGAACGAAACAAATTGCTCATGTCTAACAAAGAGCCACAGCTCAAGAAACCCCTATCAATCTCTGAAGGAACCCTAAATGAGAATAACTGGTGTAAGTATTAAAAAATTGACCACAAAGTATTTGGTCTGGCCATTTTTAACCGGATTTGTTAACTGACGCATGAGCAGAGGATGCCAAACACAAATCCTTTTGGAGACACGTCTTTTCTGGATCAGTCCGCAAGATTCCTCTTTGATAAGCTATTTTGAAGTATTTGACAAATGTCTGATGCACCCCATGCTGCTCTCCAGTTCATAAAGCTCATACTCCCAGATGATTGCAGTGCTCTAGCAGAGGATGTGTTGGACCTTTGCAGAGAAACCGAGAGAAAAGGTCCTTCACTACAGCATGCTGGCAAGGGACAAGCTTTTCTACTCAGGTTGTGGCTTTGCATTGTGACGCAGCAGAATTTATCCCTCCCATCGCGAACATGACAAATTCAACTGAATTAGGGCCACACCAGTGGCGTAGCGTGGGTTGTCAGCGCCCGGGGCAGGGCAAGAGATTTGCGCCCCCCCCTGCGGATTTTTAGCACTCTCGGAGTCCCTTCCACTAGTACAGTAGTACTGACCAACCTGAGTCCTACACCGACCTACCTGATCACTATACGAACCTACCTGATTCCTACACTGACCACTAAACTGACCTACCCGATTCCTATACTGACCT
Organism: Rana muscosa; assembly: GCA_029206835.1. Lineage (NCBI taxonomy): Eukaryota > Metazoa > Chordata > Amphibia > Anura > Ranidae > Rana > Rana muscosa. Next base: position 161,845,287 of record CM055127.1, read on the forward strand.
GCCCTCCTCCTTCCCCCCAGTCTCCGCATGGTCACAATTCCTGGGATCATCATTGATGGTCTTCAATGTACATTTACTCACTGCTGTGTCAGTGTCACCGCTGGAGCCTAAGCCGGAGCTACACCGCAACTTCTTTCTCATAGTGAAGCGGAAGAGCTCACAGTCTCCTAGACAGCACAGCGCAGGAGAAGAGCTGCAGGTAACCTGCCGCCTGCCACTGCGCCCCTCTAAATTTTGCGCCCGGGGCAACCCCTCTGGCCCCCCCCACGCTACGCCACTGGGCCACACCACAACATTATACGGGTTAAACAGGTGGTGAGGAGGCAACATAAAGTCTCCTCACTACCTGTCAAATGCTCTCTGAAAAGCAATCCATTTTTCAGAGGTCAAAGCTAATGTAAAGGAGTGTATGGTTTGCATTGCTGCCTTGGCATACTTGACAAGCCCACCGGTGAATAAAGATTCCATTTTAATTGAACCATTGAGTTTTGAATGATTCTTTAGCATTTTACACACCTTCAGATATACAGCACATTCCAGTTTAGCAGATGAACGCCTATGTGTAACTTAAAGTGGTTGTAAACCCTTACAGACCAATTTAACCTACAGGCAAGCCTAGATTAAGGCTTACCTGTAGGTGCAACAAATATCTCCTAAACCTACACGGTTTAGGAGATATTTACAGAAAAGAGTGCAACCATGTCTACGATGCATGCGCGCCGTAGACAACGGCACAGGCGCACTGAGCATGCCGTTAGTGAAGGAGATTGTGCTGTCACTGACGGCTCCCGTGCGCATGCGCGGGAGCGACGTCATTGCGGCTCCGGCCAATCACAGCGCCGGAGCCGCGATACCCAGAAGTCACTCTGGGTATCATGGCGGCGGAGGAGAGGAACGTGAGTCGCTTTGGGGGCTTCAGTCTCAGGTAAGTAATTCATATTGAGCTAGTATGCTATGCATACTAGCTCATTATGCCTTTCTCTTGCAGGTTTTTTTTTTTTAAAGAAACGTTTTAGAGGGTTTACTTCCTCTTTAAACTCGCCATACACTAGTAGATTTTTTAACCAACATTCCTCTGAATATTCTCAGTACATTCGATGGCTTGACAAAAGTTGTTCAAAAGAACTTCAACATTTTGTTTGCTTTACCATTCAATATTAGAACAAATGGTCTTTACCAAACGAAAACCACATTCACTGTTCGTCCAAGAATTTTTTTTCATCCTGCTTCCTCAGATTTTCCCGTCACGGTGGTCAGATGTCAATTTGACGCCACTAGCGATTAGAAAACCAAAAAAACGTTCTTTAAACAAAACATTTAGAATGTCATTCTACTAGTGTATGCCCAGCTTTAAAGTGGATGTAAACCCTCCATACACCCAGTGAAATGAACAACCTCAGATGATACACAGAGATGAACCAAATCTCCCTACATAAGTTTTACATGTATATCTGCTGTCTTCACCCTTATATACGGTTTAGAAAGTTCAGATCGTGTTAGGAGATTTGCTCTTCCTGGTTAACACAGAGTGTGATATCTGTGCATACAGCCAAGATAGCCAACATTACTGATTGGAGAAAAGGCACACACCCCCTCTCCTCAAAGGCAGAGACTCTCAGAGGTGTTTTGTAACAGGGCCAGCTCCCTGCTAATCTATTAATAGCAACTTCCCCTGACAGAAATGTCAGGCTGCTTTTGTCTGATGTGTCCGAGAATTTGTCAGAAGTTCTCATGCTGATAACAGAGGAACGGGTCAGGAGAGAGCTATGGGACTTAGCTGTTTGAAGAGAGATAACAAAATACTGCAGATATATGTGGCCAGTTCAAATTTCATGAATTGGGTTTACATCCACTTTAAGCCCCATACACATGGGTTAAATTTTATCGGCCAGTTCAATAGAAACCGGCCAACATGTGTACAGCAACCGTTGCGACAGAAAGTGGATGTCGAAGGGGGATGACCGAAAAAAAGATCTGCCGGCCGGCATCTGATCAGCGCTCTCAGTCAATACTGTCCCCCTATCAGAACACAATAGCTCAGCAGGGGAGATCGATGTACTAACATCGGAACATTAGTACATCAGCTCCTCCCGAGCTCTTCAGATTTATTTATTTTTGTTCTAGCCCGCTGGGTCCCACCGTGCTGTTGATAAGCCACATGTGGCGTTTTGCGCTATAGTGGACAGTTCCATGAGGAATGGCGGCATCATGTTTGTCAGACACTCATTGTCAGATGTGGTGTTGATAGGTGATCATTTCCATGATAAAAAAGATTTTTTGCTCTTAGATTCTTTGACCATCTCTGAGGGAGAGAGGGAGAAAATAAATTATTAACTATACCAAACTTGTAGAGACATTCTCAACCTTTTTACACCAGAGGAACCCTTAAAATCATTTTTAGGTTTTGGTGAATCCCTGCTACAACCATTTCATTGGGGACCATTGGGAAAAATCCCTTTTTATGTCAGTGATCAGTGAGAAGAATGCCCCCGTAACAGGCAGCTAAAAAGATAATTCGTGCCATACCACTGGTTCTGTCAAACAGTGCTCCTTCTGGAGCAGCCCGCCCATATGGAGCATTGATAGGTGGCACTCATGGGCATTGATAGGTGCCACTGATTGCTGGCACTATTATATGCACTGGTGGACAATGATTCGTGGCACTGTTATGCACTGTGGGCACTGGCATGGGACACTGGTGGGCACAGATGAGGTGGCTGTGGCTCTTCCTCTTCGGGACTAATGTCCTTTTGCACAGAAGCCAGTGATCGGCTTTTTTTTCTCCTCACAAAAAAAAACGCTTACCGATCTTCTGTTTACATCACGTGATCAGCTGTCATTGGCTGGCAGCTGATCATGTGGTAAGGAGCCCAGGACTGGCATCTTACTCTGATCTGTGATCACCCGAGTCTCATTGACTCGATGATCACAGCGCGCGCCCTGCAGGAAGCGCGTGGGGAGCGTGCAAAGGGGAGGATGTCTATTGATGGCCTCCAAGCAATGTAGGTCCGCGGTGTAGCCGTCATTCGGCTATAGAGCGGATCTGAAGGGGTTAAAGGGGTGGTAAACCCTCGCCCATTTTCACCTTAATGCATTCTATGCATTAAGGTGAAAAACCTCCTGTGCTGCAGCAGTGCCCCCGAGCCACCCTTATACTTACCTGTGCCCCGTAATTCCCAGGACGGGAAAGAGCACACAAGCTCCGGCCAGTGTCTCGTGTCCTGATTGGATAGATTGATAGCAGCGCAGCCATTGACTCCTGCTGCTGTCAATCAAATCCAATGACGCGGGCGCCGGGAGGCGGAGCTGAGTCCTGCTGTCTATGTCTATGGACGCAGCAGCAGGAAACGGGAGCGCACCCGCACGGGTGTCCAAGAAGGGCACTCGATGCGGAGGAGGAGCCAGGAGCGCCGCGGAGGGACCCCAGCAGAGGAGGATCGGGGCCACTCTGCAAAACCAACTGCACAGCGGAGGTAAATATGACATGTTTGTTATTTTTTTTTTTTTTAAACCGAACATTTACATTGCCTTAAGAAAAAAAAAAATCCAGGAGTGACAGTACTCCAGTACTCCAAGGGCATAGAGCTGAGTGGCGGCCATCTTGCCCTCACTCGACTTCCTGCCCAGCAAACGGCCACGTCCGATCGTTTTTGGGCTTAATGGATGGCTCCGGTAATCTCAAAAACGCCTGGGAAGCGGCTGGGAACCTCTCCCGCCACTTATGAAAAAGTGATCTTGCGGTGAATCCGCCGCTGGGATCACTTTTTTCAGAAAGCTGGCCACCTAACGAAAATAAAGATACCGGGGTTATGGCAGCTAGCTGCAGCCATAACCCTGGTATTTAACGTCAAAAACATGACGTACATTTACAGTTAGGTGGGCGGGCAAGTGGTTACCGTATATACTCAAGTATAAGCCGACCCGAATATAAGCCGAGGCACCTAATTTTACCACAAAAAAATGGGAAAACGTATTGACTTGAGCCTAGGGTGTGCATCTGCATGCCTCACTTTGCCTCACTGTGCCCATGTGCATGCCTCACTGTGTCCATGCCTCACTGTGTCCATGCCTCACTGTGCCCATGCCTCACTGTGCCCATGCCTCACTGTGCCCATGCCTCACTGTGCCCATGCCTCACTGTGCCCATGCTTCACTGTGCCCATGCCTCACTGTGTCCATGACTAGACTGACGTTTAACATTGGAGTCTATGGAAGGGGTGCCCGGCTTTGAAAAATCAGTGCTCCCCGGCTGTAGGTCCCCCGGACAATAAACTTTGCACACTTGTAAAGGAAGAGGGGAGCTATATGTGTGCCAAGTTTGGTGTCCAGGGGGCCTACGGCCGGCCGGTACCGGGTCCCCAAAGTCCGGGAGATCAGGCGCAAAAAGGTGACTCGAGTATAAGCCGGGGGGCATTTTCAGCACACAAAAAATGTGCTGAAAAACTCGGCTTATACTCGAGTATATACGGTAAGTGAAAATTACTCTGCAAAATGAAAACAAATAAAAAACGATAGAATTACTATGTCTATGTAAAGTACTCACCTTTAACTGGTAATTTGACTTTTTTCTCTATGGGCTTTTTCAGATTGGGATGCTCCACTGTACAGGTGAACTCTGACCCCTGGTCTCCTGGCAGTGTCGGGGTGAACACCAGCATGGCTGTACAGCTGTATGTGTTATCTGGTTGTAGCTGGTGTGTGATGTCTGGGATTTCGTACTGTACTGTTTTTGTTAGCTTGATTTTTTCCTTCTGCCAAATCACGGTCAGTTTTTCTGGGAAATATCCAGAGATTTTACACCGTAGTTCATATTTAGTGTTGGGAACTACAGTAGATGTCTCTATTTCTTCAACATGGGGGCTCCAAGCAAGATCTGCAGAATAATAAGAATTTGTGAGTCTGATCAATCCTGGTATTCTAATAAATGTAAGGACATGTTCAAATGTTATTGGAAACACAGTAGTTATGCTGGTCCAAGCTGGAAAAATGTACCTATGTAAAAATATCCATACCTGGAATTCTTCTTTAACCACTTGCCGACCAGCCGCCGCACCTTTACTGCGGCAGCATGGCTCGGCTGGGCGAAACTACGTTATGTTACGTCGCTTCGACCTGTGGCCACTACGGGCGCGCGCTCCGTCGGAGGCATACGCACGCTCCTGCTGCTCGCCCACAGAGCCGATGCGGGTGTGATGACCGTCAGGCACCTGCGATTGCTCGTGACACAGCAAGAACCGGGATCTGTGTGTGTAAACACACAGATCCTGGTTCTCTCAGGGGCGAAATGTTCATACTTTATGTAGCGGGGTGTTCCCCTTTAATGCAGAGAGACAAGAAGTTCCAGGTGAGAGGTGAGTCGGGAGGAAGTAAAGAGACATTATGGAAGTGAAAGCAGAGGAGAGAGAGACTACATCTCCCAGTACATCTTGCAGCACCCAGGGTGCATTGCTCCAGAACAGAGACTGCTGGGGCAGACTTTATAAAGGGGAGGCGGAGTTTTGGTCGGCCTCTTTGGACCCCCCTCTCCTAGCAAGAGGATGTCTGTGCTGAACTGCTGTGTGCACAAGGCCTGAAGCCCGGGCCGTGTGCTCCTTTCCAAAGAGCCCTCTGCCAGCCTAGCAGAGCCTTAGAGACATCTAATCCTCCTTGCTGCAGTACACCAGAAGGATTGAAGACTTGGATGTCGGTGGATTCCTGTTCCTAGACGAATCGATGGAGGAAAGGGACTTGGACTTGTCCAGGTGGTGAGAGCTGTTTAAAGACAGATACTTTATCTTTACTATTCGTTGGGATTACAAAGTTGTTCTTCAAGTGCACCACCGAGAGATTGCTAGCAAATATTGTTTCACTGAACTTCCATTTAGATCAGTCAGGCCTGACTGCATAGGTAGACATTGCTGGGTGTTAGTCTACCCATGAGGGGAAGTAGCTGTAAAAGGGCAGCGCTAGAGTTGCATAGCAATACTTAATTATTCTGATTACTCTGTTTATCTTTATTACTGTTTATTGCAGGGATCTGCAACTTGTTATACTGTTGTTTATTACTTGCCCATTAGCCTCAGTAAAATATCTGGGTAAAGTACATTTGGTGTCAGTTCCGCTTACTTTAATAGGAGTTTTAAAGTATATTCTGTGTATGTTTGTTGTAGGACTGCGTCACCAACAGTTGCGGTCACGCGGTCCTATCCCTCTATCACCAGCTGTGCCACGGGAGGTTAGAGCCGATTGCCAGGGGTTGACAGCAGTGCACTACAGGGCCCAAATCAATATCAGCGGCTCTCTTAACTGGGGGTAGCGCTACACGTGGGGGCTCGTCCAGGATCCTTGTACGTTGCACGCTGCAATCAAGCCGGTCAGAAGTACCAACATGGACCCGCTGGCAATGTCACAGTGGTGCGCAGCGATTGGCGCCGATCCAACCGCGGCGGTAGTCATTGTACTCCCGGGGGAAAGATGGAAGGAAGAGGAGATAAAACATCTCGTATTGTTACTGTCTCCGAGCCACAAAGCATGGGTGATGGATTTTAGGCCAGATCCAGTGATCTCGTTTACATACGCACTGGTAGAATGGAAAAATGAAATCCCAGAGCATTTTAAAAGTCAGAGTATACAAGCCATAGATAATCAGATCTATCACTTGATACATACGCTGCCAGTGAAGGAAGAATGGTTTCAGACACCAAAGCCATCACTCCCACAATTATCTCCACCACTATCCCCTAAAGCAGAAAAGCTTAAGGAACTATTAAGCCCGGGATCACCGCTGGCCGCTATAGGGCCTGAATTGTTGAATGCTCTAGGAGACCTTGTAATTAAGTGCCTGAAAAGCAGTACGGTGCATGTGGAGGCCGGTTACCAGAAGCTTAGCACCTTCTCAGGGAAGCTCCCCGTCCCTGCGGGGGAGGAAGATTTTGACACTTGGGTGGAACAGGCATTGCAGGCAGTAGAAGCATGGGAGGTGCCTGAGGCACAGAAGAGACAGCGAGTCTTAGAAAGTCTGAAAGGTGCCGCGGCAGAATCGGTGAAGAGCTTCCGGTTTGGAAATGAAAACTGTACAGCTCAAGATTGCCTGGCCATGCTGCAGGAAGAGTTTGGTCAGCTGGAGAAGGTGTCAGAGATGATTTATCAAATTGAACACACTCTCCAGCAGCCGAATGAGAAACTGTCAGAATATGTTAGAAGGCTGAACAGGCAGTTATGCAAGATTGTACTGAAGAAGGGAATGCTGCCCAAAGATGCAGATGAAGCACGCATGAAGCAGATCATGAGGGGAGCGCGGCGCTCAGACCCGGTCTGGCTGCACCTGAAAACCTCAGGAGGAGGAATGTCACTAACCTACTCTGATCTAATAAAAATTATTAGGGACGAAGAGGCGCTGGAGGAAGATCAGCAGGTGGCCAAGGCGAATGTCACACCTGTACCAGTGTTGGTACATTCGGTCAAGAGCCCAGAAAGAGAAGCGGAGGTTGACACTCTGAAATCGCAAATGGCCCAAGTGTTGGAGATGCTGACCTCTTTGATGGAGAAAGATCAGAGAAGACGAGAGAAACCAAGCCCAAGAAAGGAGTTGTTCCCGAACACCTCAGCACCGGCCTCCCTACAGGACCGAGAAGAGGTGATTTGCTATAACTGCGGAGGGAGTGGCCACTTTGCAAACGTATGCTCCAGCCCAAAGAAGAAGAGAACAGATAATTGCAAGCCGGCGGGAAACTCCAAAGGGCCCCGGTGAAGGAGTCAACCGGGTGCCCATCATCTTCAGTGCGCTCCAAACTAAAAAAAAAGGCCAAGAATGGAGGAGACAAAACTCCTAGGAGGAGGTATAGTACACCCCCACCAAGATGTACCCCAGAGGGAGGGGGCAAGACCCCTCAGTGGAAGTACAGCACCCCAAAGAAGGAACATCCACCTAAAAGGAACAATAACATCCCTCAGCGGGTTTGTGCCCCCATTGAGAGGGAGAAAGTCAATGCATGCCAGGCTCAGGAAAAATTAAAGTCCAAAAGGAGCAGGGCAAGGGTCGAAAGCCAAAAAAAAGAGGTGACCCCAGTCCGGCCATACCCAAAGGAACTGGTGGGCCCGTCTCCTACTGTGCCCATTCAAGTGGAAGGAGTCTATACTAAAGCTCTTTTGGACACCGGAGCACAGGTGACTTTACTATACCGGGACTTCTATGATAGGCACTTGAGTCATCTGCCTATCCAGAAGATAGAAGAGCTGGAGATATGGGGACTTGGAACCCAGAGTTTCCCTTATGATGGGTACCTGCCCATAAAGATGACTTTCGACCCATCCGTGGCTGGGAAGGCTGAAGTGTTTGACACCCTGGCAGTTGTGTGTCCCCGGCCGCCTGGAGCCAGCAAGATTTCCCTGATCATTGGGACAAACACGGATCTAGTCAGGAGACTCCTGACCCCTCTAGTGAAAGAGAGAAACCATTCAGCCACCAAAATCCATCCCATGCTAAAGACGGCCTACCAACGACTGGTCTTAGAGCAGAAGACCCCGGGAGAGGGGATAGGGAAGGTGTGGAGACTTGGCAGAGAAGGAGTAGTGCTACAGCCCGGAGAAGTAACCTGTCTTAGGGCCACTGTGAAGCTTTCGTGGGAACAACCTGGCCCCTTTGTCATGCTGGAATCAGACCCAAGGGAAGAGTCCTCAGGCCTGGAAGTGATACCAGAAGTGATTCCGTTCAAGGCCCTGAAGAAGGCCCATGGCAGAGTTCCGGTGAGTGTTAGGAACACTACGGGAGGACCCATGGAGATCCCTGCCAGAGTGTTGCTTGGTCAGGTGAGCCCTGCTGCCCCGGTCACTTGGTCCGAAGTCAAGGGGACGGGTGACGGAGGAGATGTTTGGGAGAAACTGTCCGTGGAAAACCCGAACCTACCCAGGGCTTGGAAAGAAAGAGCCAAGGCCCAGCTGTCCAGGTGGGAGAAGATCTTTTCCGAAGATGAATTCGATGTGGGGTGTGCAAGAAGTGCCACCCATCGGATCCGCCTCCAAGAAGATAAGCCCTTCCGAGAGAGGGTCAGGCGGGTCCCCCTGGCAGATCTGGAGGATCTGAGGGAACAACTTGTAGAACTAAAGAAGACTGGTGTGATCCGGGAGTCTAGAAGTCCCTATGCCTCCCCAATCGTGGTGGTCAGAAAGAAGAATGGGTCGTTGAGGCTTTGTATCGATTACAGGACTCTCAACAGGAGAACCATCCCTGACCAATACACCACGCCAAGGATAGAAGATGCCCTACAAAGTTTGTCTGGAGCCAAATGGTTCAGTGTGATAGACCTCAAGAGTGGGTACTATCAAATCCCTATGCACCCAGAAGACAGGGAGAAGACAGCCTTCATAACCCCGGTGGGATTCTTCGAATTCAATAGGATGCCTCAGGGTCTGTCTGGAGCTCCTGCTACCTTTCAACGCCTTATGGAGAAGACTGTTGGAGACATGAATCTTATAGAAGTCCTTGTGTACTTGGACGATGTCATTGTCTTTGGAAGAACCTTGGAAGAACGTGAAGCCAGGTTGGAGAAAGTATTGAGAAGACTCAGCGAAGAGGGACTTAAGCTTTCCCCCGAGAAGTGTCGGTTCTACCAGTCTTCTGTGAACTATCTGGGGCACATAGTGTCTGAAGAAGGGGTGGCCACAGATCCTGAGAAGTTGGAAGCAGTCACTTCCTGGCCACGACCCACCACAGTAACAGAGCTCAGATCCTTCCTGGGGTTCTGCTCCTATTATAGGAGGTTTGTGGAGGGGTTTGCTCGGATTGCCCGCCCGTTGAATGAATTGCTAAAGGCAGAAGGGGAAGAGGATGACTCAGGGCCCAGGAGGCCTGGTGAGTCAGTTCAAGATCAGTGGAACCCAAGGTGTGAAGAGGCCTTTCATGCTCTGAAGAGGAGCTTAACCACTGCCCCAGTCCTGGCCTACGCCGACCCTACCAGACCTTATGAATTACATGTGGATGCCAGCCATGAGGGTCTAGGTGGTGTACTCTACCAAGAACATGAAGGACAACTGCGACCAGTGGCCTATGTGAGCAGGAGCCTGACCCCCTCAGAAAAGAATTACCCCACTCATAAGCTGGAATTCCTGGCCCTCAAATGGGCGGTAGTAGACAAGCTAAAAGACTACTTGTATGGGGCAGAGTTTACTGTGAAGACAGACAACAACCCCCTGACCTACCTCTTCACCACCGCGAAACTAGATGCCACCGGACACAGGTGGTTGGCCGCATTGTCTGGATTCAACTTCAGTCTGAAGTACAGACCAGGAGCCGGAAATAGGGATGCAGATGCCCTGTCCCGGAGGTCTCATGCCACGACAAATGACTGGGAAGATTGGACCCAAGTGGCACCGGACGGGGTGCGGGCCCTTTGTCAAGGGGCTGAATTCCAAGCTAGAGGAGGCTCCAGAGCAGAAGAAATAGGGGTTACCATGGTAGGAGTCCCCAAACACTATTGTGGGGTAACTCAACTGGAGGAAGACAACCTACCGAGACTGTCCAAGAAGGAGTTGAGGTGTGACCAATTGGAAGACCCCATGGGGAGATTGGTCCTCGAAGCCCTGGAGAATCAGGATCCCAACAAATTCCTACATCACTCCTCAAAGGAGGCTCGCCTGTTGAGGAAGGAATTGGACAGGCTACAGGTACATCAGGGAGTGGTCTACCGAAGGGGCCCCTCTGATGACTCAGAAGATAAGTGGCAGTTATTTCTTCCAGAGAAGCACCGAGAGACTGTACTAATTGCCCTGCATGACCATCATGGTCACCTAGGGGCAGAAAGGACCTTCCAGCTTGTCAGAAATCGGTTCTATTGGCCCTGCATGAAGGCAGAAGTAGAGGAGTATTGCCATTCCTGTGCACGATGCATTCAGAGAAAGACCCTACCCCATCAAGCTGCCCCAATGGGCCATTTACAGAGTCAAGGCCCAATGGATCTGGTATGCATTGACTTTCTCTGCCTCAAACCCGACCTGAGTGGATTGGGGAATGTTCTGGTAATAACCGACCATTTCACCCGCTATGCTCAAGCTTTCCCAACCAAAGACCAGAAGGCATCCACCGTGGCCAAGATACTTATGGAGAAGTATTTTGTCCATTACGGACTACCACAGAGACTCCACTCAGATCAAGGAAGGGACTTTGAGAGTCGGTTGATCCGAAGACTTTTGGATTCATTAGGAATAAAGAAGACCAGAACCACGCCTTACCACCCACAAGGAGATGCTCAGCCGGAGAGATTTAACCGGACCCTGCTCAACATGTTGGGAACCTTAGAAACAGAGAAGAAGCAACACTGGAGTCAGCACATATCAGCCCTAGTACATGCCTATAACTGTACCACAAGTGACGCCACTGGCTACTCCCCTTATCGACTTATGTTTGGGAGAGAAGCAAGGCTACCTGTGGACCTGGCCTTTGGCACTTCTATAGACAATACCTCAGCTACATCCCACAAGGGATACGTGGACAGACTTAGACGTAGCTTGCAGGTGGCCTATGAACAAGCCCAGGCGGCTTCGGATCAAAGGGGGGCCCGCAACAAGAGAAATTTTGATCTGAAGGTTCGAGTGCAAGATCTGCAGCCCGGGGACCGAGTACTGCTACGCAATCTGGGGGTCCCTGGAAAACACAAGCTTGCCGACAGGTGGAGATCTGAGCCCTATGTTGTCTGTAGGAAGTTGCCCGGTTTGCCTGTCTACAAACTAAAGCCAGAAGGAAAGGTGGGTCCACTGAAGACGTGGCATCGGAACCACCTGCTCCCACTTGCTGAGGCAGTCAGAATACCTCCCGTGAGAGACTCCCCTGAACCGGCCTCTATCCTGGATATTCCTAGGCTGAACACTCGGTCCCAGACCTCTCGAGCCAAAGATGGGGAGGCCTCCCAATTGAGTACAGAAGAAGGTGGAGAACTGGACTGGCTGTGGCCTCCCTCGACTCTGGGAACGTCCGCCATAGATCTCCCAAATGGAGGGGATACCCCAGATGCAACGCTGAATCCGGAGGCTACTGAATTCATACCCTTCAGTCCCTCAGCTGATTACTGGGAAGATGTTCCTGACACTTGCGCAGAGGAGGACTCTAGAGATTCCATACGTCAGTCGACTTCTGAATCAGAGGTTCCAGAACCAGCAATGTTACCTGAACTTACTCCTGAAGAAGAGCCTGTGGTGCCAGAGTCAGAAGCACCAAGAGAGCAGAGGGCTCGCAGAGTCATCAGGCCTCCCAAGAAACTAACTTACCCCCAAATGGGGACGAGCTCAGAGGACTCTGTTGTAACGGCTAGGAGAAGTGTTGAACAACCTGATCCTTCCACCGTCCATTTGGTGGAGGGCAACCCCAGCTCACTCTCTGGCACAGTTAGGCAGGCCACTCATGGTAGTGTGACCTGTGGGCAAGAGAGTTCCATCCCAAAGTTTTGGTGGGAATTCCCTATGCCAACATCATGCTCGACATTGTCCAAAATGGTAAACAGTATTTGTTGAAGTTTATCTTTGGGGACCAAAGAGTTCAAGTGGGGGGAGTGTGTAGCGGGGTGTTCCCCTTTAATGCAGAGAGACAAGAAGTTCCAGGTGAGAGGTGAGTCGGGAGGAAGTAAAGAGACATTATGGAAGTGAAAGCAGAGGAGAGAGAGACTACATCTCCCAGTACATCTTGCAGCACCCAGGGTGCATTGCTCCAGAACAGAGACTGCTGGGGCAGACTTTATAAAGGGGAGGCGGAGTTTTGGTCGGCCTCTTTGGACCCCCCTCTCCTAGCAAGAGGATGTCTGTGCTGAACTGCTGTGTGCACAAGGCCTGAAGCCCGGGCCGTGTGCTCCTTTCCAAAGAGCCCTCTGCCAGCCTAGCAGAGCCTTAGAGACATCTAATCCTCCTTGCTGCAGTACACCAGAAGGATTGAAGACTTGGATGTCGGTGGATTCCTGTTCCTAGACGAATCGATGGAGGAAAGGGACTTGGACTTGTCCAGGTGGTGAGAGCTGTTTAAAGACAGATACTTTATCTTTACTATTCGTTGGGATTACAAAGTTGTTCTTCAAGTGCACCACCGAGAGATTGCTAGCAAATATTGTTTCACTGAACTTCCATTTAGATCAGTCAGGCCTGACTGCATAGGTAGACATTGCTGGGTGTTAGTCTACCCATGAGGGGAAGTAGCTGTAAAAGGGCAGCGCTAGAGTTGCATAGCAATACTTAATTATTCTGATTACTCTGTTTATCTTTATTACTGTTTATTGCAGGGATCTGCAACTTGTTATACTGTTGTTTATTACTTGCCCATTAGCCTCAGTAAAATATCTGGGTAAAGTACATTTGGTGTCAGTTCCGCTTACTTTAATAGGAGTTTTAAAGTATATTCTGTGTATGTTTGTTATAGGACTGCGTCACCAACAGTTGCGGTCACGCGGTCCTATCCCTCTATCACCAGCTGTGCCACGGGAGGTTAGAGCCGATTGCCAGGGGTTGACAGCAGTGCACTACAGGGCCCAAATCAATATCAGCGGCTCTCTTAACTGGGGGTAGCGCTACACTTATATGAACAGCGATTTGTCATCTCCTATAGTAAGTCCCATCCCCCCTTCAGTTAGAACATGCAGAGGGAACACAATTAACCCCTTGATCACCCCTGCCAGTGACATTTTTACAGTAATCAGTGCATTTTTATAACACTAATCGCTGTAAAATTGTCAATGGTCCCAAAAATGTGTCAAAAGTGTCCGATGTGTCCACCATAATATCGCAGTCCCGATAAAAATCTCTGATCGCCGCCATTACTACCGTATTTGCCGGTGTATAAGGCGACCGGGCGTATAAGACGACCCCCTAATTTTACATTTTTTTTAAAGATTTTTTGCCTGTACTCACTGTATAAGACGACCCCCCTTCCGAGGCTTCCGACGCTTCATATTTCTTCCTTCTGGAGCCATATTCTTCTTCATTCTTGCTGGAGCTGGAGCCATATTCTTCTTAGTTCTTGCTGGAGCTCGAGCCAATCACGGTGAGCGATGTATTCTATTAATGAATACAAAGCCAGCTTGGATTGGCAGAGGCTGTAACATCATCAGCCCACGCCTCTCTGACTCTCAAAGCCAATCCGAGCAGCCTACTGTATGTAGCCTGCTCGGATTGGCAGAGGTTGTTACTCCAATCCGAGCAGGCTCTGTATTCATTTGAATACATCGCTCACCGGGATTGGCTAAGCAGTATATACTGTATGTAGCCGAAGCTACATACAGTATTACCGCACATCCAGAAGGCATCAGAGAAGCTGACCCAGCGTATAAGACGACCCCTGTTTTTTGGGCAGTTTTTTTAAGTGTAAAAGGTAGTCTTATACACCAGCAAATACAGTAGTAAAAAAATAAATAATAAAAATGCCATAAATCTATCCCCTATTTTGTAGGCACTATAACTTTTGCGCAAACCAATCAATAAACGCTTATTGTGATTTTTTTTTTACCAAAAATATGTAGAAGAATACTTATCGGCCTAAACTGAGGAAAAAAATAGTTTTTTGGAAAAAAAATGTGGGATATTTATTATAGCAAAAAGTAAAAGATATTGTGTTTTTTTCAAAATTGTCGCTGTTCTATTTGTGGAAAAAAAGGACGCAAATTTTGTTTGGGTACAACGTCACACGGCCACGCAAAGTGCTCTGGTCAGGAAGGGGGTAAAATCTTCTGGGCCTGAAGTGGTTAAACAACTTGCGGACCGCCCGCCGTCATTATACGGCAGCCGTTTAAAGTGGAATGCCGTTGTTATGGTAGCAGCTAGCTGCCATAACCCCGGTGTCCTCTTTAACAGCGGGCGGTCCGCTTTCAGATAAAAGTGGTCTCAGCGGCGGATTCGCACCCGCATATGAAAACAGTGTTTAAACCACACATGTGAGGTATCGCCACGATCGTTAGAGCGAGAGCAATGATTCTAGCACTAGACCTAAAACTGGTAACCTGTAGAAATTTTTAAACGTCGCCTATGCAGATTTTTAAGGGTCAAAATTTAAGGGTCAAAAAGCCGCTCGGCTGTTATACTGGAGGAGCGGGAGGGGACATCCCCCTTCCGCCGCCTTCCGCCGCTCTTACCGGGCCTCCCGTCCCACAGGGAGACCCGATCCGCGATCCGCCTCTTCCGACGTCAAGACACAGACTGGCACAAAGCCGGAAACGGCTTCGTTCCAGTCTCCTGTATGTAAACACGGAAGCGTCGTCACAACGTCACTTCCGGTTTACTCGGCTGCCAATGGCGCAAGTTTGAAAATAAAATACAGTATTCAGAATCATCATTTTTGCCGATCTGAATACTTTGAAGTGCAAAGGAGGGATTTGGGATCTTTAAGACCTCCGATCCCTCCATAAAGAGTACCTGTCACCACCTATTACTGTCACATGGGATGTTTACATTCCTTTTGACAGCAATAAAAGTGATCAAAACATTTTTTTTTTTAAAACACAATGTAAAAAATAAAAATAAATAAGAAAAAAAAAAGAAACATTTTTAAAGCGCCCCTGTCCCTGCGAGCTCACGCAGCAAAGAAAACGCATACACAGGTCGCGCCTGCATATGTAAACGGTGTTCAAATCACACATGTGAGGTATCACTGCGATCGTCAGAGCGAGAGGAACAATTCTAGTACTAGACCTCCTCTGTAACTCTAACCTGGTAACCGTTTTTTTTTTTTTAAAGCGTCGCCTATGGAGATTTTTAGGTACTGTACTTTGTCGCCATTCCACGAGTGTGCGCAAAAAGACACTCACTTGTCCCACAAACCAGCGACATGGCCACCCAAACCCTCCATTCTCTCCCCCGGCTGTCCACGGCGTGGCAATACTACTGTGGGCATCCGGCTGTGACAGCTTGCAGCTTCACAGCCGGGTGCGCATGTCTCACTGCGCTGTCCTGCATAGTCGGGCAATCTTCTGGGGCCTGTGATGTGTCCCAGAAGATTGTAGGGAGGAAGGGCCGCCCAGGCGGCCCAATCGAAAGTGGGAGCTCGTCGGTAATCGTGATGCATCGCGGAATCGAATCGAAACATTGACCAGATAATCTTAATCAAATTGAATCGTGAGACCAGTGAAGATGCGCACCTCTACTATCCATCAATATCTTTAGGCTTGTGTCTGTCACTGTCACCTATAGGCCCTTTAGATATTAGTGAAAAAGATTATAATTTTACAATTATCAGGGCTCATGCACACAGGACGTTTATACAGCTGCTGTTAGGGGCGTCTGATGTTATTTTTTTTAACTGCCTCTAAAAGCCCCTCCATGTTAGCCTATGTGTCCATGCACACAAACAGTCAGAGGCATTTGAAGACAAAAGCGTTTAGTGGCAGTCGAAAAAAAACGACAGGCCTGTGCGTCCAGGAGCAGAGGCTGTTGAGCTGTAAAAATGAAAAATGCCCAAAAAACACGTCTTAACGCGTCTTAACGCTGTAACAAGCTGTTAGCCACGTTTAGCTGTGTTTGGCGTTTTTAGGCGTTTTTACATTATAGGGAGTGTTTTTACTGAAAAAAAGCCAGAAAACACTAACGCCAAAAAATGTGAAAAAAAACCGCCCATAAACGCTATTCAAAAAACGCGGCTAACAGCGCGTTTTTAACGCAGCTTTTTCCTGGCAGCAGCGCTGGCGTTTTTTAAACGTCCTGTGTGCATGAGGCCTTAGAGCCTATTCACACAGGGGTGACTTTGGATCCGACTTGAAGTCGCCTCAAGTCGCGCGACATGAGAAAATCAATGTAAGTGAATGAGAGCCGTCTTAATGCACACTACTGAAGTCGCTCCGACTTCAAAAAAGGTTCCTGTACTACTTCAATCCGACTTCTAGGCGACTTGTAGGCAACTTTTACCCATTGATTTCAATGGAAGTCGCCTCAGAAGTCGGATCCCCTGTCTTAACTGAAGCAACTTTCCAGGAAGTAAAAATAGTTTTCCAGGAAAACCCCTCCCTCTCCCCTCCCTCCCACAGAGCTGATTATTGTTTGATTGGCCACTGGAAAGTTGTCTGTCCTGGAGGCAACTTGAAGTTGCCTCGTAGGTTGCCTGGAGTCGCGCTGTGATTTATACTCAAGTCGTGTCCAAGTTGCCTCCCAAAGTCGCACTGGATGTTGTGTTGCCCCTGTGTGAATGGGCTCTTAGTGTCACTCATGGGCGTCCGCTCCATAGGGCAAGGGGGGTCGTTTGCCCCCCCCCTGGAATCGAGAAGGTGTTGGCCAAATTGGCAGTGTTAAATACCCTCCTCTGCCCTTACACCCACTTCCAGCCCTGCTGGACCCGCTGAAGGTGAGAAGGAAGGAGAGCCGGGCTGTGTGTGCGGTATGGAGGGAGGAGGAGATGTCCTACAACACGTGTGTGTGTCACTGCAGAGACATGACGTCATAGGACACGTCATACATATGGTCAGTGTGGTCAGTGTGCAGTGTAGTGGTCAGTGTGTAGTGTGTGTAGTGTCCAGAGGTGCAGGGTGCTGCTGTGTAATGTAAAGGGGTGCAGGGTGCTGTGTAATGTAAAGGGGTCCAGTGATACAGGGTGCTGTGAAATGTAAAGGGGTGCAGGGTGCTGTGTAATGTAAAGGGGTCCAGTGCTGCAGGATGCTGTGTAATGTAAAAGGGTCCAGTGATGCAGGGTGCTGTGTAATGTAAAGGGGTCCAGAGCTGTGGGGTGCTGTGTAATGAAAAGGGGCCCAGAGGTGCAGTTGTGGAGAGGGGGTACACAGTAGGGACAAAGAGATATTTAAAGATGCAGGGGGCACAGTGGGGTGTTTTTACATTTCAACGTGGGGGGGGGGTCACTTTTAACACCCGCTAGCGGTCGAAGAAAGGGTAAAATGCGACTGTGTATCGCCGCTGCTGAAGGGCCCCCCCCTGAAAACATTTCAGCGGACGCCCATGGTGTCACTATTTACGATAATAACATACCAAATATAACAGCTGCGTCAATAAAAAGTTCCCCTGCCACTGAACACATACTATGCATTTCGGAAGACGAGTTTGTGCCTCGTGGAAACGTTGAATTAAATCGCCATTGTGCGTTCACCTTTTAAGCCCTGTGAGTGCCGCTGTCTTTTTTGGTTCTTATATATACTATACATTCCTAATATTCCTCCCAAAGCAGGATACTAACCAATTAGGGGTAATTTTCCCGTTGTCTTCTTTATGGGTTGCTCCAGACTGGGATGGTCCACACTACACATAAAGTCCACCCCGTGGTCGTCTTTCTTTGGGGTGAACACCAGACTGGCTGTACAGGCGTACGTGTGATCTGACTGCTCTCGGGATTCGGTAATGTGCCGTTTGTACTCTTTTTTATTGGCAATATTATGAAGGACACCTGTCTCCGCCGTCTTCTTATACCAGCTTACAGTCAGATCATCAGGGAAATATCCAGAGATTTTGTTCTGTATTTTGCATTTCGTTTTTGGAATGAGATAAGATGTGTTTAGTGCTTCAACGTGAGGCTTCCAAGGAATATCTGGAAATAAGCAGAACATATACGGCCAGGTGACTATTTAATAGCTCATGCCAGCAAGTGATTTAAATAAATGATTAAATGCACTTTATTTCTTTGATAGTATAGCTACCTGACTTATACCATTATATATACCCCACCACAGCAAACCTCAGGGCTCTAATGAGCTGCATAGTAAAGCCAGGGCTGTTTTTGCACACTTGTAAGAAATAATTTTGTGCCTGAAGATCAGTTAAAACCCCTAAAACCTGACATATTTTCTAAAAGCAGACACTCTGGGGAAAAAAAAAAATGTGGTAGTTCAGATTTTTTAGATCACAGAAACACAATATATTACCCGATTTTTGGTAAATTATAAAAGATAAGATTGCACCAAATACATACTGTATATACTCGAATATAAGCCGACCCGAATATAAGCCGAGGCACCTAATTTTACCACAAAAAAATGGAAAAACTTATTGACTTGAATATAAGCCTAGGGTGTCCATCTGCATGCCTCACTGTGCCTCACTTTGCCTCACTGTGTCCATGTGCATGCCTCGCTGTGCCCATGCCTCACTGTGCCCATGCCTCACTGTGCCCATGACTAGACTGAGGTTTAACATAGAAGTGTCTATGGAAGGGGTGCCCGGTTTTGAAAAATCGGTGCTCCACGGCCATAGGTCCCCCAGACAAAAAACTTTGCAAACTTGTAGAGGAGAAATGGGGCTAAATGTTTGCCAAGTTTTGGGTCCAGGGGACCTACGACCAGCCGGTACCGAGTCCCCAAATCCACTGGATAAATGACCGTTTAACATGGGAGTCTATGGAAGGGGTGCCCGGCTTTGAAAAATCGGTGCTCCTAGGCTGTAGGTTCCCTGGACAACAAGCTTTGCACACTTGTAAAGGAAGAGTGAGGCTACATGTGTGCCAAGTTTGGGGTCCAGGGGATCTACGGCCGGCCGGTACCGGGTTCTCAAAATCCGGGAGATCAGGCGCAAAAAGGTGACTCGAGTATAAGCTGAGGGGGGCATTTTCAGCACAAAAAAATGTGCTTAAAAACTCGGCTTATACTCGAGTATATACGGTATATACCTAATGGAGGAGATTTACTAAAACTGGAGCACTCAGAATCTGGTGCATGATATCCAATCAGCTTCTAAATTCAGTTTGTTCAAATAAGCTTTGACAATAAAACCTGAAAGCTGATTGGTTTCTATGCAGAGCTGCACCAGATTTACACACTCCAGTTTTAGTAAATCTCCCCCAATATGTCAAACTTTCAAATTGCATGCACATGTTAAATGACATTGAACTTTGGCACCCTACATTTTACACAGATGACACTTTAAAAGCCACTACAGGTCATAAATTTAGAGATAACCATGAATAATGGGCCTGGAATTATTGCTGTCCCTCCGGCGTGCATGGCGATATGTAACATGTCTTGCTGACACGTTTTGCCTTATCGGCTTCTTCAGGGGTGGAAATGGATCCTCCTGAGACAATTTCTACTGTACACTCATTGTAAGTCATTATGACTAAATAATATATATTGAGTTACATGTATATTATGTTTACCTCTCTTTTTTTCTTCATAGCAACCCTTTCTAATAGCACCCCTTGAGTCCCCGAAGAAGCCCACAAGATGAAATGCGTTGGGAAGAGCCACCCTTCCCTATTGTGACATTTTGATTAAAATATATGTGAAACATCAATGTAGCAAGAACATATCACACTTCATATGCATAGAGAAGGACCTCTATTTTTAGGGGTGTGTTTGGGTGAGAATATGAGTTGAGGAAGATTTTCATGATTATAAAGGGGTATATATCCAAAATATAAATTTTTAACTAATTTTGTAATAAAGAACTATTTTAACCTATGTATGGGTATTAGTAATCACTCTGTGAGGAGGTTTCATCACCTTTAACGTCCCACCTCTCTATAATCTAATTTTGTATTTATAACCATTAGGCATGTGGTGTTGATTTTTCAGCTGAGCTCATGATTTTTTTTCTTCCCTGAAAACTTAAGAGTCGACAGCTACAAAAACTGTAGCTGCTGACTTTTAATAAACAGCCACTCACCTGTCCCACTATCCAACGATGTGCTCACCCCAGCCGTTTTCACCTCTCATCTTCTGTCTTCAGCGAGACATCTTAACTCTGGGCACCCAGCTGTGACAGCTTGCGGCATTGTGAATGGTCCGACAGTCTTCTGGGACATGTCACGTGTCCCAGAAGACTGCGGGGGGGGAGAAAGTGGGATCTGGTACCTTTCAAAATCAGGTACCCGCTCCCCCCCTCCGCAAAGAAGCCATTATTGACAGAGGACGCCTTAAAATAGAACTTCCCCTTTTGGGTGGAGCTCCACTTTAACTAGTTGCTACAAGGTTGTACACAATTTGGGGAAGGGAATAAATACTTCTCCTCTCTCCCTTAATTAATTTCCAACCCTCTTTCATAGGTTAAAATAGTTCTTTATTACAAAATTTGTTAAAAATTTATATTTTGGATATATACCCCTTTATAATCATGAAAATCTTCCTCAACTCATATTCTAACCCAAACACACCCCTAAAAATAGAGGTCCTTCTCTATGCATATGAAGTGTGATATGTTCTTGTTACATTGATGTTTCACATATATTTTAATCAAAATATCACAATAGGGAAGGGTGGCTCATCTCAACGCATTTCATCTTGTGGGCTTCTTCAGGGACTCAAGGGGTGCTATTAGAAAGGGTTGCTATGAAGAAAAAAAGAGAGGTAAACATAATATACATGTTACTCATTATATGTTATTTAGTCATAATGACTTACAATGAGTGTACAGTAGAAATTGTCTCAGGAGGATCCATTTCCACCCCTGAAGAAGCCGATAACGCAAAACGTGTCAACAAGACATGTTACATATCCCTATGCACGCCGGAGGGACAGCAATAATTCCAGGCCCATTATTCATGGTTATCTCTAAATTTATGACCTGTAGTGGCTTTTAAAGTGTCATCTGTGTAAAATGTAGGGTACCAAAGTTCAATGTCATTTAACAGGTACATGCAATTTGAAAGTTTGACATATTGGGTGAGATTTACTAAAACTGGAGTGTACTTCGCTAATCAGACCTTTAAAATAAAATAAAAAAGCTTCTAAACGTTCACCTGACCCTTCATGGCACTTTTTTGATTATAGTGTCTCTCGCTGCCCCCTGCTGATCTTTGTTGTTTTCCCCAACTGGTCTTGTTACCACCCCTTGTGACCTCACCACAGCAAATGTTGAAAATAAAAGGACCATCTGTAGACCCAGATCATGGACAACTTCAGCAGACAATGGTCAGTGTTCCATGTCACCAGGAAGAGACATGGGCACTGCAAGACGGAACTTCCAACACTGAAAAGGAGAAGAATTCAACCAAGCTTGTCTTTATTTTAATTAGCTAAGCGCAAGGGGGTGGAAAGGTTTTTTTTTTTTGATTCCTGGAGATAAGAAACTGGAATTTATTGATTATCTACTACTATTTCTTTTGGAATCCATAACCCTTCCTACAGTCAAATCTGTGATAGTCTCCTTTGGTTATGGATTGGATATCAGTGAATACCTAGAGATAAAGTTTAGTGATGAGGTTAATTCTTGAATATATTTAGAGCTCCAAGACGAACAAACTTATTACAGTGATTTACATCCTAGTTGACTGTGCAAAGCACTTCATTTCCATTTTATAATACAGACTGCCAAAGGTAATCTGTGAAGGAATTACCAGTGCCATGGTAAAACTCTGTAGCTGTCTGTTAGGGGCAACGACAACACATATGCCGCCAGGCTCCATGTTGGGCACCAAAAATGTAGCACGCCCTAAAACTTGGGGACATGTGAGGGACCCCCCCAGTCACAGGGTGGGCTAAACTTTACCCTAATGCCCTGTACACACGAGCGGAATTCCCGTCAGAAAAAACTTGGATGGTTTTTCAGGACGGAATTCCACTCAAGCCTTGCATACACACATTCACACAAAAGTTCGGTGAACTGCCAAGAACGCGGTCACATAAAAGACTATGTTGTGTTACACTATGTGATTATTCTTGCTCTGTGTCTTTAAGATCTGTCCCCTTCTTTCTAGCTGAACTCTCTCTCTCACCGTAGTTCTTTATATATCTCCTCCACTTCCTGATTCTGGTCATTACTCCTGTATATCTTCCATGCTAAACATCTTACATGTGGCTTACAACTGCAACGTTTTTCTACCTATGAATATCCATCATTAAACGGAACATTCGAAAGGATTCATCGTCTGTCGTCCTAACTGTGAGTTTATTCATTGAGTTAAACTGCCTGTATCGATGCAAGGGATAATAGCAAACCAGCTTGAGTAAGGCCTACTTCAACCTGGAGATGAACTTTATCGCTTTGTAGTTGAGACAGAACAGTAGAAAAACTGAGTTTCACAGCCTAATTACAAGATTTCTGCATGTTAGTACTGAAACAGACAAGATTTACTGCCCTCATAGCAAGACAGAAGGGACAGAGCAGCACATGGCAGCCTTATAGCCTGAGACAATCTGCACAGTGTCATATTTCAGCACACAGATCCTGCCTGCTTTCACAGTCAGTCTGCTATCATGAGTGACCAAGCTTCTGCATGTGAACTCACATCTACCTCCCCACAAGTTCCTGAAGAAACTGAGTTACCCAAACGCTCAGTTAAACCCACTTGGAAAGTAATGGAGAATTATGAAGCTTCAAGGACTGAATTGTCAAATAGCTTGGAATTAGTCTGGGAGAAAATCCTTGCTGAAGCCAATACAGTGTCTGTTGAACGTGAACTACTGACACTAGAGGGCACCATTAAACAACTTTCTGCCTCATATGAGCTTTATCAGCTTACCAGCATCAAATTCACTAATGTCTTACAAAACATGAAGTCAGAAAATGCGATGAGGCAGGTAAAGCGCGTCAATGCTCTCAATATTGAAAGAGACAGTTTTATCCAGCAAACCAGATTAAAGGCAGAAGCAAAAATAAAGCTGTTACAGGACACTGCATCTCACAGATCTGTTTCCACCAGACATTCTAAAAACTCGTCAAGATCCCATAGTTCAAGATACTCAACACTCAGTGAGCGACTTATTAATGCCCGCGCTGAAGTGGAAGCCAGCAAAGTGCAGGTGGCATATGCAGAAAAAAGAGCAGAGTTGGAAGCTCAAAGGGCAGAGTTGGAAGCGCAGTCAGCACTTCAAAGAGCAGAGTTGGAAGCGCAGTCAGCACGACAAAGAGCAACAATGGAAATCTTAAATGAACAGTGTAAACATGACGCAGCTATGGCAAAGCTAAGGGTCCTACAGCAAGCTATCAGTGCAGACGAAGGTGCAAGTGAGAAAGGCAGCATTAACCTAAACATAGCAGATATGGAAGACCCCCTCAAACGCACTAAAGACTATGTCCTAAGCCACTGCAGTGCACACTCCATTGTCTCCAATGCTCCCGGCTACATAGAGACTCCTTCACAGCTTCAAGTTAAAGAGGTTCCAGCAACTTCCTGCACTCAAAATCACTCCACTGCATTTTCTACCTGCCTACCTTGCCTGCCTTCATACGTCACAGAGCATCAGCGCAAGCTTCAAGCAAGTCATCAATCTCCAGTCATTGGTACAGCCTTGAATCAACGTACCATTGGAACAACTGACTTCAAGCAAGCAACTCACCTGGATGCATCTGCTGCACCATATTTCCCTGTGTCCTTTAACAACAATGTCAAAGATAACGCAATCAGCACCATACAGCTAACAGCATCTCACATAAAGGCAGAGACAACTGAAACAGAAGAGTTTGTGAGGTACATGCTTCGCAGGGAGCTCACAAAGACTGGTCTTACAAGCTTTGATGACCAACCTGAGAACTACAGAAGTTGGAAATGTGCCTTCAGAACTACAATCAGCAATATTGGCATTACAGCTGATCAAGAATTGAATCTGCTGATCAAATGGCTTGGTCCTCTATCTGCTGCACGTGTTAAGCCATTAAGATCGGTTTTCATGGACAATCCTACTGCAGGCCTCACAGCTGCATGGGAGCGACTAGAGCAAAGTTATGGCAGTCCAGAAGCTATAGAAAATGCTTTGTTCATGCGTCTGGAAACTTTTCCAAAGATATCCGGTAAGGACAACAAGGAGTTCCAGAGACTGAGTGACCTTCTCCTTGAGCTTCAGCTAGCCAAGATAGACCCAAAACTACCTGGACTCAGTTACCTTGACACTCCAAGAGGGGTAAACCCAATTGTCTCCAAGCTCCCGTATGGTTTGCAAGAGAAATGGACTGCACTAGGGTCATCATACAAAAGAGAGAATAAGGTTTCCTTCCCTCCATTCTCTTTCTTCTGTGAATTCATCAGGGAAATTGCAGAGACCAAGAACGATCCAAGTTTTTCCTACGGTGAGTACAGTCTCTTCTCACCCTTTCCTAAGAGTACCAGTCTTCAGGGCAACTATAGAAACCATAGAGGCCCAGTGTCCGTGAAAAAGACTGACATCCTTCCCACTCCTACCACAGTTCTAGCCACGAACAAACAGAGTAGCAAGATTGAAAACCCTAACAGAGAGTGTCCCATACACAAGAAGCCACACCCCCTCAATAAATGTATCGGCTTTAGGAAAAAGCCTCTGGAAGAGCGCAAGGAGCTTTTAAAGACATTTAGGGTATGTTTCAGGTGCTGTGCTTCTACAGAACATTTTGCAAGGGACTGTAATGTGTCCATCAAGTGCATAGAGTGTGGCTCTGAAGAACATGTGCAAGCCCTCCATCCTCTTGAGCCCAGCTCTGCACAACCTGCCAACACTCCTCCCAGGTTAACGCATGGCGGGGAGAATACAGACCAAGTGCCTAATTCTACCATCATTTCTTCATCCTGCACTGAAGTTTGTGGAGAAGACCGCTGTGGTAAGTCCTGTGCTAAGATATGCTTGGTGAACATATACCACAAGGATCAACCAGAAAAGTCTCTAAAGGCATACACTATCTTAGACGATCATCAGAGCAATCGATCACTTGCAAAATCGGAATTGTTCAATCTATTTGAAATAAAAGGCGAAGCTCATCCTTACACCTTGGGTACCTGTAGTGGAACTATAGAGGTTTCTGGAAGAAGGGCTCATGGACTCATGGTATCTTCTCTCAAAGGTAACTTGCAGTTACCCTTACCTACACTTGTTGAGTGCAATCAGATACCTGCTAACAGGGAAGAAATCCCTACTCCAGCTGCTGCTTTCCATCACCCTCACCTCAAGGTAATAGCAAATGAGATACCGCCGCTTGACAAAGATGCTCAGATCCTTCTTCTGTTAGGAAGAGACATTCTAAGAGTTCACAAGGTACACAGACAAGTCAGTGGACCCCCAGATGCCCCATTTGCCCAGCGCACGGATCTAGGGTGGGTCATCATAGGCAATGTCTGTATAGGCAAAATGAAAAGACCTACCAACATTTCGTCATTCAAGACAAATGTTCTGCCATATGGCCGAAACACTTACTTTGAGCCATGCCCACATCACTACTGGGTGAAAGAGAAGATAGCCAGCCACGAATGGCAACATAGTATCTCAGGTGACACAAGCCCTTTCTCCTGCCACGATGGCGACTTCGGGTCTACAGTGTTTAATGCAACCAGTAAAGATGACATACTGGCTCCTTCAATGGAAGACAAAGAATTCATCAAGGTAATGGACAATGAGTTCTTTCAAGATGACTCCAATAACTGGGTAGCGCCCCTACCCTTTCGTCTCCCAAGAGAGAGATTGCCCAACAACTTACAGCAGGCCATCAGTAGATTCTCCTCCTTAAAGCGAAACTTAAGCAGGAAACCAGAGATGCAAAAGCACTTTGTGGACTTTATGCAAAATGTATTTGACAGAGATCATGCAGAGCCTGCTCCCCCACTAAAGGAGGGAGAAGAATGCTGGTACCTTCCATCCTTTGGCGTGTATCACCCACGCAAACCAGACCAAATCAGAATTGTCTTTGATTCCAGTGCTCAGCACAAAGGTGTTTCTCTTAACAACATGCTCCTTACTGGACCCAACTTGAACAACAGTCTAATTGAAGTCTTGATTCGTTTCAGACAAGAGCCTGTAGCAGTAATGGCCGACATTCAACAGATGTTTCACTGCTTCATCGTCAGAGAAGACAACAGAAACTACCTCAGGTTTCTATGGCACAAGGACAATGACCTCAACAAGGAAGTTATAGATTATCGCATGAAGGTACATGTCTTCGGTAACAGTCCTTCCCCAGCAGTGGCAACTTATGGGCTAAGGAGAACAGCTCAAACTGGAGAAGTTGAATATGGATCTGATGCCCGTCAATTTGTTGAAAGAAACTTCTATGTTGATGACGCACTTAAGTCCTTTCCAACTGCTAAAGAAGCAATTGATCTTCTCACCAGAACAAAGGAGATGCTGTCTGTAGCAAACCTTAGACTGCACAAGATTATATCCAACAGCCAGGAACTTATGAATGCCTTTCACTCTGAGGACTATGCCACTAGTAGGGATGAGCTTCGTGTTCGAGTCGAACATACGTTCGACTCGAACATCGGCTGTTCGATCGTTCGACGAAGATCGAACGATTTGGGCCGTTCGCGCCAAATTCAAGTGACGCGAACGGCCCACAATGCACTACGCCATCGCAGTGTCATCCAGGCGCTGTGATTGGCCAAGCATGCACTGTGACCCCGCATGCTTGGCCAATCACAGCGCCGGCAGCGAGGAGAGCAATGATTGGCCACAGGCAGGATGCCTGTGGCCAATTATTGCTGAGGGTGTTTAGTACACGCCCCACACTATAAAAGGCCGCCAGCACGGCGGCCTAGTGTAGTGTGTTCCGGAGCAGGGATAGAGCAGCATAGGCAGGGACAGTGACTTTTATTTCTTTCTTGCTTAACCTGGATTCCTTTAGTTTAGGGAAAGAGAAGGATAGGTAGGGAGAGTGTCAGTGTGTTTTGTGCTTGTGCTATATTGTGCTTAAAAAAAACATTTTTTCTAGGGACAGAAAACTGTAGGTAGGGAGAGTGTGTCAGTTTCTTTCACTGTCAAAGTCCTTGTTTCCAGGGACCTGGAAGGACAGTGAGTGAATTCTCCTTGTGCTAAATTGTGCTTAAAAAAAACATTTTTTCTAGGGACAGAAAACTGTAGGTAGGGAGAGTGTGTCAGTTTCTTTCACTGTCAAAGTCCTTGTTTCCAGGGACCTGGAAGGACAGTGAGTGAATTCTCCTTGTGCTAAATTGTGCTTAAAAAAAACATTTTTTCTAGGGACAGAAAACTGTAGGTAGGGAGAGTGTGTCAGTTTCTTTCACTGTCAAAGTCCTTGTTTCCAGGGACCTGGAAGGACAGTGAGTGAATTCTCCTTGTGCTAAATTGTGCTTAAAAAAAACATTTTTTCTAGGGACAGAAAACTGTAGGTAGGGAGAGTGTGTCAGTTTCTTTCACTGTCAAAGTCCTTGTTTCCAGGGACCTGGAAGGACAGTGAGTGAATTCTCCTTGTGCTAAATTGTGCTTAAAAAAAAAAATTTTTCTAGGGACAGAAAACTGTAGGTAGGGAGAGTGTGTCAGTTTCTTTCACTGTCAAAGTCCTTGTTTCCAGGGACCTGGAAGGACAGTGAGTGAATTCTCCTTGTGCTAAATTGTGCTTAAAAAAAACATTTTTTCTAGGGACAGAAAACTGTAGGTAGGGAGAGTGTGTCAGTTTCTTTCACTGTCAAAGTCCTTGTTTCCAGGGACCTGGAAGGACAGTGAGTGAATTCTCCTTGTGCTAAATTGTGCTTAAAAAAAACATTTTTTCTAGGGACAGAAAACTGTAGGTAGGGAGAGTGTGTCAGTTTCTTTCACTGTCAAAGTCCTTGTTTCCAGGGACCTGGAAGGACAGTGAGTGAATTCTCCTTGTGCTAAATTGTGCTTAAAAAAAACATTTTTTCTAGGGACAGAAAACTGTAGGTAGGGAGAGTGTGTCAGTTTCTTTCACTGTCAAAGTCCTTGTTTCCAGGGACCTGGAAGGACAGTGAGTGAATTCTCCTTGTGCTAAATTGTGCTTAAAAAAAACATTTTTTCTAGGGACAGAAAACTGTAGGTAGGGAGAGTGTGTCAGTTTCTTTCACTGTCAAAGTCCTTGTTTCCAGGGACCTGGAAGGACAGTGAGTGAATTCTCCTTGTGCTAAATTGTGCTTAAAAAAAACATTTTTTCTAGGGACAGAAAACTGTAGGTAGGGAGAGTGTGTCAGTTTCTTTCACTGTCAAAGTCCTTGTTTCCAGGGACCTGGAAGGACAGTGAGTGAATTCTCCTTGTGCTAAATTGTGCTTAAAAAAAACATTTTTTCTAGGGACAGAAAACTGTAGGTAGGGAGAGTGTGTCAGTTTCTTTCACTGTCAAAGTCCTTGTTTCCAGGGACCTGGAAGGACAGTGAGTGAATTCTCCTTGTGCTAAATTGTGCTTAAAAAAAACATTTTTTCTAGGGACAGAAAACTGTAGGTAGGGAGAGTGTGTCAGTTTCTTTCACTGTCAAAGTCCTTGTTTCCAGGGACCTGGAAGGACAGTGAGTGAATTCTCCTTGTGCTAAATTGTGCTTAAAAAAAACATTTTTTCTAGGGACAGAAAACTGTAGGTAGGGAGAGTGTGTCAGTTTCTTTCACTGTCAAAGTCCTTGTTTCCAGGGACCTGGAAGGACAGTGAGTGAATTCTCCTTGTGCTAAATTGTGCTTAAAAAAAACATTTTTTCTAGGGACAGAAAACTGTAGGTAGGGAGAGTGTGTCAGTTTCTTTCACTGTCAAAGTCCTTGTTTCCAGGGACCTGGAAGGACAGTGAGTGAATTCTCCTTGTGCTAAATTGTGCTTAAAAAAAACATTTTTTCTAGGGACAGAAAACTGTAGGTAGGGAGAGTGTGTCAGTTTCTTTCACTGTCAAAGTCCTTGTTTCCAGGGACCTGGAAGGACAGTGAGTGAATTCTCCTTGTGCTAAATTGTGCTTAAAAAAAACATTTTTTCTAGGGACAGAAAACTGTAGGTAGGGAGAGTGTGTCAGTTTCTTTCACTGTCAAAGTCCTTGTTTCCAGGGACCTGGAAGGACAGTGAGTGAATTCTCCTTGTGCTAAATTGTGCTTAAAAAAAACATTTTTTCTAGGGACAGAAAACTGTAGGTAGGGAGAGTGTGTCAGTTTCTTTCACTGTCAAAGTCCTTGTTTCCAGGGACCTGGAAGGACAGTGAGTGAATTCTCCTTGTGCTAAATTGTGCTTAAAAAAAACATTTTTTCTAGGGACAGAAAACTGTAGGTAGGGAGAGTGTGTCAGTTTCTTTCACTGTCAAAGTCCTTGTTTCCAGGGACCTGGAAGGACAGTGAGTGAATTCTCCTTGTGCTAAATTGTGCTTAAAAAAAACATTTTTTCTAGGGACAGAAAACTGTAGGTAGGGAGAGTGTGTCAGTTTCTTTCACTGTCAAAGTCCTTGTTTCAAGGGACAGAGAAGGACACCTGAAGGTAGCCCTTATTGCTTTTTTCCCATCTCCCTGCAGGCCATCTATTAGAATGTCTGGAAGGCAAACAAGGAGAGGCAGACAGTCAGGAGGCAATAAAAGAGGGCAAGCAGGCTCTGTGTCTGGGGGCAACAGTGCTGGTCGTGGACGCGGTGCATTGTCATCAGCACATGGCCATGGGACACGCTTGTCCTTCTTTTCGGCAGCTGGACATGTTGAGCCACATCATGCCGAAGACTTGGTAGAGTGGATGACCAAGCCCTCCTCCTCCTCCTCATCCTCTCTCACCCAGGCTCAGGGTACTGGAAAAGCAGCTGCCAAAGCGTCCTCTTCCCTGGTATCAATGTCAGACTCATCATCAGTCACTCCTTCCCTAGACCCACCATGTCCTCCTCCTGAGGAGTCCCCCGAACTGTTTCAGCACAGTGTTGGGTACATGCTCCAGGAGGATGCCCAGCGTTTCGAAGGGTCTGATGATGAAACCCAGCTAGAGGAAGGCAGTAGCGTGAGAGCAGACAGAGGGGATGCTCAAGAAGGACACCAATCTGGCAGTCATGTTCCAGCAGCTGCAGCATACTGCCAGATTGGCTCCAGTGATGAGGAGGGAGGTGATGATGAGGTCACTGACTCCACGTGGGTGCCTAATAGGAGAGAGGAGGAGGAGGAGGATGAGGAGGAGGCACATCTCCAACGAGGCAGGATGCCCTTTGGTGGCCAGCGTAAGGGCAGTACACCGACGGAATCACACCGCAGAGCTCCGCCTGTGCAGGGCGCTGCCTCTGCCCGTCATTCAAAAAGTTCTTTGGTGTGGGCCTTTTTTGAGGCTAGTGCATCAGATCGCACAGCTGCTGTTTGCAACATATGTCTCAAGCGTATATCGCGTGGCCAAAACATCAGCCGCTTGGGTACCACATGCCTGACCAGACATATGTTGACCTGCCATGCAGCTCGTTGGCAAGCCTACCTCAAAGACCCACACCAAAGAACAAAGCGGACCTCTCCTTGCACCGCATCAGCTGGGATCTCCAACCCCACTATAACTTCAGTCCTCTCTGAAACATGCACTGAGAGGAATGAAGGTGTAGAATTAGGTGTGTCACAGCCAAGTACTTGCGGCCACTCTGCTAGCAGTACACCGACGTCCGATTCTAGCAGGCAAATTTCCCTGCCCCAGCTGCTGGACCGTCGAAAGAAGTTCACTCCCAGCCATCCACATGCCCAGCGGTTGAATGCTAGCTTGGCTAAATTGCTAGCGCTTCAACTGCTGCCTTTTCAGTTGGTAGACTCGGCCCCCTTCCGTGAGTTTGTGCAATGTGCGGTTCCTCAGTGGCAGGTTCCCAAACGCCACTTTTTCTCACGGAAGGCTATTCCGGCTCTCTACCGGCATGTGGAA
The DNA here is from genome assembly GCA_029206835.1 of Rana muscosa. Taxonomy (NCBI): domain Eukaryota; kingdom Metazoa; phylum Chordata; class Amphibia; order Anura; family Ranidae; genus Rana; species Rana muscosa. The sequence goes on from CM055127.1 coordinate 161,876,631, forward strand.
GGCAATGTCTTGGCCTCGCTGGACAGGGCGGTCAGCGGTAAGGTGCATATTACCGCTGACTCATGGTCCAGCAGGCATGGACAGGGACGTTACCTTTCTTTCACGGCCCATTGGGTCACTCTTTTGGCAGCTGGGAAGGATGCAGGACAAGGTGCAGTAGTGTTGGAGGTTGTCCCACCGCCACGCCTCCAAAATGCTACTACTGGTTGTGACACACCTCTCTCCTCCACCCCCTCCTCTTCTTCTTCCTCCATGGCCTCTTCCTGTGGTTTGTCCTATGAACCAGCGGTGCTCCGTAGCCGTTCACGGGGCTACGCAAGTACGCAGGCAAAAAGATGCCATGCCGTGCTTGCGCTGGTGTGTTTGGGGGACAGAAGCCACACTGGGGCAGAGGTCCTGTCTGCTCTGCAGGGCCAGGCCGAGAGGTGGTTGACGCCACGCCAGCTTAAGCCAGGAATGGTGGTTTGCGACAATGGCACCAACCTCCTCTCCGCCCTCCGACAGGGACAACTGACCCATGTGCCCTGTGTGGCTCACGTCCTTAACCTGGTGGTGCAGCGGTTCTTGGGCAGGTACCCGGGCTTACAGGATGTCCTGAGGCAGGCCAGGAAAGTCTGTGTGCATTTTCGCAGATCTTATAATGCCAGTGCTCGCCTGGCTGAGCTGCAAAAGGAGTTGAACCTGCCCAAGAACCGCCTTATATGTGACATGCCCACCAGGTGGAACTCAACGTTGGCCATGCTGCAGCGGCTGCACACGCAGCAGAGGGCCATCAATGAGTACCTGTGCGACTACGGCACCAGGACAGGGTCAGGGGAGCTTGGTTTTTTTTCTCCATGCCAGTGGGGCATGATCAGGGATGCATGCACTGTCCTGGCACCATTTGAGGAGGCCACGAGGATGGTGAGCAGTGACAGTGCATGCATCAGTGACACTGTACCTCTTGTCCACCTGTTGGAGCACACGCTGCGTGGAATAATGGACAGGGCACTTGAGGCAGAACAGAGGCAGGAAGAGGAGGACTTCCTTGCCTCTCAAGGCCCCCTTTACCCAGACAGTGTTCCTTCTGTCCCACCCATCGCACAGGAAGAGGAGGAGGAGGAGGAGGAGGAGGAGGAGGAGGATTGTGTCAGCATGGAGGTGGAGGCTGGCACTCAGCATCATCAGCAGCAGTCTTTTAGGGATGATTTACAGTCCCAAGAAACCAGTGGACTTATACGTGGCTGGGAGGAGGTGGCTGCGGATCATGTCGTCCTTAGTGACCCAGAGGACTCCGGAGCGAATGCCTCAGCAAACCTACGCTGCATGGCCTCCCTGATCCTGCAAAGTCTGCGGAAGGATCCTCGTATTCTTCGGATCAAGGAGAGGGACCATTACTGGCTGGCCACTCTCCTTGATCCACGGTACAAGGGTAAGGTTGCGGACCTTATGTTACCGTCGCAGAGGGAGCAGAGGATGAGACAACTCCGGGAGGCCTTGCAGAAAGGTCTGTGCAACGCGTTCCCAGAGACTGGGAGGTTACAAACTCCTGGTCCTGGACAACGAGTTGCTGAGGCTTCGGCCAGTCAAAGAAGGAGCGGTGGGGAAGGTGGCCGTCTGACCGATGCGTTCAGACAATTCTTTAGTCCGCAGCCCCAAAGTATGATCGGTTCCAGCAACCATCGCCAGCGTCTGATAAACATGGTGCAGGAATATCTAGGGGCAAGGTCAGACTTGGACACCTTCCCCACCGAAAATCCTCTGGCTTACTGGGTCTTGAGGATGGATCACTGGCCAGAGCTTGCACAGTATGCAATTGAGCTACTGGCCTGTCCTGCATCCAGCGTTCTTTCGGAACGCACATTCAGTGCTGCTGGAGGATTTGTCACGGATCACAGGGTGCGCCTGTCCACCGACTCGGTTGATCGACTGACTTTCATCAAGATGAACCAGTCTTGGATCACCACCAGCTACCACACACCTGATGCTGATATAACAGACTAATTGATTTTAACATGTCACATCCCTTCAAGACTGATGCTGATGCTGAGTGCCTGTGCTGTTATGTTGACTGGCTATCCTCCTCCTCCGAGTCCTCAATGATACGATTGATGATGATAGCTTGGAAGATCATTTTTGTTTATGGGTGCCGCCACCAGTGGCTAAGGCCCAATTTTTCAGCCCCTGTTTTACAGGGGCGTGTAATTACATTTTTTTTAGCAATAATTTGCCATAGGGCTCATTGCTGTGCTCCAAGTACAGTATCTGTGAGGGGTTGGAGTGTTGTGGCACCAGTGCCTAAGGCCCAATTTTTCAGCCCCTGTTTAACAGGGGCGTGTCATTACAATTTTTGAAGCAATACTTTGCAACAGGGCTCATTGCTGTGCTCCAAGTACAGTATCTGTGAGGGGTTGTAGTGTTGTGCCACCAGTGCCTAAGGCCCAATTTTTCAGCCCCTGTTCAACAGGGGCATGCAATTACAATTCTTGATCTAATAATTCACAGCAGGGTCCATTGCTGCACCCACCAAGAGTAACTCTGAGGGCTTACAGTCTTGTGGCAACGCCACCACCACCACCACCACGAAAGGCCCAATTTTTCAGCCCCTGTTCAAAAGGGGCATGTAATTACAATTCTTGATCTAATAATTCACAGCAGGGCCCATTGCTGCACCCACCAAGAGTAACTGTCAGGGCTTACAGTGTTGTGGCACCAGCACCACCATCAAAGCCCCAATTTTTACTACCACTGTTCAACAATTATATGTAATTAAAATTCCTGATATAATAGTTGACAGCAGGGCGTTCCAGCACCAACCAAGAGTAACTGAGTGCTTACAGTGTTGTGCCAACACCAACAACTAAGGGGCCTATTTCTGCAGAGTATATACGGCAGGTCCCTACTTTCAAACATCCAACTTACAAACGACTCCTACTTGCAAACGAAAGAAGACAACAGGAAGTGAGAGGAAATCTACCCCTAGAAAGGAAAATTCTCTCCTGTAAGAATAAATATGGGAGAAAGGGGTCTCATCTGTACTGATGCTTTATCAGCAATCCTTGTTTCAAGAAAAACACCACATTTCAAAAACAGTTGTCATTGGGACGGAAAGTGAGGTGAAATGTTCTGAACAGGGGCACAGACAGCAAAACAAATGTTACAGGGGTGATAACCCTTACCTATGTTTCCCAAAAAGTTTAAAAATAGATTTTTGGGCTGGAGCTACACTTCAACAATGTACCTGTTCAAAATTACAAACAGATTCTACATAAGAACAAACCTACAGTCCCTGTCTTGTATGCACCGCCTGTATACGGCTGTTCAGAGTATATAGGGCCTTTTTTATTTTATGTGCGGGGTTCCCCTTAATATCCATACAAGACCCAAAGGGGCTGGTAATGGGCTGGGGTAGGGGGGGGGGGTCATGGGGTAGCTATGCCATTTTTCTTAAAGAATTTCATCCATATTACCGGGACCAGACATTACATTAAAGCCGCAAGCAGTTTTAAATGGCTTTTTTTTCCTTTAGAAGTGTCATTTTGTGCAGGGACAGTTCTAAACACGGGAAACACGTGGCACTTCACAGGCATACTTTGGACACCCCCCAGGTACGATATTTAAAGGAATATTTGACTTTTTTTTTTTCACTTTATGCATCATTAAAATGACTGCTCCCGAAAAACAACCGTTTTTAAAACTTCTTTTTGCATTGATACATGTCCCCTGGTGCAGAACCCGGGTTCCCAAACCCTATTTATGACAATAACATGCATAATAGTTGTTATAATTAGCACTTTAGAATTCGAACGTTCGCATCCATTGTATTTAATAGGGTTCTAATGTTCGTTCGAACTTTCGGTCCGTTCGCGGGTTCTGGTGCGAACCGAACCCGGGGGTGTTCGGCTCATCACTAGCCACTAGTCTAAAAAACCTTGACTTAGGTACAGATGTGCCTCCTGTACAGCGAAGTCTGGGTTTGTTGTGGAACATCAAGCAAGACAAATTCACCTTCCAAGTGTCAACTTGTGACAAACCCTTCACTAAGAGAGGAGTCCTGTCCGTGGTGAATAGCATCTATGACCCACTGGGTTTCCTTGCTCCAGTTACCATTCAAGGTAAGATTTTACTAAGACAGTTGTCTACTGAGAACATAAACTGGGATACTCCCTTGCCTAGTGAGAATCAACACAAGTGGGAAAGGTGGAGATATTCTTTGAAGTCACTAGAAAAACTTCAGATTCCCCGTTGCTATGTTCCAGGATCCACTTCAACTGCTAACCGGAGAGAGATTCATATTTTCTCTGATGCATCAGTTGAAGCTATTGCTGCAGTAGCCTATTTGAAGACCTCTGAACTGAATGGAGAATCACACTGTAGTTTTGTCCTAGGCAAGGCAAAACTCACTCCCAAGCCTGCACATACCATACCAAGACTTGAACTTTGTGCAGCCGTGCTAGCAGTAGAAATTGCCGAGGTCATACGAAGTGAAATGGACACTAGAATTGATTCTTTCACCTTCTATGCAGACAGTAAGGTAGTACTTGGTTACATAAACAACCAAACAAAACAATTTTATGTGTACGTCAGCAACAGGGTTGAACGTATCAAGAGATTCTCTCTACTAAGTCAATGGCATCACGTTCCCACTGAACTCAACCCAGCTGACTGTGGGACCAGAGCCGTGTCACCTGCCGCTCTTCAGGACAGCTTATGGCTGTCACCTCCAAGGTTTCTGCATGAGGACTCTTACTTACTCCCTATTGACACCACCTATGGGCTAGTAAACCCTGAAGATAAGGAAATAAGAACTGTGAACACCTCACTCCACAGTTCTGTAAGTACAAAACAGAAGCTGCGGTCACACCATTACAGGCATCAATGGAAGCAGGTGCAGCATCTAGCCAATGTGTTCTGGCATCGCTGGAAGAAAAAGTATCTTCATCACCTTCAAGGTCGTAACAAATGGCAAGCATCTAAGCCGAATCTTAAGGTTGGAGACCTCATCCTTCTAAAAGACAAGGAAGTTTGTCGGAATGAGTGGCCTATGGGTCTTATTACTAAAGTTATGCCCAGCGACGATAACAAAGTCCGGAAGGTAGAAGTCAAGGTAACCAAGGGAGGATCGACACGAACCTTTAGTCAACCAATTACAGAGTTAGTACTCCTTTTGCCAGGTGAGTGACTTGTGCAAGGACTAGCCATGCTGTTGGCACGGCGGGGAGTACATTGCTGCCATCTACAGGTTCTACTCAGAACTTTGGAATTCTTTGAAGACATCATACTGTGACTTTATGTTCTTCATCCTGTTGAACTTACGTTATTATTTGCTTGTTGCATGTTTTTCATTACAGGTTCCAGGACATTCGTCAGTATTGGACTTTTTGAAAATATATATTTTAGTTTAAGGTTATGAAATCTAAAGATTTCAGACGGGGAGTGTTGTGTTACACTATGTGATTATTCTTGCTCTGTGTCTTTAAGATCTCTCCCCTTCTTTCTAGCTGAACTCTCTCTCTCACCGTAGTTCTTTATATATCTCCTCCACTTCCTGATTCTGGTCATTACTCCTGTATATCTTCCATGCTAAACATCTTACATGTGGCTTACAACTGCAACGTTTTTCTACCTATGAATATCCATCATTAAACGGAACATTCGAAAGGATTCATCGTCTGTCGTCCTAACTGGGAGTTTATTCATTGAGTTAAACTGCCTGTATCGATGCAAGGGATGAATATCACACCAGCTTGAGTAAGGCCTACTTAAACCTGGAGATGAACTTTATCGCTTTGTAGTTGAGACAGAACAGACTACGATGAGCCGAGAAAATGAAGTTCTATGCTTCTGAGCATGCTTCGATTTGTTTCCGAGCATGCGTCGGAATTTAGCGCGTCAGAATTTGTACACACGATCGGAAATTGCGATCGGATTTTTTCCCCGAGGGGAAAATAGAGAACCTGCTCTCTATCGTTTTCCGGGCATTTTCCCATTGGAAAAAGTCAGATGGAGCATACACACGGTCGGGATTCCCGACCAAAAACTCTCATCGGACTTTTTCCAACGAGAAAAACGATCGTGTGTACGCTGCATAAGGGTAAGTCTGTGGCTAGTGATTGAGAGCCAGTGACTTCAATGGATTTTAGGGATTTTATTACTTGGGGCAAGAGAGGGTTAAAGAGGAAGTAAAGACTTTTTTTTAAAAACCCTGCAAAAGAAAGGCATATTGAGCTAGTATGCATAGCATACTAGCTCATTATGAATGACTTACCTGAGATCGAAGCCCCCGCAGCGGTCCTCGGTCACCTCCGCCGCTGCCGCCATCTTGACTCAATGTCCCGTCACTGCCGTCAGTGTATCGCCGCTCCGGCGCTGTGATTGCCCGGAGCGGCGATGACGTCACACGCATGCGCGTTTGGGCCAGTGTCTTGCCAAAAAAGTTCCCCCGGCGGATAAGGACCCCCCTGTACTGCGCAGGCGTGAACTGAGGCTCCGAAAATAGCCGAACATGTAGAGCTGAGAGGAAAAAATAAGATAAAAGAGGACAGCCGCACTCCAATCCAACGTGTGTTTAATGAACAGGCACTACAAAAACCAGCTAGAACAGGATAGCTGACAAGTTTCACACAAAATCAGCCAAGGTCTCCGAGAGAAGTACCTCCCTTATCCTATCTGCCTTGAGCGGCAATTTTTGTTTTTGTCTTTGAATGTAGAGCTGAGAGTCAGCTCTAGATGGCGCCTGCGCATTCCAAATTGTGCTGCGCTTCTGACATCCAGGCTCATTCCTTATCATCCCCGTGGACATGGAGATGATAAAAAAAGAGCCAGGAGGCCGAGCGAGCCGTCCGGCCACTTACAGCGAGGTCTACGTCGACCTGGACCTGCTGTAATAACTTTTTCATTGCGCAGGCGCCGTCTAGAGCTGACTCTCAGCTCTACATGTTTGGCTATTTTCGGAGCTCAGTTCACGCCTGCGCAGTACAGGGTGGAACTTATCCGCCGGGGGGAACGTATTCGGCAGAACACCGGCAAGAACCCATTCAGAAAACCAGCAATGAAGCCGGCCCGCTAGTGCGCATGCGTGTGACGTCATCGGCGCATCGGTTTATAGTAAATATCTCCTTAGCCATGTAGGTTAAGGAGATATTTCTTGCACCTACAGGTAAGCCTTAATCTAGGCTTACCTGTAGGTGCAAGTTGTCTAAGTGGGTTTACAACCACTTTAAAGGCTATAGCTACCTATAGCAACACTTATAGATTCCAGATCTAGTTCCAGTTTGTACAGTGAAATGGTCTCTTGGTTTAGCCACCCCCTCTCCCAGGCAGGACAGCTTCTGAGGACCATATCTGGCCTTAACCCAGGCTCCACCACAAAGTACATGTTAACTTTCATATAGGCTACAGGCCTGACAAGTTAGACTACAGAGAGCACACGTCCCCAGGCCGAAGCTTGGGGGAAAGACAAGGTCCGCCCCCAGGTATTTATATCCTTCCCCAGAATGCACCACTGGTAATAAACCTAGTTGTTCTGCCAAAGGGAACATAAATATTCAAACCCAGTATTAGTGTAGCCTCTCCTTCTATTACCAGAGGCATCAGGGACACCTACTGACATCCGGCAGAAGCAACCGCAACACTGAGCTTATGGGAAGATCAAACGAGTGCAGCATTATAAATCAGCTTGGGCTTTTCACCACCTAGCAAACTACATTTAGATAATTGAACCTGCTTAGGGTAGGGTAGATGCATACAATACAGTAGTTTTAAACATGTCTAGACAGAATTCATTTCATTGCTCCATTGTTTTCTACCATGCCTAAATTATCATTGTTATCCACAGTCAATGAAATGTTGAAATCGAATATGTGTCATCCAAAAATATTACACTTGAAATGGCTTAATCCATGAAGCAGGATACCTCATGAAGTTTTTATGTTGGAAAAATTGCTTCAAACTCTGATATAATAATACCTTCTTTTCTTGCTTTCCTGTTGGAAATGTGTTAGGTTTGTGTTCTGTGTTGTTCATTGCATAGATATGTTCTTACCTGAGCTCTGCAGCTCTGAGCACTGAGGTCCTGCCATAGACTCTTGCATCCAGGTGACTCGTACCGGAAACCTTAAATAATTGGAGGGAATTCTAATCTCACTGATGACACCGATCATCTCCCCGTTATCGTCCACTAGAAGGGTTCTCTGTGATGGACGGTCTATGTAGCTGTCTCCACCAAAGCTCCACGTAAAATCAATGTTTTTTGGAGAGCGTTTAAGGTGCAAAGAGCAGAGCACCTCCCCAGATTCACAAAGGGTTAATCTCACTGGCTCTGTTTGAGTGGGGGTCACTGGAAATCAACAAAAAAAATACCATTTAGATAAGTCTAATGATAAAATGATTTTTTTAGAAATAATGGCTAAATCAGGAAAAACTTTAACGAAAACCATCAACTACTGGGCTTATTTTGGGTGATAAGTGGTGACACTAAAGCCCCGTACACACGGTCGGACTTTTGGCCAACAAACTTCATTTTGAGCAAGCTGGACCAACAATCCGACCGTGTGTACGCTCCATCGAACAAACTTTTTTTGTTTTTTTTTTGTTTTCATCGGACAAAAGTTGGGTCTGCAAACGGACAAACTTTTGGCCAACAAAAGTCCGATGGAGCAAAGTCCGACCGTGTGTACAGAAAACCATCGGACTTTTGTCCGATGGACAAAACAAATAATGTTAAAATCAACCAACAATAGCAGAAGTTGACCAAAGGGTGGCGGTAAAGAGCAGAAAAGAGCAGAAAAACCATGTGATGTTGCAAAAAGTTTTGGGAAAGTTTGCAGAAGAGTCTGAGCATGTGTATGCTATGGGTGTGCCCGGCCAACTCCGTTCAGACAAAAATCCACGGAAAAGTCAGATGGAAGTCCGACTGTGTGTATGGGGCTTTACACGGTAAAGTTCTTTGTTCTTCTTGCTCCACAGGAACTTGGGGTTGCAAATCAATTGCTCTACTAAGGTGGCCACCTTCCCACAGAGACACAGTGCAGGACAAGGCATAGTAAGCCAGTAAGAGGGAAAAGATCAGATGAAGGGAGTCTAGTTGACATAATGCTTTGCCCTTTGCTTACCTATTTGGTTGCAGCTTCCACAGGCCCTCATTTTTTTTAAATAGTAATTGCAATATAAGCACATAAAAAGCACCTGCGTGTGGGCTTTTTCCGCCCTGGGCACAGCATTGCTGCAAAGAGGGAGGCACACTGAAAGCTTTTGCCTCTCCCTTCTCACTGCCTCTTAATGACAGGAGTGACTGCAGTGTCACTCCTGTCAGCAGGGCCTTTTTCCCCATCTGGAACTCATGACTATCGTATAACAGATGTCCTTATTATATATACCCCTTATTTATTATCTACTTATTACTAAGTAAACGAGACCACACCAGGAGTTGGAGAAATATATATAGGCCGTAGCAGCCTTATTTATTAAAACGCTGTATAACTTTTTAACAGTACCCATAAACTCTGTCCTAAAGGACCCTCAGTAAATTACTGGTGTCGCTCTCTGCAGGAACCTCTATTAACTTTTTTGTGTCCATTATTGCACTGCGGTACTTCTCAAACTCCGCTAATAGGCCTCAAGCCGACATGCTGGCTCAGAGACAACCATGACCGCAGTGCACCATCCCAATGCTTCCAGCTAAACCTCCGTTAACTGTAAGCCCACCGTCAGGACCCATACCAACGACAGGTCCTGAACCCTTCTTTCCGAGGTATCATCCTTCCCCTGCAAAGAACAGACACCCGCCACTGCCACGACATCTGCAATGACCCCACTTGTACCTGTAAAACAAAATGTAGAGACAACATCCCCCACTCCGTCCAAATTCTGGGGAGGGTGGGCGGGAACTTTCTCAGCGCCGCATGTTATCCGAGGAGGGGGCGGAGTCTTCCTTTATACACTCAATGCCCCCTCCCACCCAAATTAACCCACCAATCTTATCCCCTCTTCCTCAGTCTTACCCCACCAATCCCCTAATCCTTCACATAAGTCCCTGTTTCCCTAGTCATGTTCGCCCTTCACCCATTCATTGCATTCCTTGCTCCGGGCTTTTCTTGACTATCGTATAACAGATGTCCTTATTATATATACCCCTTATTTATTATCTACTTATTACTAAGTAAACGAGACCACACCAGGAGTTGGAGAAATATATATAGGCCGTAGCAGCCTTATTTATTAAAACGCTGTATAACTTTTTAACAGTACCCATAAACTCTGTCCTAAAGGACCCTCAGTAAATTACTGGTGTCGCTCTCTGCAGGAACCTCTATTAACTTTTTTGTGTCCATTATTGCACTGCGGTACTTCTCAAACTCCGCTAATAGGCCTCAAGCCGACATGCTGGCTCAGAGACAACCATGACCGCAGTGCACCATCCCAATGCTTCCAGCTAAACCTCCGTTAACTGTAAGCCCACCGTCAGGACCCATACCAACGACAGGTCCTGAACCCTTCTTTCCGAGGTATCATCCTTCCCCTGCAAAGAACAGACACCCGCCACAGCACCCAAATGTAAAAACCTTTACAATTGGGTGCCCCTCCACACCCTGAGAGCCCTCTGTATACCATCCTGTAATCCTAACGCCCATAGGTCTATACCCACATCACTGAGGTGTACCCCATCATCCCGAAGGTACCGCCATGTCTCCAACTCCAGCTCAAAATGGCGTATCACCAAACCCCCATTCCTAACCATGAACCTGGCCACATCCCGATTAACTTTCCTCCGCGCCCTATTGATGCCTTCTATGGATCTAGCCGTCCGCCATGAAGTGCGAGCCACCATGTCGGACCACACTATCACCATTTCCGGGAATGCCATACGAAGACGGAGAATATCAAATTTGATATCCTTCGTCACATCCAGCATAGATCTAACACCTAAGTCATTCCCACCTACGTGCAAAATTAAAACGTCAGGTGGTCGGTCCAGTCGCGCATAACGATGCACTTCTGGAACCGTCCTACTCCATAACATTCCCGGAATTCCCAGCCAGCGAATCCGGGACTCCTGCCTCGGAAACCCCAATTGCCGACCTTCCGGCCTTGCCTCAGCCCTCTTACCCCCCCTGTACACGTAAGAGTGCCCCAGTATCCAGACCAACGCCGGCGCCACACCTGAAAGAGAGAAAAACATGTATCCACCGTAACCACAGCCAAACCTGTCAACTTAACCTCATTATTATGTTTTTTTTTTTTTTTTTTTAAAACTCCAATCAGCCCCACTCCTTCTCTCCTCATACCCTTCCTCCTATTCTCCTCACACCCCTACCACTAAGTGAGGGCGAATGTAAGATCGAAATCTCCTTGATTCCCATCTCCCAATGCGCTTGACCGACTCACTATCCAACCCACTCCGAGCCGCTTCCGTAGCCGCCCCAATTCTGAACGAATGTGACGAAAATTCTTTCGCCTCTAAACCCAGGCACCCCAAACATTTTCGGAAAACCGATATGAACTGAAACCTGGACAACGGACACCCATCCCCATGTATCAGAAAGGACCCCACGTTCCCTGGGCGTACCACCAGAAAGCCCCGAACGGCCCCAACCGGACAAAGCGGTGAGCCCGGCAATGAAAAAATCTGAACTCTCTTGCCCCTCCCTTTTTGATCCGTTTTTGATCTACGTAACCACAAGGACACTCTATCCTCCTGGCAACGCACTTCATTAGCCCCAATCCCCCCGTGCACTTTCTTAGACGGGCTAACCAGCTCGCCAATCCTGAACGCCCCAAAGAATGCCAAGGAAAATGCCACTCGAAACAAGGCAGCTTCGTATTCCGAGGTGCAAACCTCCCGTAGCTTAGCCAACACCCCCTTCAGGACCCCAAAGCACACCGGGCGTCTGGTGTCTTTAAACGGCCTAACCCGCCTATAACCTCTGAGCGCTTGTCGAACCCAGAAGTCTTTCGTGTAATCAGGCAAACCTTGCCATTTAAACAAAAATGCCAATCCCGCAACCTTTTTATCCAGCGCGGATACCGACACCCCCGCTTCCATGCTCCTGGATATAAAGTACAAGACTAGCAATCTCACCTCCGGACCCTCAATCTCAACTCCCGTCATTCTACCCAGATCCGTCCATTCCAACCAAACTTTCTGATATGCAGCCCACGTCGTCTCACTCACCGACTTGCTGATCCATCCGGCGACTAATCTAACGCAATCTTCCACAGCCAGTCTGGACAAGGTACCCCTCGTTGCTCCGCGTCCGGTGCCAACTCTCGGAACCTGTCCCACTGAAAGCGAGATAAAGCGTCAGCCACCACATTGTCCACTCCCGGAAGGTGAACAGCATACATGAAGATGTTTAACTGTAGGCATCTCAACACCTGCTGTTGTAGCAGGCGAACCACCGGCGGCGATGCCGCCGATGCTCTGTTAATCACCTGCACCACGCCCATGTTGTCGATGTGAAAACGCACCTTCCGATCCCGGAAAGCCTCACCCCATAGTTCCACCGCCAATACTACTGGAAACAGTTCCAGCAGCAACATATTCTTTATGAAGCCTGCCTCCACCCAACTCTGTGGCCACGAACCCGCACTCCATCGGCCTTGGAAAAAAGCCCCAAAACCTGCTGAGCCCGCAGCGTCCGTGAACAGATCCATATCAAAGTTGCTGACCGGGCCCGACATCCATAGTGCCCTACCATTGAAGGACTCCAAGAATGTATGCCAGACCTGCAGATCAGACCTGTGGGAACGTACCAGCCTAACAAAATGTCGCGGCGACTGCACCCCAGCCGTGCTTGCCGACAACCGTCGGCAAAACGCTCTCCCCATCCGCAAAATGCGACAGGCGAAATTCAGCTTCCCCAATAAAGATTGCAGCGTTCGCAGCTGTACCTTGCGCAAACCCAACATCAGCTTAAGTTCTCTTTTCAGATCCGCAAGCTTATCTTCCGGTAAACGGCATTCCATGGCTTCTGAATCCAGCGTTATCCCTAAAAACGTAATGACCGTTCTTGTCCCCTCCGTCTTGTCCGGCGCCAATGGGACGCCAAAACGATCCGCCATGTGCTCCAGCGTTGCTAACAGAATCGCACAATCCCTGGATGAAGCCGGGCCCACGCAGAGGAAGTCATCCAGATAGTGTATGACCGAATTTACCCCTGCCACGTCCCTGACCACCCATTCCAGAAAGGAGCTAAACTCCTCAAATAATGCACACGATATGGAACAGCCCATAGGCAGGCACTGGTCCACATAAAACTCCCCGTTCCAATGACACCCCAATAATCTAAAACTATCCGGGTGCACCGGAAGAAGCCGAAAGGCCGCCTCCACATCAGATTTTGCCATGAGAGCCCCCTTTCCATAATGCCGGACCCAAACCACTGCTGCATCGAATGATGTGTAACTCCCCGTGCAAGCATCCGGCTCAATGGCGTCATTAACCGACCCCCCTTTAGGAAAAGAAAGGTGGTGAATGAGCCGAAATTTATTCGGCTCCTTTTTTGGCACCACACCCAGCGGAGAGACCACCAAATCCTTTAACGGGGGAACTGTAAATGGGCCGCTCATGTGGCCCAACGCCACTTCCTTTCGTAGTTTCTCCGAAACTACGTCGCCATGTAGCAACGCCGATCGCAAATTGCGCGGCACGGGGGGAACCTCCCTCAACGAGCATGGAATACGAAAACCCTCCGCAAACCCCCTTTCCAACAACCGCGCAGCCTCCCTGTTCGGATACCTACCTAGAAACGGCCGCATCCTTTCCACCATCACCGGCGTCTTCCCTTTTATTCGCAAGTTCTCCGGAACGGTTCTTCCCTTGCTTAAAGCATCTAGACGAGGGGTGGGAACCCCCGCATCCGGAACACTCATGTTTGAAACGGCACGTTCCTCCAAACTTGCATGTACCCGAATTAAACTGCCAACAAACCCCTTTTGCCTTACCGGCCGGTTGTCCAGGGGAAGACGATCCACCGGCCCCCCCCTGAAAAAACTGATTCGGGGCCCTCGCCGAAGTCATCAATCGCATCCACAAACTAATGTCTTTGTGGTCCCATCTTAACTCCGGCCGCATCGCCATCCTCTGGCGAAACTGCTCATCGTACCTCAACCAAGCCGTGCCCCCGAAGGTTCTGTATGCTTCCCCTATCGCATCCTGGTAGCAAAACAGAGCAGAGCAGAACTCCGGCTTCTTTACCCCTATCACACTTGCCAAAATGCCAAATGCCTGCAGCCAATTTGTAAATGTCCGAGGGATAAGGCGATACCTACGCTTCTCCTCATCTTCCTTCTTGGAGTCATCCAGCTTGACTCTGTCCAAGTTGAACTTCCCCAACGGCAGCAGTGAAAATATCTCCACATACTCACCTTTCCAAATCTTGTCACGTACCTCCACCTTTAAATGCGCTCCCAACGGTCCCTCAAAACAGATATAGACCTCGCACATCGCCGCATCAGCCAACCTTACCAGGTCCTGCCTGCCCGTCTCCCCCACTGCCGCGGGCGTATCAACCCCCTCCTTCCTTACCGGAGGACTTTCCGTCCCCCCCTGCTGTGGCACCACCACCGCTGCCCCTGCCACCCCGCTCCTGCCATCCCCCCCCACCGGGGGAACCCATGCCTCTGACGGGCATGGCGCCCCACCTGCTGAATTTTCAAACCTGTCCACCAATTCCTTGATCCCTGCTAAAAACCCCCTCATACTTGTATCCATCCCTACCACCGACCTCTGACCCCGGTCTGCCAAATCACCATCCCCAGCCGAGTACCCCCACCCGGACGTCCCAGCATCACCCCTACCACTGCAGCCCCCAGCACCCCACACCTGTGACTGACCCAGTGAAGATAAAGGAAAAACAAACTTACCGGGCTGCCTAGGAAGCGACCCACCAGCCGACCGTCCCGCCTCCATCGATGCTGACCCTCCGAGAGGCTCACGTTCCGCCTCCGATTCCGATCCTGCACCGTCCGACCGTTGCTCCTCCCCTTCCGCTCCCGATGCAAGCCCTCCAGGAGAAGGATCCCTGGATGCCGAGGGTCCCGCTCCACACCGACTCCTTCTTCGTGTTCTGGACCCGCCCACCGATTTTTTCGTTGCCTTGCCCAGGTCGGGGGGGGCTCCGTCCAGCCCTGTCGCCTACGTCTGCTGCCTCTTCCCTCTGCTCCTCCGCCGCAAGGTCCCCGGCCGCCGCAGTGGAAGGCCCGGCCACCGCCACACTGGATCTCCCCCGCCGAGGCGCCGTCCCCGGTGACATCACTCTGGGGGCGGGGCCCGCTGCTTCCGACTCCCATCGCCGTGCGGGCCTGGTGGCCGCTCCGGAACTCCCGGAATGGCCGCCCGCGGAGCTCCGACTCTGCCGGGGATTCCTTCCGGCGTCCAACCCGGCGACAGCAGCTCGCTTCGCGGGAGGACCCGAAGGGGCCCGCGAATGGGGATTCCCTATTTGTCTGCGAGCTCCGGAGGAGAGGTCAGGAGAGAAGCGCTCCGGCGGTTTGGACTGCCGAGCTCGCGCTGACACTCTCCCCCCATTAATCTCTTCCTCCAGCGGACGCCCGAGCAAAGGCCCTAAATGTTCCTGGGCCCACTGCGGGCCTCGCGCCGCTGTTTCTGCCCGCAATTGGGCCAGGAGCTGCTCCAAGTCTGCCATCCTGAACTTTCTCAGCGCCGCATGTTATCCGAGGAGGGGGCGGAGTCTTCCTTTATACACTCAATGCCCCCTCCCACCCAAATTAACCCACCAATCTTATCCCCTCTTCCTCAGTCTTACCCCACCAATCCCCTAATCCTTCACATAAGTCCCTGTTTCCCTAGTCATGTTCGCCCTTCACCCATTCATTGCATTCCTTGCTCCGGGCTTTTCTGCACTGCCACCTCCGCCTCCTGTGCTAAAATGTGCCACTTGATGTAAACACAGAGGCTGGCTTCCTCTACTGGTCTCTGTGTTTACAACATGTAACAGCGCGCTTCTTCACCTCACACAGAACACTCCCTGCCCTGCAGCATGACAGTCCAGCCATCCTCCTACACTGGGGGCTGGTTGGTAGCTAGGGAAGTTGGTGGAGGAGTTCTGTACTGGGGGAGGGGGTAGCTTCGTAGTGGGAGGTAGGTTAAGGTAGGAGCTCTCTAATAGGGGGGGAAGACCTTTTATGTGTGTGTGTGTGTGTGTGGGGGGGGGGGTAGGGGGTTGGGGCAAATACTCTGCACTGGTTGGATTGGAGAAGGGATTTTTAGTTGGGGGGGGGTGGCGGAGAGGAGCTTTCTAGTGCTGTTTCTTTCAGTGGCACCACTGGCTCAGGGACATTGTTTCATTTCAGTGACACCATTGATACAAGGGGTGTGGAGGGGGGAATCCCATCTTCATCCTGGGCACTGGATGACCATACCCAGGCACTGGTGCCAATGCCTGCTATTTTGATGTGACACTTTATGAGAAACTCACCATTGACATGTAGTGATCCTGTGCTCCTCTCTATGAGCTTCTCCATACTGGGATGCTCCACTTTGCAGATGAATTCTGACCACTGGTCTTCTTGGAGTGATGGCCTGAACTGTAGACTTGCTATGCAGCTGAATGTGTTATCCGGCTGTATCTGAGCCTCGGTAATATCTTGCTTATATCCCGGTGTATCAAGAGATAGCAGAGTTCCATTCTTATACCAATTAATGGTGAGATCATTTGGAAAATAGTTCGAGATTTTATACTGCAATCTGGCATTTTTGTTCTCAAATAATGCAAGTTCCTTCATTTCTTCTATCACAGGACACCAGGGAAAATCTGCAAATCAAATCACAAGTATTAAACACTATCTATAATATAACTCCATCTGTCTGTCTACCCATCCATCCTATCCATCTAAGTATCAACTTATCTATCAATCCATCCATCTGTCTTTCCATCCATCCTTCTGAATGCTAACAACCTACAGGGCTATAAATGTTGGTAATAACGCATGCAATCCATACATACAGAGAAACCAAAACAAATAAGTTCAGAAATGAAGTTATAGTATCTCACAAAAGTGAGTACACCCCTCACATTTTTGTAAATATTGTATTATATCTTTTCATGTGACCACACTGAAGAAATGACACTTTGCTACAATGTAAAGTAGTAAGTGTACAGCTTGTATAACAGTGTAAATTTGCTGTCCCCTCAAAATAACTCAACACACAGCCATTAATGTCTAAACCGCTGGCAACAAAAGTGAGTACACCCCTAAGTGAATTAGCCATTTTCCCTTCCGGGTGTCATGTTCGTTAGTGTTACAAGGTCTCAGGTGTGAATGGGGAGCAGGTGTGTTAAATTTGGTGTTATCGCTCTTAGGACTGGTGCAAGGATTTTTGACACCCTAGGCGTGGAATGTCGGTTGCCCTCGGACAAGCAGGAGGCTCTCAAGGCCGAGATTTCTGGGATGCTGGGATTACGGAAAGTACAACTTCGGACTTTACAGTCGCTTCTAGGCAAACTGAACCTTGCCTATCGCATACTTCCAATGTGGAGGGTGTTTTGCAGGCGGCTGTCGGCTAGTACGGCTGGGATTAGGTCTCCCACGCACTTTGTGCGATTGATGCAGGCACACAGGGAGGATTTGCGGGTTTGGCACTCCTTCTTGGAGTCCTTTAATGGGGGGCATTGTGGATGTCGGGCCCTGTCAGCAACTTTGATCTTGAGCTCTACACGGAAGCGGCCAGAGGGTCGGGTTTTGGGGCATTCTTTCAAGGCAGATGGAGCGCGGGTCCGTAGGCCGCAGTCGTGGATTGACGCGGGCTATACTAAGAACCTGGTGCTGCTGGAATTGTTTCAGGTTGTACTGGCAGTTGAGTTGTGGGGCGCATGTTTCAGGGATCTGAAAGTGCGTTTTTACGGGGATAACATGGGGGTGGTGCAGGTGATCAACAAAGTTTCTGCGTCACCCCCCCCCCCCCCCCCGGTGGTTCGGCTTTTTCGGCACTTGGTTTTGAGATGCTTGCAGCTGAATGTCTTTGTATATGCGGTGCATCTTCCGGGGGCTGAGAATGTCATTGCTGATGCGTTGTCTCGCTTTCAGTGGGACAGGTTCCGGGAGTTGGCGCCGGGGGCGGAGCAACGAGGGGTCCCTTGTCCCAGCTGGCTGTGGCAGATTCCGTTGGAATTGTCTTCGGATGGATCAGGAAGTCGGTTAGTGGGGTTACATGGGCAGCGTATGAGAAGGTATGGCTGGAATAGCGGGCATTGGTTCAAGAAGCGGGAGTGGATCCAGTGAGTCCAGAGTTGCGGTTGCTGGTATTGTATTTTATTTCCAGAAATATGGAGGCTGGGGTGTCCAAGTCAGCATTAAGTATGAAACTCATGGGGTTGGCGTTTCTGTTCAAGTGGCAAGGGTGTCCGGATTTTACCAAAGATTTTTGGGTGCGGCAAGCGCTCAGGGGCTATCGGTGGTCAGGGCAGCCCAAGGACTCCAGGCGCCCTGTGTCGTTTGACATTCTCGAGGGGTCGAAGAGGTCTCCTTGTTTCGGGTGGCTTTTTTGGGGCCTTTCGGATAAGTGAGCTGGTTATCCCTTCTAAAAAAGTGCAAGGGGGTATTTTGGCTAGCGAGGTTTAGTATACGGAGGAAGGGGTGTCGTTGGTACTCGCAGGTCCAAGACGGATCAAGCAGGAAGGGGTAAGACGATACAGGTCTTTCCCATTTCGGGCTCGCCGTTATGTCAAGTTGGGGCAGTACGAGGGTTTTTCGAGGTTCGCCCGGTAGTGGAGGGTTCCTTTTTAATGCATGCAGATGGGTCCCCTTTATCGAAAATATCAGTTTTTCTCTGTATTTAGAAAATGTTTGCGGGCTTTGGAATGGGAGGAACAGAATTATTTTCTCACTCCTTCAGGATAGGGGCGGCAACAGAAGGAGCTAGGTGTGGGATGGATACCAAGGCGGTTAAGCGCTGTGGTCGGTGGGAGTCCAGGAGGTTTGGTCTTTATGTTCACCCACATTTGCTGGTTGGGTTGGCATAACTGGTGGCTGGGGGGGTGATCTGTAAAATGGATGTAATTGTTTGTTTGTTTTCTTTTCTTCAGGTGCAGTACACGAATTGGTCTGGATACTGGGCCATTCCTTTGTGTTTTGGGGGGCTAAGAGGGCTGATGTTAGGCCGGATGGTGGGCAGTTAGGGTTTCCGAGATCGGAGGCCTGTATTCGCTGGCTGGGAGTGCCAGTAATGCTCTGGAGTAGAATGGTCCCGGAGGTCCACCGTTTTGCGCGCTTAGACAGGCCACCTGACGTTTTAATTTTGCACGTAGGTGGTAATGAGTTAGGAGAAGTTAGATCAATGGTAGACATTACAAGGGACATCAAGTTTGATTTCCAGCGCCTCCGGATGGCATTTCCGAAGATGATCATTGTGTGGTCCGACATGGTTGCTCGGTCCACCTGGAGGATGGCGAGCATCAATAGGGCTCGTAGGAAAATTAACCGGGATGTGGGCCGTTTTGTAGTAAGGAATGGGGGGTTGGTGATTAGGCACTTAGAGCTGGAGGTAGATACCTGGAGATACCTTAGAGGCGATGGTGTGCACCTGAATGCTGTGGGGATTGATATGTGGGCCCTGGGGCTACAAGATGGCATACAGAGAGCTCTGCGGGTGTGGACGGGAACTCAAGGATAAGGTTTTACACTTGGGTGCTGTGGCGGGTGTTGGTCTTTGCGGGGGAAGGAAGATACCTCAAAGGAAGTGTTCAGAACCTATCGGTGGTATGGGTCCTGAGGGTGGTATTTCAGTTAACTGAGGTTTAGCTGGAATGTTATGGTAATGGGGGCACTGCGGTCAGTGGTTGTCTCTGAGCCAGCTTGTCGGCTTGAGGCCTATGAACAAATTGAGAGGTACCGCAGTGCCAGATTTTGAAAGAGTTCTAATGGAGGTTCCTGCAAAGACCAACGCTAGGATGGACTGATGTTTTTTTTTTCTGACAACAGATGTTTATATTATGTTTTGAGTTAAAATTTGATAAAGATGTAATTTAAATAAATAAGGCTGCTATGGCCTATGTTTACTCCAAAGAAATGCCGTGTGGTCTCGTTACTTAGGTAAGGTTGAAGTTTAAAATGTGGGTTAAGTAGCAAGGCACATCTGTTATACAATAGTCAAGAAAAGCCCGGAGCAAATGGAATAGAATGTAATAAGTGCAGGGCGCACATGACAGTGTTAACAGGGTAAAAGCATAAGGATAAAGTAAGGGGTTTTGGTATTGGGTAAAAGGTAGAGTGGGAGAAGGCAGGAGTTTATAAATACAGTTGGCCCCTCCCCTGGGGCACCACAGCGCGAGGAAAAGTTCCCACCCACCCTCCCCTTGTTTTGTATAGGTTACATGCAGGTATGGTTGTCTGGTGCTCTCTCTTTTTCCTTCACAGGTGGCGGTGATCAAGATGTCGTGGCGGCGGCGGGTGTTGGTCTTTGCGGGGGAAGGAAGATACCTCAAAGGAAGTGTTCAGGACCTATCGGTGGTATGGGTCCTGAGGGTGGTATTTCAGTTAACTGAGGTTTAGCTGGAATGTTATGGTAATGGTGGCACTGCGGTCAGTGGTCGTCTCTAAGCCAGCTTGTCGGCTTGAGGCCTATGATCAGATTGAGAGGTACCGCAGTGCCAGATTTTGAAAGAGTGCTAATGGAGGTTCCTGCAAAGACCAACGCTAGGACTGATGTTTTTTTTTTCGAGTTAAAAATTGATAAAGAAGTAATTTAAATAAATAAGGCTGCTACGGCCTATGTTTACTCCAAAGAAATGCAGTGTGGTCTCGTTACTTAGGTCAGGTAAGAGGTTGGAGTTTAAAATGTGGGTTAAGCAGCAAGGCACATCTGTTATACAATAGTCACGAAAGAGCCGCTGCCCGTCTGTCATTTGACAATACATACGGGCGGGAGGTGGTTAAAGGTGTACATTTTGTAGAAAGGTGCTATTTTGTAGAATAATTATTTTACGACCGCTGTATAGGTTGCAGTACCTGTCATATGGAGGTCGCGAGTTCCAGGCTCCTTCAGGGACTCATGTGTCCAGGTCACACGCACCGAGGACTTGAAATATTGCAGGGGAACAACACACTCACTTATAGCATCAAAGGTTTTCTCATCATTGGTATGAATTATTTTCTTGGTTGAGCTCATAGATTCTTTTTTTCCTTCTCCTTGGGTCCATGTAATGAAAATAGTTTGGGGGTAAAACTTCATTAAACTCAGAGAACACACCACTTGGTCTGATCCAGAGATGGTGAACTTCACATTATTCTCCTGGGGGGCAACTAGAAGAAGATGAGAGAGTTTAAAGATATCAAATGGTTATGTTTAATATGATGATACGTTATAAAAAAAAATCTAACAATAATAATAATATCTGTCTGTGTATAAAGTGCTCAAAAGTTTGCACACCCTGACAGAAATCATGAAATTTTGGAATTTACATTAAATGACTGATCATGACAAAAAAAAATATTTTATTTAAGGATAGTGATCACATGAAGCCATTTACTATCACATAGTTGTTTGGCTCCTTTTTAAATCATATTGATAACAGAATTTACCCAAATGATTCTGATCAAAAGTTTTGATACCCTGGACTGTAAGGTGACACACACAGAAAGAAGCCCTTACTGCGCCAATGCCAAAAAAAAAGCCTAGTGAGGCGTGTCAAGGTGTTGTTGGACATATTGTAACCAGGCTTTTATGTGGAACTTGTACAGTAAAGGCTTCTTTCTGGCAAGTCAACCATGCAGCCCATTTTTGTTCAAGTATCATCGTATTGTGCTGCTTGAAACAAACACAAAGGAGGTTATTTACGAAAGGCAAGTCCACTACAAGTGCAAACTACAAGTGCAAAGTGCACTTGAAATTTCACTGGAAGTGCAGTCGCTGTAAATCTGAGGGGTAGATCTGAAATGAGGGGAAGCTCTGCTGATTTTATTATCCAATCATGTGCAAGCTAAAATTCTGTTTTTTATTTTCCTTGCAGGTCCCCCTCGGATCTACAGCGACTGCACTTCCAAGTACACTTTTAGTGCAATTTCCAGTGCACTTTGCACTTGTAGTTTGCACTTGTAGCGCAAAGTGGATTTGTCTTTCGTAAATAACCCCCAAAGTCTTTTTCCAGAGCAGTGGCGTCTCCAGCTTTCATATTTACGGGGGGCACATGGGGGGACAGGGACAAAAGTAGGGGGGCCAACTTATAAAATGCAATTATATATATATATATATATATATATATTGTGAGGGGGTTAGCTCGGCAGCGGGTGTGTGTGACCCCCGGGATGGGCTCCCCACACAAAAACAGGCCCAGCAAACGGAGGTTGTGGTTTTCAAAATCAAAAAGGTGCGGTTTATTTTCTATTTACAGTGACAAAACACAGCAAAGCAAAAGAAACATAAATAAAATAAATCCTGGTCAACTTGACCTCTGAGTAAACATACAGGTTTCCTAACTAACAACTGGGATCAGCCTAGTGCTGTCCTAGTCCCTAAGTCCCTGGTTTTAAATGTCCAAGCAAATAGCCACATAGGCTTTGTCTCACCGCACAGGGGTTCACTCTCCCTAGACAGTCCACACAGGTCTGGTTCCAGGCATGAGCAAACACCTAATGAATCTGGGAGTTCTTATAGAGGCCTAAATGAGCTGACAAGCTTCAGCTGGTCTCATCAACTCCCTGTCTGCACGACGCCCCACACTCTCCCTAGAGGTATGAGTCATCCATGAGCCCACTAGCCTCAGCTGGGCTTATACAACTCTCCACCTAGTTGTATAAGTCGGCGTAAAGCCTGAATCTGGGCGAAATATATCTACCCCCCTGGATGCAACCAGGTGACTTTACCTTCCTGCTGTCACATACCCCCCCCTCTTGTTTTAACCTCGGGGTTGGAACACCAGCAATCAGGCATTCATGTACTCGAGACAAAGCATCCACATTCCCCATTTGAACGCCAGGGCGATGCTTTACTGTGAAGTTGAATTCCTGGAGGGCCAGGAACCACCTATTCACTCTTCTATTTGTTTCCTTGTTTTGAGCCATCCACTTTAACGGAGCGTGATCCGTAACCATGTCAAAGTGCCTACCTAGCAGGTAGTACCGAAGGGAATCTAGAGCCCACTTCACCGCTAAACACTCCTTTTCAACGGTGGCGTAATTTACCTCATGGGACTTCAACTTCCTGCTGAGGTAAATGACTGGGTGCTCTTCCCCGTTCCAGACCTGGGACAATACTGCTCCTAACCCCACATCTGACGCATCACTTTGTACGACAAAGTCTTTAGAGAAGTCGGGTGAGTACAACACTGGCTGGCTACATAAGGCTTGTTTCAAGAATTGGAATGCTGCCTCAGCCTCGGGGGTCCATTTAATCATGACCGACCCTTTCCCCTTCGTCAGGTTGGTTAGGGGCACAGCCTTAGAAGCAAAGTGGGGAATGAATCGCCGATAATACCCAGCGATTCCCAGAAAGGCTCGTACCTGCTTCTTGCTGTTGGGACGTGGCCAACTCTGGATGGCCTCGACTTTGTTGAGTTGGGGTTTTATTACTCCCCTCCCAATGGTGTACCCAAGATATTTGGCCTCCTCCTGCCCAATGGTACACTTCTTGGGGTTAGCCGTAAACCCCGCTTCCCGAACAGAGTCCAGGACTGCTTGCACTTTTGGCAGATGTGAGGCCCAATCTGTGCTATGGACAATTACGTCATCCAGGTAAGCCGCAGCATACTTCCGATGGGGCCTCAGCATCTGGTCCATTTTCCGCTGGAATGTGGCCGGCGCATTCTGTAACCCGAACGGCATTCTTTTATATTGGAACGCCCCGTCTGGGGTTACAAATGCGGTTTTCTCTTTGGCCGACTTGGCCAGGGGGATTTGCCAATACCCTTTTGTGAGGTCAAGAGTCGTCATGTATCGGGCTGTTCCCAGCCAGTCGATCAACTCATCTATACGTGGCATGGGGTAGGTGTCAAATTTTGTAACTTTGTTCAACTGACGAAAATCGTTACAAAATCGCCAGCTCCCATCCGGTTTAGGCACCAACACAATGGGACTAGACCAATCACTTTGGGACTCCTCTATCACCCCTAAGTTCAGCATTTTCTGTACTTCCTCCCGTATTGCCTCCCGTCGGGCCTCTGGGATCCGATAGGGTTTTAACTTCACCCTTTCACCGGGCGGGGTAATGATGTCATGCTCTACCCCAGATGTTTGTCCCGGCAGCTCAGAGAATACCTCCTTGTTGCGAAGCACAAACTCCTTAACCTCCTGTTGTTGGGGTTGTGACAAGGTGGCTGCTATTCCAACCTCAGGAATCACGCAACCAGTTTGAGCTGGTGACCAAGTGTCTGCGACTAGGGACTCTCTATCCCTCCAGGCTTTCAACAGATTAACGTGATAGATCTGTTCGGGCTTTCGCCTTCCTGGTTGTCTGACCTTGTAATTCACTTCGCTCACTTTTTCCATTATCTCATAGGGGCCTTGCCATTTGGCAAGGAATTTACTTTCAACCGTAGGGACAAGTACCAGTATCCTATCCCCCGGGGAAAAGGTACGGGTCTTGGCTCCACGGTTGTACACTCTTTGCTGTGCTAACTGCGCTTGGGCCAAATGTTCCTTCACGATGGGCATTACCTGTGCAATTCGGTCTTGCATCAGGGCGACATGCTCAATCACACTCCTGTGGGGAGAACTCTCACTTTCCCAAGTTTCCTTGGCAATATCCAACAGCCCTCTTGGGTGTCTCCCATACAGTAACTCAAAGGGGGAGAATCCCGTAGAGGATTGGGGCACCTCCCTAATAGCAAACATCAGATAAGGAAGTAGACAGTCCCAATCCTTTCCATCTCTATCCACCACTTTCTTCAACATTTGTTTTAGGGTTTTGTTGAATCTTTCAACCAGCCCATCGGTTTGGGGGTGATACACAGATGTACGTAATTGCGTCACTTTGAACAATTTACACAGCTCCTTCATAACCCGGGACATAAAGGGTGTACCTTGGTCCGTAAGCAGTTCTTTACAAATACCCACCTGGCTAAACACAAGAGATAGCTCTTTGGCTATGGTTTTGGCCGAGGTATTTCGGAGAGGGATCACTTCTGGATAACGGGTGGCATGGTCCATTATAACTAATATGTACTGGTGCCCCCTAGCGGACTTGATTATAGGCCCTACCAAATCCATGGCGATCCTCTCAAACGGGACCTCAATGATGGGTAGAGGGACCAGCGGGCTACGGAAATGTGGCATCGGGGCCGACCTCTGACACACAGGGCAGGAGGAACAATAATTTTCTATGTCCTTCATCACCCCCGGCCAATAGAATCTCTGTAATACCCTCTCTCGGGTTTTCTCTGTCCCCAGATGACCTCCAAGAATGTGCCCATGGGCCAACTCCAACACCAACTTCCTGTAAGGTTTGGGCACCACAAGCTGCTCAACGGTTTCTTCTGCCCTTTTTGCCACCCGATACAGTAGGTCCTTCTCTACGCTGAAGTATGGGTAAGTGCAGGTATTATCTGGGTTCACTAACTCGCCATCTATTTTCACTACGTTTTCCCGTGCCTTTATTAGGGCGGGGTCTTTCAACTGTTCTGTGGCAAAGTTTTCCCTGTGAACCTCAAGATCAGAAAACTCCACAGACGGTAGGTTTTCGTCTGAGGAGGTGGGCTCCTCTCCAGTTTCTTGAGTCTCCCCTGCCAATACTGATAAGGGAAATTCCGGAGAGTCCTCACCACTCTCAGGGGAGTTCTGGCTATCACATTCCTGGTACATAGGGGCACCAGTGAGGGGCTCAGGATCATCCCACAGTTCCCAGAACTTCGGAAAATCCCTTCCCACAATGGCGTCATGCGGTAACTGAGATACTAAGCCCACTGGATGAGAGAGGGTACCTTTGGGGGTCTCGAAACACACTGTAGTCACTGGATACTCTCGGGTGTCCCCATGCACACAAATAACAGCTACCTTGCTATTCCCAAAGACCTCTGTTTTAACTAACTCAGCCTTTATCAGGGTCACAAGGCTACCTGAATCCAGCAATACCACAACATTTCTACCATTAACACACATTTTGCATAAATGTTTCTCAGTTCCTCGAATGGCAGTGCATGCGACTGTCGCACACAGCGACTGACGTCTGCCCGTCAGAAAGTCACACTGCATGGGTTCCTCCACAACCGGGCAATTGGCTGCAATATGTCCCGCTTGCCGGCAGCGGTAGCAAACGATCCTTCTTGCCGCCTCTTGAGCCGCTGATTTCCCAGGCTGTTCTCGCCAAACTTGGGGTAGAGCTCCCACCCTCTCACTCTCTCCACCCTCACCCCTTGGAATCCTCTTATCCGCCCCTGGGGATGGTCTGGTCTTAGGGTGGAAAGTCCGAGTGTCTCTGGAAGAGGCCGTCAGGTTCTCTGTAGCCAAGTATTTCTCCACACGATCCACAAGACCATCGGCCGTCTCTGGGTCTCCATGGCTTACCCACTTTTGGATGGCAGTAGGAAGAGCTCTCAAAAACCGATCCATTACAACACGTTCCACAATCTTTGGTGCGGACAAAGTCTCTGGCTGTAGCCACTTTCTGCTCAGGTGAATGAGATCATACATTTGAGACCTGGGGGGTTTTCCAAGCTGGAAAGTCCAGTTATGCACACGCTGAGCCCGGACAGCCTGGGTGACACCCAGCCTTGCCAAAATTTCAGCTTTTAGCATCACATAGTCTTTTTCTTGGTTAGGCTCTAGGTCATAGTAAGCTTTCTGCGATTCACCAGTTAACAGAGGAGCCACCAGTCCAGCCCACTGCTCCTCAGGCCACTTTTCTCTTTCAGCGGTCCTTTCAAATGTGGTCAAAAATACCTCTGGATCATCCTCTCCAGTCATTTTTGTCAATAAACGACTCACCCCAAAGGACGCGGTATTAGTGGGACGGCTTTCCTCACTGGTCTGCGGACGTTGCTGCATTACTGCTTCCATTTGTTGTAGTCTCTGCTCTTGCTTCTGTAACAGGTCTATGAAGCGGGCCTCAGATTGCTGCTGGGCTTGTTGCTGAGCTTCCAGACTCTGTTGGTGAGCTTGCTGCTGGGCTGCAAGGCTCTGTTGATGAGCTTGCTGCTGGGCTGCAAGGCTCCTTTGCAAACCTGCATTTGTCTGCTGTTGATTGGCATTTGCTAGAGCCAGCTGTTTCAGTATCTCCTCCATGCTGGCTTAAAAAAAACTGCCACTGGTTCTCCACCAACTGTGAGGGGGTTAGCTCGGCAGCGGGTGTGTGTGACCCCCGGGATGGGCTCCCCACACAAAAACAGGCCCAGCAAACGGAGGTTGTGGTTTTCAAAATCAAAAAGGTGCGGTTTATTTTCTATTTACAGTGACAAAACACAGCAAAGCAAAAGAAACATAAATAAAATAAATCCTGGTCAACTTGACCTCTGAGTAAACATACAGGTTTCCTAACTAACAACTGGGATCAGCCTAGTGCTGTCCTAGTCCCTAAGTCCCTGGTTTTAAATGTCCAAGCAAATAGCCACACAGGCTTTGTCTCACAGCACAGGGGTTCACTCTCCCTAGACAGTCCACACAGGTCTGGTTCCAGGCATGAGCAAACACCTAATGAACCTGGGAGTTCTTATAGAGGCCTAAATGAGCTGACAAGCTTCAGCTGGTCTCATCAACTCCCTGTCTGCACGACGCCCCACACTCTCCCTAGAGGTATGAGTCATCCATGAGCCCACTAGCCTCAGCTGGGCTTATACAACTCTCCACCTAGTTGTATAAGTCGGCGTAAAGCCTGAATCTGGGCGAAATATATCTACCCCCCTGGATGCAACCAGGTGACTTTACCTTCCTGCTGTCACATACCCCCCCCTCTTGTTTTAACCTCGGGGTTGGAACACCAGCAATCAGGCATTCATGTACTCGAGACAAAGCATCCACATTCCCCATTTGAACGCCAGGGCGATGCTTTACTGTGAAGTTGAATTCCTGGAGGGCCAGGAACCACCTATTCACTCTTCTATTTGTTTCCTTGTTTTGAGCCATCCACTTTAACGGAGCGTGATCCGTAACCATGTCAAAAGGCCTACCTAGCAGGTAGTACCGAAGGGAATCTAGAGCCCACTTCACCGCTAAACACTCCTTTTCAACGGTGGCGTAATTTACCTCATGGGACTTCAACTTCCTGCTGAGGTAAATGACTGGGTGCTCTTCCCCGTTCCAGACCTGGGACAATACTGCTCCTAACCCCACATCTGACGCATCACTTTGTACGACAAAGTCTTTAGAGAAGTCGGGTGAGTACAACACTGGCTGGCTACATAAGGCTTGTTTCAAGAATTGGAATGCTGCCTCAGCCTCGGGGGTCCATTTAATCATGACCGACCCTTTCCCCTTCGTCAGGTTGGTTAGGGGCACAGCCTTAGAAGCAAAGTGGGGAATGAATCGCCGATAATACCCAGCGATTCCCAGAAAGGCTCGTACCTGCTTCTTGCTGTTGGGACGTGGCCAACTCTGGATGGCCTCGACTTTGTTGAGTTGGGGTTTTATTACTCCCCTCCCAATGGTGTACCCAAGATATTTGGCCTCCTCCTGCCCAATGGTACACTTCTTGGGGTTAGCCGTAAACCCCGCTTCCCGAACAGAGTCCAGGACTGCTTGCACTTTTGGCAGATGTGAGGCCCAATCTGTGCTATGGACGATTATGTCATCCAGGTAAGCCGCAGCATACTTCCGATGGGGCCTCAGCATCTGGTCCATTTTCCGGTGGAATGTGGCCGGCGCATTCTGTAACCCGAACGGCATTCTTTTATATTGGAACGCCCCGTCTGGGGTTACAAATGCGGTTTTCTCTTTGGCCGACTTGGCCAGGGGGATTTGCCAATACCCTTTTGTGAGGTCAAGAGTCGTCATGTATCGGGCTGTTCCCAGCCAGTCGATCAACTCATCTATACGTGGCATGGGGTAGGTGTCAAATTTTGTAACTTTGTTCAACTGACGAAAATCGTTACAAAATCGCCAGCTCCCATCCGGTTTAGGCACCAACACAATGGGACTAGACCAATCACTTTGGGACTCCTCTATCTCCCCTAAGTTCAGCATTTTCTGTACTTCCTCCCGTATTGCCTCCCGTCGGGCCTCTGGGATCCGATAGGGTTTTAACTTCACCCTTTCACCGGGCGGGGTAATGATGTCATGCTCTACCCCAGATGTTTGTCCCGGCAGCTCAGAGAATACCTCCTTGTTGCGAAGCACAAACTCCTTAACCTCCTGTTGTTGGGGTTGTGACAAGGTGGCTGCTATTCCAACCTCAGGAATCACGCAACCAGTTTGAGCTGGTGACCAAGTGTCTGCGACTAGGGACTCTCTATCCCTCCAGGCTTTCAACAGATTAACGTGATAGATCTGTTCGGGCTTTCGCCTTCCTGGTTGTCTGACCTTGTAATTCACTTCGCTCACTTTTTCCATTATCTCATAGGGGCCTTGCCATTTGGCAAGGAATTTACTTTCAACCGTAGGGACAAGTACCAGTATCCTATCCCCCGGGGAAAAGGTACGGGTCTTGGCTCCACGGTTGTACACTCTCTGCTGTGCTAACTGCGCTTGGGCCAAATGTTCCTTCACGATGGGCATTACCTGTGCAATTCGGTCTTGCATCAGGGCGACATGCTCAATCACACTCCTGTGGGGAGAACTCTCACTTTCCCAAGTTTCCTTGGCAATATCCAACAGCCCTCTTGGGTGTCTCCCATACAGTAACTCAAAGGGGGAGAATCCCGTAGAGGATTGGGGCACCTCCCTAATAGCAAACATCAGATAAGGAAGTAGACAGTCCCAATCCTTTCCATCTCTATCCACCACTTTCTTCAACATTTGTTTTAGGGTTTTGTTGAATCTTTCAACCAGCCCATCGGTTTGGGGGTGATACACAGATGTACGTAATTGCGTCACTTTGAACAATTTACACAGCTCCTTCATAACCCGGGACATAAAGGGTGTACCTTGGTCCGTAAGCAGTTCTTTACAAATACCCACCCGGCTAAACACAAGAGATAGCTCTTTGGCTATGGTTTTGGCCGAGGTATTTCGGAGAGGGATCGCTTCTGGATAACGGGTGGCATAGTCCATTATAACTAATATGTACTGGTGCCCCCTAGCGGACTTGATTATAGGCCCTACCAAATCCATGGCGATCCTCTCAAACGGGACCTCAATGATGGGTAGAGGGACCAGCGGGCTACGGAAATGTGGCATCGGGGCCGACCTCTGACACACAGGGCAGGAGGAACAATAATTTTCTATGTCCTTCATCACCCCCGGCCAATAGAATCTCTGTAATACCCTCTCTCGGGTTTTCTCTGTCCCCAGATGACCTCCAAGAATGTGCCCATGGGCCAACTCCAACACCAACTTCCTGTAAGGTTTGGGCACCACAAGCTGCTCAACGGTTTCTTCTGCCCTTTTTGCCACCCGATACAGTAGGTCCTTCTCTACGCTGAAGTATGGGTAAGTGCAGGTATTATCTGGGTTCACTAACTCGCCATCTATTTTCACTACGTTTTCCTGTGCCTTTATTAGGGCGGGGTCTTTCAACTGTTCTGTGGCAAAGTTTTCCCTGTGAACCTCAAGATCAGAAAACTCCACAGACGGTAGGTTTTCGTCTGAGGAGGTGGGCTCCTCTCCAGTTTCTTGAGTCTCCCCTGCCAATACTGATAAGGGAAATTCCGGAGAGTCCTCACCACTCTCAGGGGAGTTCTGGCTATCACATTCCTGGTACATAGGGGCACCAGTGGGGGGCTCAGGATCATCCCACAGTTCCCAGAACTTCGGAAAATCCCTTCCCACAATGGCGTCATGCGGTAACTGAGATACTAAGCCCACTGGATGAGAGAGGGTACCTTTTGGGGGTCTCGAAACACACTGTAGTCACTGGATACTCTCGGGTGTCCCCATGCACACAAATAACAGCTACCTTGCTATTCCCAAAGACCTCTGTTTTAACTAACTCAGCCTTTATCAGGGTCACAAGGCTACCTGAATCCAGCAATACCACAACATTTCTACCATTAACACACATTTTGCATAAATGTTTCTCAGTTCCTCGAATGGCAGTGCATGCGACTGTCGCACACAGCGACTGACGTCTGCCCGTCAGAAAGTCACACTGCATGGGTTCCTCCACAACCAGGCAATTGGCTGCAATATGTCCCGCTTGCCGGCAGCGGTAGCAAACGATCCTTCTTGCCGCCTCTTGAGCCGCTGATTTCCCAGGCTGTTCTCGCCAAACTTGGGGTAGAGCTCCCACCCTCTCACTCTCTCCACCCTCACCCCTTGGAATCCTCTTATCCGCCCCTGGGGATGGTCTGGTCTTAGGGTGGAAAGTCCGAGTGTCTCTGGAAGAGGCCGTCAGGTTCTCTGTAGCCAAGTATTTCTCCACACGATCCACAAGACCATCGGCCGTCTCTGGGTCTCCATGGCTTACCCACTTTTGGATGGCAGTAGGAAGAGCTCTCAAAAACCGATCCATTACAACACGTTCCACAATCTTTGGTGCGGACAAAGTCTCTGGCTGTAGCCACTTTCTGCTCAGGTGAATGAGATCATACATTTGAGACCTGGGGGGTTTTCCAAGCTGGAAAGTCCAGTTATGCACACGCTGAGCCCGGACAGCCTGGGTGACACCCAGCCTTGCCAAAATTTCAGCTTTTAGCATCACATAGTCTTTTGCTTGGTTAGGCTCTAGGTCATAGTAAGCTTTCTGCGATTCACCAGTTAACAGAGGAGCCACCAGTCCAGCCCACTGCTCCTCAGGCCACTTTTCTCTTTCAGCGGTCCTTTCAAATGTGGTCAAAAATACCTCTGGATCATCCTCTCCAGTCATTTTTGTCAATAAACGACTCACCCCAAAGGACGCGGTATTAGTGGGACGGCTTTCCTCACTGGTCTGCGGACGTTGCTGCATTACTGCTTCCATTTGTTGTAGTCTCTGCTCTTGCTTCTGTAACAGGTCTATGAAGCGGGCCTCAGATTGCTGCTGGGCTTGTTGCTGAGCTTCCAGACTCTGTTGGTGAGCTTGCTGCTGGGCTGCAAGGCTCTGTTGATGAGCTTGCTGCTGGGCTGCAAGGCTCCTTTGCAAACCTGCATTTGTCTGCTGTTGATTGGCATTTGCTAGAGCCAGCTGTTTCAGTATCTCCTCCATGCTGGCTTAAAAAAAAACTGCCACTGGTTCTCCACCAACTGTGAGGGGGTTAGCTCGGCAGCGGGTGTGTGTGACCCCCGGGATGGGCTCCCCACACAAAAACAGGCCCAGCAAACGGAGGTTGTGGTTTTCAAAATCAAAAAGGTGCGGTTTATTTTCTATTTACAGTGACAAAACACAGCAAAGCAAAAGAAACATAAATAAAATAAATCCTGGTCAACTTGACCTCTGAGTAAACATACAGGTTTCCTAACTAACAACTGGGATCAGCCTAGTGCTGTCCTAGTCCCTAAGTCCCTGGTTTTAAATGTCCAAGCAAATAGCCACACAGGCTTTGTCTCACCGCACAGGGGTTCACTCTCCCTAGACAGTCCACACAGGTCTGGTTCCAGGCATGAGCAAACACCTAATGAACCTGGGAGTTCTTATAGAGGCCTAAATGAGCTGACAAGCTTCAGCTGGTCTCATCAACTCCCTGTCTGCACGACGCCCCACACTCTCCCTAGAGGTATGAGTCATCCATGAGCCCACTAGCCTCAGCTGGGCTTATACAACTCTCCACCTAGTTGTATAAGTCGGCGTAAAGCCTGAATCTGGGCGAAATATATCTACCCCCCTGGATGCAACCAGGTGACTTTACCTTCCTGCTGTCACAATATATATATATGTAGCGGGGTGTTCCCCTTTAATGCAGAGATACAAGAAGTTCCAGAGGAGAGGTGAGTCGGGAGGAAGTAAAGAGACATTATGGAAGTGAAAGCAGAGGAGAGAGAGACTACATCTCCCAGTACATCTTGCAGCACCCAGGGTGCATTGCTCCAGAACAGAGACTGCTGGGGCAGACTTTATAAAGGGGAGGCGGAGTTTTGGTCGGCCTCTTTGGACACCCCTCTCCTAGCAAGAGGATCTCTGTGCTGAACTGCTGTGTGCACAAGGCCTGAAGCCTGGGCCGTGTGCTCCTTTCCAAAGAGCCCTCTGCCAGCCTAGCAGAGCCTTAGAGACATCTAATCCTCCTTGCTGCAGTACACCAGAAGGATTGAAGACTTGGATGTCGGTGGATTCCTGTTCCTAGACGAATCGATGGAGGAAAGGGACTTGGACTTGTCCAGGTGGTGAGAGCTGTTTAAAGACAGATACTTTATCTTTACTATTCGTTGGGATTACAAAGTTGTTCTTCAAGTGCACCACCGAGAGATTGCTAGCAAATATTGTTTCACTGAACTTCCATTTAGATCAGTCAGGCCTGACTGCATAGGTAGACATTGCTGGGTGTTAGTCTACCCATGAGGGGAAGTAGCTGTAAAAGGGCAGCGCTAGAGTTGCATAGCAATACTTTATTATTCTGATTACTCTGTTTATCTTTATTACTGTTTGTTGCAGGGATCTGCAACTTGTTATACTGTTGTTTATTACTTGCCCATTAGCCTCAGTAAAATATCTGGGTAAAGTACATTTGGTGTCAGTTCCGCTTACTTTAATAGGAGTTTTAAAGTATATTCTGTGTATGTTTGTTATAGGACTGCGTCACCAACAGTTGCGATCACGCGGTCCTATCTCTCTATCACCAGCTGTGCCACGGGAGGTTAGAGCCGATTGCCGGGGGTTGACAGCGGTGCACTGC
This sequence comes from Rana muscosa, assembly GCA_029206835.1. Lineage (NCBI taxonomy): Eukaryota > Metazoa > Chordata > Amphibia > Anura > Ranidae > Rana > Rana muscosa. The sequence goes on from CM055127.1 coordinate 161,910,392, forward strand.
AGGGCCCAAATCAATATCAGCGGCTCTCTTAACTGGGGGTAGCGCTACACGTGGGGGCTCGAGTCCGGGATCCTTGTACGTTGCACGCTGCAATCAAGCCGGTCAGAAGTACCAGCATGGACCCGCTGGCAATGTCACAGTGGTGCGCAGCGATTGGCGCCGATTCAACCGCGGCGGTAGTCATTGTACTCCCGGGGGAAAGATGGAAGGAAGAGGAGATAAAACAGCTCGTATTGTTACTGTCTCCGAGCCACAAAGCATGGGTGATGGATTTTAGGCCAGATCCAGTGATCTCGTTTACATACGCACTGTTAGAATGGAAAAAGGAAATCCCAGAGCATTTTAAAAGTCAGAGTATACAAGCCATAGATAATCAGATCTATCACTTGATACATACGCTGCCAGTGAAGGAAGAATGGTTTCAGACACCAAAGCCATCACCCCCACAATTATCTCCACCACTATCCCCTAAAGCAGAAAAGCTTAAGGAACTATTAAGCCCGGGATCACCGCTGGCCGCTATAGGGCCTGAATTGTTGAATGCTCTAGGAGACCTTGTAATTAAGTGCCAGAAAAGCAGTACGGTGCATGTGGAGGCCGGTTACCGGAAGCTTAGCACCTTCTCAGGGAAGCTCCCCGTCCCTGCGGGGGAGGAAGATTTTGACACTTGGGTGGAACAGGCATTGCAGGCAGTAGAAGCATGGGAGGTGCCTGAGGCACAGAAGAGACAGCGAGTCTTAGAAAGTCTGAAAGGTGCCGCGGCAGAAGCGGTGAGGAGCTTCCGGTTTGGAAATGAAAACTGTACAGCTCAAGATTGCCTGGCCATGCTGCAGGAAGAGTTTGGTCAGCTGGAGAAGGTGTCAGAGATGATTTATCAAATTGAACACACTCTCCAGCAGCCGAATGAGAAACTGTCAGAATATGTTAGAAGGCTGAACAGGCAGTTATGCAAGAGTGTCTGAAGAAGGGGTGGCCACAGATCCTGAGAAGTTGGAAGCAGTCACTTCCTGGCCACGACCCACCACAGTAACAGAGCTCAGATCCTTCCTGGGGTTCTGCTCCTATTATAGGAGGTTTGTGGAGGGGTTTGCTCGGATTGCCCGCCCGTTGAATGAATTGCTAAAGGCAGAAGGGGAAGAGGATGACTCAGGGCCCAGGAGGCCTGGTGAGTCAGTTCAAGATCAGTGGAACCCAAGGTGTGAAGAGGCCTTTCATGCTCTGAAGAGGAGCTTAACCACTGCCCCAGTCCTGGCCTACGCCGACCCTACCAGACCTTATGAATTACATGTGGATGCCAGCCATGAGGGTCTAGGTGGTGTACTCTACCAAGAACATGAAGGACAACTGCGACCAGTGGCCTATGTGAGCAGGAGCCTGACCCCCTCAGAAAAGAATTACCCCACTCATAAGCTGGAATTCCTGGCCCTCAAATGGGCGGTAGTAGACAAGCTAAAAGACTACTTGTATGGGGCAGAGTTTACTGTGAAGACAGACAACAACCCCCTGACCTACCTCTTCACCACCGCGAAACTAGATGCCACCGGACACAGGTGGTTGGCTGCATTGTCTGGATTCAACTTCAGTCTGAAGTACAGACCAGGAGCCGGAAATAGGGATGCAGATGCCCTGTCCCGGAGGTCTCATGCCACGACAAATGACTGGGAAGATTGGACCCAAGTGGCACCGGACGGGGTGCGGGCCCTTTGTCAAGGGGCTGAATTCCAAGCCAGAGGAGGCTCCAGAGCAGAAGAAATAGGGGTTACCATGGTAGGAGTCCCCAAACACTATTGTGGGGTAACTCAACTGGAGGAAGACAACTTACCGAGACTGTCCAAGAAGGAGTTGAGGTGTGACCAATTGGAAGACCCCATGGGGAGATTGGTCCTCGAAGCCCTGGAGAATCAGGATCCCAACAAATTCCTACATCACCCCTCAAAGGAGGCTCGCCTGTTGAGGAAGGAATTGGACAGGCTACAGGTACATCAGGGAGTGGTCTACCGAAGGGGCCCCTCTGATGACTCAGAAGATAAGTGGCAGTTATTTCTTCCAGAGAAGCACCGAGAGACTGTACTAATTGCCCTGCATGACCATCATGGTCACCTAGGGGCAGAAAGGACCTTCCAGCTTGTCAGAAATCGGTTCTATTGGCCCTGCATGAGGGCAGAAGTAGAGGAGTATTGCCATTCCTGTGCACGATGCATTCAGAGAAAGACCCTACCCCATCAAGCTGCCCCAATGGGCCACTTACAGAGTCAAGGCCCAATGGATCTGGTATGCATTGACTTTCTCTGCCTCGAACCCGACCTGAGTGGATTGGGGAATGTTCTGGTAATAACCGACCATTTCACCCGCTATGCTCAAGCTTTCCCAACCAAAGACCAGAAGGCATCCACCGTGGCCAAGATACTTATGGAGAAGTATTTTGTCCATTACGGACTACCACAGAGACTCCACTCAGATCAAGGAAGGGACTTTGAGAGTCGGTTGATCCGAAGACTTTTGGATTCATTAGGAATAAAGAAGACCAGAACCACGCCTTACCACCCACAAGGAGATGCTCAGCCGGAGAGATTTAACCGGACCCTGCTCAACATGTTGGGAACCTTAGAAACAGAGAAGAAGCAACACTGGAGTCAGCACATATCAGCCCTAGTACATGCCTATAACTGTACCACAAGTGACGCCACTGGCTACTCCCCTTATCGACTTATGTTTGGGAGAGAAGCAAGGCTACCTGTGGACCTGGCCTTTGGCACTTCTATAGACAATACCTCAGCTACATCCCACAAGGGATACGTGGACAGACTTAGACGTAGCTTGCAGGTGGCCTATGAACAAGCCCAGGCGGCTTCGGATCAAAGGGGGGCCCGCAACAAGAGAAATTTTGATCTGAAGGTTCGAGTGCAAGATCTGCAGCCCGGGGACCGAGTACTGCTACGCAATCTGGGGGTCCCTGGAAAACACAAGCTTGCCGACAGGTGGAGATCTGAGCCCTATGTTGTCTGTAGGAAGTTGCCCGGTTTGCCTGTCTACAAACTAAAGCCAGAAGGAAAGGTGGGTCCACTGTAAGATGTGGCATCGGAACCACCTGCTCCCACTTGCTGAGGCAGTCAGAATACCTCCCGTGAGAGACTCCCCTGAACCGGCCTCTATCCTGGATATTCCTAGGCCGAACACTGGGTCCCAGACCTCTCGAGCCAAAGATGGGGAGGCCTCCCAATTGAGTACAGAAGAAGGTGGAGAACTGGACTGGCTGTGGCCTCCCTCGACTCTGGGAACATCCGCCATAGATCTCCCAAATGGAGGGGATACCCCAGATGCAACGCTGAATCCGGAGGCTACTGAATTCATACCCTTCAGTCCCTCAGCTGATTACTGGGAAGATGTTCCTGACACTTGCGCTGAGGAGGACTCTAGAGATTCCATACGTCAGTCGACTTCTGAATCAGAGGTTCCAGAACCAGCAATGTTACCTGAACTTACTCCTGAAGAAGAGCCTGTGGTGCCAGAGTCAGAAGCACCAAGAGAGCAGAGGGCTCGCAGAGTCATCAGGCCTCCCAAGAAACTAACTTACCCCCAAATGGGGACGAGCTCAGAGGACTCTGTTGTAACGGCTAGGAGAAGTGTTGAACAACCTGATCCTTCCACCGTCCATTTGGTGGAGGGCAACCCCAGCTCACTCTCTGGCACAGTTAGGCAGGCCACTCATGGTAGTGTGACCTGTGGGCAAGAGAGTTCCATCCCAAAGTTTTGGTGGGAATTCCCTATGCCAACATCATGCTCGACATTGTCCAAAATGGTAAACAGTATTTGTTGAAGTTTATCTTTGGGGACCAAAGAGTTCAAGTGGGGGGAGTGTGTAGCGGGGTGTTCCCCTTTAATGCAGAGAGACAAGAAGTTCCAGAGGAGAGGTGAGTCGGGAGGAAGTAAAGAGACATTATGGAAGTGAAAGCAGAGGAGAGAGAGACTACATCTCCCAGTACATCTTGCAGCACCCAGGGTGCATTGCTCCAGAACAGAGACTGCTGGGGCAGACTTTATAAAGGGGAGGCAGAGTTTTGGTCGGCCTCTTTGGACACCCCTCTCCTAGCAAGAGGATCTCTGTGCTGAACTGCTGTGTGCACAAGGCCTGAAGCCTGGGCGGTGTGCTCCTTTCCAAAGAGCCCTCTGCCAGCCTAGCAGAGCCTTAGAGACATCTAATCCTCCTTGCTGCAGTACACCAGAAGGATTGAAGACTTGGATGTCGGTGGATTCCTGTTCCTAGACGAATCGATGGAGGAAAGGGACTTGGACTTGTCCAGGTGGTGAGAGCTGTTTAAAGACAGATACTTTATCTTTACTATTCGTTGGGATTACAAAGTTGTTCTTCAAGTGCACCACCGAGAGATTGCTAGCAAATATTGTTTCACTGAACTTCCATTTAGATCAGTCAGGCCTGACTGCATAGGTAGACATTGCTGGGTGTTAGTCTACCCATGAGGGGAAGTAGCTGTAAAAGGGCAGCGCTAGAGTTGCATAGCAATACTTTATTATTCTGATTACTCTGTTTATCTTTATTACTGTTTGTTGCAGGGATCTGCAACTTGTTATACTGTTGTTTATTACTTGCCCATTAGCCTCAGTAAAATATCTGGGTAAAGTACATTTGGTGTCAGTTCCGCTTACTTTAATAGGAGTTTTAAAGTATATTCTGTGTATGTTTGTTATAGGACTGCGTCACCAACAGTTGCGATCACGCGGTCCTATCTCTCTATCACCAGCTGTGCCACGGGAGGTTAGAGCCGATTGCCGGGGGTTGACAGCGGTGCACTGCAGGGCCCAAATCAATATCAGCGGCTCTCTTAACTGGGGGTAGCGCTACATATATATATATATATATATATATATATATATATATATATCCTGGGGCCCTTTACTACGATCCCACAATGGGCCCTTTCACATGTTCTGCAGTGAGCTCCCTTCCTACTATACTGGGGCCCCACCAGGGTGGCAGAAAACAAGAGATATATGTCACCAGCACACCAAGAAAATATAAGGGTCCAAAGCAGTGGGAGAACTATCAGGGTTGCAAAGGTTGTCTTGCCACCGGGCCCTGGTGTTCTGCCACTGTGGGGTTCCCCAGCTGTCCTGTCCCTGTTATTGACAGCGCTGGTCTGGCATCTGTCTCCTAGGACCTAGTGCTGGTGACATTATGCGTGCATGTAGGGGAAGGCTGGCACTATTGGTTATAGAGAGCCGAGCCCCCAGCTGGTCACCTAGCAGCAGTAATGCTGTATAACCTTCTCTGTTGACATGCTGATCAGGATGTGATCCTAGTGATGCTCCCAGTCAGATCTAATAAACACAGTATTTATTAGCATCAAGAGTACAACCACATATATATAATCAACCGTATGTTCAGCAGCTGTGTGGGCTCTATGCCTGTAAAGTGTGGGCTTTGATCAATAAAATCACTGATATTTAACACTAGGATTTGACTAGGAGCATCACCTGGATTGCATCACGATCAGCATGTCAGAGAAGGCTCCACTGCTGCTAAGCAACCTGCAGGGAGCTCAACTGTCTACAACCAATAGAGATGGGCCCGGGTGTGTTTGAAATGCCACATGCCCGATCCCGCCAGGAAGCCGACACTCCACAGTGCTAATCACAGGCAGTGAGACATTTCATGATCTGTGGAGCTGCGGACCGGGAAATGTCTCACTGCCTGTGTTTAGCGCTGTGCAGTGTAGGCTTCCTGGCAGGCTCTGGCATGTGGAATTTTGAACATGCCCAGCCCATCTTTAACAACAAATTGTGCTGGCCCTCCTACACATCAGCCCCATAAAGTAACCAGCACTGGGTTCCAATGTGCTGCCGCCGCTACCATGGAGACAGAGACCAGCGCTGTGAATAGCCGGGACAGGACAGCAACTCTGGTTGTTCCAGCACTGGTCCACACTGGGAGGATTCCCCCATCCACCTATAATGTGTAGATGGGGGAATTGGATAATTTCCTTTTTTTTTCATTCAACCTAATAGTTGAATGAAAAAAAATGATCAATGTACTGTATAAGCTGCCTAAGGCCCCTTTCACACTGGGGCGGGAGGTGCGCTGTGGGTATAGCGGCGCTATTTTTAGCGCCGCTATACCTTCATTTTTACCGCGGTATGCGGCCGCTAGCGGGGTGAATTTCACCCCGCTAGCGGCCGAAAAAGGGGTTAATACCGCCCGCAATGTGCCTCTGCAGAGACGCATTGCGGGCGGTATTACCGCGGTCTCCCATTGCTTTCAATGGGCAGCAGCGGTAAAGGAGCGGTGAACACACCGCTCCTTCACCGCTGTAAAGATGCGGCTAGCAGGACTTTTGGAGCGGTCCTGCTAGCGCACCGCTTCAGTGTGAAAGCCTTTGGGCTTCCACACTGAAGACTGCAGGGCACGATTTTTTCAGGCGGTATAGCAGCGCTATTATTAGCGCTAAACCGCCTGAAAAACGTGTCAGTGTGAAAGGGGCCTAAGAGCTAAGACCAGCCATAGACAGTTTAAATCTCAGCTGGTTCAGCAGGAACTGGCTGAGATTTGAACCATTAATGAGCAGATTCTCTTATGATTATCACTAGTGGTTGCTATAGCCACTAGTGATAATCACTGTTTGTCGGGAGAATACAATTGCTGGGCAGGAGGGATATTCCCCTGTCAGCACTGTCTGTGTTGATGGGGGAATTATGCAAGTTTCTTTCCTGCAATCTGTGGATGCAGGAAAGAAATGTGCACCGTCTATTAGCTGCCTAACTGAAAGTGAAAGTAAATTGTAAATGTCTTGAAAGAACAGGAGAGGGGGAGGGAGACAGATGGGGGAGAGAAGGGATGGAGATAATGCAGTTCAGTGATTACAGTGTACTGCAGTCTGCAGTGCACACACTTACCCACGGTCCAGGCTAGAATCTCAGGCATCATTCACACACAGCCAGGAATGCTGCTGATTTTCATATTTCCCGCCCACACATCCCCTCTCTTCAGATACAGCACGCTGGGATAGTGTGGGCGGGACTGGAAGGAGGAGGAGGTGCTGTATTCCTCCCTGCTCGTATGTGAGGAGAGTGAGGGGGGGTGGCTGGACTCGCTGGGCTGTGAAAGAGTGTCATAGACTGACACTCGGCTCAGCTTGCAGTCACCATTCTCTGAATTTACAGGCTGGTTCTCCTGTCCTAAGAACGGGAGAAATCAGTCTGTTTTTTCAGTAACTGAGATGAAGGCTTGGGCCCCCCTCCCCCCCTCCCACAGTGCCCGTGGAGTCCTTCTTGCAACTCACTCTTCTCCGTATCAATGAGGATGCAGGGAAAGGAGCAGATCGGGCGGCTGTGGTTGTGTGAGCGCTCGCATTATGCAGTGTCAGCGAGCACAGGGAGGGGGGAGGAATCCCCCGCAGGAGCTGACTGGGGACGCTCTCCCTCTCAGGAGAGACTATGTTACCCCAGCAGCAGTCAGAGCGAAAAAATAAGAATTTTTTTTTGGGGGGGGGGCACATGGTGGGGCACAGCATAATGTTGGGGGGGGGGCAGGGCCCCCTCTGGTCCCCCCCTAGGGACGCCATTGTTCCAGAGCAGCCTGTATTTCTCCTGAGGTTACCTGTGGGTTTTTCTTTGTATCCAGAACAGTTCTTCTGGCAGTTGTGGTTCCAATCTTTCTATCAAGAGATCCCCAAATATTCCACTTCATAATAAGTGATTAAACAGTACTGATTGGCATATTCAAGGCTTTGGATATCTTTTTATATTCTTTTCCATTTTTATAAAGTTCCATTACCTTGTTACGCAGGTCTTTTATAGGTTCCTTTCTGCTCTCCATGGCTCAGTATCTAGCCTGCTCAGCGCATCCACGTGAGAGCTAATAAACTCATTAACTATTTATACACAGACACTAATTGCAATTTAAAAAGCCACCAATGTGGGAAATGAACCTTCAATTGCCATTTTAACTTGTGTGTGACACCTTTGTGTTTCTTTACCAAAGCCAAACGTTCCAGGGGATGGAAACTTTTCATCAGGGTCATTTGGGTGATTTCTGTTATCATTATTATTTAACTACTTCAATACCAGGCACTTTCGCCCCTTCCCGCCCAGGACAATTTTTAGCTTTCAGCTCTGTCGCAATTTGAATGACAATTGCGCGGTCATGCTACACTGTACCCAACATTTTTTTTATCATTTTGTTCCCACAAATAGAGCTTTCTTTTGGTGGTGTTTGATCCCCTCTGCGGTTTTTATTTTTTGCTAAACAAACTAAAAAAGAACAAAATTTTGGGAAAAAAAAACATTTTCGTTGTTTCGGTTAAAAAAATGTGTTTCTCCTTCACTGACGGGCACTGATGAGGCGGCGCTGATGGGCACTGATGAGGCGGCGCTGATGGGCACTGATGAGGCGACACTGATAAGGTGGCACTGATGGGCACTGATGAGGATACACTGATATGTAGAATTCATGGGCACTGATAGGCGGCACTGATATGCAGCACTGATGGGCACCAATAGGCGGCACTGATATGCAGCACTGATGGGCACTGACTGGCGGCACTGATGGGCACTGACTGGCGGCACTGATGGGCACTGACTGGCAGCACTGATGGGCACTGACAGGCGGCTGTGATGGGCACTGACAGGCGGCTGTGATGGGCACTGACAGGCAGCACTGATTGGCACTGATGGGCAGCACTGATGTTGAGGTACTGACAGGTTTTACTGCTGGGCACTGAGATGGGCACTGACTGGCACTCTGGTGGGCACTGATTAGCACTGATATGGGCACTGATTGGCACTTTGATGGGCACTGTGAGCTGTGTTTTTATGGGGCACTGACTGACAGCTTATGGGCACTTTAAAAGGTGTTGTGGCACATCTGAGGGGGCTGTGCTGATAATCAATGTGCTGATTATCAGCACAGACCCCCCCTCTGACAGGGAGAGCCGCCGATTGGCTCTCCCTGTCAGCGTGAGCCGAGAAATGCCGTTTACCGGCACTTCCTGGTTCACGTGATGATCAGCTGTAATTGGTCACAGCTGATCACGTGGTAAGAAGCCTCTGATAGAGGCTTCTTATCATGATCGGAGACTGACACGCCGCACTCGTGCTCACCGCGCTGCACGCCCCACGGGTGTGCGCCGGCATGTTATCCTGCAGGACGTCAATAGACGTCGAGTCAGGATAACAGAACCACTTCCCGGACGTCATTCTGCATACGGCGGGCGAGAAGTGGTTAAAAAGGAGCCAAACAACTATTTGATAATAAATGGCTTGATATGATCTTTATCCTTAACAAAAATGTTTTGGCATGATCAGTCATATTTTCAATATCAATGTCAAAATTTCACAATTTCTGACAGGTGTTGCAAACTTTTGGGCACAACTGTATAGTATCTAGTTTAATTGTCCAAAAACAGCTCTTCACATGTGCCCAGATGGTAACATTCACCATTTATTTGACAAGTTGTCTTTGAATATAAAATCACCAGTATCTTTTCCTAATCGTTACATAGTAACTCTTTCAGTCTACCAACCAGTGGGGGCTGGTGGGGTTTTCTTTGGGGGGGCAGCAAACAACCACCCCCCCCCATGGCGGCCGGTGGCGTGGCACTAACACCCCCACCCCGGGCAGCTGGCACCTACCCAAACTAGGTGGCAGGATGTGGTGTCCCTCTGCACGGTCCGCTCGCTGTGTTGGCTGCGGGGTGTGGGCAGCGGCTCCGGTGTCCGCTCCTCCAGCAGCTTCCTCCGCAGTGTGTCTCCTCTCTTTCGCCTAAGCGATAGGCATCCAATAGGATCGCCTGATGCTTTGGCCAATCGGGAAACAGGTCTCATGACCTGCTTCCTGATTGGCGTGGAGGAACTTTAGTGTGAAAATAACAAAAATGTATTTGCTATCGTCACACAACTGGGTGGCCTCTGGCTCTAATCAGGTGCTTCAAAAAAACACTCCCCCCATTGGAATCCATAGTCCGGCGCCCTGATATGTAGTTTAGGGGGCTGGACGCATGGATGGGGGGGGCGGTGCCCGTGCACCCTCTATGGAACGGGCCTCCACTGCTACCAACATGATATCACTCAAGTATGTTGATGATACTTTTCTTTAGGTAGAACTGTGGACAGATTATGGACATCAACATATCTAGGGGGGACTAAGGGTGACCTGAGCTGATGAGTCTTTGCTGAGAAGGGGGGCAAGAAGAGCTGAGTAGCTGTTGGACGAGGGGAGCAGTGTGAGCTGAGATACCAAGTCACTGCCCGGAGGAGAAAGCATGGTGAGCTAAGCTGCTTGGTCATTGCTAAGAAGAGGTATTTGGAAAAGATGAGATTCTGGGTCACTTCTGAGCAGGGTAGCTGTGCAAGTGTCTCTGATGTAAACTTTGAGGATGGATTGCTGAACAGTGCCTGCACCTACAGAGGTTAGTGGGGACATGTTTTAAGCTCATTTGCTGATTGCTAAGGATATGTACCGTAAATATTTATTTGTTCATAGCCGGGACACAATTCTATGATAAAGACCCTCCAAATAACATCCTAAAGTACCCATAAGCATTAAATGATAATCTTCTAAACCCATGTAATGCCTCTTCCGTTGCACAATTTTTCCTATTAAATGTAAAAGACTCCAAAAATATAACAGAGTCAAAAGGAAATACTAGGTACACACTATTACAAGTCTTCAATAAAATTGGTAGTAATGGCACTAAGAGCACCCTATTAACTTCACTTTAAATTGGCATCAATGAGGTTATATATTCACTGTCACTGATTCACATTATTTCCCAGCATTTTTTTGTTGGTGCAATGGTCTTGGAGATTTTTTGTGTGTTCTTATAAAATTTAACAGACTCACCATTTGTCCTAGCCAGTCCTGTGCTTTGTTCTATTGGGTTTTCCAGGCTGGGATGTTCCACTCTGCAGATAATCTCCAGATCTTCAGTGACTGATTTCGGTATGAAGGATAAGGAAGGGAAGCAATGATAGGCATTATTAGCCATTCTCTCATGTTTTATTTCAGAAATGGTGTAGTCTGTATTCTGACTACAGTCCATTATAGATCCTCCCTTCTTCTCTAACCAAGTCACTCTTGTGTCTCTGGAGAAATAGCCAAACACTTTACACTTCACTGTAGATGTTTGCTGTACTTGCAGAATGATTGGGGTGATTTCATCAATTCTTGGATGCCAAGGGAAATCTAAAAGTAAAAATGTAGAACATATAAGTAAGTTGGTTCATACAGTTGCACCTTAACCACATCTTGAATCAAAGGTCACTAAAAACTAGTAGCCAAATCGATCAACATTATTACGCATTAGTTAACAAGACAGTAACTCTATGATAGTATTAGTATTCTATGTAGCGAATCCCACGTAGGAACCACTGGTGAATTGGGATTCCCCACCTTGCACAGCCAGGCACACCACATTTCCACAGTATGCCAGAGTCAAGAAACAGCCCAGTGCTTGTTTTTATGTTTTATTGAGGGGATAAAACTTGAATAGAGAATAGGGAAATAACAGGTTGTCCATTTGACTTTAGAACTCTTCAGGTACGCACTTGCATGCAGAAAAAACACAGACCCAGCTGGAACACTGTTTAATGAATCTGACAAAGCACTCAGTCAGATCAAGCGAAAGCCCTTTACAGGCAGGGACCGTGGGCCCCTTTGGTTGTGTAGCAAAGTTCACTGTCCAGCATATATTCCTGTGGCTACTGATCCCAGCACCACCTCTTTAGGCACTGCCAGCCCGCCTGGCTGCAGCAGCCTCTCTCACTAGCCCTGCTGATTACTTCCCACAGTCCTCCCATACTGCACACTCACCAGCCCACCCGACTGACTTCTTGTGGAGACCTCCTGGACGTGCTGACTCTCTCTCCTGCTGTCCTTAAACTTGCTCCCGTGCATCCAGGACAGGACTCTTCCGCGTATTGTGAAGGATTCCTCCAGCACCCGACTCCCCAGTCCTGAGGTCACCCCCCCAAACTAAGGGGCACCCTCAAGGGCCACTGACAGCCTCCTCAGCACTCCTTCTCCATCTTCCACCCGACTGCTCTTGCAGGCATGACTCAAGTGGAAGGGGAGAAAGAGGCATCAAGCCACCAATGGGGTAGCAGTATTTCTTCAACAGTGTATGTTAAAATACAATAAAAGTGGCTGACGAAGGAGATGTAGCTTAGCCTCCGAAATGCATTCCTGATTGGCTAGAGCAGAGGTCTCCAAACTTTCTAAAAGAAAGGGCCAGTTTACTATCCTTCATATTTTAGGGGGGCCGGACTGTGGCCATCGGGAGTCAAATATGTCCAGTGGGAGTAAGCAATACCATATCTTTGGTGTCAGTGGAAGGACTAGTGCCCCATAGTTGGTGTCAATGGAAGGAATTGTGCCCTTTTGATGGTGTCAGTTGGAGAAATAGTGCCCCACTGTTGGTATCAGCAACAAAAATTATTCCCCATTGTTGGTGTCAGTGGATGGACTAGTGCCCCAAGGGCCGGATGAAGGCAAGCAAAGGGCCACATCGGGGCCCAGGGCCACAGTTTGGAGACCCTTGGGCTAGAATCTATGACATCTAACAGCTCCTTTCTCGAACTGATCACCAAAGTAAGGAGAATTCTTCCCACTGACCACATATGTGAGGAGCATTCTTCCCACTGACCACCAATGTAAGGGGCATTCTTCCCACTGATCACTAATGTACGGAGCATTCTTCCCACTGATCACCAATGTAAGGAGCATTCTTCCCACTGACCACCAATGTAAGGAGCATTCTTCCCACTGACCACCAATGTAAGGAGCATTCTTCCCACTGACCACCAATGTAAGGAGCATTCTTCCCACGGATCACCAATGTAAGGAACATTCTTCCCACGGATCACCAATGTAAGGAGCATTCTTCCCACGGATCACCAATGTAAGGAACATTCTTCCCACGGATCACCAATGTAAGGAGCATTCTTCCCACTAACCAACAATGTAAGGAGCATTCCTGCCACTGACCACTAATGTAAGGGCCATTTTTCTCACTGACCATTAATGTATGGGGGGCATTATTCCCACTGACATTCGAATGAAAAATGTAAATTGGTTACATGTGTCTGTTACACTGCTTCAGTATATATAATACCATACTAAGGGCAGTGTGCCATGATTATTTGCACACTGGGAGTAGCTGGTGGCATGTACTTGTACAAACTTAAGCTTCTGGATCTCACGTATAAAAGTGTCTGATATGAAAATGTCTGTTTTGTCTATAGTAACTGCTCACCATCTATCTTACATGATGTCGTGGTAGGTTGGAATATAAAACAGAGTTTCTGATTGCCCAACACTGACAGTTAATGTTTCAGATGCATCTGTAAATCACAGGGCCTCCGGTAATATTTATATTTTTTTCTAACCTGGATCTTGTACAGATATCTCTCTATATTCCTCATTCTCCATGGATGGATGGTTCCATGTCACTCTGACTCTGAATTGCGGGTTTTCAAAAAGATTTTCCGGAACTGTACACCGACTGTGAACAGTAAATGTGCCATCTTGATTGTCACTGATTGCCTCCTCTGATAGTTTCTTCTCCAGGAATGGCCCATTAGACCAAGTGACTGTAATATCTTCTGGATAAAAGCTGAGAAGGCTGAAAGTTGCCACCATATCTCCGGAATCATGAATGGGGAGTTGTATGGGCTGCTGGACTTTGGGCTTTGCTACAAAAGACAAGAATGTATTATATAAAATCGTTGGATTAGGGTTTTAAAAAAAAAAACAAGGAAAACAAAATCAAACAATTAATTAGTTAAATATCTTCTTTTTTGGTAGACATGTAGACTGTCCACCATTTACAGAACCAAGTCTCCGCCACGTGCACATTGACATAGTAATAGAATACATTTCTTCCCCGTGTGCCAATGCTGTGCCCAGGCAACCAATACCAGTGCAATGGTATTGCTACTGTATTTCAGCTATTTCAAATGCCCCACTTAGGATGAAGAACTGTGCACGCTAGTCTGGTACATGTACAGTAATGTATGTATGGTTCTGCTCTGCCTATATCCAAATTGGAGGAATAATCGTGCTTCAAAAAGGTTCTTCTCTGCCATTGTCTCAAGTGGAGGAATGGCTTTTGATGGATGACTGTGCCTGCTTCACTTTGCAATACATGACTGTCCACCTAGGGCATGCACAGTAACAACCATTCTGGTAGAGAACAGAGTTCTCCAGAACTAAAGAACAGAGTAAATCGTCAGCAAAATAAGGTGGTATAGCAATGAATGTACAGTACAAACCTTCCCAATTTTTCCATGCTTATAACTTGTCAAGATATGACTCCTTAGACACCACTACAGAACAATATTGTAAAAATGGAAAAAATCCGCGCTAACCGTGATTAGAATTAGTGAATTAATTGAATAAGAGAACCATTATATATATATATAAAAAAATAATAATGGTAAAATTAATAAAGTGAATTAGTGGGTGCTGCAAAAAAAATAGCTGGAATAACCACTACACAAATATATGCAAAAAGAATTAATAAAAATGCGCTACCCTTAAACAAGCCTCCTTTCCCAGTGGACGCCTCTTACGACGAAACGCAGCGTCGGGTGGAGCTAACGAACGTCACTACGCTACAGCTGATCGGCATAGACCGCAGCTGAGTACCAGCATTCGTTTCTTTGGAGTTTTGCCGCTCTTGTTTTGAAAACCTGCTGGATGTCATTTTTTACCCAGGATAAATAAAGGGAATCCTATTTTATTAGGAATACTGCACCATGAGGTTTTATTTATTTTTCTTCCATATCATCAAACATTCATTGTGCTGCATGAGATAATTACATCAGCTGATACCTGGAGGGAGAGCTCTTTTCTTGGAATAAATATCCAGGAGGAGGAGGATATCGTTCGATTCCAGTGTTTCGTGGCTGAATGTCCGGTGGGATCATCATATGAATCTGAGCCCCTATAGATCTCCGTGACAGAGATCTATTATATCTGGTAAGCTGCTATTTCTTCTATAATTCGTTTGAGCAAGTTGGATGTGGATATTTCGCCTACAGCTGCCTAGAAGAGTCTGTTATATATACATCAGCAGATGTGGCTTGTTTTGTTTATGAACTTCATTTGGACCTTCTCTCTTTCACATTTTTTTATATATATATTTTTTTAATTTTTATTTATTCATTTATCTGTGCACAGGTGATATTCCAGATATATTGCCGTGTTTCATTAACAGGACTTTTTTTCTGTTTTGTTTTTTGGTGTGTGTGAACACATATGAATTATTAGCACTATGATTGCTTGTTTAAGGGTAGCACATTTTTATTAATTCTTTTTGCATACCACTACAGAACAGCCTAATGTTGAATCATCCTTTGAGTCTTCACAAACTGACTTTGCATTCTTTATCTTTCTTCCTAACAACTAGTGATCCTCATTTGCACAAAGTGTACCTATGCAAGGCAATCACAGGTCTTGTTTAATTATTTGTGGTTTGTAGCCCTCCAACTGTGAATCTATTAGCATTCATTTAAAGTGTTGCAATATTATTATTACAAACTGTCAAAATAATGACCAAATTGGGCGGAAAATTGGCCTGTCATTTTTTCCCCTTGATTTTCTGCAGGCTAAAGTGCAGTGATTGATTGCAAGGAAATGCCTGCGTCCTCCGGGATGGATAACATTTCTTTAGGCTCTTCCACAAATTCAACAGAAGATTTGATAACTCTACAAGCAAATCCATTGTATATCTAGTGGTACTTACCCAACACCTGTAATGTTCCAGTTGTCCTCTCTATTGGTTCCTTCAGACTGGGATGGCTCACTCTGCAGATGACCTCTGACCCATGATCCGCTATTGATGGGGTGAAATCCAGAAGTGCTGTATGGATAAATGTTTTATCTTGTTGGAGCTGAGATGTGTTGTTTGGAATCCTGTATCTCCCACCATCATTTATTTGATTTATCTGCCCACTTCCATGATTTTTCATCATCCAATTCACAGTCAGCTCATCAGGGTAAAAGTGTGATATTCTACATTGTAGTTGTGTCTGTTGGTTGGTAAACAATTTTGGTATTTGTATCATCTCTATTTCTGGCCGTGCAAGAAAATCTGAAAAAGATAACAGCAATGGGCTGTTTATTATATGGATCATAATAATCAACCATCACATATGTGGAATAGTGTACAGAAGTGAACATATTTACAAGGTTTTGTGCAAGTAAAGACATTACCAGAATATTTCCCAAACCTTTATTATCTTTCTCATCGATTCTCCGTTCTCTGTGTTTTGGGTGTTTTAGTTTGTTGTGTTCCACCATGGCTCTCACAATATAAGGCTCATCCTCCCGGACCTCCCCTCTGAGACTTTCACAAGTGCTGGTGGCATTGAAGGTTCCATCTTGGTTCTGTTGCCTTAGAATGGTAGAGTCTATGGGACGAGGATCTGTGCTTGATGGTGGCTGGATCACCTTCCAAGATACTGTAATATCTTCTGGGAAGAAATGATCTACATCTAAACTAAAAATACCACCTGAGGAGCGGGTGATCGCTCTCACCTTTGGGAGACCTGTAATAAAAGAAGAATTATTCTAAACTTTTCTACTACTTGATTGTATATCTAAACAGTTGGTTAGGAACTAAGCTTTAATCCTCCACTCTAGTCACCTCTTCGTATTCCTGTATTTAGGACTTTATATGATCTGGCCCCCTTTTTCATGAATTAATTTCCTCATACTGCTCAGCATTCATCAGCACATGAAAACTTTAGTCTAACCCTTACAACTGAAATCTATAGAGAAACATACATTCTGACTAAAGACACTTTGGTGATTGCATCCCACACTATCCACTTATCTCTTCCACTATTTAACACATATTATCATCTTATATAAAGCATACTGATCCAACACTGCTTCCTCCTTCCATTATCCAACAAGACACACACTGCCTGCATCTGGGGCTTCTCACCTGCACCAGCATGCCTGTCACATTAGGTCAAGCTGCTGTATCTGTGCAGCCATTGTGTTATAATATACTTGAATCGGCTGCCTGCATGCAGCACCTGGAGTTTAGAGGCACTGAAAATAACATACTATTCATGGTACATGTGAATGAGGCCAGAAAGTGAAATTTCCACTTTTGTTGAGAAAGGAAAAACAATTCCCTCTTTGTTATCAGTGTACATTGCAGGGATTTTAAAAAACTTTGTAGCTGATTCCTACCTTTTTCTGCTCAGAAGAAATAGCTGTTTGTTTCACCATATCCTTTGCAGACTTCTGAATGGGAGGGTCTGGTTCATTACAATCATCTGGTGTACTCTCTAACTTCTGATGAGAAAAGCTGCAGTGTCTGCAGGGCCACTGATAAGGCAGTACAGCCGGCCCTCCTGTACCAGGCCCTTGCTTTATCAGTTCAAATGGGGGGGACTGGGCACCTACCCACAGAAGGGATAGCTTTCCTGTCCCTGGATGGCTACACTTATTTTTCCACTGAATCTATGGAGGCAGTCATGGTTGTTGCACAGGCTGGACTTCAAACATGTATGTCTTTTCTCATCTTCATAAAGCTCACTACACATTACAGTTAATGTGTAGTGAGCTTTATTAACAATTGTACAGTTTTCTTTAGAACCTCCAACAACTATACAGTTGTAGGGCCAGTCTGATTGGTTAGAAATTGATTGGATAGTTTAGGTAGGTCTTCATATTACCGTACATAAATTTGGTAGGTCTAATGTTGATTGTATAATCAGATTGTAACGTGTATGAGGAGCTTAACATGGAAGGTGGGGTGTGGTGATTAATAGTTTTCAGAACAAAGATAGCATTATAATATATAATAGTTTAAAAAATACAAAACGTTTTTATATTTGTATATATATTGTGACAGCAGGAAGGTAAAGTCACCTGGTTGCATCCAGGGGGGTAGATATATTTCGCCCAGATTCAGGCTTTACGCTGACTTATACAACTAGGTGGAGAGTTGTATAGGCCCAGCTAAGGCTAGTGGGCTCATGGATGACTCATACCTCTAGGGAGAGGGCTGGGCGTCGTGCAGACAGAGATGAGGAGACCAGCTGAACCTTGTCAGCTCATTTAGGCCTCTATAAGAACTCCCAGCTTCATTAGATGTTAGCTCATGCCTGGAACCAGACCTGTGTGGACTGTCTAGGGAGAGTGAACCCCTGTGCGGTGAGGCAAAGCCTGTGTGGCTATTTGTTTGGACTTTTACTAAACCAGGGACTTAGGGACTAGGACAGCACTAGGCTGATCCCAGTTGTTAGTTAGGAAACCTGTATGTTTAGTCAGAGGTCAACTTGACCAGGATTTATTTTGGTTATGTTTCTTTTGCTTTGCTGTGTTTTGTCACTGTAAATAGAAAATAAACCGCACCTTTTTGATTTTGAAAACCACAACCTCCGTTTGCTGGGCCTGTTTTGTGTGGGGAGCCCATCCCGGGGGTCACACACACCCGCTGCCGAGCAAACCCCCTCACAGTTGGTGGAGAACCAGTGGCAGTTTTTTTTAAGCCAGCATGGAGGAGATACTGAAGCAGCTGGCTCTAGCAAATGCCAATCAACAGCAGACAAATGCAGGTTTGCAAAAGAGCCTTGCAGCTCAACAACAGAGCCTTGCAGCCCAGCAGCAGACAAACGCAACTTTGCAACAGAGTCTGGAGGCTCAGCAACGAGCCCAGCAGCAATCTGAGGCCCGCTTCATAGACCTGTTGCAGAAGCAAGAGCAGAGACTACAACAACAGATGGAAGCAGTAATGCAGCAACGTCCGCAGACCAGTGAGGAAAGCCGTCCCACTAATACCGGTTATTCACATAGACAGATCAAACAGGCAAGGAAGAGAGCAGCAACTAGAGAGCGTTCTGACCTTCTAGCCCCAAAAAAACAAATAACCAATGAGGACTTACAACAAACCAATGACCCAATACGAATCATCACAACATTTGGGTCCCAGTGGGAACCAGTACGAAAAATACTGGAAAAGCACTGGGGCATTCTGACCAACACCCCAGATCTGGCCAGGATTGTTGGTAAATCACCTATGTTGGTGGCACGGCGAGCCAGAAACCTTGGAGATATGTTGGTAAAATCAGAGTTCACTAAAGAGCCACAAACTAACTGGCTCAATGAATACCCACGGGCAACAGGGATGTTCCCGTGCAATAGATGCCAGGTTTGCCCTTATGTGCATCGAACTAACACTTTCATGGACGCTCTGGGCATTAGATCCTTTCAGATTAGGGACCTCATAAATTGCTCAACCACTCGTGTCATATACATGATCACTTGTCCTTGCCCTAAGATTTATGTGGGCAAGACCAAGAGATCGCTGAGGATACGAGTCGGTGAGCATTTGAGAGAAATTAATAACAAAGAAAAAATTCCCGAGAAACCCCTAGCCAAACACTTTGCCCAGCATCATGGGCGTAGCTCTAGGGGTATGATGGTCAAAGGGATATACGTTCTCAAGCTGCCCACCAGAAGAGGCGATTACGATCGCATCCTCCTACAAAAGGAGAAGTGGTGGGTATATTGCTTAAAATCTCTTGTCCCGGTTGGCCTAAACACGGAGCTAAACTTGCAGGTGTTCTTGCCAACCTAGAGGCTGGCCATAATTATTAATAATTATAAAAATATTAAATCCTCTTTACTAACACTATATTTAGTGTCTTGGTAACACCTATTGGTCCCATTGCCTTATCAATAACCTCTCCTGGCACTTGAAATATACATTAAAATATTGCTCATCTTTTATCATTCCTTTACTTATCTCCTTTCCCTAATTTTTACTTTCATTTTGCTCTGACCTGTGCAAAAGGGCTCTCCAAGCCTTCCTAATAATAAATCAAATTAAGTGTAGGCATGTGACCAACTTTAGATCACCGTTGTGTGTGGCTTTTCCCCTTACTTAATCTCTTCCCTTCTCTCCCTCCATTGTTAGGATGTATATAACATTGGCTGCCATTAGCATTGACCTCTTCCCTATATGCATTATGTAATCATCTCCCTGACCTCTTCCTTTGCATAATAGCCCCAAGAAAAATGCATCTAGCCTCTCCTGCTAAATGCGTTCTGTGACTGCTAGCAAATACAAAAGTGTGAATGTCCATGCCGTCAGATGGAACCTGAAGAGAAACAAAGTTCGATTATTAAAAGTTCCCATCTAAAATGGATTCAACTGGCCGCGTCATGCATGCGGCAATGGAGATTAACTCCAAAAAGGTGAACATCTCATAGTAATTGGAAAAACCCGACAGGACGCAACTAAGGGTTGTCCTTCACACAACTCAACCCCTTAATGAGGCGCGTCACTGGTCCCAGTGAAATATAAACACGGGCTCCGTCCAGTAACGCGATACGTCCAGACGAAGCTACGCCACAGAGCACGGCGAAACGCGTTGACGTCACATCTCGCACAGTCACGTGACGTTGTCCTGAACGGAGTGGGTGGATCGACATGGCTCGGGGAACGTAAGCCCCAGTCAGTACCTACGATAGCGGCAACGACCGCGGCTACTGACATCAGGCACTTCAAAAGTAGCCACATTGGATTTCTTCCTGATACCGGTGAAGGTAACGCTCGGGGGACCTGGACTTCACTCCAATACCTGCTTCGGTTACCGGCCATCACACCATACAGGTTTGGCTTAATAACATCTTCAAATCAGCTGTTGATGTCAGGTAACTTGGGACCCATTTAAATACAAGAATTGGCTAAATCCAGTTCCAACACGGAGACGCCCAATGGTAATGTACTTTGATTTATGGGTTGAAGTTGAGCTGCAGACAATGATAATGGGTCCAATTACACACTGTTTAAATGTGCATACCAGAGCTATGTTGTAAGAGCTACGCTATAAAAGCATTACAGATTTCTGTACCAATAACTATATTGATGAACTTCTTTTGCCAACAACTCTTGGAGGACATTTATCCATTTACCAATACAACAGCCTTCTTACCAACATCAACTAACCCCCCCAACCCTCAAGGAATTTTCTATTTGTGGACTCCCATTATGTACCTAATGCAAATCTTGCATCTAGGACATTTGTACTAATCCATACATGTCCTAATGGTTGCCCCCAGCGCTATCACCCCCCTTCCCTGGTTTCCCCCTTCCCCCACCCCATCAGGCTCAGCCTTATACCAAATGTAAAACCCATTTGACTTTAATAATAAATCCACTTACGTGGTTTAGATTACCTTACATCCTCTGGTGGACGGTAATTAACACAATAAATACTATTCTTTACTGGGTTACATATCAATATAAGACTGAATCATACGTCCGGACAAGTGTGTTGTTACATGTTTAGTTATTTGTTTGTCCTGTCTGTCTATTAGGTGTTTCCAATTAATTTATGTACTGTATGACCATTCACTTTTGATAATAACACTGCACCTTTATATGTTCCCTTTTACATATATTTAAAATGATAATAGGAATAAATGATTAAATTTTATAATCATTTCCGTTTTTGGATCTATAATCTGTTGCTTATAGTAACCGCTTTTCGGTCTGCTCCAAACAGACTGATTCCCTTTCCTTTCCTTTCCCTTTCCCTAATTCCCCTCCCCCTTCCCCTTTCTATCATTTAATTATGTATGCTTACATGGTTACAGCAACAACCTCATCAGGTAGATGATCCACAGTGGGTGACATTTTTTCTTTACCCACACATAAACGGAACTTGCGCAAATCCCCATCCCCAAACCCCAATTTGTTTATAGTCCAATGGTGATCTTTAAGTTCACTTCTAGCAAGTTTTTTAATATATCCTCAGTGCAGTATTCAATACCTTAAAAAACTCTTTATTATTTAAGTCACATGTGGGATGGCTTTCATGTTGGGAGACGACATAGATCAGGAGATTAGAACAGCTTTCCAGAATGACACACCACACACTTTCGATCAGGATGATGAAATTAAAAACAAGTTCAAAGAGCATAAGAAGTTATTGATAAGACACCTGAATCGCAAGTGGGATGTGTCATCTCTGGAAACCTATATTCAACACCGAATTGTTCCAAGAGGTCTAAGAGACAAGACAATTCCAGCTGAACACCTCCATACTGACACCTTCTTGCCAAAATGGAAGGAACTCTGCATTAGTCATGGACTAAATGTTATGGGACTAATAGTACAGGAGGAAAAAATCCAATTAATTAGCATACAGCAACAGATACAGGAGAGTGCACGAGGGTTAGAGGAACTAAAAGATAAGGAGGAATTCGTAAGGCAAAACGATCTTCTAAAGAAAGAGATAGAAAAAGTACAATTAAATCTTAAAATCACCAAACAGGGAAAATTTAGACGTGATTTAGCTGACTTTGATAAGGACGAAGTCTTCGACCTTACCATACGTCGGGGACGAAGCAAATCACAGGGACGTGGCATTAGATCACAATCGCGACGTCGCCGTAATAAATCACTTAGTGACACTGACGAGGACACTCTAAAAACGGTAACTTTTTTAGAGCACGAGGGGGCGGACCAAGGATTCGACCAGGTACCACCCCCAAAGCCAAAAATAAGGACACAATCCAGGAACCAGAAGCTACCCAAACCAACACAGGAACGAACACATACCAGGAGTCAGAACAAATAACAACAGTCAATACCAAACAATCGGAAAGTACCGACATGAGAGTAATTAATTTATCAGATCATGATTTAAATTCAGACCACCTGAACCTCCTGCAAAAGGGTATGACCTTCTCTCCAGTAGCCAATATGGACGAATTTACAGTCTTCAAGGATATCACATTATTTCTAAGAAAGGCCTTCTTCCGATTACTCTATTGTACAGAGGATATCGGAGCGACGATGGCCCAGCCAGCAGATCCAGAAGATCAGCTGGCTCTCGATATCCTAAATTCGCTACTGGATGAGAACGCCACACCCGATGAGGAATCAGTTCCCTTAATAAGACGAGCTAACTTAAAGATACGATCCCAAAAGATGCCTACACTATCAAAAAATAGATGGCTTAACACTTTCCTGGACATGGTCCAAATGGACCTGGAAAGGATTGATTGGACAAAAAAATCACCAGATAATCTAACAGCTGGTGAAAGACAAGCCCTCTCGGATTTGGAAGGTAGGAAGGATATTGTTATCAAAAATAGCGATAAGGGAGGCAACGTAGTCCTACTGAACCCAGAGCAATATGAATTAGAAGTTAACAGACAACTAAAAGACAAATCAACCTATCATCAACTTGACCATAACCCCTTCCCCCTACTGATTGATGAGCTAAACAAAAAACTAAAATATGCAAGAGATGAGGGTTTATTAACAGTAAAGGACTATAATTACCTTTGCGTTCATGAATATAACATACCAACCTTTTACATTATACCTAAAGTACATAAAAACTTGCAGAACCCCCCGGGAAGACCGATAGTTTCGGCCTGTCAAGGACCTTTGGAAAGAGTAGGGAAGTACCTAGACTCACTCCTTAAAGATATGGTTATTAACCTAAACTCTTTCGTACAGGACACACGTCAAGTACTGTCCAAGATTGAAGATCTGGGCTACTGTGAACAACCAGAAGAAGTTCTACTGGTTGGCATTGATGTAGAGTCCCTGTACACTTCAATTCCCCATTCGGTGGGTATCCAGGCCATAGAAAATTTTCTAGAATCCCACTACCCCCTATTGGGACCCCAAAATGAGTTTATAACCGAATTACTGCATTTTGCTTTGCACAATAATTTTTTTCAATTTTTGAACAAATTCTACCATCAGATAAGGGGTACTTCTATGGGGGCAGCCTGGGCCCCGGCCTATGCCTGTATCCATCTTGGACAGTGGGAGGAGGAGGATGTATACTCCTCGACGATGTACCGCCCCCACGTGATGACCTGGTGGCGGTACATCGACGATGTGTTGATGCTATGGCGAGGAACGCCAGAACTGCTACACCAATTTATGTCGGAACTTAATGCCAACCAACGGAATATACATCTAACCTACACATTTGATCATGAGAAATTATCCTTCCTTGACCTCCTAATTTCATTCAAACAGGGTAGACTTAAAACTTGCACATATCGCAAGGACACAGCGGCAAATACACTGCTGTTTTCTACAAGTCACCACCCTCACTGGTTAAAAAATGGGATTCCACTGGGCCAGTTCTTACGTATCAAACGGAACTGTACCAGTGTAGAGGACTACAGACGAGAAAGTCATGAACTATATCTTCGATTTCGAGAACGTGGTTATTCACATAGACAGATCAAACAGGCAAGGAAGAGAGCAGCAACTAGAGAGCGTTCTGACCTTCTAGCCCCAAAAAAACAAATAACCAATGAGGACTTACAACAAACCAATGACCCAATACGAATCATCACAACATTTGGGTCCCAGTGGGAACCAGTACGAAAAATACTGGAAAAGCACTGGGGCATTCTGACCAACACCCCAGATCTGGCCAGGATTGTTGGTAAATCACCTATGTTGGTGGCACGGCGAGCCAGAAACCTTGGAGATATGTTGGTAAAATCAGAGTTCACTAAAGAGCCACAAACTAACTGGCTCAATGAATACCCACGGGCAACAGGGATGTTCCCGTGCAATAGATGCCAGGTTTGCCCTTATGTGCATCGAACTAACACTTTCATGGACGCTCTGGGCATTAGATCCTTTCAGATTAGGGACCTCATAAATTGCTCAACCACTCGTGTCATATACATGATCACTTGTCCTTGCCCTAAGATTTATGTGGGCAAGACCAAGAGATCGCTGAGGATACGAGTCGGTGAGCATTTGAGAGAAATTAATAACAAAGAAAAAATTCCCGAGAAACCCCTAGCCAAACACTTTGCCCAGCATCATGGGCGTAGCTCTAGGGGTATGATGGTCAAAGGGATATACGTTCTCAAGCTGCCCACCAGAAGAGGCGATTACGATCGCATCCTCCTACAAAAGGAGAAGTGGTGGGTATATTGCTTAAAATCTCTTGTCCCGGTTGGCCTAAACACGGAGCTAAACTTGCAGGTGTTCTTGCCAACCTAGAGGCTGGCCATAATTATTAATAATTATAAAAATATTAAATCCTCTTTACTAACACTATATTTAGTGTCTTGGTAACACCTATTGGTCCCATTGCCTTATCAATAACCTCTCCTGGCACTTGAAATATACATTAAAATATTGCTCATCTTTTATCATTCCTTTACTTATCTCCTTTCCCTAATTTTTACTTTCATTTTGCTCTGACCTGTGCAAAAGGGCTCTCCAAGCCTTCCTAATAATAAATCAAATTAAGTGTAGGCATGTGACCAACTTTAGATCACCGTTGTGTGTGGCTTTTCCCCTTACTTAATCTCTTCCCTTCTCTCCCTCCATTGTTAGGATGTATATAACATTGGCTGCCATTAGCATTGACCTCTTCCCTATATGCATTATGTAATCATCTCCCTGACCTCTTCCTTTGCATAATAGCCCCAAGAAAAATGCATCTAGCCTCTCCTGCTAAATGCGTTCTGTGACTGCTAGCAAATACAAAAGTGTGAATGTCCACGCCGTCAGATGGAACCTGAAGAGAAACAAAGTTCGATTATTAAAAGTTCCCATCTAAAATGGATTCAACTGGCCGCGTCATGCATGCGGCAATGGAGATTAACTCCAAAAAGGTGAACATCTCATAGTAATTGGAAAAACCCGACAGGACGCAACTAAGGGTTGTCCTTCACACAACTCAACCCCTTAATGAGGCGCGTCACTGGTCCCAGTGAAATATAAACACGGGCTCCGTCCAGTAACGCGATACGTCCAGACGAAGCTACGCCACAGAGCACGGCGAAACGCGTTGACGTCACATCTCGCACAGTCACGTGACGTTGTCCTGAACGGAGTGGGTGGATCGACATGGCTCGGGGAACGTAAGCCCCAGTCAGTACCTACGATAGCGGCAACGACCGCGGCTACTGACATCAGGCACTTCAAAAGTAGCCACATTGGATTTCTTCCTGATACCGGTGAAGGTAACGCTCGGGGGACCTGGACTTCACTCCAATACCTGCTTCGGTTACCGGCCATCACACCATACAGGTTTGGCTTAATAACATCTTCAAATCAGCTGTTGATGTCAGGTAACTTGGGACCCATTTAAATACAAGAATTGGCTAAATCCAGTTCCAACACGGAGACGCCCAATGGTAATGTACTTTGATTTATGGGTTGAAGTTGAGCTGCAGACAATGATAATGGGTCCAATTACACACTGTTTAAATGTGCATACCAGAGCTATGTTGTAAGAGCTACGCTATAAAAGCATTACAGATTTCTGTACCAATAACTATATTGATGAACTTCTTTTGCCAACAACTCTTGGAGGACATTTATCCATTTACCAATACAACAGCCTTCTTACCAACATCAACTAACCCCCCCAACCCTCAAGGAATTTTCTATTTGTGGACTCCCATTATGTACCTAATGCAAATCTTGCATCTAGGACATTTGTACTAATCCATACATGTCCTAATGGTTGCCCCCAGCGCTATCACCCCCCTTCCCTGGTTTCCCCCTTCCCCCACCCCATCAGGCTCAGCCTTATACCAAATGTAAAACCCATTTGACTTTAATAATAAATCCACTTACGTGGTTTAGATTACCTTACATCCTCTGGTGGACGGTAATTAACACAATAAATACTATTCTTTACTGGGTTACATATCAATATAAGACTGAATCATACGTCCGGACAAGTGTGTTGTTACATGTTTAGTTATTTGTTTGTCCTGTCTGTCTATTAGGTGTTTCCAATTAATTTATGTACTGTATGACCATTCACTTTTGATAATAACACTGCACCTTTATATGTTCCCTTTTACATATATTTAAAATGATAATAGGAATAAATGATTAAATTTTATAATCATTTCCGTTTTTGGATCTATAAT
This sequence comes from Rana muscosa, assembly GCA_029206835.1. NCBI lineage: Eukaryota > Metazoa > Chordata > Amphibia > Anura > Ranidae > Rana > Rana muscosa. The sequence goes on from CM055127.1 coordinate 161,937,321, forward strand.
CTGTTGCTTATAGTAACCGCTTTTCGGTCTGCTCCAAACAGACTGATTCCCTTTCCTTTCCTTTCCCTTTCCCTAATTCCCCTCCCCCTTCCCCTTTCTATCATTTAATTATGTAGGTTTGCAAAAGAGCCTTGCAGCTCAACAACAGAGCCTTGCAGCCCAGCAGCAGACAAACGCAACTTTGCAACAGAGTCTGGAGGCTCAGCAACGAGCCCAGCAGCAATCTGAGGCCCGCTTCATAGACCTGTTGCAGAAGCAAGAGCAGAGACTACAACAACAGATGGAAGCAGTAATGCAGCAACGTCCGCAGACCAGTGAGGAAAGCCGTCCCACTAATACCGCGTCCTTTGGGGTGAGTCGTTTATTGACAAAAATGACTGGAGAGGATGATCCAGAGGTATTTTTGACCACATTTGAAAGGACCGCTGAAAGAGAAAAGTGGCCTGAGGAGCAGTGGGCTGGACTGGTGGCTCCTCTGTTAACTGGTGAATCGCAGAAAGCTTACTATGACCTAGAGCCTAACCAAGCAAAAGACTATGTGATGCTAAAAGCTGAAATATTGGCAAGGCTGGGTGTCACCCAGGCTGTCCGGGCTCAGCGTGTGCATAACTGGACTTTCCAGCTTGGAAAACTCCCCAGGTCTCAAATGTATGATCTCATTCACCTGAGCAGAAAGTGGCTACAGCCAGAGACTTTGTCCGCACCAAAGATTGTGGAACGTGTTGTAATGGATCGGTTTTTGAGAGCTCTTCCTACTGCCATCCAAAAGTGGGTAAGCCATGGAGACCCAGAGACGGCCGATGGTCTTGTGGATCGTGTGGAGAAATACTTGGCTACAGAGAACCTGATGGCCTCTTCCAGAGACACTCGGACTTTCCACCCTAAGACCAGACCATCCCCAGGGGCGGATAAGAGGATTCCAAGGGGTGAGGGTGGAGAGAGTGAGAGGGTGGGAGCTCTACCCCAAGTTTGGCGAGAACAGCCTGGGAAATCAGCGGCTCAAGAGGCGGCAAGAAGGATCGTTTGCTACCACTGCCGGCAAGCGGGACATATTGCAGCCAATTGCCCGGTTGTGGAGGAACCCATGCAGTGTGACTTTCTGACGGGCAGACGTCAGTCGCTGTGTGCGACAGTCGCATGCACTGCCATTCGAGGAACTGAGAAACATTTATGCAAAATGTGTGTTAATGGTAGAAATGTTGTGGTATTGCTGGATTCAGGTAGCCTTGTGACCCTGATAAAGGCTGAGTTAGTTAAAACAGAGGTCTCTGGGAATAGCAAGGTAGCTGTTATTTGTGTGCATGGGGACACCCGAGAGTATCCAGTGACTACAGTGTGTTTCGAGACCCCCAAAGGTACCCTCTCTCATCCAGTGGGCTTAGTATCTCAGTTACCGCATGACGCCATTGTGGGAAGGGATTTTCCGAAGTTCTGGGAACTGTGGGATGATCCTGAGCCCCTCACTGGTGCCCCTATGTACCAGGAATGTGATAGCCAGAACTCCCCTGAGAGTGGTGAGGACTCTCCGGAATTTCCCTTATCAGTATTGGCAGGGGAGACTCAAGAAACTGGAGAGGAGCCCACCTCCTCAGACGAAAACCTACCGTCTGTGGAGTTTTCTGATCTTGAGGTTCACAGGGAAAACTTTGCCACAGAACAGTTGAAAGACCCCGCCCTAATAAAGGCACGGGAAAACGTAGTGAAAATAGATGGCGAGTTAGTGAACCCAGATAATACCTGCACTTACCCATACTTCAGCGTAGAGAAGGACCTACTGTATCGGGTGGCAAAAAGGGCAGAAGAAACCGTTGAGCAGCTTGTGGTGCCCAAACCTTACAGGAAGTTGGTGTTGGAGTTGGCCCATGGGCACATTCTTGGAGGTCATCTGGGGACAGAGAAAACCCGAGAGAGGGTATTACAGAGATTCTATTGGCCGGGGGTGATGAAGGACGTAGAAAATTATTGTTCCTCCTGCCCTGTGTGTCAGAGGTTGGCCCCGATGCCACATTTCCGTAGCCCGCTGGTCCCTCTACCCATCATTGAGGTCCCGTTTGAGAGGATCGCCATGGATTTGGTAGGTCCTATAATCAAGTCCGCTAGGGGGCACCAGTACATATTAGTTATAATGGACTATGCCACCCGTTATCCAGAAGCGATCCCTCTCCGAAATACCTCGGCCAAAACCATAGCCAAAGAGCTATCTCTTGTTTTTAGCCGGGTGGGTATTTGTAAAGAACTGCTTACGGACCAAGGTACACCCTTTATGTCCCGGGTTATGAAAGAGCTGTGTAAATTGTTCAAAGTGACGCAATTGCGTACGTCTGTGTATCACCCCCAAACCGATGGGCTGGTTGAAAGATTCAACAAAACCCTAAAACAAATGTTGAAGAAAGTGGTGGATAGAGATGGAAAGGATTGGGACTGTTTACTTCCTTATTTGATGTTTGCTATTAGGGAGGTGCCCCAATCCTCTACGGGATTCTCCCCCTTTGAGTTACTGTATGGGAGACACCCAAGAGGGCTGTTGGATATTGCCAAGGAAACTTGGGAAAGTGAGAGTTCTCCCCACAGGAGTGTGATTGAGCATGTCGCCCTGATGCAAGATCGAATTGCACAGGTAATGCCCATCGTGAAGGAACATTTGGCCCAAGCGCAGTTGGCACAGCAGAGAGTGTACAACCGTGGAGCCAAGACCCGTACCTTTTCCCCGGGGGATAGGATATTGGTACTTGTCCCTACGGTTGAAAGTAAATTCCTTGCCAAATGGCAAGGCCCCTACGAGATAATGGAAAAAGTGAGCGAAGTGAATTACAAGGTCAGACAACCAGGAAGGCGAAAGCCCGAACAGATCTATCACGTTAATCTGTTGAAAGCCTGGAGGGATAGAGAGTCCCTAGTCGCAGACACTTGGTCACCAGCTCAAACTGGTTGCGTGATTCCTGAGGTTGGAATAGCAGCCACCTTGTCACAACCCCAACAACAGGAGGTTAAGGAGTTTGTGCTTCGCAACAAGGAGGTATTCTCTGAGCTGCCGGGACAAACATCTGGGGTAGAGCATGACATCATTACCCCGCCCGGTGAAAGGGTGAAGTTAAAACCCTATCGGATCCCAGAGGCTCGACGGGAGGCAATACGGGAGGAAGTACAGAAAATGCTGAACTTAGGGGTGATAGAGGAGTCCCAAAGTGATTGGTCTAGTCCCATCGTGTTGGTGCCTAAACCGGATGGGAGCTGGCGATTTTGTAACGATTTTTGTCAGTTGAACAAAGTTACAAAATTTGACACCTACCCCATGCCACGTATAGATGAGTTGATCGACCGGCTGGGAACAGCCCGATACATGACGACTCTTGACCTCACAAAAGGGTATTGGCAAATCCCCCTGGCCAAGTCGGCCAAAGAGAAAACCGCATTTGTAACCCCAGACGGGGCGTTCCAATATAAAAGAATGCCGTTCGGGTTACAGAATGCGCCGGCCACATTCCAGCGGAAAATGGACCAGATGCTGAGGCCCCATCGGAAGTATGCTGCGGCTTACCTGGATGACGTAATTGTCCATAGCACAGATTGGGCCTCACATCTGCCAAAAGTGCAAGCAGTCCTGGACTCTGTTCGGGAAGCGGGGTTTACGGCTAACCCCAAGAAGTGTACCATTGGGCAGGAGGAGGCCAAATATCTTGGGTACACCATTGGGAGGGGAGTAATAAAACCCCAACTCAACAAAGTCGAGGCCATCCAGAGTTGGCCACGTCCCAACAGCAAGAAGCAGGTACGAGCCTTTCTGGGAATCGCTGGGTATTATCGGCGATTCATTCCCCACTTTGCTTCTAAGGCTGTGCCCCTAACCAACCTGACGAAGGGGAAAGGGTCGGTCATGATTAAATGGACCCCCGAGGCTGAGGCAGCATTCCAATTCTTGAAACAAGCCTTATGTAGCCAGCCAGTGTTGTACTCACCCGACTTCTCTAAAGACTTTGTCGTACAAAGTGATGCGTCAGATGTGGGGTTAGGAGCAGTATTGTCCCAGGTCTGGAACGGGGAAGAGCACCCAGTCATTTACCTCAGCAGGAAATTGAAGTCCCATGAGGTAAATTACGCCACCGTTGAAAAGGAGTGTTTAGCGGTGAAGTGGGCTCTAGATTCCCTTCGGTACTACCTGCTAGGTAGGCACTTTGACATGGTTACGGATCACGCTCCGTTAAAGTGGATGGCTCAAAACAAGGAAACAAATAGAAGAGTGAATAGGTGGTTCCTGGCCCTCCAGGAATTCAACTTCACAGTAAAGCATCGCCCTGGCGTTCAAATGGGGAATGTGGATGCTTTGTCTCGAGTACATGAATGCCTGATTGCTGGTGTTCCAACCCCGAGGTTAAAACAAGAGGGGGGGGTATGTGACAGCAGGAAGGTAAAGTCACCTGGTTGCATCCAGGGGGGTAGATATATTTCGCCCAGATTCAGGCTTTACGCTGACTTATACAACTAGGTGGAGAGTTGTATAGGCCCAGCTAAGGCTAGTGGGCTCATGGATGACTCATACCTCTAGGGAGAGTGTGGGGCGTCGTGCAGACAGAGATGAGGAGACCAGCTGAACCTTGTCAGCTCATTTAGGCCTCTATAAGAACTCCCAGCTTCATTAGATGTTAGCTCATGCCTGGAACCAGACCTGTGTGGACTGTCTAGGGAGAGTGAACCCCTGTGCGGTGAGGCAAAGCCTGTGTGGCTATTTGTTTGGACTTTTACTAAACCAGGGACTTAGGGACTAGGACAGCACTAGGCTGATCCCAGTTGTTAGTTAGGAAACCTGTATGTTTAGTCAGAGGTCAACTTGACCAGGATTTATTTTGGTTATGTTTCTTTTGCTTTGCTGTGTTTTGTCACTGTAAATAGAAAATAAACCGCACCTTTTTGATTTTGAAAACCACAACCTCCGTTTGCTGGGCCTGTTTTGTGTGGGGAGCCCATCCCGGGGGTCACACACACCCGCTGCCGAGCAAACCCCCTCACAATATATATATATGTATTGTGAGGGGGTTAACTCGGTAGCGGGTGTGTGTGACCCCCTGGTTGGGCTCCCCACACAAAAACAGGGCCAGCAGACGGAGGTTGTGGTTTTCAAAATCAAAAGGTGCGGTTTATTTCTCTATGTACAGTGACAAAAACACAGCAAAGCCAAAAAGAAACAAACAAAATAAATCCTGGTCAGTTTGACCTCTGACTAAACATGCAGGTTTCCTAAACTAACAACTGGGATCAGCCTAGTGCTGTCCTAGTCCCTAAGTCCCTGGTTTAGTAAAAGTCCAAACAAATAGCCACACAGGCTTTGCCTCACCGCACAGGGGTTCACTCTCCCTAGACAGTCCACACAGGTCTGGTTCCAGGCATGAGCTAACACCTAATGAATCTGGGAGTTCTTATAGAGGCCTAAATGAGCTGACAAGCTTCAGCTGGCCTCATCAACTCCCTGTCTGTACGACGCCCCACACTCTCCCTAGAGGTATGAGTCATCCATGAGCCCACTAGCCTCAGCTGGGCTTCATCAACTCCCTAGTTGTATAAGTCGGCATAAAGCCTGAATCTGGGAGAAATATATCTACCCCCCTGGATGCAACCAGGTGACTTTACCTTCCTGCTGTCACATACCCCCCCTCTTGTTTTAACCTTGGGGTTGGAACACCAGCAATCAGGCATTCATGTACTCGAGACAAAGCATCCACATTCCCCATTTGAACGCCAGGGCGATGCTTTACTGTGAAGTTGAATTCCTGTAGGGCCAGGAACCACCTATTCACTCTTCTATTTGTCTCCTTGTTTTGAGCCATCCACTTTAACGGAGCGTGATCCGTAACCATGTCAAAGTGCCTACCTAGCAGATAGTACCGAAGGGAATCTAGAGCCCACTTCACCGCTAAACACTCCTTTTCAACCGTGGCGTAATTTACCTCATGGGACTTCAACTTCCTGCTGAGGTAAATGACTGGGTGCTCTTCCCCGTTCCAGACCTGGGACAATACTGCTCCTAACCCCACATCTGACGCATCACTTTGTACGACAAAGTCTTTAGAGAAGTCGGGTGAGTACAACACTGGCTGGCTACATAAGGCTTGTTTCAAGAATTGGAATGCTGCCTCAGCCTCGGGGGTCCATTTAATCATGACCGACCCTTTCCCTTTCGTCAGGTTGGTTAGGGGCACAGCCTTAGAAGCAAAGTGGGGAATGAAGCGCCGATAATAACCCGCGATTCCCAGAAAGGCTCGTACCTGCTTCTTGCTGTTGGGACGTGGCCAACTCTGGATGGCCTCGACTTTGTTGAGTTGGGGTTTTATTACTCCCCTGCCAATGGTGTACCCAAGATATTTGGCCTCCTCCTGCCCAATGGTACACTTCTTGGGGTTAGCCGTAAACCCCGCTTCCCGAACAGAGTCCAGGACTGCTTGCACTTTTGGCAGATGTGAGGCCCAATCTGTGCTATGGACAATTACGTCATCCAGGTAAGCCGCAGCATACTTCCGATGGGGCCTCAGCATCTGGTCCATTTTCCGCTGGAATGTGGCCGGCGCATTCTGTAACCCGAACGGCATTCTCTTATATTGGAACGCCCCGTCTGGGGTTACAAATGCGGTTTTCTCTTTGGCCGACTTGGCCAGGGGAATTTGCCAATACCCTTTTGTGAGGTCAAGAGTCGTCATGTATCGGGCTGTTCCCAGCCGGTCGATCAACTCATCTATACGTGGCATGGGGTAGGTGTCAAATTTTGTAACTTTGTTCAACTGACGAAAATCGTTACAAAATCGCCAGCTCCCATCCGGTTTAGGCACCAACACAATGGGACTAGACCAATCACTTTGGGACTCCTCTATCACCCCTAAGTTCAGCATTTTCTGTACTTCCTCCCGTATTGCCTCCCGTCGGGCCTCTGGGATCCGATAGGGTTTTAACTTCACCCTTTCACCGGGCGGGGTAATAATATCATGCTCTACCCCAGATGTTTGTCCCGGCAGCTCAGAGAACACCTCCTTGTTGCGAAGCACAAACTCCTTAACCTCCTGTTGTTGGGGTTGTGACAAGGTGGCTGCTATTCCAACCTCCGGAATCACGCAACCAGTTTGAGCTGGTGACCAAGTTTCTGCGACTAGGGACTCTCTATCCCTCCAGGCTTTCAACAGATTAACGTGATATATCTGTTCGGGCTTTCGCCTTCCTGGTTGTCTGACCTTGTAATTCACTTCGCTCACTTTTTCCATTATCTCGTAGGGGCCTTGCCATTTGGCAAGGAATTTACTTTCAACCGTAGGGACAAGTACCAATATCCTATCCCCCGGGGAAAAGGTACGGGTCTTTGCTCCACGGTTGTACACTCTCTGCTGTGCCAACTGCGCTTGGGCCAAATGTTCCTTCACGATGGGCATTACCTGTGCAATTCGATCTTGCATCAGGGCGACATGCTCAATCACACTCCTGTGGGGAGAACTCTCACTTTCCCAAGTTTCCTTGGCAATATCCAACAGCCCTCTTGGGTGTCTCCCATACAGTAACTCAAAGGGGGAGAATCCCGTAGAGGATTGGGGCACCTCCCTAATAGCAAACATCAAATAAGGAAGTAGACAGTCCCAATCCTTTCCATCTCTATCCACCACTTTCTTCAACATTTGTTTTAGGGTTTTGTTGAATCTTTCAACCAGCCCATCGGTTTGGGGGTGATACACAGATGTACGCAATTGCGTCACTTTGAACAATTTACACAGCTCTTTCATAACCCGGGACATAAAGGGTGTACCTTGGTCCGTAAGCAGTTCTTTACAAATACCCACCCGGCTAAAAACAAGAGATAGCTCTTTGGCTATGGTTTTGGCCGAGGTATTTCTGAGAGGGATCGCTTCTGGATAACGGGTGGCATAGTCCATTATAACCAATATGTACTGGTGCCCCCTAGCGGACTTGATTATAGGACCTACCAAATCCATTGCGATTCTCTCAAACGGGACCTCAATGATGGGTAGAGGGACCAGCGGGCTACGGAAATGTGGCATCGGGGCCGACCTCTGACACACAGGGCAGGAGGAACAATAATTTTCTATGTCCTTCATCACCCCAGGCCAATAGAATCTCTGTAATACCCTCTCTCGGGTTTTCTCTGTCCCCAGATGACCTCCAAGAATGTGCCCATGGGCCAACTCCAACACCAACTTCCTGTAAGGTTTGGGCACCACCAGCTGCTCAACGGTTTCTTCTGCCCTTTTTGCCACCCGATACAGTAGGTCCTTCTCTACGCTGAAGTATGGGTAAGTGCAGGTATTATCTGGGTTCACTAACTCGCCATCTATTTCCACTACGTTTTCCCGTGCCTTTATTAGGGCGGGGTCTTTTAACTGTTCTGTGGCAAAATTTTCCCTGTGAACCTCCAGATCAGAAAACTCCACAGACGGTAGGTTTTCGTCTGAGGAGGTGGGCTCCTCTCCAGTTTCTTGAGTCTCCCCTGCCAATACTGACAAGGGAAATTCTGGAGAGTCCTCACCACTCTCAGAGGAGTTCTGGCTATCACATTCCTGGTACATAGGGGCACCAGTGGGGGGCTCAGGATCATCCCACAGTTCCCAGAACTTCGGAAAATCCCTTCCCACAATGGCGTCATGCGGTAACTGAGATACTAAGCCCACTGGATGAGAGAGGGTACCTTTGGGGGTCTCGAAACACACTGTAGTCACTGGATACTCTCGGGTGTCCCCATGCACACAAATAACAGCTACCTTGCTATTCCCAGAGACCTCTGTTTTAACTAACTCAGCCTTTATCAGGGTCACAAGGCTACCTGAATCCAACAATACCACAACATTTCTACCATTAACACACATTTTGCATAAATGTTTCTCAGTTCCTCGAATGGCAGTGCATGCGACTGTCGCACACAGCGACTGACGTCTGCCCGTCAGAAAGTCACACTGCATGGGTTCCTCCACAACCGGGCAATTGGCTGCAATATGTCCCGCTTGCCGGCAGCGGTAGCAAACGATCCTTCTTGCGGCCTCTTGAGCCGCTGATTTCCCAGGCTGTTCTCGCCAAACTTGGGGTAGAGCTCCCACCCTCTCACTCTCTCCACCCTCACCCCTTGGAATCCTCTTATCCGCCCCTGGGGATGGTCTGGTCTTAGGGTGGAAAGTCCGAGAGTCTCTGGAAGAGGCCGTCAGGTTCTCTGTAGCCAAGTATCTCTCTACACGATCCACAAGTTTACCGGCCGTTTCTGGGTCTCCGTGGCTTACCCACTTTTGAATGGCGGTAGGAAGAGCTCTCAAGAAACGATCCATCACAACACGTTCCACAATCTCCGGTGCGGACAAAGTCTCTGGCTGTAGCCACTTCCTGCTCAGGTGAATGAGATCATACATTTGAGACCTGGGGGGTTTTCCAAGCTGGAAAGTCCAGTTATGCACACGCTGAGCCCGGACAGCCAGGGTGACACCCAGCCTTGCCAATATTTCAGCTTTTAGCATCACATAGTCTTTTGCTTGGTCAGGCTCTAGGTCATAGTAAGCCTTCTGCGATTCACCAGTTAACAGAGGAGCCACCAGTCCAGCCCACTGCTCCTCAGGCCACTTTTCTCTTTCAGCAGTCCTTTCAAATGTGGTCAAAAATACCTCTGGATCATCCTCTCCAGTCATTTTTGTCAATAAACGACTCACCCCAAAGGACGCGGTATTAGTGGGACGGCTTTCCTCACTGGTCTGCGGACGTTGCTGCATTACTGCTTCCATTTGTTGTAGTCTCTGCTCTTGCTTCTGTAACAGGTCTATGAAGCGGGCCTCAGATTGCTGCTGGGCTTGTTGATGAGCTTGCTGCTGGGCTGCAAGGCTCCTTTGCAAACCTGCATTTGTCTGCTGTTGATTGGCATTTGCTAGAGCCAGCTGTTTCAGTATCTCCTCCATGCTGGCTTAAAAAAAACTGCCCGCATTCTCCACCAACTGTGAGGGGGTTAACTCGGTAGCGGGTGTGTGTGACCCCCTGGTTGGGCTCCCCACACAAAAACAGGGCCAGCAGACGGAGGTTGTGGTTTTCAAAATCAAAAGGTGCGGTTTATTTCTCTATGTACAGTGACAAAAACACAGCAAAGCCAAAAAGAAACAAACAAAATAAATCCTGGTCAGTTTGACCTCTGACTAAACATGCAGGTTTCCTAAACTAACAACTGGGATCAGCCTAGTGCTGTCCTAGTCCCTAAGTCCCTGGTTTAGTAAAAGTCCAAACAAATAGCCACACAGGCTTTGCCTCACCGCACAGGGGTTCACTCTCCCTAGACAGTCCACACAGGTCTGGTTCCAGGCATGAGCTAACACCTAATGAATCTGGGAGTTCTTATAGAGGCCTAAATGAGCTGACAAGCTTCAGCTGGCCTCATCAACTCCCTGTCTGTACGACGCCCCACACTCTCCCTAGAGGTATGAGTCATCCATGAGCCCACTAGCCTCAGCTGGGCTTCATCAACTCCCTAGTTGTATAAGTCGGCATAAAGCCTGAATCTGGGAGAAATATATCTACCCCCCTGGATGCAACCAGGTGACTTTACCTTCCTGCTGTCACAGTATATATATGTATATATATATATATATATATATATATATATATATATATATATATATATATATAAGCATTTTCCTATTTTCTTGGGAAATAAATAAGACGTTGTTTTACTAAGCAGTGTGTTTGTTTTCATAGCTAACCTTATATTATTGTGCTTATCAACAGTAATATTATCAGAGTTTTATTAGACTAGCTAACTATAGGAATAAACAAATTAATACATATATGGAATAAATAGAGGGAATCTGTAACCATCCTCAGATAATAATTATTTTAGAATTTATTTCAATAAGAAATATCCTCTTCATCTTGGCATAACTTTATAAACAGAACATAAATTCTCTTTATGACACAGTGTGACATTTCCCAATCTTACTTACGTTTTCTTCTTTGTTTAATGAGAAACAGAGCGATGGTTAGAGCTCCAGATATACCGACCAACATAACACTGATAATTACAAAGGTGTGTTTATATTGTGCCTTTAGATCTGAAAATACAGGGAAACATACGTATAATGATGATATGTAGTATACTCAGTACACAGTACATTACCAGGGATATAAAACATTGTATATGTCATGTTTAGGAGTTACTGGGGCTGATATATCAAATACTGAGATTAAATTAAACTCTTTGATTTGCCAAATGACAGGTTTCTAGTTCTCCTTATTTTTTGCATGTGTTATAAAATACTGTACAGGCTGATTTCTATTGGGGGAATTCCTGTTTTACATTTGGAATCTGGAATATGCAGTTCAGTTTTGGGCATCAGTTCTCAAAAAGGATATCGGGGAACTGGAGAAAGTGCAGAGAAGGACAACCAAACTGATAAGAGGCATGGAGGAGCTCAGCTATGAGGAAAGATTAGAGGAACTGAATCTATTCCCTCTTGAAAGGAGGAGTTTAAGGGGGATATGATCAACATGTACAAATATATAAGAGGGATAAGATCGCAATAAGGGGGGGGTATGATCACCATATATAAATACATAAGGGGGATATGATCACCATTCATAAATACATAAGGGGGGATATGATCACCATGTATAATACATAAGGGGGATATAATCACCATGTATAAATACGTAAGGTGGGATATGATCACCATGTATAATACATAATGGGGGAATATGGTCACTCTCAGCTGTGGCCCATCCCATACAGAGAACTTTAGGTCATTAAATATGACAAGGGTGCGCTCTTTACATTGGAAGGTAAAGATATTTAACCTCCATATACAGAAAGGCTTCTTTACTGTAAGAGCAGTGAAAATGTGGAATAGGCTTCCTCAAGAACTAGTTATGGCCTGCTCAGTAAATTGTTCTAAAAATTAGCTGGATGCATTCCTAAATACACAACATATAACTGGATATTAACATTTCTAGGTAATAACACCAGAGATTGTTAATCTCTAGGGAGTATGCGATTACTTCCTGGGAGATCAGGAAGGACTTTATTTTTTCCCTGCTCGAGCACATTTGATCATACATTATATAGTTTTTTTTGCCTTCCTCTGGATCAACTATGGGTAAAGGAGTATACTGTATATACGGAGACTGTCTATTTATTTTTTTCTATTCATGTATTCAGATTATTTATTTTCTATTGGTTGAATTAGACAGACTTTTTTTAACCTAATAATGTAACATTTACTCCAAGTTTAACATATCAGATATACTATATGTATTGCTGCATGCCATGAGTAGCCATACATTTCAGTGAGAAGAGATTGTTAGATACTGTATCTGACTGCCATTTGGTTGTAGTACACAATTTATTCAAACATGCACAGAGACACTGGCTGAGCATGCATTTCTGTCCCTTATACAGACACCCTCATCCAACCCTCACCCAAGATTGGCTTTTGGGTTTCTGCACACATCAGGGACAGTCTCCAGATCAGCTTTCCTCCACTTTTTAGCCCTGAAGAACCCTTGAAATGATTCCAGGCCTCAAGGAACATATTCCACATATAATAAGTACAGCCCACAGTTAACAATAGTAGAATCAAGAAGTTGTATGTGCTCATTGAGAGCAGGAATGTCCATCACATTGATGGACTGTGGAAAGAATACACCATTTCATTAGGGGTGATTGGAAGAAGAGCATCCTTACATATGTGGTTAGCGGGATGAATGCTAACAGATTGTTAGGGCCAGGCCATTGGCTTTGTCAGGGGATGGCTCTGGAACTATCAATTGGAAAGTCAATTTGGCACTGCCCAAGGAACCCATACAGACCTCTGGAGGAACCTTAGGGTTCTACAGAACCCTGATTGGGAATTTTCATGAACCTTGGAATACTGAAGTATTTCTCCTTTGATGCTATTACACAGTGGTGGGTCCTCCACCCTGTCTTAAAGCTAACCCCCCCCCCCCCTCTAGGCGGCTTCATGGTCTGGAAGGAAGGCATTGTTCTGTGTTTGACCATTTGTTTGTTTATGTACTTTAATTACCCCCTGGGGCTTCTCTGTGTCATTACACATATCAGTCATCCTATTCAAGCTATCGGACCAATCCCTGCTGACCCTGTTTCAAATCCTCATTTGCATGGCCAAGAGGACCTAAGTGAGGACTAGAGTGTACTTTACAATTGACCAATAGGAAAGTGGTTGTTTGTGCGGGGTGTTCAAACTGCTATGTATAAAAGTGTGTTGTGTGCATCCAATAAAGGGTGATTCCTGTTTGAACTTACATACAGCCTGCCTGGTGTTTGTTCTGAGCTATCACAACTGGATTCGAATGACACATAGCTGTAGTTCGAATCCCGGAGGATCAGATGACCGAACCATCAGACATTGCGATCTGCAATCTGATTCAATAGCAGCAGAGGAGTATCGGGAGAGTGGAACCAAGCGAGCAAGGGGCTCGTTACAGGAATGGCTGCTATAGAAAGGCTCCAAAAATATCAGCTGGAAAGTCAATCTGCCACTACCCAAGGAACCCCTACAAACCTCTGGAGGAACCTAGAGGATTAGAATGGCTGCTCTAAATTTTGTTGATCCCAAGTTGTGGTAACCCATGTTTGCTTGAATTTCCGTCAGTTCCCTGTGCAGGGTTCTGGTCCTTATTGGGTCTCAAATTTGTACGTTAGCTTTTTCATAAGAGAACACTGGAAGATTTTAAGACTCAGACTACAGTTAGTATATGCCATCCTTCATACTAAACCCCTATGCTATTACCAGCTTCGATACAATATGGTACCATTTATACAAACACCTCTGGTACTAAATTGATATCCAAGTATTATTCTGCATTGCTATCAACTGAAACAGACCGGCTCCTAAATAGCAATATACTGCCACAACTGTCAACAGAGGATTGAGAGAATTTTTAGGAGTCCTATATGTCTTTGGTTATCCCTTCCAAAGATAGGCTTATCCAACTTAAACATTATCATCAGATATATTATACTCCTTTACAATTAAATAAGTTGAAACTCAAGCACTACCCACATTGTTGTTGTGCCTGAGTTAAGGACGCTAACCTCTGCAATGCACTATTGCTCTGGCCACGTGTGCATTTATTCTGGTCACAGGTCAATGGGTTTATTGAGTTAGCATGAGTTGCGCAATTTACAATGTCCTAAGGTGTGCTTTTTATGTTTGGTAGAAGACCCCCAAATGACCTCACATTCTAAGAACCTAATGAGACTACTAATTTTTTGTATACTAAAAAGCCATACTATTGACCTAGAAATGTGTGGCAGTAATAATTTCAGTAATAATATGGAAATTAAATGATAATAATGGCCAGACAGTGAAATCTGTATTGTCCCCTCATATTGATGGTCAGTGGAGAAGTGCTCGCTTTACATTAATGAGCAGTGGTAAAATGAACCCCTTACATTGGTGGTCAATTAAAGAAGAAACCTATTACATTGATGGTTAGTGGGAGAAGGACCCCATAAATTGGTGAGCAGTGGGAGTAGGAACCTCTGATATTGGTGGTCAGTGGAAGAAGGACCCCTTATATTGGTGGTCAGTGGGACAGGGACCCCCTTACATTGGTGGGCAGTGGGAGAAGGAACTTGTCAGGAATGTGTTTACCTGCTGGTGGCACTGTGGCTCCCAGACCTGTAGGTTGTAGTTCCAGTGTACACAAGCAGCTCTTACTAATTAGTCATAACCTGATGCTGATTGTTGGGAGGATATTTAGCTCTTCTTTTGCTACTCCCCCTTGCCCATGTGTCCTGATCTGTGAACCTTGTACCCATACTCTGTTCCTAATCCTTGCCTGCTTGCTTGATCCTGCTCCCGTGTACCTTCTGCCTGTCCTGGCTTGCTCCCTGCTCCCTCTGTCTGATCTCCTATGCATGACCCTAGGTCTGACACTGACTATGCTTTCCAGCCATATCCAACTGTTTGTATATAGTTATTTAGTTGGTTTCGGTAGTTTTTCATTGTTAGCACTTACCCTCATTAGATTTACTGGTTTTGGTTTATGAGGTTTCGGTATATTGAAGGCGCGTTTATACTAGTGTCTATTTATCATATCTTTAATAAATCACATTATTTTATCCTATACTTGCGCTTGGTATTCTCTGTGGAAGTCCACACATTTTTGGTCATGCCTGTTTCACAGGAAACCAGCATTTGGCATCCGTGACAGAACCTCTTACATTGGTGGTCAGTACAGAAGTGCCCCCTTAAATTGGTGAGCAGTGGTAAAAGTAACCTCTTACATTGGTGGTCAGTTGGAGAAAGACATTTTTACATTGGTTCGCAGTAAAAGGAACCTCTTACATTGGTCAGTGGAAAAAGGACCCCCTTAAATTAGTGGTCTGTGGGAGAAGGACCCCTTTACATTGGTGCTAAGTGGGAAAAAGGACACCTTTGCACTAGTTGTCAGAGGAAAGAATGCCCCTTTTACCACTTGCAGACTGGCGTACATATTAAAACCTCATCTCAACAAATGGTTATACCAGGATCATGGCCGCAGCTATAGTTACGCCACTAAATGGGAAATTCACTCACCTGTGACTTGTACCAGTAGTCTCTCCACATGTGGAATGGTGAGGGTTGTATGATCCACCACACATCTCAGCTCCATGCCCCTGTTTTGTTCTGTTGGGGTGAAGGGGTAGACAGATTCCAAAGCTGAGCTACTGATCCTCCTTGTCTTGGCATTCTCCAACAGGGTATCATTCAAGGACCAGTACACAGTGATGGATTCTGGGTAAAACCCAGAAACACTGCACACCAATTCCTGCACAACATTTAACTTAAATGCATGGGAAGTGATGTGAACAGACGGGATATCTGCAATATAAGTGATAGGTAGATTTTCTTAATGCGGTTTTATACGGTATGACTAAATGTATGTATGTGTACACTATTGCAAACCTACTTTCTGATTATCATCTTTGCATTTTTATTCATACTAGTAAATGTGTGACCATTTCAGAAAGGGCAATATTGATAACAATAACGATTCTAAAGTAGTGTCTTAGCAGGCAGTATGTGAAGCAGACGAGTGTAGAGCGTATGATATTGGGCACTGGGCAGTATGTTCAGGAGATGATTGTGGAGGGGGTGACACCAGGCACTGTGTGCAAGGTGGGATTGTGGAGGGTAGGAGAGCTGGCTGTATGTACAGGAGAACGGTGTGTATGGTACAATAGCAGGCATTATGTGCAGCCAGGGCCGTTTGAAGGGGGGCTATCGCGGGACATTGACGGCATTCGCGGGAGGGGGGGCGCCCATTCGTGGGAGGGGGGTGCGCCGATCGCACGATGTTACAGTGGATATGCAGGGGGGGGGGGAATGTCTTACCTCCTCCTCCTGTGCTGCCTCCTCGAGTCCTTTGGCTCCTCTTTCTGCTGTGCTGCCCTCTGCTGGGGCCCCAGGACAGCTCGGTTTGCCTGTCCTGTTCAGATGGCCCTGTGTGCAGCAGGAGTGTGTGGAGGGTATGACAGTGGGCATTATGTGCAGGAGAGGAGTATGGAGCACGCGGCAGCAAGAAGTATATGCAAAGGAGCAATGTGGAGGGGATGACAGCTGGCATAGGTGTGCGCAGCCTATTGCATTAGGGTGTGCACCCCAAAGCTCAAACACACCTGAGCAGTGGACGGTGTCAGAAGGGCAGAGGATGACGTCAGTTAGTAGGGCACACGACAGTGTCAGTAGAGCAGTGGACGGTGTCAGTAAGGATGTGGACGATGCCAGTATTTTTATTTTATTTTTTATTATTTTTTTTACAATTTTTTATTTTATTTTAATTTTTTATTGTGTTAGGAGTCCCATTGGGGGGGCTTTGGTGAAATATCATGGGTCTGAACAGATCTTTGATGTCTCACTTTTGAAACAGAAAAGGGGACTGAAGACAGATTTCCTAGTCCCTTTGTTGTAGCTTCATCTGACCTGGAACAGTGAATGAATAGGAAGTGCTTCATTGGTAAGGGGGTATGGACAGCAGGGGGAATCTGCACCGCATGTGGAGATTAGGGTATGCCCAGGTACATCTGGCACACCCCATGCGCACACCTATGACAGCTAGCTGTATGTGCAAAAGCAGAATTAGGTGGTTATGGCAGTGGGCAATATGAGCAGTTTAGACGTGTGGATGATGAGACAACAGGAAGTACAGTGTAAAGAGAATGTCAGCAAGCAGTATGGGTGAACGATGGGCGATCGTGCGACGGAGGGAGCAGCGATCGATCAGAGCATGGGGGGTGGTTGGTTGACTGGCGGGCCACCCCCTCAAGAAAATTGAGCACCAGCCGCCACTGGAGACGAGCAGACCAAGGTGCTGCATGAGGACGTAGATTGTAAAGCATTCTGTCTGCAAGAAACCTATAGTACTGCTGACAGAACAGTGTTCTTGTAAAAAATAAGAGCTTAGACATGGGAGTGAACACCTAGGAGGAGAGGAGACAGGGAGATGGGAGTATATTCACTGAAGCCTTATACACACGACCGGTTTTCTCGGCAAGAAAACAGCTGGGAGAGCTTTTTGTCGAGAAAAACGTTTGTGTGTATGGTTTCTCGACAGGAAAACTGCCGGGAATCCCTGCGAGAAAAATAAAGCACTTGCTCTCTATTTTCTCGTCGAGATTCTCGGCAGAGTGTTTCCTGCAGAGAAAACCACCGTCTGTATGCTTACCTGTCCAAGCTAAACCCACGCATGCTCGGAAAGACTTAGACGCATGCGGGATAGCATACAAGGTTAGTGTGGGGTGTAGCAAGATGGCGGCGACATCGAATGTGACGAGCGCCGGCTTGTCATAGTCGATGACGTCACCGCGTTCTTGCCATTCAAAATAACGGCGGTTCTTTTGAGTGGCCGTCTGTACACAGGGCTTGGCAAGACAAGCTTGCCAGGAATCCCGTCAGGAAAACCGATGATTTTCAAATAGACAGGATTCCCGCCCATGTATACAGGGCTTCAGTGTAAAGCTGAATTGGCACAAGATACCTCTAGTGCTCTCCTATTTTTATACAGTAAAAAATATAAGAGGGATATACAGTAGCAATGAAAGCTCGGTATATTGGAGGGGCAATCTCACTGCTGCCATGGACACTTGGAAGTGAGGTGTATACGGCGTACACTCGGGCAGAAGAAAGGGTAAAGACTAATAGGAGTGCTGTGGGTGGAATCTCAATTGATTGGAGGCAGAACCCCTATGTGTAAACCTTAATTCGTTTTACTATTGCTGTATATACGAGAGGGTATAGCATAGAAAGGAAGGGTAGGGTAGAGCAGATAGTTCTGTTCTGTTTAATGTAATTGTAGAGCATTGTACTGAATAATGATAATATTACCTCCATACACCAGCTGGAAGTCTTCCTGGAGAGGTGAAGTACGAGACTCGTGTTGGACTCTACAGGAGAAGGTCTGTTCTCTGTCCTCCTTAGTGGGTGTTATTGTTACTGAGCTCCTCACACTGTACGTCCCATCCGGGTCTCTCTGAGGTTTCTCCATATCTACATTTTTCAATATCTTTCCATCACGAAGCCATTTAATATCAATGTCCACCGGGTAGAATCCAGAGACGAGACTGTGTAGGAAACTCTCTTTATTTGGGACAACAACTCTGTCTGTGATATTGATCTGTGGAGTAGCTAAAACAAAAATACATGTTAACCTAAAACTTTTAGGCAGGTGCAGTCTGCTTTCTCCACTACAGGTGGCTCTCAACTGCAGTGTCATTGCAGAGGAAGTCAAGAGGGACTTCGTTCCTCTTGGGTCACAGTGGCCAGCTATCCTATTGGATGCTGGTGCCCCATGTGACTCTGGAGACCATTTCACATTTTGTGCGTGGCTAGAGTAGGGACAGGTCCCCTGTCTGTCAGGAAAAGTGCTTAGCATAAAGGAGAGGTTGTAGATGAGTAGAGAAAGTGCAGGGACATGCCATCCTTCCTGGAAGCCTCCCCACTTGGGTACAGACCAGCCAGGCTGCATCCAACCCCTTGAGACAGGTGCAGTTGTCACACCTGAGACCTACTTCTACTACTCTTCGCTGATACATCCTGTGAGTGTTGCTGGTCGGGTTGCCTTCCCGCAGGGCTTGTTGTGTATTGCTGAACTTCAATACAGTTCTGTTTCTGCATCTGAACTCTGAAAGTTCTCTGTTGCTGCACCATGCTGCACCCTACACTTGTAATCAGCAGGATATGTCCCTTCTAACAGCTGGTGTGGAGGGAGGAGGTTACAGTAAAAAAGTACTCCTCATTGAGATATCCAGAGTTTCTTAGGTCTCTGATGTTTCCTCTCCCTGCACTTTTGTGCTGATTCAGGATACAGAGACCTCGACTTGAAGCATGCATGACTAGTAGTGCTGGCATAGGCGTGCGCAAGAGGTGTGCCAGTTGTGCCTGGGCACACCCTAATCCTGTGGTTGGCAACCCGCCATTGATAGGCAGGTGACAGGTAAACCGCAATCCTTCCTTGCTGACCCTCAGAACCTGGACAGGAGAGGCGGTGGAGTTTAGTGGAACCGATCTGTATTTTCCCCAAGCAGCAGCTGAAAGTAGGCTTCTCATCCTCTCCCTCTCATCAACATTCAGCTGCCACGGGAGGAAAATACAGGGGATCAGTACCAATATATGCCATCTCTGACATCCCTCCTTTCCCTGTTCCTCTTCCTTCTGTTGCCCGGGGTCTCCCATTTGCTCCCTTGCTCCCCCTTCCTCCCATTGTTTCAGGAGGGAGAGCCGGGAAGAGGCCGGTAAATATGTCAAACGCATATGTGTTGGAGCTTTGGGGTGCACACCCTAATGAAATAGGCTGCGCACACCTATGAGTGCTGGGATTCTTCAGCTCTGAACTTGGAAGTGCTCAGTTGAGCACTTCCTAGTTCCCACTAAGCAGAGCGGATCGGTCACCTTAGTTCCTTAAAATTATATTTAACCCTTACATTTTTTAAAGCACTTTTAGCAGCTGATGTGATCACTTGTTGAGTATGCAACCTCTTTATTTTTTAATCCTTGCCTTTGTTCCAGTGTTAGCTGATGCCCTGACTGCTGGCTCAGGTTTCCTGTTTCAGGGTGGCTCCTTTCTATTGCAGAGTCGTATGAGGTCACCCTTGCATGCAGGTACCTAAGTTGCACACAGCCCCAAAGCCTAGGACGGCAAGGCCCTCCCCTGCCCCCCCCCCCTCCTCCTCTTCCCCTCTCCAAGCTAACAGACTGTCCGGAAACTGCACTGTCCACTGACAACTCTTCCCTGTGAAGTTCAAAGAAGCAGGACTGAGAAAACAGGAAGAAACAAAGAACACCGCTCAGGTGGGTGAATCCAGATAAATGAGTGAGTGAAGTGAATTGAAGTACTACTCTCAAGGGTGCTAGCCACGGCTCGCACACCGTACAAACTGCAAAAAGGAAGAAACGACTGCACTCCAAAATAAAGAATATGAGTCCTTTATTGATCCATCCAAATGACACACCACAGGAAAAATGTCAATCAAGGCATCAAAAAAGCAAAGGACAGGAGGGCGCACCGACCTAGTGTATTACCAGATTAAAAACGTTATTAAAATATATAAAAACAACAATGGTCCTACTCACAAACAGAACTTTCAAAAAAGAGATATCACAGACTGTGTAGGCTCTGAGGAAAGGGGTGCACCCCGGAAACGCGTCAGCCATCCAGCTTATTTGGGGTACCGTCTGACCCTCTGGTCGTCTTGTCCTGATTGCAGTCACCACGTGATTCAGGCTGGTTGCCAGAAAAGCTTATTTTAAAGCTCTGTTTGTGAGTAGGACCATTGTTGTTTTTATATATTTTAATAAAGTTTTTAATCTGGTAATACACTAGGTCGGTGCGCCCTCCTGTCCTTTGCTTTTTTACAGTTTTATGAACACCCATAGTTCTGAGGAGGGCTGCAAGATTCTAAAGTTTTGCCGTTTACAGAGAAATGGTCTACACCCTCCGCATGCAGTAAAACATCAGAGCGCAGGAGTATTTTCTGTTGTAATCAAGGCATCAAGGCAGACATGTTTCACACAGTATCATGTGCTTAATCATGATTTCATGATTAAGCACATGATACTGTGTGGAACACGTCTGCCTTGATGCATTGATTGTTGTTTTTCCTGTGGCGTGTCACTTGGATGGATCAATAAAGAACTCATATTCATCATCTTGGAGTGCAGTCGTTTTTTCCTTTCTGAGAAATCAGGAGCCAGCAGCATGGAAAGGTGTACACTGCAAGTGCTGGGCTAAGAACTTTGACAAATACTGTAGTTTACTGGGAAATGTTTCTTTTATTTTGCTCAATGTGTTAAAGGAGAAGTACAGCCAAAGCTCCTTCTACACTCCTGTGACCTGTTTTCAGCAGATCCGCTGTCTGCTGATGTCAATGAGCCGGTGCAGGCACGGGCAAGATCGCGACAATGGAGTCGGGATCTGCCCACATGCCTGGACTGGCACCCAGCTCAGCCTCTCAGCGAGACGCTGAGAGGCTGAGCTGCCTGCTCCCGCCCCCTCCACAGTCCAGTGCTCCAGTGAGCGAGGAGGGGGCAGAGCAGAGAGCGTGTGACTGACAGTCACCAACTCTCTGCTCTGGGAGCTGTGAGAACCGAGTGATCTGCTGTATTGGATCGCTCAGTTCTCAGTCTTAAAGGTGGCGGGGGACAGATGCAGCATCGGAACGATACTGTTCCGATGCTGCATCCACCTAGGTAAGTATACATTTAAATAAAAAGAAAAGCCATACTTCACTTTTAAGCTAATAAATGCTGCTAGTTTAATTAAGCTCCACCTGCTCTCCATCTTGGTTTAGCGCAGTAAATCCCTGGACACCCATTAGGCCCTAACCACTCACTTAAGTCACTTTGTGAGTGATCCAGTTATGATAATATACTAATCGAATAAACCTATATAACAGGTGGTTAAATACTTTGACCTGCGTACCTTGTATGTCCAATCTGATCTCCTTCTCCTCCCTCTTTGGGGTGTACATTATGGAGCACCTATAGATCCCTCCGTCCGTTAAAGTGATGTTTGATATAGACAGATCAGCGATTCCATCTTCTGTCCGGCCTGTATAGGACATACGAGGATCTCTTGCTATCACTTTCACATTCTGAATACTTAATATTTCTTTTCCCTGAAAGTACCAGGTTATGGCAAGAAATGTAGGATTGATAGGAGGGTTATTGACTGTGAAAGAGCAGGGAATGTTCACATCTTCCCCCATCTTGGCTCGATGAGATGAAGGAGCAATCAGCTGCAAAGCGTGACCTGTAGACAGAAAAATTATTTTTATAATTGTAGCGGGGTGTTCCCCTTTAATGCAGAGAGATAAGAAGTTCCAGGTGAGAGGTGAGTCGGGAGGAAGTAAAGAGACATTACTGGAAGTGAAAGCAGAGGAGAGAAAGAGACTACATCTCCCAGTACATCTTGCAGCACCCAGGGTGCATTGCTCCAGAACAGAGACTGCTGGGGCAGACTTTATAAAGGGGAGGCGGAGTTTTGGTCGCTCTCTTTGGATCCCCCTCTCCTAGCAAGAGGATGTCTGTGCTGAACTGCTGTGTGCACAAGGCCTGAAGCCCGGGCCGTGTGCTCCTTTCCAAAGAGCCCTCTGCCAGCCTAGCAGAGCCTTAGAGACATCTAATCCTCCTTGCTGCAGTACACCAGAAGGATTGAAGACTTGGATGTCGGTGGATTCCTGTTCCCAGACGAATCGATGGAGGAAACAGACTTGGACTTGTCCAGGTGGTGAGAGCTGTTTAAAGACAGATACTTTATCTTTACTATTCGTTGGGATTACAAAGTTGTTCTTCAAGTGCACCACCGAGAGATTGCTAGCGAATATTGTTTCACTGAACTTCCATTTAGATCAGTCAGGCCTGACTGCATAGGTAGACATTGCTGGGTGTTAGTCTACCCATGAGGGGGAGTAGCTGTAAAAGGGCAGCGCTAGAGTTGCATAGCAATACTTTATTATTCTGATTACTCTGTTTATCTTTATTACTGTTTATTGCAGGGATCTGCAACTTGTTATACTGTTGTTTATTACTTGCCCATTAGCCTCAGTAAAATATCTGGGTAAAGTACATTTGGTGTCAGTTCAGCTTACTTTAATAGGAGTTTTAAAGTATATTCTGTGTATGTTTGTTATAGGACTGCGTCACCAACAGTTGCGATCACGCGGTCCTATCTCTCTATCACCAGCTGTGCCACGGGAGGTTAGAGCCGATTGCCGGGGGTTGACAGCGGTGCACTGCAGGGCCCAAATCAATATCAGCGGCTCTCTTAACTGGGGGTAGCGCTACATAATTATACACATTCAGTGGACAGAAATTGTCTGAGTGGAATGCCAGCCCAAACTTTTCATTTTTAGTTTTGGATGACGTTGGGAAGGGTTAGGCCTTTGATTTTGTCTGTGCCCCACTGAAGAAGGTACCCTCCCTCCTTGCTTCACCAACCATCGTCAATAAGACAGGAAAATGGCCATGCTTACCCCCACCCCCATACGAGTTCTTTCCAAAAGAATGATCATATAATGCCAAACATTAGTTTTGTGACAATAATATGAATATTTATTTTTGGTCTAGAAGACCAAAAACGAAACCAAAAAACCTACAGCTAAACCAAAAACCAAAAAATAATATAGTGTAGCTTCATGGGATACTTTTCATATTTTGTCTATGAAAGGAGCCAAGGTTGTCACTCTAGACTGCCCTCCTGATTTTGGACTACTAACCCCTTTTCCTCCTCTCTATTTTTGGTAGCTGGAAAGACTAAAGCCTCGTACACACGATCGGATATCCTATGGATTCTAATCCGATGGTTTTGTCCATCGGAAATCCAATGAAGCTGACTTCCATCAGTCTTGCCTACACACCATCAGTCAAAAAACCGACCGTTCCAAACGCGGTGACGTAAAACACTCCGATGACCCGAGAAAAATTAAGTTTAATGCTTCTGAGCATGCGTCGACTTGATTCTGAGCATGCGTGGGTTTTTTATCCGATGGACTTGCACATAGACGATCGGAATTTTCTATCGGTTTTTGATTCATCAGAAAAATGTAAAACATGTTCTATTTTTTAAAACCGATGGAAAAAAGACCGATGGGTCCCACACACGATCAGTTTGTCCGATGAAAAAAGTCCATCGGACTGTTTTAATCGGTAAAACCGATCGTGTGTACAGGGCTTAATAGTATATTTTGATGTCAGTCCAGTTCACCGAAAGTTGCAAGGACATGGTATTTCTGTCAAAAATAGATTTTCTAGTTGCAAAAAGTGTCTTGGACCTGAAATCATAATACAAATGCTTCCACTACACATAAAAATTGGTAAACTGCTATGCATTACATTTCTGTTTTTGGATTTAGATATCCTTTAAAGAGCAATTCCCGGGGTATGGGTACTTTTACATTGTTACATTGGACCAGCTTTGACCAATGTAACTATGTCTATACCATAACTGGCTGATGCCCCTGGAAGCTGAAATTCTCTGTGGACACCACTACTCCAGTTATCTCCCCTAGCTTCTGGGTCTCGTGTCGAGGTGCTAACCTGCTGAATTTTGATTGAATACAGGAGGTTGGATGCTAAGCAAGGGCACCATTCAGAGATGCAAAGCATCCTCTGATTGAATGAGGTGGAGAGTGTGATGTCACCACCCTGCCTCTCCACCTTGTCCAGTCAGAAAATGCTTTGGTTTCATTGAGAAAATACAAAGTGATCTCTAAATCTCTGTGTTCACAATACAGAAAGGCAGCTGTTTAGCACGGGACCCGGAATCTACTGGAGATTTTTGGATTAGTGGCGTCTATACAGTAAATTCCAAAGGATGGTGAAATGAAGGTGCTTTACGTTTGTTATTAGGAGTGCTATTCTAACTAAACTATGATGGCTGTGCCCAAAAAAGGCAAGCAGAGGGCAAACGTCTAATCACCAGTATTGTCTGTGCTGTCCCTGCAGTTGACCTTTCCCCATTACTGATCTACCATGACTTGTTCTGCACTGTGCCTCTGTGCTAAGGTGGTCATCTTGGAAGAGGCGTGGCTTTTCTTCCTTATGTCTTACCCTCCAACAAGGAGAACGCTCTTCTGAGACTAGCAGTCAGAGACAGCAGTGCCTTGGATCTCAAACTGCATATATACTTGTAGCGATATCCCCAGCTAAGAGAGCCGCTGGTATAATTTTTGGGCCCTGTAGTGCACCACTGTCAACACCAGGCAATTGGCTCTAACCTCCCTTGGCACAGTTAGTAGGGAATAGTAGGATTGCGTGGCCTGTATCTCCCGGGGACACGATCCTATAACAGCACACACACAGCAATAAAGTATAGCTATTCTTACCCGTCTCCTCTGCAAAGTAAATTACACAAACACCAATATACTTAACCTTGGCACTTTTACTCAGATTTGTTGAGTGAGCAGGTAATAAACAGTATACATATATGTGCAGAGCCCTGCAATAAAAGAGTATCTCAACAAACACATAGATATACAGTACTGTGCATAACACTAACGGTCCCCGCTGCAGCTATTCTCCCTCGTGGGCAAAAAATGGAGCCCAGCAATGTCTATGCTAAGTCAGGCCTGACTGTACTGTGTAGCAGTTCTGTAGCGGAAAATCTTCGCTAGCAAAACTGGTGGTGCACTTTTGAAGAAAACAAACTGTAATCCACGGGGTAAAAAGGGGTTTGAATAACTTGGTGAATTAAATGCAATCTCTAAAGTTGCTCAGATGCACTGTCTCTCCGGTGCGCAGCGCAACACTAGTGATAACTCCGGATAACAGTTATTGGGCCTAGAGATCCTATATAGTTCTCTGACCAGGTGCTCTCTCACCCAACCGGACCAGTCCGTGTCCGTATCTTCCGCTGCTGTGTCTTGGTACACAGGTCTCACGACAGCCAAGACTTCGGTCCTCCTGGCAACGATGCAGAAACAGTATGGAGAGACGTCCCTCAGGTTCCTCAGTGAGAGCGGAAGGCTCTTTGGAGAAAGGCCCAGGCTTTAGGCCTTGTATCTCAGCAGGCTCAGAAAAGAGTTCCACTTGCTGGGCGGGTGGTGTCGAAAGAGACCGAATTCAGCCCCGCCCCTCGGTTAAATAACCCGCCCCAGCAGTCTCTGCGCGGGGCAATGCACCCTGGGTGTCCCGTTGCGCACTGGGTACTGTAGTCTCTGGGGGTTTAAAAAGGCAATACCCCGCTACATACAGATATGGGGTTGTAGGCACAGGAGTGAGAAGGCACTCTCACACATCAGGAAGTACATTGCTATTTTCAGGAGGAATTCCAGACAAAAGGCACATTTTTCAAGGTACTGCTTAGGCACAATTAACATTTATAAATGTTTTGTATAACAAAGCGCATCTTCACTTTTTGAGTCCAGGTCCATGTCAAGGCTCTGCGCTTAACAATGCAGGTGCAACGGTGCACGCACATTTTTGTGTTTGGCATTTAGGGAAGTCTGTTAATAGTCTAGGGCTAGAATTATTGCTCTCGCTCTAACGATCGCGGCGATACCTTACATGTGTGGTTTGAACACCGTTTTCATATGTGAGCGCTACTCACGTATGCGTTCGCTTCTGAACGTGAGCTCAGAGGGATGAGGCGGGTTTAAATTTAATTTTTATTTTTTCCTATTTATTTTACCATTTATTTTTATTTTTTGCACTGTTCTTTTAAAAAATAATTGTGTCACTTTTATTCCTATTACAGGGAATGTAAACATCCCTTGTAATAGAAAAAAAGCATGACAGGTCCTCTTAAATATGAGATCTGGGGTCAAAAAGACCTCAGACCTCATATTTACACTAAAATGCAATAAAAAAATAAAAATAATTTTGTCATTTGAAAAAAAAAAAAAAAAAAAAAGGCCCTTTAAGAGCTATGGGCGGAAGTGACGTTTTGACGTCGCTTCCGACCTGCTATGGTATGGAGACGGGTGGGGGCCATCTTCCTCTCACTCATCTCCATACCCAGCCAGCAGAAGAACCCGATCGCCTCCGCCGTTGCCGACAGCTCTGGTAAGCGGCGGAGGGCACCGGAGAGCGGCGGGAGAGCCCCTCTTCCGCCGCCGATAAAAGTGATCTTGCGGCGAATCCACCGCAGAGACCACTATTATCGGAAACCAGATCGCCTGCTAAAGAAGAGGATACCTGGGTTATGTCAGCTAGCTGCTACCATAACAAAGATATCCCTCTTCAAAGTGCTGACGTATATCAGCGTGCGGTGGTCCGGAAGTGGTTAATAACACTCATTCATTTACTTTTTTAACTGAAAGCAAAAAAGACAATTAAAAAAGTAAAATAAAAAACACATGCAAAAACACGCAAGAAAAAACCCAAAAACAAAATAAACACAAATACTATGGAAGAGCCCTGGGGCCATCATAAAAAAAAAGAAACTACAGAATTCTGAGATTTAAAGCCAGAATTCTGAGTTTCAAAGTCAGAAATGAAAAAAAAAATTAACTCAGAATTCTGAAAAAAAAAAAAAAAATATATATATATATATTTTATTTTTTTTCGCAAACTCATAATTCTGTATTTTTTTTTTTTATGATGGCCACAGGGCTCTTCCATCCATGGAAGAGCCCTGGGGCCATCATAAAAAAATAAATTACAGAATTCTGAGATTTAAAGCCAGAATTCTGAGTTTCAATGTCAGAATTCTGAGATTAAAAGTCAGAAATAAAAAAAAAATTTAACTCAGAATTCTGAAAAAATAAATAAATACATTTTTTTTTCCCCAAACTCATAATTCTGTAATTTTTTTATGATGGCCCCAGGTCTCTTCCATTCCAATACAAACAACACTAACATAGAGAAATTTATCCTCAATTTGTACAAAAACACCCTTTTAAATAAATCACACCTGTTAAAAATAATCAAGTACACTTTGAATAAATTGGTCAAGATGCGAAATTGACATTTTCATGTAAAATAGGTAATTGTCCAGCAAATTCAAATTCCTCGCAGCATCATCTCACTGACTATTATGTTATTGTATAAAATATACACATCATTCTTTTATATTACAGTCATTTGTACAACCATAGTCTTATCCGGATGATGATTTTTATGACATGGAATACATGTAAATTAGGGTTAATAAAAATCCTTTGTCAGCCTTCTATTTTGTGATGAGTGTATTATTGGAATGTCAGATCACAGGGAGTTAACGGAAACAACCTCCTCCCCAATCTTTTCTCTTCCCAGCTCTAGCAATGAAAGAAACGCTTTAGCAACAAAGAGAACGATATTTTAAGATTTTTCGTCGCGTCTGCTCATTCCGTCATCTCCCGTGTGTCTTTATATCTTCAATTAATCTCAATATTTTTAAGATAATTACCTTTTTGTTGTAGGAAAAGAAGGAGCAGAAATGGTCCAAACATTGTATCTTCCAGCAATCCCTGGAAACACAAGCTTTCACTTTCAGTTTTCCTTTTTTTTTTTTTTTGTCCACTGCTTTTCCCATAAGGAAGCTTGACAGCAATTCATTTCCCACCATACAGAAAACATCCCACCACTCAAAAAAAAAAAAAAAAAAATGCATTTTATGGAGGTTTCACACTACCCTGCTGTGGTTTGGCCGCAGCACAGGGTGCCCGTGGTTGTTGTGCAGGTCGCCCGCACTTTCCTATAGACTTCTATTAGATTGGGTATTTTTGGTGCATTCTCTGAAAGCGCACCAAAAGTCCTGCAAGCTGTATCTTTGGTTCACTTTCAGGAAAACTCACCAAAAATACCCGATCTAATAGAAGTCTACCAGAAAGGGCAAAAAGTGCAGGTAACCCGCACAAAAATCGCACGTACACTATGCTGCACCCGTAGGGTTGCCACCTTTTCTTTAAGTCAAACCCGAACACTTTAGCGGTGTGCAGCAATCTATTTTCATAGTATAAACTATATATTTTGCAATTGTAGCTCACACCCTCTCCCCACTCCCCTCTATTAAAGTTTTCCAACTCGCACTGTCTCTGGTCTAGGGGTATGATAGGGGAGGGAGAGGGGTGAGCTACGCCAGGCTTCCACCACAGTTGTGTATGTGGTCTCAGCAATGTCTCTTGTTACCTTCGGGTCTGTGCTGTGCATCGGATCCTCCCTCCAAGAGTCTCCTTTAACCTTGTCCGCCAGAAATTGAGCCCCACACCATCAAAGTCTAAGGCCTCGTACACACGGCCGAGATTCTCGTTGAAAAAAACATGTCGTTTTTTTCGACGAGATTCTTGGACAAGAAACTTGTCCCGGCCGAGTGTACACACGCTTGTTTCAAAGAACCCGCGGTTCTTTGAAAGGAGTGTACGCGGTGACGTCATCGACTACGTCGAGCATGCGCTCGTCACATTCGATGCCGTCGCCGCCATCTTGGTATACCCTACGTATGCCTAGGAAGCTACCGCGCATGCGTCAAATTCATTTCGAACATGCGCAGGCTTCGGGGAGGACAGGTAAGTGTACACACACTCACTTTTCTCGTCGAGAAACATGCCGAGGAGAATCTCGATGAGAAAATAGAGAGCAGGTTCTCTATTTTCTCGTCGAGGTTTCTTGTCGTTTTTCTCGACGAGAAACCCGATAGCCGCGTACACACGACCGATTTACTCGGCAAGACCTCTCTGCCAGCAAGTTTCTTGCTGGTTCTTGCCGAGAAAATCGGTCGTGTGTACGAGGCCTGACACTCCTTTATTTAGAACATAACATGGACTCCCTTGGTTACAGAACAGAAAAGGAGGTGTGTGTACGAATAGGCCCAGACACAAGTTCTATCATCCACTCTCCTCCCTGAGAGTGGGCTATGGTCTCCGCACAAGGGAAATTCTCCTTCCGGACGGTCTCCGACAAGAGGCTCACCCGTCACCGGCAGTCTGCTGCACCGGGTCTTCAGATGAGGAGCTCTTCCCGGTCCATTACGCCCACCTCGGATTCAGGCATCCATCCCCGGAGTGCCTTAGGATCCTTCCCTCGCGGAACTCAGTATTGGGCACTGAGCTCCGGACCTCCATCCAAGTACCTCACCCCAGGACTAAAGGTGCCTGAGGTGGAACACGATCTCCGGTGGTCCTCTAGGCCTAGGCCGCCTAGAGGATGGACGCGAACCACCGTCCACAAGCTGAAGGTGCCTGGGACGAAGACCCCGTGACCAAGATGGCCGGCCCCTTTATACCCTCTCCCAGCAAGCACGGCAGGTTCCCCGCCCCACCATACCGCTGCCGGGAGAGGCCAAAAAGGAGACTCAGCACACAGCGATATCCGTCCGTCAGCCCACGGTGACAGCGCCACCCAGTGGACCGCCGGAACACACCACCAGTGTCACCGAAAGATTCAAAATTTACCCCGGGAAAGTAAGTACCCGCTACACAATTAAATTACATTTCTAATCAAATGAAGTTAATCACAAGAGTCCCCCTTTATATCAGAGTCCACAGAGATCCCCGTTTACTTCTGAACTCGCAGAGTTTCCTTTCACTGTAAGGGGGGACTCTGCAGACTCTGATGTAAGGGAGAACTCTGGGGACTCTAACATAAGGGCATAGGTGTGCGCAGCCTATTGCATTAGGGTGCGCACCCCAAAGCTCCAAAACACACTATTGATCACGCATGATGTTCACTCAGAAAGAAAAGGGGCCAGTAAATTACATGCTTACTGGCCCCTTCCCCCACTCATCCTAAATTATCCCCACAGCAACAGTCAGCAGGAGAGGAGAGGAGGGAAGCCAGGGCAATGGTGGGAAATTGTGCTGCACAAGGTGATTAGGGTTTGCCTGGGCACACCTGGCACACCCTGTGCGCACGCCTATGCATAAGGGATGCTCTGGGAACCCTGATCTAAAGGGGGAACACTGAGAACTCTGATGTACGGAGAGGACTCTGATGTAAGGGGGAACTCTGAGAACTCTGATTTACCTTAGTGTACTCATTTAGAGACAGGAGAGAGAAGGGGGGAGACTTCAGTCACAGACAGGGATGGATGGTGAGCTCACTTACCCCTTGGCAGTCAGCACCTCTCATGGAGTGTGGGCAGACACAGAGCGGTAGAGGTGGGAGGAAGAAGAGCAGATCAAGCCCTATCTCCTCTCCCATCTGTGCGGGGGGAGGGGTAATTGTTAGTGCTGGCTTTGGGAAGTGTGAAAGAGTGTAACAGACACTCTCGGCTTACACAAACGCAACCCCATAGTCTGGTCTGAATAATGTGTCCGGGTTTCAGGAGGTCTGAAACCCGAACGCATGATTCCAAACCCAAACTGCACGGGTGAATCCCGGACAGGTGTCAACCGTTTGCACTCGTGCTGTAGCCAATCCACAGACAGACAGTGTGAAACCGCCCCTTAAGCTGGCCCTCCACCATACAATTTTCTTATTCAATTTCCTTTAGATTTACCTTCAACTGTGTAGTACAAGGGTCTGCCTGATTGCACACAAATTGAAAGTGTTTAGATTTGACCTCATATTATATGGTTTTGGTAAATCTAAAGAAAATCTATAGAAGAAAATTGTATAATGTTTGGCCTGCCTAAAGCCTCGTACACACGATTGGATTTTCATCGGACAAAGCGTAGGACTTTTGTCCGAGGGGCGTTGGCCAGGAACTTGTATTGCATACAAATGGCAAAGAATTGTCGGCCAACAAACACAAAATGACGTGGTTTTTCAGCTCTTTAGCCCCACCCTTTGGGCAACTTCTGCTAATGTTGTGTTATGGTGAGTATTGCTTCTGAGCATGCGCGTTTGTACTTTGGAGTTTTGTCCGACGGACTTGTGTACACACAATCGGATAATCCGACATCACACAATTTTTGGCGGATATTTTTAAAGCATGCTATCCCACATTTGTCCGCAAAAAATCCGACAATAATTGTCCGATGAAGCATACAAACGGTCGGATTTTACGACAACAGCCTGTCATCACACAATTCCCATCAGATAATCCGATCGTGTGTACGAGTGTTAGGACATAGCTCCCAACTGTCCCTCCTGTGGGGGGAATTGTCCTTCTTTTGATACCAAATCCCTCTGTCCCTCATACAGCCTCAGTTATCCCTCTTTTCAATCTGATGTCTACATCTCTATACAAATGTAGAGCCCTCCTCACTCCCCTCTTTCTCTCGTCTCGTCTTTCTCTTGTCTAGGGGTATCTTAGAGGGGAGGGAGCGGGGTCACCACGCCTGGCTTCCACCACATGTGTCAGTGCGGTATAAGCAACGTTCTGTATTACCTTCGGGTCAGTGTTGTGCACCTGGATCCTCCCTCCAAGAGTCACCTTGAACCTTGTCTGTCAGGAAATGATCCCCACACCATTAAAGTTCAACACTCCTTTATTCTTCTCGAATGAACACAAACAGTTGAACTCCCTTGGTAGAAACAGAACAGGAAAGGAGGTGTGGATGCGAATAGGCCCAGACACAATGTGTTCTCCACTTTCCTTCCTGAAAGTGGGTTGCGGTCTCCGAACGAGGGGGGATTTCCTTCCAGGCGGTCTCCGATGAGAGGCTCACCTGTCACCGGCAATATGCTGCACCGGGTCTTCAAGTGAGGAGCTCCCCCCGGTCCATTACGCCTTCCGGATTCGGGTACCCACTCCCGGGGTTCCCTAGGACCTCCTTCCCTCGCAGAACTCAGTGTTGGCACTGAGCTCCGGGCCTCCATCCGAGTACCTCACCCCAGGCTAAAGGTGCCTGGGATGGAACACGACCTCCGATTGTCCTCTAGGCTTAGGCCACCCAGAGGACCGGCACGAACCACCGCCCACAAGCTGAAGGTGCTTGGGACTCCGACCCGTGACAAAGATGGCGGGCCCTTTTATACCCTCTCCCAGCAAGCACGGCGGGTTCCCCGCCCCACCATACCGCTGCCGAGGGAGGACAAATCGAGGCACAGCACACAGCAATGATTCAACCCCAGCCCAGGGTGACAGCGCTAGCCACTGGGCTGCAGGGAATTACACACCACTGATGTCTCTGCCAAGTTCAAATTTACACCCAGGAAAGTACATACCCTGCTACACAAAATTTACTATTTTACTACCAAATGTGTAATGCCGCGTACACATGATCGATTTTCTCGACGGTGAAAACACCGTCGAGAAAGTAGACGGGAAAAACGAGGAACAGCTTGTTCCCCTACACACGACCGTTTTTCATGACATTTTTTCTCTTGGTCGTGAAAAACGACCGTGTGTAGGCTCCCCGGCAGTGTTTCCCTATGGGAAAACTGCCGCGGAAAAAAATGCCGTGAATCACGACGTGAAAAATTAGAGCATGTTCTAATTTTTCTCGTCGTGATTCATGCAGTTTTTCTCGTCGGGAAAAATGATGGAAAGCCCACACATGGTCGTTTTTCTCGTTAAAGAGAAAAAATAGAATTTTTCCCGACGAGAAAAATGGTCGTGTGTACGCGGCATTACACTGCACTAAACTTTTTGTTCGACGTCTATATTAAAGCGGTGTTCCGCCCCCCAAAATTACTAAAAACCAGCAGCTACAAATACTCAGCTGCTGGCTTTTAATAATAAAAAATTACCTGTCCTGGAATTCCAGCGATGTCAGCACCACAGCTGATGTTTCTATCAGCTGTTGGGTGCTGCCACCGCCAATGCGGGTAAGGGTACCCGGCAGTGTAGCCTTTTCGGCTTCACACTGGGAACCCTACTGCGTATGCGCGAGGCCCCGCTCCTCTCCTACTGGCCTGGCGGCCGGGGGAGGAGAAGGGAGCCCCGCGGTGACGTCACGGGACGTATCCTGCCCCCCCCCCCACCGAAAGGTGCCAATTGTGGCACCGGAGGGGGGGGAGGAATAAGATGACCAGAAGTTCCACTTTTGGGTGAGACTCCGCTTTAAAGCCATTTGTTACTTTGAAAGCCCAAAATTAAAGGAGCTACTGAGGTAAAAAGTGGCCTAAAGAAACATGGCCCCTGTCCGATCAAGTCTGCCTGTCAGTTCGGATCGGACCCTGCATTGTCCTCTATGGAGCTGCAGACACATGTCTGCTGACACCCGCCGTCATCCGATCCGCCAAAAGCAGACGGATGGTGGTCCTATTTTCCATCCATCAAGCAGATCGGATAGAAATAAACAGTTGGTTCGTTTCCATCGAATTGCCCCATAGAGGAGAGCGGGACTTTGTCCGTGTCTGCTCTGCATAGCGGAGCAGACACAGACCTGTCATCTGCCTGCTCAGCGAGGATCAGCAGAGAGACCCCCCACTGAGCAAGTGGAAACGGGCCTAAGGCTGCTTACACAATGTAGTCCTTGTACCCACAAAATACTCCTTAAGCCGGGGTTCACACTAGCGCGATCTCAGAGATTGCATGTAATTCACACCCGCACTGCAGGTGGCGATCACATGCTATCTCTGAGCAATGCGAGTTCAGCCATACGTTGTATGGCTGATTTCGCATTAGATTCGCACAGAAAATAGTGCAGGGACTTGTTTCTCCCCCGCAGTAGAATCGAGTCGCATGCGTGTTTTCACCTATGCGATCCGATTCCTGTGCGAGTTCACAGTTCGCACTATTTAGTGATTTAAAGTAGATCTAAACCCTAAGTGGAAAACCTTTTTTCATCAGCATCGCATCACTGGCTTGGAGCAGCACTGCTCCAAGCCAGCCTTTTTCAACCTTGTTTCCCCCCCAGAGAAACCTTGAAATAATTTTCAAGTCTAGGGAAACCACTGCTGATATCAATATATAAAGGGTCAGTGGGGAAATGCACCTCATATTGTGGTCAGTGAGAGGAACACCCCCTCACAGTGGTGGTCTGAATGCCACCCTGACATACAGCTAAAGTTATACTCCAACTCCGGGATGTCCTACAAAAGGTTCCTAGGGACCTTTCAAAGCCCTGAAAAAAGGGGGAGGTTTTGTTTTGGAACACATTGGATATTTTATATGGTCTTGTTGTCAATGACCACTAGGGATGAGCCGAACACCCCCCGGTTGCGAACAGGCAAAAAATTTGTTCGAACACGTGAACACAGTTAAAGTCTATTGGACACGAACATGAAAAATCAAAAGTGCTCATTTTAAAGGTTATTATGCAAGTTATTGTCATAAAAAGTGTTTGGGGACCCGAGTCCTGTCCCAGGGGACATGTATCAATGCAAAAAAAAGTTTTAAAAATGGACGTTTTTTCAGGAGCAGTGATTTTAATAATGCTTAAAGTGAAACAATAAAAATGAAATGTTCCTTTAAATTTCGTACCTGGGGGGTGTCTATAGTATACCTGTAAATTAGCGCATGTTTCCCGTGTTTATAACAGTCTCTGCACAAAATGACATTTCTAAAGGAAAAAAAGTCATTTAAAACTACTCGCTGCTATTCATGAATTGGCGGGTCCGGACAATACAGATAAAAGTCATTAAAAAATTAAAAAAAGAAATGCGTGGAGGTCCCCCAAAATTCCATTACCAGGCCCTTCAGGTCTGGTATGGATATTAAGGGGAACCCTGCGCCAAATTTTAAAAAAAAATGACGTGGGGATCCCCCCAAAAATCCATACCAGACCCTTCAGGTCTGGTATGGATTTTAAGGGGAACTCTGCGCCAAAATAAAAAAAATGGCATGGGGTTCCCCCCAAAAATCCATACCAGACCTTTATCCGAGCACGCAACCTGGCAGGCTGCAGGAAAAGAGGGGGAGACGAGAGAGCGCCCCCCCTCCTGAACCCTTGCCCTGTGGTTGTGGGGGTCTGCGGGCAGGGGACTTATCGGAATCTGGACGCCCCCTTTAACAAAGGGGACCCCCAGATTCAGACCCCTCCCTATGTGAATTGGTAACAGGGTACATTGTACCCCTACCATTTCACAAAAAAAAGCGTCAAAATTTTAAAAATGTTAAAAAAAACACACACCAAGTTGGGACAAGTCCTTTAATAAAAATAAAACAAAACTCCAGCGCCGTAATCCTTCTACGATCCCAGTCCCGCCACTACGAACGATACCGCCTCCACAGGACGGCAAGGTGTTTGACAGCTCTTTTATAACCGAGTGCGGGGCCACCCGTCACGTGGACAGGTGATCCCGCCCCTTTGACGCAACGGGGGTTTCCCGTGATGCGTCAGAAGGGGCGGGGTCACACGTCACAGGCGGCCTCATCCTCGGTTATAAAAGAGCTGTCAAACACCTTGCGCGTCATTCGGACGGCCGTTTTTAAAACTTTTTTTTACATTGATACATGTCCCCTGGGGCAGGACCCGGGTCCCCAAACACTTTTTATGACAATAACTTGTATATTAGCCTTTAAAATTCGCACTTTTGATTTCTCCCATAGACTTTTAAAGGGTATTTCGCGACTGTTCCGCGAATGTTCGAGTCGAACATAAAGCTCATCCCTAATGACCACCTTTATTAAAAGACTTTGAAATCTCCCCTCTTTGTGCTGGTGACTTTGTATACCTGGATTCAAAATTTTAGCTTCCCGAGTTGGGGGTACCTGTTTTTTTTTATTATTGTAGCTTAACTGGAGCCACTGTGCCCTATGTGAATTTGTTTCACCTTCAACCAAATGACACACACTCCAAAATTAGTCGCTGACTATACCTTTGTTGCTTGTGGCAACCACACATGTAACTTGTATTAATGTGACTCTTTAGTGTGTTAACTCTTCATACCTCATGTGTTAGTGACCCAGGCTGTAGACTAAAGCTCCGTACACACGATCGGTTTAACTGATGAAAACCGTCCGATGGATGGTTTTCATCAGACCAACCGATCGTGTATGGTACCCATCGGTCTTTTTTCCATCGGATGGAAAAAATAGAACTTGTTTTAAATTTAAAAAACCGATGGGAATTTCCGATCGTCTATGGGCAAGTCCATCGGTTAAAAAACCCACGCATGCTCAGAGTCAAGTCGACGCATGCTCAGAAGCATTAAACTTCATTTTTCTCGGCTCATCGGAGTGTTTTACGTCACCGCGTTTGGAACGGTCGGTTTTTTGACTGATGGTGTGTGGCCAAGACTGATGAAAAACAGTTTCATCGGATTTCCGATGGACAAATCCATCGGACGAAAATCCATAGGTTATCCGATCGTGTGTACGGGGCTTAAGTGTGTAATTGTGCTGGTTACTTGCATTACAAACCTTTAAGTAACTTCAGACCAGGCAAAAGGCAATGTTCCAATGCTTTACTGAATAAAGTGCAAAATTACAAAAGCAGACAAGACAGTCCAACAGAACTTCGACAAAACAGTCCATTCTAAGTCCCCAATCCCTAATCCTAACTAGGCTATGTGCTGTGCCAGCATACCTGCAGAGGTGAGTCCATGTAGTTGTTATATCCAACAGAAGCAAGTTCCAGAAGCTGGTCACTTCATGGCGAACCCCAAGTCTTTATCCATTTCATTGTAGCGAGGTCCCAGGCCCCCAGAGGCCTAATGGTGACCTCCAGAGTTAGGGACAGCTGACATCCTTCTGTGTAGAGTGGGTTACAAGGCATGGTGGGTGTAATGCAAGGTAGATTGATGGGCGCCAGACACTTCTTGAATGCAAATAGATGTATTGTCTCTTGAACAGAACTGTGGGAGAGAGGGTTGGGGCCAGGACACCCTTAAGTAGATGCAATGTTAATTGGCAGACTCCGAGACATCTATAGGCAGACAGCCATGCAGGGAAAGGCATCCAGCTAGACACCACATCTGCATGAATAGGACCGCTGTTTCCAGTCTTGTAACAGTTTCTAACAAAAGGTTGCAACAAACTTCTTCTACAATCTCCTATTACAGAACTTCACTCCACTGAGCTCTCAGTATTTCACTAGACTTCCTGATCCACTTGCCACTGGATCTCCTGAGCTCTTCCAATCTTTTCACTGAGTATCTTCCTCAAGTGTCACCCCCTGCGTCCCTTCTCGGTCCCTAGCTTGGCACGCACAGATACTCCTCAAGCGTCACCCTGCTGGCCTGCTCGGCCCCTGGCTTGGTACACAATAATGCTCTGCAAGCGTCACCTCCACTGGCTGGGTCCCTGGCTTGGCACTTGCTGAAGTTTCCCAACTCTTCACCGTCCCCGGTTGGTGAGAATGCTGCTCAGGTACTTGCTTCAGCTACTCACAGTGGACCCCGGTAACAAGGTGGATGGTCCCTTAGTGGTGACAGCTTCCCCTCTAACTCCGACCATGACAGGTTCTCCGGCTGGCAGAACCGTTACTTTTGATTGGACTGCAAGCCCGCAGTCCCAACCCTACGCTGCTCTCCTGCTTCTGGATAGGCCCCTCAGACAGCCTAGCAGCCAGAAGTCCCTGGGATAGGCCTCAGGCTTCAGGCCCAGCAGCATGGGGAAATAAAACACGTCCACCCAGACAGCCGTCCAGGTGGCACAGAACCCGGATCACCTGACTCCACCCAAATATATAGGCTCTCCCAGCAGGCCAAGGGACCCCAAAAAATCCCTGCCCATTGACTGAGACACCCCATTCACTTCTAATCTGTCCTTGCAACGCCCTTGTCTTATCTAATGTCACCAGGTACCCAGCCACCTAGCGACATAAGAGAAAAGTGCAGCAATTCCAGAATTAGGGCGAAGTCAATTGACCACCTAGCAATTGGCCAAGGCAACTATCACTTGGCAGATAAATGTAATAGAAACCCTGCCTAAACATCAGTCCCAATTAAAGTGGAAGTAAACCCTAATCTTCAACTGCCATGATGCTGCACATGTGATCAGTTATGACACCAGCCATTGGATGGTTTGACAGTTTGGTTGAGAGCACAACCAATGTGACAGTTGGCATTCCCGGCATGCCGGGAATGTAACTGCTTTTTGAAACTGTTAAATCGATGGGTTTACTTCCGCTTTAATACCCACAGGTTCAGTGGATCGGACCCACAAATCCCGCCAAAGAGCCATGAGAACATTAACCCCTACCCTCCCATCCGGGATGGGACAAAACCTACCTAAGTACAACCTGCCCACAAATTGCTGCTGACCAAAAGGAAGAATTCACCGTAGACCCCTATCCCTATTGGAAAAATAAAGTTAGGCATACATCGGCTAGGATTATTGTCCATTTTGGTCCTGCTGCTGGCCAATTTTACAGTGCTTTATTAACTGAGGTATCCTAAAGTGTTTGTCAGGTAAAATAAATAAAACATATGTGGTACATCTCTGCATTGCCTGCACATTTTCCCATCTTTTACTTATTTAAAAACCCTGCAAATACAGAAAAAAAACCTGTTGATGTGCCCAAAATGCACTCAGCTCCTAAGATCTGCTTTGGTCGGCTCGGGTGCCGTTAGCCTTGCCCAGTTTCTTCCTGCCAAACTACTTAGAACCACCAACTCTCCCATTTCCATGACATAAAGGTTAATCATTCAGAAGTCCCAAGATGAACACAATGGTGTAGTGGTTAGCACTTCTGCCTAGCAGCACTAGGGTCATAGGTCAACCATGACACTACCTCCCTGGAGTTTGCATGTTCTCCTTGTGCTTGGGTGAGGTTCCTATCGCACTCCAAAGACATGCTGGTAGGTTAATTGGCTGGTACACACCACTCGTTACTTTTCATTCAACCCAGCAGGTTGCAGCTCCGCTTGGAGCCGCTGTACTAACGATTCAACGTTAGTAGAGCAATCTCACCTGCTGTTCTTTTGTGTCCTTACAGGGGAATGACCCCCCCCTGCCAGAAAACTCAGATCAGCGCTCATAGCCATTGGCTGAGAGCTCTGATCGGGAGAAGGTCAGCTGCTTGTTTTTCCAGTATGCAAATGTATGGCTCCTGTCGGACCGGCTGCCATACACATGGGCCAAATGTCGGCTGTTTTTTATTGAACTGGCTGTTGTCGTCTGACATTCGACCGTGTGTAGTAGGCTTTAGAGCCCTTAGACTGCTATATAAATACCAATAAAATAAGGACTGTGGGCACTCCTTGATTTAACACAGGACTTGTGCACAGTACAGTTCTGATATACAGATATAATTAAAAAAGATTTTAATTGCATACTTAGCAGATTAAGAGGAAGCAAATAAGAGAAGACCATTGTTAAGGTTAATGTACAGTTTAATACATGTAGTAAAGCACCTGCCTGTACTCTATATCTCTAGTACATTTCAATTAATTCTCTCTCATTAACAGGGACAGTCTTGGTAAATTACTGGCTGATTTCTATTAGCCAGACAAAGCAGGCCTAGTGCTGCTTGATAAAAAGGATGTGTTGCTGCTAAAACTACCTACCACTTTATTTTGTAATCCAATTAATCAAATACAGTGCCTTGAAAAAGTATTCACCCCCCTTGGCTTTTTACCTATTTTGTTACATTACAGCCTTTAGTTCAATGTTTTTTTAATCTGAATTATATGTGATGGATCAGAACACAATAGTCTAAGTTGGTGAAGTAAAATTAGAAAAATATATACATAAAACTATTTTTCAGAAATAAAAAACTGATAATTGGCATGTGCGTTTGTATTCACCCCCTTTTTTATGAAGCCCATAAAAAGCTCTGGTGCAACCAATTACCTTCAGAAGTCACATAAATAGTGAAATGATGCCCACCTGTGTGCAATCTAAGTGTCACATGATCTGTCATTACATATACACACCTTTTTGAAAGGCCCCAGAGGCTGTAACACTTAAGCAAGAGGCACCACTAACCAAACACTGCAACGAAGACCAAGGAACTCTCCAAACAAGTAAGGGACAATGTTGTTGAGAAGTACAAGTCAGGGTTAGGTTATAAAAAAATATCCAAATCTTTGATGATCCCTAGGAGCACCATCAAATCTATCATAACCAAATGGAAAGAACACGACACAACAGCAAACTTGCCAAGAGACGGCCGCACACCAAAACTCACGGACCGGGCAAGGAGGGCATTAATCAGAGAGGCAGCACAGAGACCTAAGGTAACCCTGGAGGAGCTGCAGAGTTCCACAGCAGAGACTGGAGTATCTGTACGTAGGACGACAATAAGCCGTACGCTCCATAGAGTTGGGCTTTATGGCAGAGTGGCCAGAAGAAAGCCATTACTTTCAGCAAAAAACAAAATGGCAAGTTTTGAGTTTGTGAAAAGGCAGGTGGGAGATTCCCAAAATGTATAGAGGAAGGTGCTCTGGTCTGATGAGACTAAAATTTAACTTTTTGGCCATCAAAGATAAGCTATGTCTGGCGCAAACCCAACACATCACCCAAAGAACACCATCTACACAGTGAAACATGGTGGTGGCAGCATCATGCTGTGGGGTTGTTTTTCAGCAGTCGGGACTGGGAAACTGGTCAGAGTTGAGGGAAAATGGTGCTAAATACAGGGATATTCTTGAGCAAAACCTGTACCACTCTGTGTGTGATTTGAGGCTAGGATGGAGATTCACCTTCCAGCAGGACAATGACCTCAAACACACTGCTAAAGTAACACTTGAGTGGTTTAAGGGGAAACATGTAAATGTGTTGGAATGGCCTAGTCAATCCAATAGAAAATCTTTGGTCAGACTTAAAGATTGCTGTTCACAAGCGCAAACCATCCAACTTGAAGGAGCTGGAGCAGCTTTGCAAGGAGGAATGGGCAAAAATCCCAGTGGTAAGATGTGGCAAGCTCATAGCTACTTGGAGCTGTGATAGCTGAAAAAGGTGGCTCTACAAAGTATTGAATTTAGGAGGGTGAATAGTTATGCACATTGACTTTTTCTGTTATTTTGTCCAATTTGTGGTCTGCTTCACAAAAAAAAAAATCTTTAAAGTTGTGGGCATGTTCTGTAAATTAAATGATGCAAATCCTCAAACAATCCATGTTAATTCCAGGTTGTGAGGCAACAAAACAAGAAAAATGCCAAGGGGGTAAATACTTTTGCAGTACGTGCTACCAGTGTATACTGTTCCTGAGGCTTTAAGGCTGCTTTCACACTGAGGCGCTTTGCAGGCTCTATTGCGCTAAAAATAGCGCCTGCAATGCACCCGGAAAGAGCCGCTCCTTTCTATCCAGTGTGAAAGCCTGAGGGCTTTCACACTGGAGCGTTGCGCTGGCGGGACGCTAAAAAAAGTCCTGCCAGCCGCATCTTTGAGGCGCGGTAGGAGCGGTAACAATACCACTCCTATAGCGCTTCTGCCCATTGAAAACAATGGGGTAGCGCCTCCAACCCGCCCGCAAAACGCCGCAAAGAGGCATTTTTGCGGGCGGTTTTAACCCTTTTTCGGCCGCTAGCTAGATTAAAACCGCAACGCTAGCGGCCGAAAATCGCGGCAAACAAAACAGTAAAACGCCGCTAAAAATAGCACTCAACGCTTCAGTGTGAAAGTAGCCTTAGACAATGTGCAAGTATGTAATTTAACCCTATTGCCTCCGGAACCTTTTTTTTTTTACATTTTTCGCACACATGCTAAAGTGCAATTTTTTTTTTTTACTTAAAAACGCACTTAAAAATACCAAACATTACAAGGCCCTTTATTGACCTCCTAACAAGACCTTGCATTGCTTTTGAATAGCTGCTTTTACAAACCTCTAGACCGGACCACACTTTCGCAGATATACCAGATCTTGTTGAGGGAGTCCTACCCACACCCACCACCATTTCTTTTGAAATGGGAGCAGGAACTACAAATATCATTGGAAGATATGGACTGGGACAAAATACTGTCTGTTTCATGCAAACTCTCTATATCTTCTCACGCACATGAACGCAACTATCGGATCTTACCTAGGTGGTATTGCTGTTCTACACTATTACATAAAATTGATCTATCTATCCCTGATACCTGCTGGTGACGTTCACGGGAGTCTGGCACCATGACCCATATTTGTGGCACATGTTCGAAAATTATCACATTTTGGGACAAAATATTATGCTTGTTTGATCGTTTTGGTGGGAGATAAGATCCCAAATGAACATCAGATCACAGTGCTACCCATGTTGCCAGGCTCTTATAAACAAATTAAAATAAACGTAATTAGGCCATTTCTCACAGCGGCTCGTTCTGTGATAGCCAGGCTGAGGCTCCATCAACTGCTGAATGGGCTTGTGAACTAGACAAGATCAAACTCCTGGAGCGTATGGTACGAGGATAAATCTGACTCACATGAACTTATGTGGACAGTATGGTCTCATTTCAGATATTCCTTTGATTTTGACACCTTTATCTCTAACAACGCCTGAGGTGTCAATTTTGCCCAGGACCTCCCCCCTCTTTTTTCTCCCCTTCTTTCTCCTTTCTTCTTCCTCTGTATTGCTTCCTCCTTTTCTTTACATTATAAGTTACACCATTGTTTTTATACCAGTTCATTGCAGTGGCGGCTGGTGCTCAAAATTTTTGGGATGGCGCAAACAAATAAAAAAAAAAAAAAAAAAAAACATCAATTGCAGCCTCACTGTGCCATCAAACGCAGCCACTGTGTCATTAAATACCGCCACTGTGCCATCCAATGCTCCCAATCCTGCCACTGTGCCATCAAATGCTCCCACTGTGCCATCCAATGCTGCCACTGTGCCATCCAATGCTCTCAATCCTGCCACTGTGCCATCAAATGCTGCCACTGTGCCATCCAATGCTCCCAATCCTGCCACTGTGCCATCAAATGCTCCCACTGTGCCATCCCATGCTCCCAATCCTGCCACTGTGCCCTCCAATGCTCCCACTGCCATCCAATGCTAGCAATGCTGCCACTGTGCCATCAAATGCTTCCACTGTGCCATCCAATGCTGCCACTGTGATCCCACTCGCCAT
The DNA here is from genome assembly GCA_029206835.1 of Rana muscosa. Lineage (NCBI taxonomy): Eukaryota > Metazoa > Chordata > Amphibia > Anura > Ranidae > Rana > Rana muscosa. Next base: position 161,980,950 of record CM055127.1, read on the forward strand.
CTGCCCAGCACTTACCCTGTCTCGGTGGGGCAGCGGGTGACGGCGAGCGGTGTCTTCTCCCCTCCATGCGTCTTCTCCCGTCCTCCTCTCCTATGATTGGATGCCTGATAGGCGTCCAATCAAAGCACCTGACGTTTCAGCCAATCAGGCGACCGGTAACAGAACCGGCAACCTGACTGGCTGAGAGGCGGGTCAATGTTAGCAAAGCGAATTCCTTCGGCTTTGCTAACATTGAGCTGAGTGAGAAGGAACACACAGCGTTGCGCCCGCTTCTCACTTTTTTGGACGCCTATTAGAGCAAAAGGCTCTAATCAGGTGCTTTCAAAAAACACCCCCACCGCTGTAATTCAGGTGACCGACAAGGGGCCGGACACCTGAATAGGGGGTGTCAGAGTGACAGGAGAGGGGGGGGGCAGTGCTCCTGCGCCCTTAAGGACACACCGCCACTGGTTCATTGTGAGCTAGCACCAGTATGTTGCCTGCTAACCCAGATATCGTGTCTCTGCCTAAAACGGTTATTACTATTGGGGTTCCCTCATAATTACTGTTTTATTTATTATAGTCCAGTGGCTTATGTTAACCTGTCCTGTAGGCATGAATCCTACTCTGGGCATCTGTTTCTTGTAACCACTGTTTAAAATTGAATTTTTTTTATTATTATTCTGTTCTACATTGCTTGTAGCTTACCATATTATGGATGTTTGAATCTGGACACATTTGTGCAGTTACAACCTGTATTTGTATTGTAAACCTGTATTTTCTACGAATACTTAATAAAAAGAGAATAAACATAACAATCCCAAACATGATGTGTTTTTTTAAAGCAGAGCACCTATAGTATAAAATGATTATGTCTCATGTTATCGCATTAAAGCGGAGCTCCGCCGAAAAAAAAACATTAAAAGCCAGCAGCTGCAAATACTGCAGCTGCTGACTTTTAATATTAGGACACTTACCTGTCCTGGAGTCCAGCGACGTCGTCACTCTGCTGCCCCCACCGCCATCCTCGGTGAGGGAACCAGGAAGTGAAGCCTTGCGGCTTCACTGCCCGGTTCCCTACGGCGCATGTGCGAGTCGCGCTGCACCGTTCTCACTGGTCCCTGTTGTGTTCTGGGAGCCGAGTGTCTCCCAGAACACAACGGGTATTCTGCGGGAAGTGACGCACTACCCGCAGAGAGGTCTCCCGGAAGTGGGTGCAAATACCTGTCTTAGACAGGTATCTGCACCCCCCTCCCCCCTGAAAGGTGCCAAATGTGACACTGGAGGGGGGGAGGGTTCCGATGAGCGGAAGTTTCACTTTAGGGTGGAGCTCCGCTTTAACTGCTTATAATATATCTGTTCATTAAACATACTCTGAAACTAGTTTTAGTGCAAAAAAAAACTAATAGCATCTTCAAATCTTCCTGAAATTACTTTATTTCTAGTAGAGCCAGCAGCTGACTACAACATATAATCAAGCTGCGGCTGCTGGTTATCAAGACCGTTTACCTCCTGATACATCCTTCCACCGCTGTAATATGTATAGCGGTTCCAGGAAAGAATTAAAGGAACACTACAGGTTCCCGTTTAAAAAAAAAAAATAACAAACATGTTATACTTACCTCCACTGTGCAGCTCGTTTTGCACAATGTGGCCCCGATCCTCCGCTTCTGGGGTCCCTCTGCGGCTGTCTCGGCTCCTCCCCGCAAGGACTCCACACCATAATGCGAGCGAGCTCGCATGGTGTGGAGTTACTGCGGGCGCGCTCCCGTGATACAGTGGCGGCCATAGCCGCCGACTGTATCACTCGGCCCCGCCCCCCGACGTGCTGCGTCATTGGATGTGATTGACAGCAGCGCCAGCCAATGGCTGCGCTGCTTTCAATCCATCCACAGTAGCCAATCAACGGGCAGGCACAGGAACTCGGAGGATGACGGGAGCGAGCGCGGGACTTTCGAGGGGTCAGGTAAGTAAAACGGGGGCTCGGTATTGTCGAATGTTTTTTCACCTTAATGCATAGGATGCATTAAGGTGAAAAAACATGTACCTTTACTACTCCTTTAAGAGAGTTTTGCATTGGTACCTGTGCCTCATAGTAATGCATGGCTACCAAGTCTGTTTTTGACAACAGCTTGCCCATTAGGCCTAAAACCAGTCAGAATTTTCAAACAGGTTTGGTTTCCCCCCCTATAGACTTCAGTGAGATTTGCTGCTAGGATCGGGTTCACATAATTTCACATTTTCCAGCAGATCAAACCCGGGCAGATTTTCTCATCCCTATTTGGGTGATTTGAAAGGAATATTTAAGGTTTCATTTTTTTTTTGGTTTGCTTCCAAACGTTTTACTCGGTCGGCTACTGTAACTATTTTGTCATCAGAGTTTTCTTGATTAGAAGGTTCTGTCTTTTTATTTATGATTGGTTTTATTGCTTGGCATGTCGGGAAGTCGGGGTGTCGAGGAGTTTGATATCCAGGACTCCTTACAGAATCTCTGCTCCCATCTTCAGCTGCACTTTTAGCTGAATTCACATTGCCTTGATTTCCTGCAGATAATGGAAACAACGATAAGATAGTAGAGATCAAAATGGTCCAATAACACAATTAAAAGCATGCAAATAAATTTAATGGGCAACTCAGTGAACTGCTAATGTTTTCCAAGCCTCAGTGCTACTGCCAGGCAGCTCATTCCGTTTATTTTTAATATGAGTTTTTAGCTGTGATATAATCTGATAAAAAAGAGTCATGATCAGATCGGGATGTTCAGTATTCAATTGTTGCTGTGCATTTACTTATGAAACCTTTGTAGGCTAAGTTCACCTTTTCCAGACAATAAATATATTAGATAAGCAGCGCTAATAAATATACACTATATTGTCAAAAGTATTGGGACACCTGCCTTCACATGCACATGAACTTTAATGGCATCCCAGTCTTAAGCCTCGTACACACGGTCGGACTTCAAACAAACTTTTCCATGGATTTTTGTCTGAAGGCAGTTGGCCGGGAACACCCATAGCATACACACGGCAGGACTTTTCTTCAAACTTTCCCAAAACTTTTCCAACATCACGTGTTTTTTCTGCTCTTTACCGCCACCCTTTGGTCAACTTCTGCTATTGTTGGTTGATTTTAACATTGGTTCTGGGCATGCGTATTTGTCCATCGGACAAAAGTCCAAAGGATTTCTGTACACACGGTCGGACTTTGCTCCAACGGACTTTTGTTGCCGAAAAGTTTGTCCGTTTGCAGACCGAACATTTGTCCTATGAAAACCAAAAAAGTTTGTCCAATGGAGCGTACACACGGTCTGATTTTTCGTCAAACTTGCTCAAAATGAAGTTTGTTGGCAAAAAGTCCGACCGTGTGTACGAGGCTTTAGTCTGTAGGGTTCAATATTGAGTTGGCCCACCCTTTGCAGCTATAACAGCTTAAACTCTTCTGGGAAAGCTGTCCACAAGGTTTAGGAGTGTCTATGGGAATGTTTGACCATTCCTCGAGAAGCGCATTTGTGAGTTCAGACACTGATGTTGGGTGAGAAGGCCTGGCTCGCAGTCTCCACTTTAATTCATACCAAAGGTGTTCTAACGGGTTTAGGTCAGGTCTCTGTGCAGGCCAGTCAAGCTCCTCCACCCCAAACTCGCTCACCACTGACCCTCTCTCTGACCCTCCCTTCAGCATCTACTGAAGAAGCCCAATCAGAGGGCAATACGCGTATAGAGGGGAGGAGCCAAGCCCATGATGTCACGCAGCTACCGTGAGAGAGGGTCAGTGGTGAGCGAGCAGACGTAAGAAATAATGCTGTGTATAAGCAAATTTTTTAAGGAATATCTTGTAAGTTTTCCCATATTATAGTCTATTTTATGATTGCATGTTACTACAGAGCCATTTATCAGATGAATAGCAGAGCGGAGTCAGATATATACCATGCACGGACCTGGCAGGGTTAACGTATATGTCAACCTTAACCACCTCAGCCCCGGACCATTTCGCTGGTCAAAGACCAGAGCATTTCTTGCTATTCGGCACTGCGTCGCTTTAACTGACAAATGCGCGGTCGTGCGACGTGGCTCCCAAACAAAATTGATGTCCTTTTTTCCCCACAAATAGAGCTTTCTTTTGGTGGTATTTGATCACCTCTGCGGTTTTTATTTTTTGCGCTATAAACAAAAAAAGAGCGACAATTTTGAAAAAAATGCAATATTTTTTACTTTTTGCTATAATAAATATCCCCTATAAAAAAACTAAATTTTTCCTCAGTTTAGGCCGATACGTATTCTTCTACATATTTTTGGTAAAATAAATTGCAATAAGCGTATATTGATTGGTTTGCACAAAAGTTATAGCGTTTACAAAATAGGGGATAGTTTTATGGCATTTTTATTATTTTATTTTTTCTTACTAGTAATGGCGGCGATCAGCGATTTTTATCGTGACTGCGACTTTATGGCAGACACATCGGACACATTTTTGGGACCATTGTCATTTTTACAGCGATCAGTGCTATAAAAAATGACACCGGTGAAGGGGTTAACCACTAGTGGCGCTGAAGAGGGTTAAGTGTGTCCTAGGGAGTGATTCTTACTGTTAGGGGGCGTGGCTACGAGTGACACATCACTGATCGCTGCTCCCGATGGGAGGGAACAGACGATCAGTGACAGTCTCACTAGGCAGAACGGAGAGATGCTTGTTTACACTGGCCTCTCCCCGTTCTGCAGCTCTGTGACCCGATCGCGGGACACCGGCGGACATCGAGTCCGTGGGTCCGGTCACAGGGCTCGCGGCAGGGGCGCGCGCACGCCGGGAATTTCAAAGTGACGTATATATATATATATATATATATATATATATATGTTACTTTGCCCAGCTGTGCCATTCTGCCGACGTATATGTACAGGAGCCGTGACTGCGACTTTATGGCGGACACATCGGACACATTTTTGGGACCATTGTCATTTTTACAGCGATCAGTGCTATAAAAATGCACTGGTTACTGTGAAAATGACACTGGCAGTGAAGGGGTTAACCACTTGGTGGCTCTGAAGGGGTTAAGTGTGTCCTAGGGAGTGATTCTTACTGTTAGGGGGCGTGGCTACGAGTGACACGTCACTGATGACAGGGAACAGACGATCAGTGACAGTCTCACTAGGCAGAATGGAGAGATGCTTGTTTACACTGGCCTCTCCCCGTTCTGCAGCTCTGTGACCCGATCGCGGGACACCGGCGAACATCGAGTCCGCGGGTCCAGCGGGCACGGAGCTCGCGGCAGGGGCGCGCGCACGCCGGGAATTTCAAAGTGACGTATATATATGTTACTTTGCCCAGCCGTGCCATTCTGCCGACGTATATGTACAGGAGCCGTTCGGGAACCGGATAACAATGAACTTCACTTATTTTCTCCTTTTCTTTATGTTGAATATATTATTGGAAAAATGTTATAATACCTGTTTGATACGTGCAAAAAAAGAAAGAAAAAAATTGCAGTTTATCATATCAGAAATTCAGAGATGTTCTGTGTCTCGTGCATATTTCCTGTGTTATCTCAAGGACAATTAGTCCTCCTAGATCGTCTCTTGGACTATAAGGGCTCATGTACACTGGACGTTATAATAACGTTCTAAAAATGGCAGTAGCTTTGCAGTGAGTTTTTCTAAATTTTTGCAATAGTGTTTTTTCAGCGTTAGCATTTTTTAGCGTTTTTTTTTTGCAATGGATCAAACACATTAAAAAACGCTGGTGAGCCGTGTTTTTGAGTATTTATCAGCGTTTTTTGACCTTAGAGCGTTTTTACAGCTGAAAAACTCCGCTCAGAACCCACAAGTTTTTTTTTTTTTTTTACAGCCAAAAACAGTTGATAACAGTCTATGTGTGCATGGACACATAGGATAACATTCTGGAGAGTTTATTGACTGTAGAAAAAAACGTCTGAAGCCAAAAGCAGCAGCTGTAAAAACATCCAAAAATGTCCACTTTCTGCCAATTTACCAGGTATTTTTCTGTATTTGCAAATCCAACATATGTAGCACCCTCTAGTGCTAGAACAGGTGTAGGAAAATTGATTTGACTCATGGCAGTTGTACGAGTCTGTTAATTGGGTCAGGGTTCAGATTCAGATCAGGTTGGAAGGCTCTGCAGACCAGGCCTTTATCACCTCCCCCTTGGTTCTGGAGGTTTCATAGAAACTTCTAGAAGCTAATGGGCAGAGGCCAGAAGGTGCTGATCTGAATATTAATGGGAATCTGGCCACTGCCCCTATCTTCTCCCTCTCTCCTTAAAAGCTCCACCATCTTCCACTTGTCTTAATTGTGTTGCTGTATTAAAGCGGCTGTATACCCTTTTTTGTTTTTACTTTTACCTACAGGTAAGCCTATGTAGCAAGAACTTGAATTTAGGGGAAGCATCTGGGTGGTAGTGTAACCCGGATGCCCTGATTGTTAGGAAATTTAAGGTTCCCTTTGTGGGTCTTGGAGGACTCTGGTGGTGTGAGGTTCCCGCTGGCCTACAGGTGGCATTGTCGCCCTGGGCCGGGGATGGGCTTGCACCGCAAGACTGTGCCTTTTTGTCCTCCCCTGGAGCTGGTACAGCGGGGCGGGGAACCCGCTGTAGCGCGAAGGGAGAGGGCATAAGAGGGGCGGACGCCCTGACCACGGGGTTAGAGTTCGGAGTGGAGTCGGAGGACTCGGCCGCACCCAGGCACCTTCGGCCTGGGTGCTGGCGTTCCGGTGTTCCAGGCCTAGGTGCCCTTGACCTAGCCGGAGCGGAGATGGAGTCCATCTCAGGCACCTTTAGCCTGGGGTGAGGTACTATGGCGGATGCCTGGGGCTCAGTACCTTCGACTGAGTTCCGCAAGGGTGGAGGAATCCGAGGGGGCCCTAACTCCTTGGGTGCCCGTGTCTGAGTTTGTGAAGACTGGTGTGCGGTAACTTCTCTGAAGAGTCTGGCGCAGCATCGCTGGTGACAGAGAGGCCTCCACTCCTCCCTTGGACGGATTTCCTTCCCCTGACAGGGGCCGAGCTAGCGAAGGTAATTCACGTTCTACATCACCTAGTCAGTGGCAGTGACTATTCACCATTGGTGACACCACAGTGGGTAGCAGCAAAAGGGAAAGGATTGTGCCTTGATCTGTCCCCGTTATCGCTCAGTAAAGAAACTGTATGTTTGTGCGCTAAGAAGAATAAAACTGAGTTGTACCTATTCATGGTGTGGAACTCTGGTTACTAGGTGCAAAGGAGTCAGGGACGAAGTACTGGACTTGACTCTAGGACACCTACACAAAACCCGATCTGCTGGCCTTCACCTCTTAGCTATGGAGGACATGGGGCGTGGTGTATTTCATCCCTCCCCCCAGCACTGAGACCCCTAGACGAAGAAAGACAAGCCGAGTATGAGAAGGGGAGAGAGGGGTGAGGCCGCTACACCTATAATAAGGCTTACCTGTAGGTAAAAAGAATATCTCCTAAACCTGTATGGTTTAGGAGATATTCCCTTTGCATGCAGCCACTGACGCCAGTGGCGCATGCACTCTGAATGCCCGGCTGAAGGTCCGGCAGATGCTGCCAGACCTTGCCGGAAAGAAGTCTCGCACGCGCATGCGCGGGAGTGACGAAATCAGGGCTCCGGCCACTCACAGACATGCCAAGGGGATATGTCAGCTCCCTCGGCGTGGACTGGGATCACCTGCCGACGCCTCATTCTAAGGTAAGTATTTCATAATTAGCTAGTATGCGGTGCATACTAGCTCATTATGCCTTTTGCCTTACAGGTGTAGCTCCCCCCCCAATATTTGGGGGTGCTTTGTGGAAATTTAGGGGGAGTCTGAGCCAGTAGTTGGGCTCAGACCAATTGATGGTTCATTATTGCTTCTGCTCTGGGTGTGATACTGCCTGGCAGTATAGTTCCCTGTTGCCTGTAGGTGGCAATGTCACCACCGGCATAGGTGAATAAAGAGGGGTATCACAGCACCTTGGGTGTTCTCTTTCGGCAGCCGTGCAGTGGGCGTGGTTGACCCGCTGTGCATGCTGGGAGAGGGTACATAAGGGGCAGACACCATTGGAGTTGGTGCGTTCCAGGGGACACTTTGGTCCGGTAGGTGTGCCTCGTGGCCCGTATGGCACAAGGTGCGCAAGTGTGTTTGGGCCTCAGGCACCTTCAGCCCGAGGCTGCGTTGTTGCATGGTAGGCCCAGCTCTGCTGGCAGGGGCCTACACCTCAAAGAAGAATCCCAGGCTGCCCATCTGTAGGGAGCCCACCTTTAGGAAAAGAGACCAGGGGAGGATCAGTCCCAGAGGAGATTAGCGACGGTACTGCTGTCTCGGGAAGAGGCCTGGAAACTCGCCTAAAGAGGGATTCACTGTCTTGATTATCCGTGCTCCATCCCGGTTGCTAGGACCGCTCTCATAGGGACTATCCGGGTGAGTAATACCCACTCAGGCTTGAGTGGCGATGAAAGATTAACACTGTGCTTTGGGTGTTGCGTGCCTGAACCTTTTCTTTCCCCTTACTTCTCTCATCTTCCTATTCCCTATTCAACTTCACTGAAATGATAAAAGAATAAAACCTTGCTGCTTGGGTTTTACTACTGTGTGGACATTGGTATTATTCTGAGGAACTTCTACCTAGACAACGGAGAAAAGGGATCCACTCAAGAGAGGTAACTGCTGCAAGACCCAAACAAAAACACTGCTCGCTCCTCTCTATACACAGGGAGGGGATACCGGGCAAGTAGCAGGTGTGCCCCGCTGCAGGTGGGGGAAGGCAGTAGAGAAAAAGGGGTCTGTGTGCTACACAGGTTTAAAAAATAAATAAAGTAAAATCTGTGGGTATACAACTGCTTTAAGCTGAAGCACCCAGCTGGCTCTAGTACCTCCCCGCACACTGTAGGTGGCTCTGCCTCTCTCACTTGCAGGGAGATCATCCAGTGGGGGTGTCAGAATCTACACTGTACCCCCGGGCACCTTAACCTCCCTTGTCCCCATCCTGCACTTAATGGGAGATGCTCTGGAGATCAGATCCGTGGAAGCCGTTTAAAGACAAGCTGTAACTTGTAAACACAGAAGCCAGAGTTTTGTGTTTACAAGTGACAGTGGTGAGCAGGAAGCAGAGGACCTGAGCCAAAGGTGGTGGAGTTCCACCAAGTTCCAGCTTAAATAAAGCCCTGGGTGTAACCCTTTAATGGGACCACAGGGGGAGCACTTCTAAGAGTAGCAACATTATTAAGTAACAGAGAGAAACAATCATACAGGCAGTCAATATGCTTTCTGTATTAGATTGTTGATATTTACCAATCTTATGCTGCTGTGCTGCTTGTCCTCTGCCTGAGTCTCTGGTGTGCATGTCTGAGCTCGGTCTGAGGTCCGCTGTATTCTGTGGGCTGGTAATGTGTGAGTTTCTATGGGTGGCTGCTGTCACTGGCTCCCGACCAGTAGCTGATATGTGGTGGACTGGCGCTGGAAGAACTGCATTGTGAACAGGAGCCTGCTGATTCCCAGATCGCTCTGAGCAGCTTTGCTGTTTTTCTGAGATGCGATCGCTTTTCCCAGTCGGTCTGTGGTCTGAAAGAGAGCGGAGCTGTGATGCATATATAGATTCAAAACAGGTGCCCTCAGGCTTTCTCTAAACATTTTATTCAACGTGTTTCTGAGCAGTTACTCCGATCCTTCTTCAGAAAGAGTGTTTGAAGTACACATTGGCACGCATTACTAAAACTCCGCTGGCAAACAGTAAACTTGTATATATTTCAATTGTGCACTTGGTTGTGTGACTAGAGTTTTTCCGTCAGCAAAAATAAAGTCTACAAATACCAACCCCCCGTGTTCCCTCACCAGTGGTGACATCTCCTCCGCTTCTTTTAGGTGCCGGGTCTGCAGTTGTCTTGATTGGCCGGCACGGAAATGACGTAAATATTGGCATTCCGGTGGTGGCTACGTTTGAAAACTACGTTTTTAAATGGACCTATCATTTAACGTTTTCGCTGCCAGAGCCATTTGTGCATGTTTTGCAAAGGTGCTCTATCGGGTTTAGGTCAGGTCTCTGTGCAGGCCAGTCAAGTTCCTCCACCCCAAACTCGCTCACCACTGACCCTCTCTCTGACCCTCCCTTCAGCATCTACTAAAGAAGCCCAATCAGAGGGCAATAGGCATATAGAGGGGAGGAGCCAAGCCCATGACGTCACGCAGCTACCGTGAGAGAGGGTCAGTGGTGAGCGAGCGAACGTAAGAAATAATGCTGTGTTTAAGCAAATTTTTTAAGGAATATCTTGTAAGTTTTCCCATATTAGGACTATTTTAATATGCATTCAGAGAGCACTATGTAGTCTATTTTATGATTGCATGTTACTACAGAGCCATTTATCATATGAATAGCAGAGCGGAGTCAGATATATACCATGCACGGACCTCGCAGGGTTAACGTATATGTCAACCTTAATCACCTCAGCCCCGGACCATTTCGCTGGTCAAAGACCAGAGCATTTCTTGCTATTCGGCACTGCGTCGCTTTAACTGACAAATGCGCGGTCGTGCGACGTGGCTGCCAAACAAAATTGATGTCCTTTTTTTCCCACAAAGAGAGCTTTCTTTTGGTGGTATTTGATCACCTCTGCGGTTTTTATTTTTTGCGCTATAAACAAACAAAGAGCGACAATTTTAAAAAAAATGCAATATTTTTTACTTTTTGCTATAATAAACATCCCCAAAAAATCTATAAAAAAACTAAATTTTTCCACAGTTTAGGCCGATACGTTTTCTTCTACATATTTTTGGTAAAAATTTTTGCAATAAGCGTATATTGATTGGTTTGCGCAAAAGTTATAGCGTCTACCATATAGGGGATAGTTTTATGCCATTTTTATTATTTTATTTTTTCTTACTAGTAATGACGGCGATCAGCGATTTTTATCGTGACTGCGACTTTATGGCAGACACATCGGACACATTTCTTTTTCGTACATCACGGGACACAGAGCGACTTAGTCATTACTAATGGGTTATATAGATACCTTCAGGTGCCGGCACTGGCAACTTCCAAAACCGGAAGTACCCTCCCCTATATAAGCCCCTCCCATCCGGGAGCACCTCAGTTTTTTGCCAGTGTCTAAGGTGTTGGCCAAGAAGTAACATGTGTTTTTCACTGAGCTTGCGTACAGGTTCTTTTGGGCCTCAGTAAGCTATTCCGGATCCGACCAAAAAAGCTTCATAGCTAAACGGTCGGTACCCGGGCCTTGCAAGAGAAGAGCAAGGTTTTGCCTGTAATGCCTCTCTTAGGAGGGCTGGACCCTGGGATCCAGAGCTCTGGTCATACCCACGACCAAGATGTTTTCTGTGCAGGGTGCTATACAGGTCCAGGGGAGTGGAATCCTTGGGAACCCGGTCCCTGAAGGTTTAATTACAATGCCTGCCGTGATAGGTGAAGTTTGGGCTTCTGTGGACCAAACAGAGTCCTGCGGCGGGGACCAGGTAAGTGGGGGCCCCCAGGAACTTGGTTCTATTGGGGGACCCCCAAGCCTAATTTGTCTTTCTGTCTGTTACCTAACGGTATTCCCGCTATTATCTGTGTATGCCTGTAACTACTGGAAAATGTAAAATTTTAATAGTAGTCAAGAAAAAAAAAAAAAAAAGAGGACCGCGGTACCTGTGTTAAACCACTAGAGGCCGCTGTGGTCCATTTTTTCTTGTCATGTGGATCTTTGGTTTTCTCAAGTCAAAAGATCCAGGCAGTTGGTAAGTTCTCTGTGGGAATCCACTTCCTCTGCCCTGTTGCTGCGCTCATCCACCGCACAGGCCCTCCGGCAAAAAGGGCCCTGGCTCCTAGTCCCTGCTTGGTTTCGAAAAGGGCGCCAATGGCGCACGGGCGCGCGCGCGGGCGCGTGCACGCGCCTCCTATGAAAAAAAAGGGGCGGGGCGGGTGGATGACGCTCGATGCGCGCCACGGCGCTTCTGCGCATGTGCAGGCGTCCCAGCATGTATAAAAGACTCAGTACAGTGTCAGCTGGATGCAAACAGAGCTAGAAACAAAAACGGTGGCACACAGAGGCGGTTGATGCAGGCATCCCCATAGAAAGGCACTTTAGTGGACACCAGCTGGTATATAGCAGCAACTTTGTTAGACTATTACCAGCAAAATTGGTGTATGACGACGGGAATACCTCAGCTTTGTGCTTAAAGGATATGTCGTCCAGACGCTCCGGAAATAAGTCTTCCAGGAAGCCAAAGGGGTCTCCATCGGGCTCTGAGGATATTGGGCATGCTTGTACTGCACCAATCTCCCCTGAAAATTCAGAGGTCAGTAGCCGTAGGAACCCCGCAGGAGTGCCTGGTGCTGCGGCTGTCCCCAGTCCACCTGCTCCTGTATATATAACAGAGGAGGTTTTATCCTCAACTCTGGGAGGATTGGAAGAGAGATTAACAGCATTGATCGCTGCTTCCCTGTCACAGGGAAAGTGCGTCCGATCTCCGTCTCCTCCTTCAGAGTGCCTGTTAGTGGAGGAACAGCCCCACACAGAGATCGACCTACCTGAAGGGGATCAGGATGAGGTTGATTCAGTTATAGAGGAATCAACGGTGGAAGAACCTTTCTCAGCATCTCAGGCTGAAAGATTATGGGTTCAGTCTCTGACTAACATGGTCCGATCGGCATTTAAAATGCCTCTGGCGGAACCATCAACCACTACGGTTTCCTCGCTGGGGTCGCTGAAAGCTCCCCAGGCTGTCTGTTCCTTCCCAATCCACCCTTTATTAGAAGGGCTTATTTACCAGGATTGGGAGCATCCTGATAAAATATTTACTCCCCCCAAGAGATTTCCAGTGATCTATCCCATGGAGGATAAGTTCATAAAAAAATGGAGGGTCCCTACAGTGGACGCAGCCATCTCTTGTGTGAACAAATCACTGACATGTCCAGTAGATAATGTTCCAATGTTCAAAGACCCAATAGATAAAAAATTGGAGTCTTTACTAAAATCTGCTTTCTCTACAGCAAGCATGGTGACACAACCTGCATTGGCAGCGATTGGAGTCTGCCAAGCGGTGAAAGATCAGTTGAAACAAGTCTTAAGGGACTTACCAGATCAGCAGGCTCTTGCCCTAGCTGACCTACCTAGAGCCTTGTGTTTCGCGGTGGACGCCATAAAGGATACAATCCAACAGGCCTCCCGCTTTACGCTGTCTGTAGTACATATGCGTAGGCTTCTATGGCTCAAAAACTGGTCTGCTGAAGCTCCCTGTAAGAAATTGCTGGTTAGCTTCCCATTTCATGGAGAACGCTTATTTGGAGAAGATCTGGACAAATATATCCAGAAAATTTCTGCCGGTAAAAGTTCACTCTTACCGGTTAAGAACAAGAGTAGAAGTCCTTCTTTTAAGAGGCCTACTTCTCCAGTCCCTGGCACATCGGCTGTGAAACAGTTCCGACGGCCTCCGCGGTCAAATTCAGGGGGCAGAAATCAGGGACAATCACAGGGTAACAAGAAACCCTGGGTCAAGAGAGGTACAAAACCTCCCCCCAAGTCATGAAGGGTTGCCCCCACTCAATCGGGTGGGGGGAAGACTTCAGTTGTTCACAGAGACCTGGCGGGACACCATCAGAGACAGATGGGTGCTCTCCGCAGTAAGTCTGGGATACAAGCTGGAGTTAAAAGACACTCCTCCTGCCCATTTTATGAGGTCAAACGTGCCAAGCGATCCCCAGAAGAGAGGATCCCTCCTTCTGGCACTAGAACAACTATTGCTCCAAGGTGTAATCATGAAGGTTCCCTTGGAAGAAAGCGGGTTCGGGTTTTACTCGAACCTTTTCACAGTCCCCAAACCAAATGGGGACGTGAGGCCCATATTAAATCTAAAAGGGCTAAACAAGTTCCTAAATGTCAGGACTTTTCGGATGGAGTCGATCCGATCGGTGGCCACCGCCCTACAAGGGCAGGAATGGTTAGCCTCGATCGACATAAGGGATGCTTATCTGCATATTCCCATCTTTCCGGCCCACCAGAAATTTCTACGCTTTGCAGTAGAAGGGCGCCATTTTCAGTTCAGAGCCTTACCTTTCGGTCTGGCCACAGCACCACGAGTGTTCACAAAAATTCTGGCCCCACTATTGGCCAATCTAAGAACACAAGGTGTAACGATAATGGCATATCTAGACGACCTGCTACTAATAGACCACTCAGTGGAAAAGCTGGAAGTAGCTATTCACAAGACAATCAAGTATCTGGAATGTCACGGTTGGATTATCAACCGGGACAAGTCAGCTCTAAGACCAGTCAAAAGTCTGGAATACTTAGGGCTAAGACTGGATTCAAATCAGAGAAAGATTTTCTTACCTCCAGAGAAGGTGTCGTCTTTAAAAGATTTGACCCACTTAGTGAGTACAAAAAGAAAACCATCCATACGCCTGTGCATGAGGCTGCTGGGAAAAATGGTGGCTTCATTCGAAGCGGTACCCTACGGTCAATTCCATTCAAGGAACTTGCAGAGGGCCATACTGTCAGCCTGGAACAAAAAAGTTCAGGCTTTAGACTTACCAATGTCCCTGTCCCCTTTCGTTCGCAAGAGCCTCCATTGGTGGTTGGTGCCCCAGAATCTGGAGAAAGGGAAACCCTTCAGTCCGGTTTCTTGGAAGGTGGTCACTACAGATGCCAGCCTCATAGGCTGGGGGGCAGTACTGGAGCAATGGTCTCTCCAGGGCAAGTGGTCAGAAGCAGAGAAGGCCCTGCCCATCAATCTCTTAGAGATACGAGCAGCCCGGTATGCCCTAGTAGCATGGACATCCAAACTCCAAGGGTCCCCTGTCAGAATTCAATCAGACAATGCCACAGCAGTGGCATATATCAATCATCAGGGTGGCACCAGGAGTCGTGCAGCCCAGAGGGAAGCGAATTGCATCCTGGAATGGGCAGAAAGATATGTCCCAGCCATATCCGCGGTTTTCATCCCAGGAGTGGAAAATTGGAGAGCGGACTTTTTAAGTCGCCAGCAATTATGCCCGGGGGAATGGTCTCTTCACCCCGAGGTTTTCCAGGCAATATGCCAGCGGTGGGGAACACCGGATGTAGATCTGCTAGCATCCAGATTCAACGCAAAGGTAGACAGATTTGTGTCTCGCACAAGGGATCCCCTAGCTTGCGGCTCGGATGCCCTAGTGTTCCCTTGGGATCAGTTCAAGCTGATATATGCATTCCCACCGCCACAATTGTTACCGCGATTAATCCGCAGAATCAGGGTAGAAAAGAAACCAGTGATTCTGGTAGCTCCAGCATGGCCCCGAAGGGCATGGTACGCGGAGATTGTAAAAATGTCAGTGGGGAGTCCTTGGACCCTCCCACATCGTCCGGACCTGCTTTCGCAAGGACCGATATACCACCCTTCCTTACCAGCCCTAGGTTTGACGGCCTGGCTATTGAAGCCCACATTCTAAAAAAGAGAGGGCTCTCTAATCCTGTGGTATCTACCATGATCAATGCCAGGAAGCCGGTATCCAGGCAGATCTATTATAGGATCTGGAAGGCGTACATCACGTGGTGTGAGGCCAAGAAATGGCATCCACGTAAGTACGTAATAGGTAGGATTCTGGACTTCCTACAGTGGGCTGTAGATAGGAAGCTTGCCTTGAGTACTATCAAGGGTCAGATTTCGGCCTTGTCAATATTTTTTCAAAGGCCCTTGGCTTTGCATTCATTAGTCAAAGCTTTCATACAAGGAGTGATGCGTATTAGCCCTCCAGTTAGTATTCCCATATGTCCATGGGACTTAAACCTGGTTCTGTCGGTTCTGCAGAAACAACCATTTGAACCATTGCAGCACATTTCCTTGGTTCTTCTCACCAGGAAATTGATTTTCTTAGTAGCCATTTGTTCGGCTAAAAGAGTATCGGAATTAGCCGCCTTGTCCTGTAAGGAGCCATATCTGGTTATCCATAAGGACAGAGCAGTATTACGTCCTCATCCAGCCTTTCTTCCTAAGGTGGTATCGAGGTTTCATTTGAACCAAGATGTGGTTCTTCCTTCTTTTTTCCCCAAACCTAGCTCGGTAGAGGAAAAGTTATTGCATTCTTTGGATGTAGTAAGAGCAGTTAAAGCTTATCTAAAAGCCACTGCTCAGATTCGTAGAACGGATACTTTGTTTGTTCTGCCGGAAGGCCCCAGAAAGGGTCAGGCAGCATCAAAATCTACTTTAGCCAAGTGGATTCGACAGGTCATAATACAAGCCTATGGCTTGAGAAGGAGACCGCCTCCGTTCAAAGTTAGGGCGCACTCCACAAGAGCAGTTGGAACTTCATGGGCAGTGCATCACCAGGCCTCCCTGGCTCAAGTCTGTAAGGCCGCAACATGGTCTTCAGTACACACGTTTACTAGATTCTACCAGGTAGACGTTAGAAGTCAGGAGGATGTCGCCTTTGGGCGCAGTGTGTTGCAGGCCGCAAAAGATCCTCATGCCTGATGGCGCCCAGCTTATGTATAGTGTATCCCTCCCCTCATTTGGCATTGCTTTGGGACGTCCCATTAGTAATGACTAAGTCGCTCTGTGTCCCGTGATGTACGAAAAAGAAAAAGGAATTTTTATAACAGCTTACCTGTAAAATCCTTTTCTTGGAGTACATCACGGGACACAGAGCTCCCACCCCTCTTTTTGGGACACTTATTGCTTTGCTACAAAACTGAGGTGCTCCCGGATGGGAGGGGCTTATATAGGGGAGGGTACTTCCGGTTTTGGAAGTTGCCAGTGCCAGCACCTGAAGGTATCTATATAACCCATTAGTAATGACTAAGTCGCTCTGTGTCCCGTGATGTACTCCAAGAAAAGGATTTTACAGGTAAGCTGTTATAAAAATCCCTTTTTTTGGGACCATTGTCATTTTTACAGCGATCAGTGCTATAAAAATGCACTGATTACTGTGAAAATGACACTGGCAGTGAAGGGGTTAACCACTAGGTGGCTCTGAAGGGGTTACGTGTGTCCTAGGGAGTGATTCTTACTGTTAGGGGGCGTGGCTACGAGTGACATGTCACTGATGAGAGGGAACAGACGATCAGTGACAGTCTCACTAGGCAGAACGGAGAGATGCTTGTTTACACTGGCCTCTCCCCGTTCTGCAGCTCTGTGACCCGATCGCGGGACACCGGCGAACATCGAGTCCGCGGGTCCAGCGGGCACGGTCACGGAGCTCGCGGCAGGGGCGCGCGCACGCCGGGAATTTCAAAGTGACGTATATATATATATATATATGTTACTTTGCCCAGCCGTGCCATTCTGCCGACTTATATGTACAGGAGCCGGTCGGGAAACGAATAACAATGAACTTCACTTATTTTCTCCTTTTCTTTATGTCGAATATATTATTGGAAAAATGTTATAATACCTGTTTGATACGTGCAAAAAAAGAAAGAAAAAAATTGCAGTTTATCATATCAGAAATTCAGAGATGTTCTGTGTCTCGTGCATATTTCCTGTGTTATCTCAAGGACAATTAGTCCTCCTAGATCGTCTCTTGGACTATAAGGGCTCATGTACACTGGACGTTATAATAACGTTCTAAAAATGGCAGTAGCTTTGCAGTGAGTTTTTCTAAATTTTTGCAATAGTGTTTTTTCAGCGTTAGCATTTTTTAGCGTTTTTTTTTTTTTTTTGCAATGGATCAAACACATTAAAAAATGCTGGTGAGCCGTGTTTTTGAGTATTTATCAGCGTTTTTTGACCTTAGAGCATTTTTACAGCTGAAAAACTCCGCTCAGAACCCACAAGTTTTTTTTTTTTTTTTTACAGCCAAAAACAGTTGATAACAGCCTATGTGTGCATGGACACATAGGATAACATTCTGGAGAGTTTATTGACTGTAGGAAAAAATGTCTGAAGCCAAAAACAGCAGCTGTAAAAACATCCAAAAATGTCCACTTTCTGCCAGTTTACCAGGTATTTTTCTGTATTTGCAAATCCAACATATGTAGCACCCTCTAGTGCTAGAACAGGTGTAGGAAAATTGATTTGACTCATGGCAGTTGTAGGAGTCTGTTAATTGGGTAAGGGTTCAGATTCAGATCAGGTTGAAAGGCTCTGCAGACCAGGCCTTTATCACCTCCTCCTTGGTTCTGGAGGTTTCATGGAAACTTCTAGAAGCTAATGGGCAGAGGCCAGAAGGTGCTGATCTGAATATTAATGGGAATCTGGCCACTGCCCCTATCTTCTCCCTTTCTCCTCCCTCTCTCCTCCCTCTCTCCTTAAAAGCTCCACCATCTTCCACTTGTCTTAATTGTGTTTCTGTATTAAAGCGGTTGTATACCCTTTTTTGTTTACTTTTACCTACAGGTAAGGCTTACCTGTAGGTAAAAAGAATATCTCCTAAACCTGAATGGTTTAGGAGATATTCCCTTTGCATGCAGCCGCTGACGTCAGTGGCGCATGCACTCTGAATGCCCGGCTGAAGGTCCGGCAGACGCTGCCAGACCTTGCCGGAAAGAAGTCTTGCGCACGCACATGCGCAAGAGTGACGACATCAGGGCTCCGGCCACTCACAGACACGCCAAGGGAAAATGTCAGCTCCCTCGGCGTGGACTGGGATCACCTGCCGACGCCTCGTTCTAAGGTAAATATTTCATAATGAGCTAGTAGTAGCTCTGCTGGCAGGGGCCTACACCTCAAAGAAGAATCCCAGGCTGCCCATCTGTAGGGAGCCCACCTTTAGGAAAAGAGACCAGGGGAGGATCAGTCCCAGAGGAGATTAGCGACGGTACTGCTGTCTCGGGAAGAGGCCTGGAAACTCGCCTAAAGAGGGATTCACTGTCTTGATGATCTGTGCTCCATCCGGGTTGCTAGGACCGCTCTCAAAGGGACTATCCGGGTGAGCAATACCCACTCGGGCTTGAGTGGCGACGAAAACCTACGTTAGACTTACCGGTAACGGTATTTCTACGAACCTTCCAGGACGGCACACCTGAGAGATGAGGGCTCCTCCCTACAGGAAACACAATCAATTGACAGCTTGTTATAAGGCCCCACCCTTCCCCTTGATCCCCAGTATGTAATAAAGTAATCCCGAACTGGTTCACAAGGGACATAGCTCCATATAGGTACTTACCACCTAGCGTTTAGCTTATTTTTTCCCCTCCACATAGGGCGGGAAGTAGGCCTGCCGTCCTGGAAGGTTTGTAGAAATACCGTTACCGGTAAGTCTAACGTAGGTTTTCTCCCTTCACCTTCCAGGACGGCACACCTGAGAGGATAAACAAGTAACCACAGGCCTACCTTCAGGGTGGGACCACAGCTTGTAGGACATTCTGGCCGAAGGCCAAGTCTTGCTGTGACAACACTTCCACACGATAGTGCTTCAGGAACGTATGTTGACTGGACCAGGTGGCCGCACTGCGGATTTGTTCCCAGGAGGCCCCTGCTTTTTCAGCCCAGGAAGCTGCTAGTGATCTGGTTGAATGAGCTTTGACTTTAGCTGGTGCCTGCCTCCCAGAGCATTCATAAGCTCTAGTGATAGCTTCTCTGATCCATCTGGAAACTGAGGTCTTAGAGGCCTGAAGTCCCTTCCTAGGCCCAGTGTACAAAATGAGTAGGTGATTGGATCTCCTAAAACTTTTTGTTCTTTCTAGATAGGTAAGGAGACACCTTCTTACATCAAGACAATGAAATTATTTTCTTTCTCATTTTTTGGTTTATCACAAAAGGACGCCAATATTATGTCTTGCGTCCTATGAAATAAGGATGCCACTTTTGGTAGATACAAAGGATCTGCTCTGAGGGTGACTCTGTCTGGCTGTACCAGTAGGAAAGGTTCCTTCATGGATAGTCCCTGCAAATCCCCTACCCTCCTGGCTGTAGTAATAGCTAACAAAAATGCTATTTTTAAAGTTAGAAACTTAAAGGGAACCTCTTCTATAGGTTCAAACGGGTGTTTAGATAACGCCTCTAACACCGTAGTCAAGTCCCAAGGTGGAAAACTACCTTTAAGGACTGGGGAAATTCTTTCCCTTGCTAACAGAAAACGCTTAATGAGGTCCTCTTTTGCCAATCTTTTCTCAAGATAGACTGAGAGGGCCGCTATTTGAACCCGAAGGGTACTGACAGTTAGGCCTTTGTCTACTCCATATTGGAGGAATTCCAGGATCACCCGCACAGAAGTGGAGGTCATCTGTCTTTCTTTCCTCCAGGAACAAAAAGTCTTCCAAACTTTTAAGTATTTTTTTTTTTAGTTACTATTTTTCTACTCAGAAGAAGGGTACTAATTACTTTTTTTGAGCAGCCTTTGCGTTTCAAGATCTGGTGCTCAGTAACCAGGCCGTCAACTGGAAAAATTCCGGTTTCGGGTGTAGTACTGGCCCCTGTCTGAGAAGATCTGTCCTGTACGGGAGCTTCAAAGGTTCCGCTACTGCCATGGATCTCAGGCTTGCAAACCAAGCTCTCCTCGGCCACCAGGGTGCTATCAGGAGGATCTGACCTGGGGATCTGCTGAGCTTCTGAAGGACCCGTGGAATCAAGGCCAAGGGTAAGAAGGCGTATGCCAAACTGTAATTCCAGGTCTGAGTCTGTGCATCTAGACCTTCCGCTTCCTTCTCTTGGGAAATTGAGAAATATCTTTTTACTTTCCTGTTTTGCAGATTGGCAAATAGGTCTATTTCCGGATTTCCAAAGCACTGTACCAGGTTTAGGAATACCTCTGGATTCAATTCCCACTCCCCTTGCCTTATCGTCTGACGGCTGAGGAAGTCTGCCTCGGTATTGCTTATCCCCTTTATGTGGATGGCGGAAATGGAGATGACCTTTTCCTCTGCCCAATCCAGAATCTCTTTGGATAGTTCCAAGAGGGGTCTGGATCTGGTGCCTCCATGGTGACTCAGGTAGGCTACCACCGTGGCGTTGTCGGAGCTTACTTGAACCTCCTTGCCTGTAATGTTCTCCTGAAAGGCTTTTAGGGCTTCACCTACTGCTTTGAGCTCCCTGTAGTTGGATGACATCCGACTTAGCGAGTTGTTCCATTGCCCCTGGGCTACTTCCCTTCCTAGGTGGGCTCCCCACCCCCAGGAACTGGCATCGGTGGTGACCTTTACCGGACTCCACTGGGCCCATGGTCTGCCTCCTTTCAGGTTCTTGGGAATGGTCCACCACTCCAAGGAGGACAGGACCTGAGGGGCTAGCAGTATCTCCTGATCCAAGGACTCCTTCTTTCTGTCCCATGAGGACAGGAAGAAGAAATGGAGCGTCCTTGAGTGGAGTTGTGCCCAGGCTATTGCTGGTATATTTGCTGACATCAGGCCTAGAGTTCTTAAAACTTCCCTTCTGGAATGCAACGGGGTCTTTATCAGATCCCCTACTGACAAAGTTAGTTTTGTCACTTTGTCTTCTGGTAAGAAGAGCTTCTGCAGCCTGGTGTCCACAATGTAGCCCATAAAGGTTTTGACCTGTTCTGGTGCGAGGGAGGATTTTTCTGTATTGATTATCCAACCCAGGCTTTTCAGGACTGAAATTTCTTTGTTGGTATGTGACCTGACCAGGGGGGCAGTTTGTCCGGAGATCAGTAGATCGTCCAGGTAAGGTATTAGAGATATACCCTGGAGATGTAGAAAGGCTACTGCCTCTGCTAGGATTTTTGTAAAAATCCTTGGATTGGCTGTTAGCCCGAATGGGAGGGCTCTGAATTGCCAGTGAAAAATCTCTCCTTTGACTACTACCGCGAACCTCAAGTATGCCTGATGTTCCACGTGAATTGGCACGTGCAGGTAGGCATCCTTGAGGTCCAAGGTCGTCATTAAGGCTTCTTTCATGAGGTTTTTGTGTACTGAGTAGATACTGTCCATAGTGAACTTTTTGTATTCCAGATACCTGTTCAGGTTTCTTAAGTTCACTATAAGTCGGTACTTCCCTGATGGTTTGCGAACAACAAATACGTGGGAATAGAATGCTTGGTATTGTTGTTCTTTTGGTACTGATACCACCACGTGCTGTTGTACCAACTCCTGGATACCATCCAGGAGGGCAGATCTCTTTAAGGCATCCCTGGGGGGATGTGTCAGAGTGATCATAGAGGGGGGTTTTGTCAGAAATTTCAACCGATAACCTTCTCGTAGGATCTGGCAAATGTAGGTGCTGTCCGAAATCTTTTCCCAATGAGGAACAAAATGGGACAGTCGCCCCCCCACTCTGATCTTGCCGTCACTTGGACTCTTTGGTACCAACTTTGGGGGAGGTAAACAGAAGATTATTCTTTTGCTTTCCCCTGCCAAAACCCCAGCGTTTGTTGGGTTCCTTTTTGGTTCTATACTGTTGTTGCCCCGGGGGGCCTCGAAAAAATCTTTTAAATTTTTCTTTTTTGGGTTTTACTGGAAACTTTTTACCCTTTTCGGATGACCTTGACAGCACATCATCTAGGCCCTGTCCAAACAACAGTGAACCCTGAAAGGGAAGGCCACATAGTTTACCTTTGGATGTTATATCTCCTTCCCAGGCTTTAATCCAGACAGCTCTCCTAGCTGAATTGATTAAAGCTGCTGTTTTAGCTTAAGCTCTTGCGGACTCATAGCAGCATCTGCCAGATAAGCAACAGCTTTGCCTATGACTGTCAGGGAATCAATAACATCCTCTGAATTGGCTCCCTGGGATATGTGCTTAGTAAGCTTTTCCACCCAGGAATCTGTATTCCTGGCTACACAGGCTGCCGCTAAGGCTGGACCCATGGCTGAGGTGTTAGCCTCCCAGGCCTTCCTAAGAAGGGATTCTGCTCTGCGGTCCATTAGATCCTTAATACTGCCTGCGTCCTCAAAGGAGAGGTCAGACAATTTAGTGACTTGAGACAGGGATGCATCCAATTTAGGGAGCTTAAAAAATGTCTCTTCGTCAGTCTGGTCAAAGGGAAATCTCCTTTTCCAGGTCTTTTGTCTGACAATCCTTCTCTCAGGCTCCTTCCATTCCTGTAAGACTAAGTCTTTAAGGGATTGATGAAGTGTAAACACTCTAGATTCAGGTTTTCCCAGCCCCCTATAGACCCTATCCTGTGCTGAGGTGATCTTAGGGGTTTCTGGAATCTCCTCTGTGGCATAAATTGCCTGTAAGAGTCCATCCAGATCTTCTACAGCGAAGAGGTGTCTCCTTAGTCTAATCTCTTCCTGACACTGGTTTAAGGAATCTATATCCAACTCCCCCTCTGAGCTGTGACCAGATCTGGCTAGGCTTGCTATCTCCCCCCTTTCTTCCTCTGCTTCCTCTACCTGCTCCAGAGGAGGTGGTTGTGAGGGTGGAAGGAGGGCACTTGGTACCCCTGTAAAGAGGCTTTCTTGGGAGGATGTGCCTTCTCTAGGGGTAAGCTCCTCTGTGTCAGGACCCTGGGATGCTGACTGTCCAGCGGCTTCACTGAAAGCTCTAACTGTTGCCAGCATTTCCGTCTGCATAGATGCAAGGAACTTTTTCATCATTGCTGAGGCCTCCTTCCCTGCTAGATTATTTATGCATTTATAGCATAAGGCTTTTTGGTGGATTTAGGGAGTTTATCCCCACAGTTTCCACACTTTTTAGAGGAACTACTCCCTGTTGCGGCAGGAGGTTGTACTGAGGCCTCCTGGGTACCGCTGGGGGTTTCTGAAAGACAAGAAATATGCATGCATAAACATTACTTTGACTTTCCTCAGGACTGCAGATTGTACTGGGGAGGGGAAAGGGAAGCGAGCAGTAACATCCAGTTCCTGTACTGGCTGGTCCCAGGAATCCATATCCTTAAGGACCAGAAACTCTCACTCCCCCTCTCCCTCCCTTTCCAAGGGGGTCCTGTACTCACCAGTCCCCGACCTGGATCTGCCTGCAGTCCCAGTGGCCTTCCCTTCCTCTTGCTCCATGAGGAGGTTGGCTGGGTCCTGGGCTGCGAGTACCGCAAGAGAGGCTGGTACTGTTTAGCCGACCGCTTTGCGCCGTGTCCGCGCCGCTCTCCACGCTGTCTCCCGGCGTCCAACACTTCCTGGTTGTCTGAATCAGCGGTGCCGCCCACTTCCTGTGACGCGGCCGCTCAGAGCGAGGCTTGGAGTACAGGACTTCCTGACCTGAAATCCGGAAGTGAGGAGAGCGACCTGACGGCGGTAATTTTGAACTACAGCGGTGGCGTGCACTCCCCGCGGCCACAGCGCTGGTTCGCTTGGGGGCAACCTGTGAGATAGACCAAAGCCTACAGGTTAGTTCAGCCCTCCCCGGCCTCCCTAAAACCTGTCTCAGCAGGGGTACCATCAGACCCTCCCCGGTCTTTAGGTTCTAAAACAAAACAAACATGTCGCTGTGTTCGGGAGAAACACAATCAATACTGGGGATCAAGGGGAAGGGTGGGGCCTTATAACAAGCTGTCAATTGATTGTGTTTCCTGTAGGGAGGAGCCCCCATCTCTCAGGTGTGCCGTCCTGGAAGGTGAAGGGAGAAAGATTAACACTGTGCTTTGGGTGTTGCGTGCCTGAACCCTTTTCTTTCCCCTACTTCTCTCATCTTCCTACTCCCTATTTAAGTTCACTGAAATGATAAAAGAATAAAACCTTGCTGCTTGGGTTTTACTCCTGTGTGGACATTGGTATTATTCTGAGGAACTTCTACCTAGACAACGGAGAGAGAGGATCCACTCAAGAGAGGTAACTGCTGCAAGACCCAAACAAAAACACTGCTCGCTCCTCTCTATACACAGGGAGGGGATACCGGGCAAGTAGCAGGTGTGCCCCGCTGCAGGTGGGGGAAGGCAGTAGAGAAAAAGGGGTCTGTGTGCTACACAGGTTTAAAAAATAAAGTAAAATCTGTGGGTATACAACTGCTTTAAGCTGAAGCACCCAGCTGGCTCTAGTACCTCCCCGCACACTGTAGGTGGCTCTGCCTCTCTCACTTGCAGGGAGATCATCCAGTGGGGGTGTCAGAATCTACACTGTACCCCCGGGCACCTTAACCTCCCTTGTCCCCATCCTGCACTTAGTGGGAGATGCTCTGGAGATCAGATCCGTGGAAACCGTTTAAAGACAAGCTGTAACTTGTAAACACAGAAGCCAGAGTTTTGTGTTTACAAGTGACAGTGGTGAGCAGGAAGCAGAGGACCTGAGCCAAAGGTGGTGGAGTTCCACCAAGTTCCAGCTTAAATAAAGCCCTGGGTGTAACCCTTTAATGGGACCACAGGGGGAGCACTTCTAAGAGTAGCAACATTATTAAGTAACAGAGAGAAACAATCATACAGGCAGTCAATATGCTTTCTGTATTAGATTGTTGATATTTACCAATCTTATGCTGCTGTGCTGCTTGTCCTCTGCCTGAGTCTCTGGTGTGCATGTCTGAGCTCGGTCTGAGGTCCGCTGTATTCTGTGGGCTGGTAATGTGTGAGTTTCTATGGGTGGCTGCTGTCACTGGCTCCCGACCAGTAGCTGATATGTGGTGGACTGGCGCTGGAAGAACTGCATTGTGAACAGGAGCCTGCTGATTCCCAGATCGCTCTGAGCAGCTTTGCTGTTTTTCTGAGATGCGATCGCTTTTCCCAGTCGGTCTGTGGTCTGAAAGAGAGCGGAGCTGTGATGCATATATAGATTCAAAACAGGTGCCCTCAGGCTTTCTCTAAACATTTTATTCAACGTGTTTCTGAGCAGTTACTCCGATCCTTCTTCAGAAAGAGTGTTTGAAGTACACAATGGAACGCATTACTAAAACTCCGCTGGCAAACAGTAAACTTGTATATATTTCAATTGTGCACTTGGTTGTGTGACTAGAGTTTTTCCGTCAGCAAAAATAAAGTCTGCAAATACCTACCGCCCCGTGTTCCCTCACCAGTGGTGACATCTTCTCCTCCGCTTCTTTTAGGTGCCGGGTCTGCAGTTGTCTTGATTGGCCGGCAGGGAAATTACGTAAATATTGGCATTCCGGTGGTGGCTACATTTGAAAACTACGTTTTTGAATGGACCTATCATTTAACATTTTCGCCGCCAGAGCCATTTGTGCATGTTTTGCACACATGTTTAAAAAATAATTTAGGTCTGAAGATTACGTACAACATTATAGATTTTCTTAAAGCAGACACTTTACAGCAGGGGTGCCCAACCTTTTGAAGAGCGAGGGCCACTTAAGCGACTTAGTAACCAGCCGTGGGCCACAATGAGCAGATGACAGGTCCGCGTCCACAGACACAGCCCACTCTATTCTATGGGCCCTCTCATCTGATCAAATGGAAGGGGACGGATCCACTTCTGTTTTTTTAGCAGATCGGATTGGAAAAAGGCAGGTGTAAACGGACACAAGTCTGTTTACCATCTGCCGCTCCATAGAGGTGAATGGAGGGTCCAAATGGGTCAGACAGATCATGTTAAAGGGGCCTAAGGCTATTTTTACACTGATGGTCTGTGGTCTACCCACACCGTTGATGCAGGGCAGTGCACCTGTGGCTTTCCTGCAGGTTAGCTGTATTTTGCCATAGAATTCTATTATATCCTGCAGGTGTGGTGTACTTTCTGAAAGTGCACCAAACCCACAGGTAAAACTAGAAGTCTATGACTCAGTGCAGGTAACCTGCAGGTGCACTGCACTACACCTGCGGATCAGTTTGAAAGAAGCCCAGTAACCACTGCAGAACAGATATGTCTATATATACTGTAATTTTAGTAATAAACTTGCTGTCCCAGGCATTTGGTATCACTCCACCATGACAGGAGCCGTTGCTATACAGTAAGCATTGGCTTATGCGGCTCTGCTCCGCAGCTGCTTGCTTCTTCTACCGCTGGCTACATTCACAACACTGATGCTCTGGCATGGCGGGTAGGCAACCTGCAATCTGGGCCTGCCAACTCACCATTCAAGAACAGGAGGTCGCAGGCCACATCAGAGGGCCACTGGTTGGGCACCCCTGCTCTACAGCATAAAATAGTGGTAGTTTAAATTTTACAAATCCAATGTTACACAATATTAGCTTAACGGTTTTGGAAATGCAAAATTTCAGTAAAAGATATTCTACATTTAATTTTAGTGCAGACACACAAAATGAATTACGCAATGTTTTGGTAAAATTGAAAAGATTATGTTGCGCTGAGTAAATAGATACCCAACATGTTAAACCTTATTTACTTGCCACCCTAGCCAATTCTGACACTTCTCTCCTTCATGTAAAAATCATAATTTTTTTGCTAGAAAATTACTCAGAACCCCCAAACATTATATATATTATTTTAGCAGAGACCCTAGGGAATAAAATGTCGGTTGTTGCAATTTTTTTATGTCACATGGTATTTGTGCAGAAATTCTTCAAACGCAATTTAAAAAAAAAAAAAACACTTTCATGAATTCAAAAAACAAAACAGAATATTTACCCAATTTTTTTATTTTGTATACAGGCATACCCCGCTTTAAGTACGCTCACTTTACATACACTCGCGAGTAAGGACATACCCGCGAGTGTATGTAAAGTGCCTCACAAGTATTGTATAGACATTTTGCAGCCACAGTAGAAACAGCTGAAGCTCCGAGAGCATAGCCCGCCCTGTTCCGGTGTGCCCCTGCCCCCCCCCCCTACAGCCCCTGAGACCTCAACTACAGCTCCTGACCCCCCACTACACCCTAGAAGTGAAAAAGGGTATTGTTTCAGTTTAAAGTGGAAGTAAACCCTCCTATCATTTTCAGGCAAGGAAGCTGCCATCTTGGCCTCTGTTTAATCTTCAACTGCCATGATGCTGCACATGTGATCAGTTATGACACCAGCCATTGGATGGTTTGACAGTTTGGTTGAGAGCACAACCAATGTGACAATTGGCATTCCCAGCATGCCGGGAATGTAACTGCTTTTTAAAACTGTTAAATCAATGGGTTTACTTCCGCTTTAAGTACATTTTCGTTTTACATATGTAGCGCACCAACCCCAGTCTTTACCTGCATTTAACTTGACTCCTCCGCAGGAAGAAAGAGGCACACCGCACCACAAGCCCGTACCCTCCTGTGTGAGGAGGTTGAGCGGTGTTAGTTTTGGGCCTGCCTGCGGCTGGAGTTGAATCCTCCCGAGAATGATTCTCGCTTCTACCTTGACTGGAAGCAAGTCCTTATTTTTCCCCAGGAATGTAACTGTCCACACCAACTGAAAGTCCAACTTCTATATTTATTTCACACGGATAATAAATAGTCTCTTTAACAGCAGACAGGTTGGAACAAGACACAGGACAGCTTAGGTGGGAGGAGGTCCAGGCACAAACTTGAATTTACTTCTATGACTGTTTAGGAGTTCACAAACAGTTTTGGCGCATGGTCTCTGCCACAGACCGGGTGAATAAAAGTCACTGCCACTGACTTGTAGAACGGGTCACTGCACTGCCACTGACCGGGTGAATAGGGCCTTGCCCTATGAAGTCACTGCCACTGACCTGCAGAACATGCACTTTCTTTTTAGAGTATCTGGCCCATGTCAAGGAGAAAACATCCCTCCGGAGAGTTACCAGAGGCCCCCACCGTCACCACGACTCTGTGCTGGGTCTTTGGAAGGGGTCACCTCCCTGGCCTCCTCGATCCTAGATACGGGTCCCCTCGCAAGGCGGCACCCTGGGAGTCCTTGATCCCTAGCGGACCCCAGCCGAAGGTTGCTGGGCCCGGGGCCTTCAAAAATAGTACCTCACCCCAGACTGAAGGTGTCTGGGATGGAACAGCATCTCCACCTCTGGGCCAAGGGCACCCGGAGACGACCCTCCCTCACCCCCAGGCTGAAGGTGATTGGGTGTGGAACGACGACCCCAAACAGAAGATGTCTGCCCCTTTTATACCATCTCCCGGCAGGCACCGCAGGTTCCCCGCCCAGCTGTACTACTGCCGCGAGGGGACACAAAAGGCACAGCCCTACACTGGTGGTTCAACCCTGGCCTATGGCGACGGCGCCATCTGTAGGCCACAGGGAACTGGACACCAATGTTATCCTCCATGAGCTGAAATGGTCCATGAAACCTAACAATCAGTGTGTCTGAGCCTAATTACCACTCAGACACTTCCCCTAAATATAGCATCCCGCTACACATAGATGCTCTGGTCCCATTGTGTACTTAAAAGTGGGGTATGCCTGTAATGTGAAAGATGATGCTATGCCGAGTAAATGGATACCCAACATGTCACGCTTTAAAATCGTGCACACACATGGAATGGCACCAAACTTCAGTACTTACAATTTTTTATAGGCTACGTTTTAAACATTTTTACAGGTCACCAGTGAGTTACAGAGGAGGTACAGTATAGAATGCATTAAGGTAAAAAAACCTTGATGCTTTAGAACAACTTTAACCCTCCAGTAAATGGCAAACACTCAAATATCAGCTTTGAGTGGACCAAGTCTTTATTAAATAACACAGATATTGGTGTTCATTAACTAAATAATATTTTTTTTCATTAACTAAATAATCGTTTTTTTTAATGATTTTTACTTGGAAAAATGCAAGTAAAGGTTTGTTAAATCAGCCAATAGCGTTGTAGGCAAAATCCTGTTCTTTTAAATTCTCTGGCACATAATTGGGCATTCAGAGTGAGCACAACATATTCGCTAACCCAAGTGAACATTTTTTACTAATTTAATTGATAAATTTCACCGATAAAATTTTAAATGGCAAACGTGCAAAGTGAAAGTACAAATGTATGTTACGTTACCCGGTGGGTTATTTGCCAAAAAATTTCCTTTTTGATTTTCCAGATTATCTTCATGGTGCTTATTTTGACCTTTTTTAATAAAATGAAAAACAAAATAGGTTGTTAAACTGAACAAACTAACATTTTTATGTCTTATATGTTTG
Organism: Rana muscosa; assembly: GCA_029206835.1. Classification (NCBI taxonomy): domain Eukaryota; kingdom Metazoa; phylum Chordata; class Amphibia; order Anura; family Ranidae; genus Rana; species Rana muscosa. The sequence continues at coordinate 162,010,647 of CM055127.1, forward strand.
GCTGTGAGCTCCACCCCCATATGAAACCCAATTTGTGAGTGTTCCTATAGGGATGTTCCAACAGAGCCCAATAGTTACTTCATCAAAGCCACCCACAACTCTTCCCCCGCTACATCACTGACCTGGTCTCAAAATACCAACCTAATCGTTCTCTTCGTTCTTCTCAAGACCCCCTGCTCTAGCTCCCTCATCACTTCCTCCCACGCTTGCCTCCAGGACTTTTCCAGAGCCTCTCCAATCCTATGGAACTCCTTACCCCAATCTGTCCGTCTATCTCCTACTCTATTAGCTTTTAGACGATCCTTGAAAACCCTTCTCTTCAGAGAAGCCTATCCTACCCACACCTAACAACTTTAGCCCAGGTTCACACTGGGCTGCGAGAGTGAAGCTGTGCGAGTTCAGCTGAACTCACACGATTTCACTCCCGCTGGTCAGTCCTGATTTCGGACGAGATTACAGAGACATCTGTGCAGGTTTCTGCAGAGATGTCAATGTAAATCGAGGGCCAAAATCGCAAAAAGTAGTACAGAAACTACTTTTTGAAATCTGTGCGGCGCCGCAGATGAGGCGTCGCACTGATTAGGATGGTGCCATTGCTGGCAATTTGCGGCAAATACCGCCGTTTTGACATGCGATTTGACATGCCAAATCGCATGTCAAAACGCACCAGTGTGAACCAGGGCTTAGTTTCATTTTCTCCATCTAATCATCCCCGACAGCCTTTTGTTCCACTTGACCCTCCCTTCTAGACTGTAAGCTCTAATGAGCAGGGCCCTCTGATCCCTCCTGAATTGAATTGTATTGTAACTGTATTGTCTGCTCTCATGTTGCAAAGCGCTGCGCAAACTGTTGGTGCTATATAAATCCTGTATAATAATAATAATAATAATAATAATAATCAGTGGTCATCCAGTGGGATGGAGGAAGGTGCTGAGATGATGGCCATAGTAGACAGAGCAGTGATGGACAATGATGGCTGTTATCAGCACCGGAGAAGGACAAATACAGAGGTGAGCCTACCATAAAGTGCACAACCCTAGGGATGACTTCCCTAGTCCAGTTTTGCTTTGATAGTGGTACACTTGCTAGGCCTGAGCTCTGCCACATGGGAGTGGGGGAAATGTGCAAAGCCTGTGTAAAATTCAACTAAGTAAGTCAACATTTTTAAAGGACTATAGGAAGGTGCCATGGCAGTGGATCAGGTAGATGGAGTGAGAAAAGATATGTAAATTGTGCTGATACTGCTTCCTGTCTCCAGTATTGGTAAAGTATGGGTCTCTTTGAAAGGTTGGTTCTAAGTGGAGCCTGTAAGGGGTTAGGCTTCCTTCTGACTTCTCATGTGTATTTTCTGCCCCAACAAAGATCTCCCTATAATAATTCTCAAATGTTCCTGTCCACCCGGGATTTCAAGATAGAGAGTGGGAGCCGCTCATGATGAGCAGGTGTACAGAACCAGGATTTCATTGCAGCGCTTTCAACCAAAAGAGTCTCCGAGAGATGGAAGAGACAGGAAGCTTAACTCTCCAGCAACTGCTAAATAGTGAAATAACAGCTTTGGGTGGACCAACACTTTAAATAAAACAGATATTGGTGTTAATTAACTAAATACTGTACATAGGTAAAGTAATGCTGTGTTCACTTCAACCATACAATAATATGCAGGGAAAAATCTTTTTTTTTAACACTTTTGCACATGATTGGTTTCTGGTGAACACAACATATTCACTAACATAAGTAAACATTTTCTACTACTTTAAGGCCCCATGCACACTGGGTGTTTAGTCGATGATAGGCCAGTACAACTGACCCTGTTGTACCGGGCCCGGCCAGCAGGGGGGCCTGGGCAACCTGAACAGAGAACTGATTAATGTAAAAAAAAAAATCTTAGAGCCATCACGACCGAACATCGTCCGTCCGACTGCCCCCCCCCCCCCCATTTACTTTTTACGTTTTTTTTCTCTCTCTGATAGCTCTATATCTGCATTGTTCTTGTAGGTGACGGCAGGGGAGGGACTTTTTCTTCTGTTTCGGACACGGAAGAATACCTTCTTCCACGCCCGCTCTTCATGCTGGACTTTCCCGGCCAGCGCGTCCTCTATATCCTTCCCTGGTATGCGGAGTGATTCCTCTCCCTCTGCGTGAGAGAAGTAGCAGCGAGGCGAGCGCCAGCGGCAGAAGAAAAAAACAAATCAGCTGGCATCTCTCTGACTAGAATAGTTGGTGGACAGCACACTCCAGTCCAGGCAGCAGCAGGATCAGGGAGGAAGTGACTCCTGGGGCCAGCTAACACAGGTGTGTGCTTGCTTGGGGGGAAGGTGCGGGGGGGATCTACTATTACTGCAGCAGCATCTATACCTTATGGCATTGGCGGTATGGGTGGCACTGTCTGCAGGTAGCACATGCGTTATGGGCCATAAAGCATGTGCTGCCTGCAGAGACAGTGCCACCCATGCCGCCATGTGCTGCAGTCAGTGCCACCCATGACACTAATGCCATAATGCATGTGCTACCTGCAGAGACAGTTCCACCCATGCCACCAATGCCGTAATGTGCTGCTCTTTGTTTCAATGCAGAGTCTGGGGAGGGTCCAGGGGCGGAGTCAGGGGTGGGGCTAAAGGGGGACCAGGGGCGGGACCAGAGGTGGAGCTGAAGGGGACCCGGTCAAGTAGGCTGTACGGGGCCCCATGATTTCTATCAGCGGCCCTGAGTCTCAGTGTATGAAGCTCTGGTGTTCACCTGTGGGCAGAAGGCACAGATGTCCAGCCTTATGTGTCAGCCACTATGAGAGGCTGATAGCTGTTGTGGCTAGATGGGGAACCTAGTGGTACGAACATTTAGGGCAGCATGTGCCCAGGGACAAATACCCAGAACACAGACCTTTTGCATTCCGGGAATTCACCCCTAAGCATATATTTCCCTAAATATTTGTACCATCCAGTCCCATCCAGTCCCACTGCCAACAGTCTGTCAAACTCTATAGGAGGCTGAAAGCTGCTTTGGCTAGGACGGGGCTGATGTAGACATGTGTAGAACGAAAAAAAAAAATCCCTTTAGTTTCAATTCGTTATTTAAATAATTTTGTTTAGTTAAATTAGTTTAATCTGTTTTGTTTATTCATTTTCAAATTAGATATACCGTAAATTAAATTTGACCGAATTTGAAAAATTTTAATCAGCATTCGCATTCAAATTGGTAATCGAATTCAAATTTCGTAAGATAGTTATATTCTTTCTATTTTATTCTATTCTATAGTTTTTTCTATTCTATTATTTTCTATTCTATTATTTTATTTTATATTATATTTTGTTCTGATTTACTCTATTCTTTTCTATTCTATGTTTTTATTTTATATTATATGATTTTCTGTTCTGTTCTATTCTTTCATTTCCTATTATATTCTGTTCTGTTTCACTCTAAAAACAAAGGTATCGCCCTTTGGGACTTTATATGAGGTGTGCACAATAGGCCGATGAAATTGATAAATATAAATACAATAAAAACATTTATTGCAGAAAAAATCACACATAAAAAGTAGCATAAACAAAGGCAAAGCCGATATAATTTATACATGGTTAAAGATCGCATTGCATTAGAAATACATGAGTATACATAACATCTAAAACACCCGACGTGTTTTGCAAGATGTGTCTCGCTCTTCAGGGGTGGATGCATGTAGGATATATCTGGAATATACAGCCAGGTCCATAAATATTGGGACATCGACACAATTCTAATCTTTTTGGCTCTATACACCACCACAATGGATTTGAAATGAAACGAACAAGATGTGCTTTAACTGCAGACTTTCAGCTTTAATTTGAGGGTATTTACATCCAAATCAGGTGAACGGTGTAGGAATTACAACAGTTTGTATATGTGCCTCCCACTTTTTAAGGGACCAAAAGTAATGGGACAGATTAACAATCATAAATCAAACTTTCACTTTTTAATACTTGGTTGCAAATCCTTTGCAGTCAATTACAACCTGAAGTCTGGAACGCGATGACATCACCAGACGCCGGGTTTCATCCCTGGTGATGCTCTGCCAGGCCTCTACTGCAACTGTCTTCAGTTCCTGCTTGTTCTTGGGGCATTTTCCCTTCAGTTTTGTCTTCAGCAAGTGAAATGCATGCTCAATCGGATTCAGGTCAGGTGATTGACTTGGCCATTGAATAACATTCCACCTCTTTGGTTGCTTTCGCAGTATGCTTCGGGTCATTGTCCATCTGCACTGTGAAGTGCCGTCCAATGAGTTCTGAAGCATTTGGCTGAATATGAACCAATAATAATATTGCTCGAAACACTTCAGAATTCATCCTGCCACTTTTATCAGCAGTCACATCATCAATAAATACAAGAGAACCAGTTCCATTGGCAGCCATACATGCCCACGCTATGACACTACCACCACCATGCTTCACAGATGAGGTGGTATGCTTTGGATCATGAGCAGTTCCTTTCCTTCTCCATGCTCTTCTCTTCCCATCACTCTGGTACAAGTTGATCTTGGTCTCATCTGTCCATAGGATGTTGTTCCAGAACTGTGAAGGCTTTTTTAGATGTTGTTTGGCAAACTCTAATCTGGCCTTCCTGTTTTTGAGTCTCACCAATGGTTTACATCTTGTGGTGAACCCTCTGTATTCACTCTGGTGAAGTCTTCTCTTGATTGTTGACTTTGACACACATACACCTACCTCCTGGAGAGTGTTCTTGATCTGGCCAACTGTTGTGAAGGGTGTTTTCTTCACCAGGGAAAGAATTCTTCGGTCATCCACCACAGATATTTTCCGTGGTCTTCCGGGTCTTTTGGTGTTGCTGAGCTCACCGGTGCATTCTTTCTTTTTAAGGATGTTCCAAACAGTTGATTTGGCCGCACCTAATGTTTTTGCTATCTCTCTGATGGGTTTGTTTTGTTTTTTGAGCCTAATGATGGCTTGCTTCACTGATAGTGACAGCTCTTTGGATCTCATATTGAGAGTTGACAGCAACAGATTCCAAATGCAAATAGCACACTTGAAATGAACTCTAGACCTTTTATCTGCTCCTTGTAAATAGGATAATGAGGGAATAACACACACCTGGCCATGGAACAGCTGAGCAGCCAATTGTCCCATTACTTTGGTCCCTTAAAAAGTGGGAGGCACATACACAAACTGTTGTAATTCCTACACCGTTCACCTGATTTGGATGTAAATACCCTCAAATTAAAGCTGAAAGTCTGCAGTTAAAGCACATCTTGTTCGTATTATTTCAAATCCATTGTGGTGGTGTATAGAGCCAAAAAGATTAGAATTGTGTCGATGTCCCAATATTTATGGACCTGACTTATATATCTATATTTTCTGTAAGGCCCCTCTTACCATTTGTCCATCATTTATTCATGTGTTACATTACCTGTTCGGTCATTCATTTCCAGATATATCCTACATGCATCCACCCCTGAAGAGCGAGTCACATCTTGCGAAACGCGTCGGATGTTTAAGATGTTATGTATACTCATGTATTTCTAATGCAATGCGATCTTTAACCATGTATAAATTGTCAATTTCAGCGGCCTATTGTGCACACCTCATATAAAGTCCTTTGTTTTTATTGTACTATTAGGGATGAAGGTGTGTTACTGGTGGCACCAGACCTTTCTTTTATTTATTCTGTTTCACTCTATTCTTTTATATTCTATTCCCTTATTTTCTATTATATTTTATTCTATTATTTTATTTTCTATTCTAATATAGTCTATTCTTTTATATTCTATTCTAATCTGTTCTACTCCATTCTATTTTATTCTATTTTACATCAAGATTTCTGAATAACGAAAAATGTATCAGAATTTAGATTAGTAACTAAACAAAGTGCACCTGTCTAGCTGATGGTGCACCTAGCAGTACAAACATTTAGGGCCGTATGAGCCCAAGAACACCTGTGCCTTCTGCCCGCAGCCAAACACCTTTGATCCTTGCAGCGGGGGCTAAATGCCCAGTGTGCTTTGGGCCTAACAATAACATTCGCTGTGTATTGTTATTTAGCAAAAGATATTAAGTAAAGAAAAAAATGAAAATACAAAATGTATATAACATTACCTTGTAGGTTACTTGCCATAAATTTTTCCTCTTGATTTTCTCGATTTTTAACTTTATTGTGATTATTTTTACCTTTTGTATTAAAAAAAGAAAAACAGGTTTACTGAACACATTACCATTTTTTTCTTTTGATTATAAACAATCCAGACTCAAAGCAAATTAAGTTTTTGTGTTATATAATATATATGCATATATTGCAAACTGGTTAAAGCCTACCTTCGATAAAATAAAATAAAAACTGTAAACCAAGACATTTAGTAGGGAGACTGAACTTTCAGCTGTCAGGTTATCCTGTTTTGTCTGTCGGTGTGTTTTTGGAGTGCATTGCCTAGGTAAATATTGGCATTCTGGTTGTAGCTACCAGTGTTAATTTAGTCGGCTAAAAAGACTAAAACATTTTAGTCGACTAAATGTATACTATTTTAGTCTACTAAAATACGACTAAAACTAAAACAATTGAGATGACTAAAATACGACTAAAACTAAAATGGCATTTTAGTCAAAAGACTAAAATGAGACTAAAACTAAAATGACATTTTAGTCAAAAGATTAAGACTAAAACTGAATTGAAATTTGACTTTAATGGAACCCTTGGATTAAATATCACCTATCTTCATTCCGCGAAGACTTGATTCTCATGCCATGGTAGCAGGTGGACCATCTCGTGAACACTCTATTATCCTGTTGTAACACACAGGTCAAAGACCAATGAACTCGAGCCATCCGAGTGGACTCCTATACCCCCCCCCCCCTCTACTTTCCTACTATCCTATTCTACCTATTTTTATGTTACCTACTTATCCATTTCTATTTTCATGTAATTTTTACGCTATCTTTTACGTCCATTTAAAGTTCACTTAGATCTTTATTTTTACTTGAAAAGCATTATCTAAGCGGCAATATAATATTGCACTATGTAATTAGTTCTCAATTGTACTAAACCAAATAATATTTGTTTGTTCGATATCTTACCATCTACTGTAACGTACATCTAGTGCGGGGATGTATCCACCGTTGATTTCTGCTTAGCCCTTAGAAACTATACAGCAATATGCACATTGTAGACCATGAATTTACTATTTATTCTTTATAATAGAAATATGTAGTCAATGTTCTACAACCATTATAAATGTATGATCTGTACATTTCGGTTACATCTCTTTCAATAAAATACTTTAACACGGAAATTTGACTTTAAACTTAACACTGGTCTGTAGTGCATGTTCATACCTCAGTACCATAAACAATAACATTTTTCACTCTAGCAGTATATAACGAGTTTGGAAATTGTAGAGAAATGTTAACTAATGCATTACAATTTAATTACACCAATTAGATTTTAGACGACTAAAATTAGTTTTAGTCGACTAAAATGTACTGTCGATTTTAGTCGACTAAAACGTACTGGAGATTTAGTCGACTAAATATGACGAAAACTAAAACAATTGCAGAAGACTAAAATGGGACAAAAACTAAAATGTCATTTTAGTCCTCAGACTAAGACTAGAGATGGCTAATCCATGGGCAGCTCTATGGTAAGCCCTCCCGCAACCGCTATGATGGCTTTTACATTGCAGGGAATAGCCTGCAGAAAAAAGATATCTGAATGATGCCTGTAGCAGTAATGCAGTTCTAAAGAAATAATGCATTAAAATTGAACTAAACCCATTTGATTTTAGTCGACTAAAATGTACTAGAGATTTTAGTAGACTAAAACAACTCAGATGACTAAAATACAACTAAAACTAAAATGGCATTTTAGTCAAAAGCATTGGCGGCTGGTGTTTTTTTTTTGGTGGGGGGTGGCAAACAACCCCCCATTCCCCACCCCGTGCGGCACTTACCCCATTGGTGGCGGCAGGCAGGCATTAGGGTGCAGCGGCTCTGTGTCCTCTCCTCCATGGCGGCTTCCAGCTCTTCCCCTCCTGATCCATATTCATTCGCTGTTGTAACACACCTGGGTGGGATCGAAGCGCACTCTCTGCAACCCACACTATATTGAAGCCTATTAGAGCCTCTGGAATCCATGCGCCAGTGTCATGAAAGGGGCCGGACGGCAATGGACAGGAGGGGGCGGCAATGGACAGTTTTCTCTACCCTTTCAAGTTTTTCGGTGTTTATTTTGTGGGATGGCCCAAAAATTCTGGAAGGCAGTTTTTGACTTTGCCTCCAAAATCTTTGATACACCTATATAGCCCAGTCCTGCTACAACCCTATTAAACCTTAAACCTGGTGGGATCACACAGAATCAATTTTGTCTTCTTTTACAGCTCCTTACAGCCACATGCTAAGGCATGGAAAACTCAATATTTAATTCTAGATGAAACCATACACAGAACTAATAAAGCTCTTATTCATGCTAAAATGGAAGCAATCGAAAGAGATTGAATTGGTAAATTTTACGAAACTCTGGCTTCCTTGGGTTAAGCATTGTTTACCTCCAAACGTTGATCACACACTATTATTGCCTTGGTAATTTTACTCTATTTGTCTTGACTATACTTTCTATTCAAGAAAGGTTTTTATGATCGTGGACATACCAACTTAATTTTAGCACAACATCCCTGGATTTAGTAGATGAAAAGTGAGAGGGTTGGGGATTTTTTAGGTGCAGAATAAGTTGCAATAATATCAAATATAATATTTATAATATTTAAAAGATTTTTTATTTTAAAAAACAAAATAAAAAATTGTTAAAACATAACAATTGGCAAGTACAGTTTAACATAATGTTATCAAGACAGCACTAAGAGATAGACTTCCCAACATGTTTCGCCCAAATATCAGGCGTCTTCAGGGGATGCTGTCCAGTTTAGAGGTACAAGCCTTCATAGAAGGCTATTTTTTGTTTTGTACCTTTCTTTTAATATTGTGTGGTACTTATAAACAGATTATCTCTTCTGTAGATTGATCTCCTTATTACTGCTCTTGCACAATGAACCAATAGTCACTAGCTTACTTTTTTCCTTCTGATTGAATTTTCAAATGCTTTTGATGTAATACTTTATTGGTTTATTCGTTGCTCTACTTGTTACAGTTTTACATTGTCATGTACTCATCCTGTTCATAAATCGAAATGTTTAACTTTTTCTGCTATTTGAATATTGTACCACTATCCTTGTATGTACTCAGTTTGTCAATCTTTGTTATATTTAAAAAGTAATAAACAAATTTGATGAGAAATTGTTCGGTGCTTTGACTAAATATAATCTTACCTGGGCTGGATAATGCTGCTTCTGAGGATTCATCGTTTATCTGAAATTTATCTTGGTTGTTACTTTTTTCTGTAACACTCTTAAGATTTTTATTGCAATCTTGAGGTTTTTTGGGCAGATCGTCCTCTTCTGAGAGCAGACAAGAACATTCAACAAAATTTACATTACTATTGGGGATAACGAAGGAGGAGATTCTCTTAAATATTTGATGTGGATTTGTCTGATTTGCAGAGATCATAAACATCGAAATTCAGAAAGTCATGAATTGTATTAGTTTATCCAGGTTGGAAATGTATATAGATGAATTCTAGCTATGGATATTTTTACATTTACAGTTATATTGGTACAGTTTGGACCCGTGCCAAGCGGTTAACCTCCTGTATTCACAATGTAGCAGGGCATCCACTTGGCACAGGACCCAAAGCCTAGTGGAGAACACTCACTGGAGAAACTAGTTACTAGAATTACAAATTCTTAGGTAGATAAAACAGTAAGCATGTATGTATTTTAACTATGTAATAGGCTGCTTGAATGGAATTATGCTTTAAAGCAGAAATAATCTCTGCAAATACTTGTAACTAGGTGCACTTAGTCTGCCACTAGGTGGCTCTGTTCCAGAATAGTGTCTCGTTACAGAGAATAGTGTCATCAGGTGATAGGTCCCTTTTAGCTAGAGACAACCCTAAATAGTATGTCTATGTGACTGTAATGCCATCTTAATGTAACACTAGTAAAGTGCAGCAATCCTAACTTTTTGTATGGACTTTCCTTCTTCGAGATATAAAGGTTAATGAAATGGGAATGTTGTGAAAAGGCCTCTAGCATGGAGATGGGCACAAGATAGTGGAAGGTTAAAACCTAAAAGAGGAAGTAAACCCTCTTGAAAAAAATCTGAAAAAAAAACCCTGCAAGAAAAAGGCATAATGAGCTAGTATGCCTAGCATACTAGCTCATTATGTATTACGTACCTGAGATCGAAGCCCCCGCAGCGGTGCTCGTTCCTCACTTCCGCCACCACCATCTTTCCCTGAGTGTCTTCCTCGGATTGCGGCTCCGGCGCTGTGACTGGCTAGAGCCGCGATTACATCATTCCCACGCATACCCGTGGGTGCCGCCACTAACGGCATGATCGCTGTTAGTAACCGGATCATCCGGTGCTCCAGGATTCAAACTACCGCTATGTGCCATTCGAATCCATTTGTGGTCGGTCAGAACAAACACCAGGCAGGCTGTATGTAAGTTCAACCAAGAGAGACTTTATTAGAACCAAAAACAAGTCTTATATACAGAAACAGGGAGTAACCAAAACATAATTAACATGAGCTAATTAACTAAATCCTTTAGCCAGCCAAGGTGACTCATAGATATGACCGTTCAGGGTAGACATCCCGGCTCCTACCTGTCTCACCTGCTATACAATACACATTATCCTAAGTGTAAACATCACACATTTTAGCAGGGTCAAATTAGCACAGAGGACAGACAGATGGCTGGAGGTGATTGCATTCGCATATCCTTAGAGGGAATGTGTGAACGTCCCAACAGTATGAATCAGTCACTCTAATATGGCATATCCAGGGTCCCCAGATTCTGTGTGTCTTGGGGGGACATGGACCTGAATCCAAAGTAACACCCCCTCAAGGGTCCCCAGGCATACAGCTCACAAAGAGCACCGTTCCCCCAAATGCCAGGGCCCATGGTCGCAAGGCAAGAGGCATTCAGTCCCCTCCAAAAGCCTCTGTCCCGGCTAGGTCTGTCACACATCTCCCCTTTCGGCAGGAAACTAACATAGGAGGAGACCCCAAACGGGTTGACTCCGAAGTTAGTCCATAGTTCCATTCCCCCAATGCCGGCATCCACACAGTACCCCAAACAAATTGCTCCAAACAGAGCATTACTTACCCAGCCAACCTCTGCCTCTCTCAGAGAACATACCCGCCGCTGGGGAGAGGCCTGAACTGGCCCTTCTTCCTGGAGTTCTTTCTGCCGCTGGAGAGAAGACAGGGTGACTGGGCTCAGTCCGTCATGCTGTTGGGGATCTGGGTCGACTGCCCGGCATCCCTGGGGTATACAAGTGGAGACTGAAGTCCCATCCACTTGTGGTAGGTGAAAATCCCCCAGTGCTTGCAAAGCAAGGCTGACATCCTCCTTTCTCTGTGTCACACCATTTTCTGGGGTTGTGTCAGTGAGGACTGAAGTCCCATCCAATACCACAGGACCTCCCTCTTTGGTTAGTTGAGAGCAGAGGCCCGTGGCACTCTGCTCTGTTGCCAGCTCTTCTGCTGGGTTGCTGTGAGTGGAGACCGCAGTCCCATCCACCGATATCCGCTCCTGTGGCAGTTGTGTGCCAATGCCAGTAGCATTCTGCCCTGCTGACAGTGATTCAGCTGGGAGTAAAAGCTTTACTGCCTCAGCTTGTTGCTGGGGAGAGGGGCCAACTGCCCCGGCTCCCTGAAACTCCCCAGTGGTTTCCGGTGCTGGGCAGAGGTGGGTATCACTCTGCCCTGTTGCCAGCACTTCTGCTGGGGACTCCACACCATCTGCTCTGGTTAACTGTTGGGGGGGCGGAGATGGCCTGCTTCTCCTCCCTGCATCTCTCGCAACCTCCTTCCGAATTCCTCTTCCATGGCGGCTGGTTCTTTAGGCGTTGTCTCCGATTGCCGTATTTGCGCCATTCTCCACTCATGTTGCCGCTCTAGTGCTCTCTTTTGTCGCTCTCGTTCTCTCTCTTGTCGCTCTAGTTCTCTCTTTTGTCGCTCTCGTTCTCTCTCTTGTCACTCTAGTTCTCTCTTTTGTCGGGCATCCTGCAGCTGGATGTCTTTAATGGCTTCCTGTATGGCGGTCTCTGATGGGTTAGCCCCATATAATGCCAACCGCTGCCGCACTCGTTGCTGAAACAAATCTTCAACTGACCGGGGTCCTGCATCACCCTTCTTCTGGTCCATCTCGGCTCTCAAGTAGGTCTTTCAGCGTGACTTTCCTGCAGGCTGCATAGCTGGTCCTTCACTGTGGTGGTTTGGAGTGTCCCAGGAACTGGAGAGCAAATCCCACTGCTGCCACCAATGTAACGAGCCCCTTTGCTCGCTCGGCTCCCCTCTCCCGACACTCCTCTGCTCTATTGGATCATCCGGTGCTCCAGGATTCCAACTACAGCTATGTGCCATTCGAATCCATTTGTGGTCGGTCAGAACAAACACCAGGCAGGCTGTATGTAAGTTCAACCAAGAGAGACTTTATTAGAACCAAAAACAAGTCTTATATACAGAAACAGAGGGAGTAACCAAAACATAATTAACATGAGCTAATTAACTAAATCCTTTAGCCAGCCAAGGTGACTCATAGATATGACCGTTCAGGGTAGACATCCCGGCTCCTACCTGTCTCACCTGCTATACAATACACATTATCCTAAGTGTAAACATCACACATTTTAGCAGGGTCAAATTAGCACAGAGGACAGACAGATGGCTGGAGGTGATTGCATTCGCATATCCTTAGAGGGAATGTGTGAACGTCCCAACAGTATGAATCAGTCACTCTAATATGGCATATCCAGGGTCCCCAGATTCTGTGTGTCTTGGGGGGACATGGACCTGAATCCAAAGTAACACCCCCTCAAGGGTCCCCAGGCATACAGCTCACAAAGAGCACCGTTCCCCCAAATGCCAGGGCCCATGGTCGCAAGGCAAGAGGCTTGCATTCAGTCCCCTCCAAAAGCCTCTGTCCCGGCTAGGTCTGTCACACTTTACAACCCCTTTAAAGTGGTTCTAAACAGAAAAAATGAAATAAAAACAACAACAAACTATACTTACCTGCTCTGTGCAATAAAATTGCACAGATTGATCCCGATTCTCCTCTTCTTGGGTCCCCTGCTGGCACACCTGGCTACTGCTCTTTTGCTGTTTCCCCCAAAAGGAAACCGTTCCCGAGCCCTGCTGCTGTGTCCATTGACATTGGCCCCACTCCCTCATCCCTGGAACTGATTGACAGGAGCATGAGCCAATGGCTCCCGCTGCTATCAATCTTCCCAATGAGGAGGGAGACAGCGGCGAGAGCCGCTACTCTCCTGCATGTTGCTGGATCAGATTGGGCTCAGGTAAGAATAAGGGGGCAAGGACCTGGGGGGGATCCTGCAGCATAGAATGCGTTAAAGGCTAAAGTTCACCTTTTTTCTTTTTCTGAACTCCATCTCCCCTATGCACCAATATAGCATTCATGTACTTTGTTTGCAAAAATATCAAAGCTTTCCATAAAATCTACAGACACTTACCTCACTGTCCTCCATGCATGATTCAAAATGTATCTATTTCTTCTGTCTTATGTCCTTACAGACTGTAGGCCATGACACAGGAAGGAGTTGACCAGCTGATCTCATTAGCACACACCCAGCATCATCCACCCTCCCACTCCCAGCTGCACATTTTTTTAATGAAATGCAATCAGTGATCACCCTTCTCACTAAATACACAATCAGATTGCATAGTGTATGGCAATCTTTATACAAGTACATAGGCGGGAGTGGACAGAAACACTCAGCTGTCAAGCCCCGTTCACATCTCTGCATAGCGGTAACTCGTATTCCCACATGCGTTATTTTTTATTTTTTTTAAGCGAGGGGGAGAGGTGTTTTGGAGCATTTTTACTCATCACACATAGGGCAGCCCACCCACCTGAGTGGGCTGCCCTACACACAGCAATTGCCCCAAAGAAACTTCAGAACTTTTTTTAAGAGCGGAGCTTAGTGCTTTTTTACTGCGATTTTTGGTGCAGCGCATTTCTGAAATGCAAGGAAAAGCACAGATGTTAATGGAGCCTCGTTGTTCTTGTGTTAGCGCACCAATTTCACTTTCAGGCCCCATTCACATCTAGCATAGTGGAAGCACATGTTTTGTGTCTCGTTTTTCCTGTGACACCCATAGGGCAGCCCGTTAATTTAAATGGGCTGTGCTAAATGTGGCTTATGCGACATGTTGGCGTTTTGTGGGCTGCGTGTTTTTTACATTGCGTTTTGCAGCATTTGCCATTAATTTTTTCACATGCCAAAATGTGTGTTTTCTTCTGTGTTTGGTGTGCCGTTACCAATTAATAGCATTGAAAGAGCAACTAGTAATTTTAGGTGTATAAAGGTGGCCATACAATCTGATTGTATATTTAGTGAGAAGGGTGATCACTGATTGATTGCATTTCATTTAAAAAAGGTGCAGCTGGGAGTAGGAGGGTGGATGATGCAGGGTGTGTGCTAATAAGGTCAGCTGGTCAACTCCTTCCTGTGTCATAACCTACAGTCTGTAAGGAAGTAAGACAGAAGCAATAGATACGTTTGGAATCATTGATGTAGGACAGTAAGGTACGTGTCTGTAGATTTTAAGGAAAGCTTTGATATTTTTGCAAAAAAAGTACATAATTGCTATATTGGTACATAGGGAAGCTGGAATTTAGAAAAAAAAGTGAACTTAGCCTTTAAGGTAAAAAACCTTTGATGCTTTGGAACAACTTGAACCCTCCAGTAAATGGCAAACACTCAAATATCAGCTTTGAGTGGACCAACTCTTTATTAACCGATTGCTGCCTGCCGCACGCAGATATTCATCTACAGCATGGCACGGGCAGGCAAAAGGATGTATATATACGTCCCCTTTAAGATAGCGGCATTGTGGACGCGCGAGCACCGCGACCTCCATGACTCCGACCGCGGGCATACCCTCGATTGTGTCACGGTGAGGAAGAACGGGGAAATGCTGATGTAAACAAGCATTTCCCCGTTCTTCCTAGTGACAGGACACTAATCACAGCTTTCTGTAATCGTAAGCGGTGATCACTGTCGTGTCACACATAGCCCATCCCCCCTACAGTTAGAAGCACTCCCCAGGACATACTTAACCCCTTCAGCGCCACCTAGTGGTTAACCCCTTCACTGCCAGTGTCATTTCCACAGTAATCAGTGCATTTTTATAGCACTGATCGCTGTAAAAATGACAATGGTCCCAAAAATGTGTCAAAAGTGTCCGATGTGTCCGCCATAATGTCGCAGTCACGATAAAAATCGTAGATCGCCGCCATTACTAATAAAAATCATATAATAATAAAAATTCCATAATTCTATCCCCTATTTTGTAGATGCTATAACTTTTGCGAAAACCAATCAATATACGTTTATTGCATTTTTTTTACCAAAAATATGTAGAAGAATACGTATCGGCCTAAACTGAGGAAAAAAAAAGTTTTTTCATATATTTTTAGGGGATATTTATTATAGCAAAAAGTAAAAAATATTGCTTTTTTTTCAAAATTGTCGCTCTATTTTTGTTTATAGCGCAAAAAATAAAAATCGCAGAGGTGATCAAATACCACCAAAAGAAAGCTCTTTTTGTGGGAAAAAAAGGATATCAATTTTGTTTGGGAGCCACGTCGCACGACCGCGCAATTGTCAGTTAAATCGACGCAGTGCCAAATCTCAAAAAGTGGCTGTCATGGATATGCAGTAGTGTTTGTCTGTCAGCTTACCTTCCTTCCCATGTGTTCATCTTAGAGGCCTGAGCCCTTTCACCTGGCTTCCTTTATAATCTCCTCCCAGCCTGACTCCACCCCAGGCCCTATCACAGAACACTATATTAACCTGTGCACTGCAAGCCTGCTTTGCTGATCAACGTGTTTGTTAGGCATTGTGTGTTTGGGTTCCTGCCTGCCGTGTGCTACGTCTGTCTCTCTGTTACATATTTGGCTTGTCCCCGACTATCCCTGTCTGCTCGTGACCCTTGACCTTCGGCTCGTTCTTTCGTTATCCTTGTCTGCTTGTGGCCCCTGACCTTCAGCTTGTTATTCGTTACTCTCATATCTTGTGCTGCTGCTTCTCCTCTTTTCCCCTTATCCTACGGGGCGTGAGCTAGGAAACTCCAGGGGCCGCGACCTGGTCCCAGCCTGCAGCATAACATCCTCACCACTAGAGGCCCTGGAGAAGACCTGCTGGGTCTTAGACTCCGCGCCCTGGGGAATCTTGGCTCTAGCTTCCGTTAGGATCCCGGTTGTGCTCCTCTGGTCCCGCTTTCCACAACCACCCAGTTTCCTATCCGCAGCAGTCAGCCATAGGGTTCACTACCTTGCGGTGCACTCCTGTCCCCCTACGGTGTGCATCTGTCACCTGGCCACAGGTGACCTTGACAGTTTGATCAGCCATGAACCCGGCTGACATCCCGCTTCCCGCGGATGATCCATTGCAGGGCATAGTTTGCAGACTTGAAACCCAGGAATCGAATCAGACTCAGGTGATGCGATTCCTCCAGGATCTGGCTTCTCGCTTCGAGCAGCTTCAGGCCTCCTTGGGAACCCCGAATCCGCAACCTCAAATACAACCAGCGGCTGCACCTATTGCACCAGTCGCAGCCACACACTCACTACAACTGCCAGCTCCGTCCCGTTTCTCTGGGGACTCCAAGGCTTGCAGGGGGTTCCTTAGCCAATGCACAATTCATTTTGAGCTCCAGCCCCAAAACTTCCTGTCTGATCGGGCTAAGGTAGCCTATATCATTTCCCTCCTCTCTGGTGAAGCTTTAGCCTGGGCAGCCCCTCTGTGGGAACTGAATGATCCAGTGGTTTCTAGCCTGTCTGGCTTCTTGAAACTTTTTCAGAATATCTTTGAAGAACCGGCTCGTGTCTCTTCAGCGGCCAGCGCCCTTTTACGTCTCCGCCAAGAGTCTGCTTCTGTGGGACAGTATGCCCTTCATTTCCGCATACTGTCGGCTGAGTTGAGCTGGAACAATGAGGCCTTAGTCGCAACCTTTTTGCATGGCCTGTCTGATAGAGTGAAGGATGAATTAGCAGGAAGAACCATCCCCACTGATCTGGCCGGCGTTATCTCCTTGTGTAACCAGATCGATATTCGCTTTCAGGAGAGGACCTTAGAAAAGCAACGCCAGCACTCCTTGGTTCTTAGTCAGCCTGAGCTCCCCTCTCTTCGACCCGTAAAGCATCTCCTACCAGCTGAGGAACCCATGCAGCTGGGTCGGACCAGGCTATCCCCCGAGGAACGTGCTAGGCGCAGAACTCTTGGTCTGTGTCTTTACTGTGGGGGCAAAGGTCATTTTCGTGACACGTGCTCTCTTTGTCCAGAAAAACGTTCGGGTCCACTTCATCTGGAAAGTGGAGTATTGGACCCAGAAATATCACCTTCCCCTTCTCGTCTTCTGCTTTCTGTGTTCCTTCATGTTGGTGCTTCTTCTCATTCGGTCTCAGCATATCTGGATTCCGGAGCCGCTGGTAATTTCATGGACTGGGAAATCGCATCGTCCATGAGACTTACTCTTTTGCCCCTCACCACGCCATTGGTGGTCTTGGCGATTGATGGTACTGTTCTCCCAGGGGGACCTATCCGTTTCCAGACCCTCCCTGTTAAGATGTCGGTAGGGACACTCCACCAGGAGTGGATATCCTTCCTTATCTTACCCAAGGCCTCAACGCCTATAATTTTGGGTCTCCCATGGTTACAGCTCCATTCTCCTCATGTGGACTGGACTACTGGACAGATCCTGGCTTGGGGTTCCTCCTGTTCCTCGTCCTGCCTACCCAAGGTTGCCCCCTGTGAACCTGAGCCGGTCATCCATTCCAGGTTGCATAACCATTTACATTTCTCTGTCCCTAACCACCCTTGGACGCACAGCCAGGCTAGCTTGTCTACAAGTCCTGCAGTCGCTACGTCTTGCGATGCGATTCAGGTAGTCGCTACACCTGACTCAGCTATTCACTCTGCCTCTGTACTAGTTATGCCAGTCCAGCCCATGCCCAGTGAGCCTCCTACTTTTTCTTGTTCAGGACATTCTGCTTGTCCTTCAGCTATTCAGCTTGACTCCGGCGACATGTCACCTTCTAACCAACCTGACTTCAGGGTTCCACTGACATCTGCCCAGTCTGATGGTCCTGTGCAAGATGACCAGTTCCCCTTTAAGGGTCTAGGGGACCCTCCTCAGATTCCTGTTGATCCTCTCATGCCCTTGCTTATTCCTAGAGAGCCTTTGGTCCTCAATAGATCTTCTTGTCATCTCCCTACCTCGTTTTCGGTCTCTGAGGATAATCTTAAGTACGAGGTTAGACAAGTTCTGGATTCTCGGCTCTGCAGAGGCATTCTTCAGTACCTTGTGCATTGGAGAGGTTTTGGTCCTGAGGAGGTGTCTTGGATCGCTGCATCTGATGTCGCTGCACCTCATCTGTTGAGGAGATTTCATCAGAGATTTCCCTTTAAGCCTGGGCCCAGGCGGGGGAGGGCCCATAAGAGGGAGGGTACTGTCATGGATATGCAGTAGTGTTTGTCTGTCAGCTTACCTTCCTTCCCATGTGTTCATCTTAGAGGCCTGAGCCCTTTCACCTGGCTTCCTTTATAATCTCCTCCCAGCCTGACTCCACCCCAGGCCCTATCACAGAACACTATATTAACCTGTGCACTGCAAGCCTGCTTTGCTGATCAACGTGTTTGTTAGGCATTGTGTGTTTGGGTTCCTGCCTGCCGTGTGCTACGTCTGTCTCTCTGTTACATATTTGGCTTGTCCCCGACTATCCCTGTCTGCTCGTGACCCTTGACCTTCGGCTCGTTCTTTCGTTATCCTTGTCTGCTTGTGGCCCCTGACCTTCAGCTTGTTATTCGTTTCTCTCATATCTTGTGCTGCTGCTTCCCCTCTTTTCCCCTTATCCTACGGGGCGTGAGCTAGGAAACTCCAGGGGCCGCGACCTGGTCCCAGCCTGCAGCATAACATCCTCACCACTAGAGGCCCTGGAGAAGACCTGCTGGGTCTTAGACTCCGCGCCCTGGGGAATCTTGGCTCTAGCTTCCGTTAGGATCCCGGTTGTGCTCCTCTGGTCCCGCTTTCCACAACCACCCAGTTTCCTATCCGCAGCAGTCAGCCATAGGGTTCACTACCTTGCGGTGCACTCCTGTCCCCCTACGGTGTGCATCTGTCACCTGGCCACAGGTGACCTTGACAGTGGCCTGGTCCTTGGCCAGCAAAATGGTCCGGGGCTTAAGTGGTCAAATAACACAGATATTGGTGTTCATAAACCAAATAATAGTTTTTTCATTAACTAAATAGTTTTTTTAACAATTTTTACTTGTAAAAATGCAAGTAAAGCTTTGTTAAATCAACCAATAGCGTTGTAGCGTTGAAGGCAAAATCCTGTTCTTTTAAATTCTCTTGCACATGATTGGGCATTCAGAGTGAGCATAACATATTCGCTAACCCAAGTGAACATTTTCTACTAATTTAATTGATAAATATCACAGATAAAATTTTAAATAGCAAACATGCAAAGTGAAAGTACAAATGTATGTTACGTTACCCGGTGGTTTTTTTGCCAATAATTTTTCTTTTTGATTTTCCAGATTATCTTCATCGTGCTTATTTTGACCTTTTTTAATAAAAAAGAAAAAAAAATAGGTTGTTAAACTGAACAAACTAACATTTTTTGGCTTTTAATAATAAACAATTCAGACCAAAAGAAAATTTGGTTTCTGTGTAATATTATATATGTATACATTGATAAAAGATGGAGTTTCTGTAAGAATAAAAGCTGATGGTGCAGTGATTCAAGTAAAAAACTTTAAAAAACAATATGCAGAACCATATGGCAGAAAAACACTTTTTTATGTCTTATATTTTTGGCTGTGAGCTCCACCCCCATATGAAACCCAATTTGTGAGTGTTCCTATAGGGATGTTCCAACAGAGCCCAGTAGTTACTTCATCAAAGCCATCCACAATTCTTCCCCCGCTACATCACTGACCTAATTTCTAAATACCAACCTAATCGTTCTCTTCATTCTTCTCAAGACCCCCTGCTCTTCACCTCCTCCCATGCTTGCCTCCAGGACTTTTCCAGAGCCTCTCCAATCCTATGGAACTCCTTACCCCAAATTGTCCGTCTATCTCCTACTCTATTAGCTTTTAGACGATCCCTGAAAACCCTCCTCTTCAGAGAAGCCTATCCTATCCACACCTAACAACTGTATTTTCATTTATTCCATCTAATCATCCCCGACAGCTGTTACCTTTTGTTTCACTTCTAGACTGTAAGCTCTAATGAGCAAGGCCCTCTGATCCCTCCTGTATTGATTTGTATTGTAACTGTACTGTCTGCCCCCATGTTGTAAAGCGCTGCGCAAACTGTTGGTGCTATATAAATCCTGTATGATAATAAATAATAATAATAATCAGTGGTCATCCAGTGGGATGCCTAACCAGGAGGAAGGTGCTGAGATGATGGCCACAGCAGGCAGAGCAGTGATGGACAGTGATGGTTGTGATCAGCACCGGAGAAGGGCAAATACAGAGGTGAGCCTACCATAATGTGCACAACCCTAGGGATGACTTCCCTAGTCCAGTTCTGCTTTAATAGTGGTACACTTGCTAGGCCTGAGCTCTGCCACATGGGAGTGTGGGAAATGTGCAAAGCCTGTGTAAAATTTCACTAAGTAAGTCAACATTTTTAAAGGACTATAGGGAGGTGCCATGGCAGTTGATCAGGTAGACGGAGTGAGAAAAGATATGTAAATGGCACCGATACTGCTTCCTGTCTCCAGTATTGGTAAAGTATGGGTCTCTTTGAAAGGTCTGTACGTAAGTACATTTTGGTTCTAAGTGGAGCCTATAAGGGGTCAGGCCACCTTCTGGCTTCTCATGTGTATTTGCTGCCCCAACAAAGATCTCCCTGTAATAATTCTCAAATGTTCCTGTCCACCCGGGATTTCAAGATAGAGAGTGGGAGCCGCTCATGATGAGCAGGTGTACAGAACCAGGATTTCAGTGCAGCGCTTTCAACCAAAAGAGTCCCCGAGAGATGGAAGAGACAGGAAGCTTAACTCTCCAGCAACTGCCAAACAGTCAAATAACAGCTTTGGGTGGACCAACGCTTTAAATAAAACAGATATTGGTGTTAACCGGCTAATGACCGGCTCACGCACTTTTACGCCGGTGTCCAGCGATCGTGTCACAGAGCTGCAGAACGGGGAGCGGACAGTGTAAACACAGCATCTCCCCGTTCTGCCTAGTGACAATGACACTGGTCGTATGTTCCCTCTCATCGGGAGCAGCGATCAGTGATGTGTCACTCGTAGCCACGCCCCCTAACAGTTAGAATCACTCCATAGGACACACTTAACCGGGCGCTCGGGTTCGGCACATCACGGATCTGGTGGACAGATTACTGGGAGGGGCTGGGGAAGACCCAGCTGTCATGGTGCACGTTGGCACCAATGACAAAGTCAGAGGCAGATGGAGTGTCCTAAAGAACGATTTTAGGGACTTAGGAGCTAAATTGAGGAAAAGGACCTCCAAGGTAGTATTCTCGGGAATACTACCGGTACATCGAGCCACACCAGAAAGGCAGAGGGAGATTAGGGAAGTGAACAAGTGGCTGAAGAGCTGGTGTAGTAAGGAGGGGTTTGGGTTCCTGGAGGACTGGGCCGACTTCTCAGTCGATAACCAGTACTATAGAAGGGACGGACTGCACCTAAATGAGGAGGGTGCAGATCAGCTGGGAATAAGGATGGCCAAAAAGTTAGAGGGGTTTTTAAACTAGGTGACAGGGGGGAGGGTCCAGAGATAGTGAGAGTCAGCGGGGAACATATTCTAAAGGGTAGTATTAGGGGCATTAGTGGTAGGGTAACCAAAGAACATAAACCCAAGGTAAGTATAGTAGCAAGTCCTAGTTGCAATCTGGGAACACCCAAGAGGATAGTATGTGACCGGTCAAATAATATTAATGCATTAAAGTGTCTGTTCACCAACGCCAGAAGTCTGCCAAGCAAAATAGGTGAGTTGGAAGCTCTGGTGCATGAGGAGAGCTATGATGTAATCGGTATTGCTGAAACTTGGCTTCATTCCTCACATGACTGGGCTATTAATATTCCTGGCTATGCACTCTTTCGGAAAGACAGGGTAAAAAGGAAGGGTGGAGGGGTCTGTCTCTATGTGAGAAGTGATCTCAAAGCGAGTGTGAAAGAGGACCTGGTGGATGGAGAGTGTGATGAGTCTGAAGCATTATGGGTGGAACTGCATACAGATGTGCGTAGTTCAAAGCTAATCATTGGAGTTTGTTATAGACCACCCAATGTTAATGAGGAGTTAGAGACTCAGCTCCTTGCACAGATGGAAAGGGCTGCAAGGGCTGGGACGGTGATAATAATGGGGGATTTTAACTACCCAGAAATTGACTGGAGTAATGGAACTGCTGGGACAGTTAAAGGGCAACAATTTATAAACCTATTGCAGGACAATTTTATGGTCCAGTTTATTGAGGCCCCAACTAGGAATGATGCTCTGTTGGACCTGGTAATCTCAAACCATGCAGAGCGTATTACTAATGTTCAGATAAAGGAACACCTGGGTAGCAGTGACCATAACATGATTTCATTTGATGTTAGTTGTAAGCAAAAATCACATACAGGAAAGATAAAAACACTTAATTTCAAGAGAGCAAATTTTCCAAGGATGAGTGCTGCTCTCCAGGACTTAGACTGGGAAGGAATATTGGCATCAATGGGCACAGAACAGAAATGGGAATTCTTCAAAAAGACTGTTTGTGAACTCACTGCAAAGTATATTCCCATGGGCAATAAGTTTAAAAGGCTAAAAATAAAACCTATGTGGCTCACTGCCAAAGTTAAAAAAGCTATAAACTATAAGAAAAGAGCTTTTAAAAAATATAAAAATGAGGGAACACTAGTGTCATTTAAATGTTACAAAGAATATAACAGGATATGTAAAAAGGAAATCAAGGATGCAAAAATTCAAAATGAACGACAGATTGCAAAAGATAGTAGGACAAACCCCAAAAAATTCTTCAAATATATTAATAGTAAAAAGGTCAAGTCTGAGCATGTAGGCCCTTTACAAAATAATCTAGAGTGGGTGACTGGGGACAAAGAGAAGGCTAATTTATTAAATACTTTCTTCAGTTCTGTGTATACAAAGGAGCATGGGGGAGCTCATGTCCAAAATGGGGGTGGTAGTGACACAGCCCCAAATCCACAATGGCTCAAAACTGATATGGTCCAGAAATATTTAGATGGAATAAAGGTGGATAAAGCACCTGGACCAGATGGCATACACCCACGGATCCTAAAAGAATTGAGCTCTGTAATTTCAAAGCCATTGTATTTAATTTTTAGGGACTCATTAATGACAGGAATAGTACCACTGGATTGGCGCAGGGCCAATGTGGTGCCTATATTTAAAAAGGGAATTAAGTGTTTACCAAGTAACTATAGACCTGTTAGTTTAACTTCTATAGTTGGGAAAATACTGGAGAGATTAATAAAAGACCACATAGATGAGTTCTTGCTGGAAAAAAACTATTTAAGCAACAGACAGCATGGATTCATGAAAGACAGAAGTTGTCAAACAAACCTGATTTCTTTTTATGAAGAGGTAAGTAAGACCTTGGACAGAGGGATGGCAGTGGACGTGGTATACTTGGATTTTGCAAAAGCGTTCGATACAGTTCCCCACACACGGCTCATGTGTAAGGTAAAGTCTACAGGATTGGAAATATCAGTTTGTAAATGGATAGAAAACTGGCTAAAAGACAGAATTCAGAGAGTAGTGGTTAATGATTCTTACTCTGAATGGTCCAAGGTTATCAGTGGTGTACCCCAAGGTTCAGTGCTGGGACCCTTACTTTTTAATATGTTTATAAATGATATTGGGTCTGAGATCAAAAGTAACATTTCTGTCTTTGCAGATGACACCAAGCTATGCAGTGGAATAACGTCCTTACAGGATGTCGCCAATTTACAAGCCGACCTCAATGCTCTGTCTAATTGGGCGACTATGTGGCAGATGAGGTTTAATGTTGATAAATGTAAAGTTATGCACTTGGGAGCTAATAATATGAATGCATCATACATACTAGGGGGAGTACAACTGGGGGGATCCGTAGTGGAGAAGGATCTGGGGGTTTTGGTAGATCATAAGCTCAATAATGGCATGCAATGCCAAGCTGTGGTTTCCAAAGCGAGCAAAGTCCTTTCTTGTATTAAGAGAGGTATGGTCTCCAGAGAGAGAGATATCATTTTGCCCCTGTTCAAATCATTAGAAAGACCTCATCTGGAATATGCAGTTCAGTTTTGGGCCCCAGTTCTCAAAAAGGATATTGGGGAACTGGAGAAAGTGCAGAGAAGGGCAACCAAACTGATAAGAGGCATGGAGGAGCTCAGCTATGAGGAGAGATTAGAGGAACTGAATTTATTCTCTCTTGAGAAGAGGAGATTAAGGGGGGATATGATCAACATGTACAAATACATAAGGGGTCCATATAGTGAACTTGGTGTTCAGTTATTCACTTTACGGTCAACACAAAAGACAAGGGGGCACTCTTTGCGTCTAGAGGAAAAGAGATTTCACCTCCAAATACGGAAAGGTTTTTTCACAGTAAGAGCTGTGAAAATGTGGAATAGACTCCCTGCAGAGGTGGTTCTGGCCAGCTCAGTAGATTGCTTTAAGAAGGGCCTGGATTCTTTCTTAAATGTACATAATATAACTGGGTACTGACATTTATAGGTAAAGTTGATCCAGGGAATATCCGATTGCCTCTCGGGGGATCAGGAAGGAATTTTTTCCCCTGCTGTAGCAAATTGGATCATGCTCTTCTGGTTTTTTTTTGCCTTCCTCTGGATCAACTGTGGGTATAGAATTGGGTATATGGGATTGTACGATATATGTTTATTTTTATTTTTTTTTATTTTTATTTTTTTTTATTTTTTTTCGGTTGAACTGGATGGACTTGTGTCTTTTTTCAACCTGACTAACTATGTAACTATGTAACCCCTTCCCAGCCCCCTAGTGGTTAACCCCTTCACTGATCACTGTATAAATGTGAATAGTCCCAAAATGGCGTTAAAAGTGTCCGATATGTCCGCCATAATGTCGCAGTCACGATAAAAATCGCTGATCGCCGCCATTACTAGTAAAAAAAAAAATGATAAAAATGGCATAAAACTATCCCTTTTTTTGTAGACGCTATAACTTTTGCGCAAACCATTCAATAAATGTTTTTTGCAAAAAAAAATTTACCAAAAATTTGCAGAAGAATACGTATGGGCCTAAACTGAGGAAAAATTTATTTTTTTAATATATATTTTTTGGGAATTATAGCAAAAAGTCAAAAATATTGCTTTTTTTTTAAAACTGTCACTCTATTTTTGTTTATAGCGCAAAAAATAAAAACCGCAGTGTATTGTTATTTAGCAAAAGATATTAGGTAAATAAATAAACGAAAATACAAATGTATATAACATTACCTTGTAGGTTACTTTCCATTAATTTTTCCTCTTGATTTTCTTGATTTTTAACTTTATTGTGATTATTTTTACCTTTTGCATTAAAAAAAGGAAAACAGGTTAACTGAGCAAATTATCTTTTTTTTCTTTTGATTATAAACAATCCAGACTAAAAGCAAATTAAATTTTTGTGTTATATAATATATATGCATATATTGCAAACTGGTTAAAGTTTGATAAAATAAAATAAAACTGTAAACCAATACATTTAGTAGGAAGACTGAACATTCAGGTGTCAGGATATCCTGTTTTGTCTATTGGTGTGTTTTTGGAGTGCATTGCCTAGGTAAATATTGGCATTCTGGTTGTAGCTACATGGGTGTCCACATTCCAGTACCTAACTCTGGGTGCCTGAGTGCCCTACCAGCAAGCCAGGCAATGCTATGCGGGAGGAGGGATGGGTAAGTGTATGCTGTCAGAAAGGACGCCTTCCTGAGTAAGGATGAGCTCAGGTAGGCATGTGCACTGCTGAAAAATTTGTTCATTTTCGTTTTATTAGTTTTTTAGCTTTTTTCGGAAATTCGGGCAATTCGAAAATTCGGAAATTCAGAAATTTGGACATTTGGTAATTTGAAAATTTGGAATTCGGATTTAAAAAAATTCGGAAATTCTAAATTTCAGAAATCCGACAATCCGAAAATGTAAAAATTTGGAAATTTCGGATTTAACGAATTTGTCAAAATTCGTTAAAAAACAAATTCGGAACTAAACAAATTGCACATGTCTAAGCTCAAGCATGTTCGAACACGAGGCTGAGTTATGCCCCCTGAAAGCTGTCAAAGCTGCCAACCAATCATAGGTAGCGGAGGCATTCTGCACCCCTCATTTGTATGTATGTAAGAGGTGTGCAGCATCTACCCAATTCAACTGTACAAGTTTTTTGGGGTGCTCAGATTGATCATAAGAGGTCATGCAACCATCATCACTGATCACTGAACTCAGAGTTCTGCAGTGCAAGTTGGCTACCCGACAACCTGTCATAATGTTATCCGATGAACCCCTAACTGAGAATGGGGATTTGCACTGAGCATAGTGTGGCTCTCATTTTTCTAAATACAAAGCAGAGGAGCATAAAACGCTACAAAAGCTTTCCTATAGACCAAGGATTTTAAGTAAACTATATTAACAAAAGTATTGGGTCGCCTGCATTTACACGCACATGAACTTTAAAGGAGTTGTAAAGGGAGAAGGTTTTTTATCTTAATGCATTCTATGCAATAAGATAAAAAACCTTCTGTGTGTTACAGCCTCCCCTGCAAAGTCCCTCTCTCTCCAGCGATGTCCACAAATCCCTCGGCCATCCGGGACTCTCCTCCTGATTGGCTGAGACACAGCAGCGGAGCCATTGGCTCCCGCAGCTGTCAATCAAAGTCAGTTAGCCAATCAGGAGAGAAACGGGCGGGGCTGAATGGAAGCTCTGTGTCTGAATGGACACACAGAGCTGCAGCTCAGCTCGGTGCCCCCAGAGCAAGCTGCTTGCTCTGGGGGCACCTAACAGGAGGGAGGAGTCAGAAGCACCGAAGAGGGACCCGAAGAGGAGGATTCAGGCTGCCCTGTGCAAATCCACTGCACAAAGCAGGTAAGTATAACATGTTTGTAATAAAAAATAAAAATAAAAAAAAACAAGACTTTACAATTCACTTTAACAGTATACCAGTCTTAGTCCGTAGTGTTCAATATTACAGCTATAAAAGCTTCAACTCTTCTGGGAAGGCTGTCCACAAGGTTTAGGAGTGTGTCTATGGGAATGTTTGACTATTCTTCCAGAAGCGCATTCGTGAGGTCAGGCACTGATGTTGGACAAGAAGGCCTGGCTCGCAGTCTCAGCTCCAATTCATCCCAAAGGTGTTCTATTGGGTTGAGGTCAGGACTCTGTGCAGGCCAGTCAAGCTCCTTCACCCCAAACTCGCTCATCCATGTCTTTATGGACCTTGCTTTGTGCACTGATCCAAATCATTTGGTGGAGGGGGGATTATGGTGGGGGGTTGTTTTTCAGGGGTTGGGCTTGGCCCCTTATTTCCAGTGAAGGGAACTCTTAAGGCGTCAGCATACCAAGACATTTTGGACAATTTCATGCTCCCAACTTTTTGGGAACATTTTGGAGATGGCCCCTTCCTGTTCCATCATGACAATGACAATATTGAACTCTACGGACTAAGACTGGGATGCCATTAAAGTTCATGTGCGTGTAAAGGCAGGCGTCCCAATACTTTTGGTAATATAGTGTATCTTGGCCAGGTCCTCACAGCCAGATAATGAGCGTGTCATAATTGCCTAATTGGAGGTCATTAAATTCATTAGCAGGATGTTACTTAATTCAAGCCAGATCACTCATAGTTGGTGTAAAATAGCATTGAGAAAAATACTTTTTTTAAACCAAGTGTTCTACAACACAGGGATCACTTGTATCTGTGCACTGTGCTGTGCTCTAACACAAACGCTATTCGAAAAGAATGGCAACGCACTGCAACACACATATACAGCACGTTACTGCATGATAATGGCATTCACATTACAATTATTGTGTGTGACTCTGGGTGTGGCTGCCACCATCCTTGTTAATCATATCTGGAAAATCACAGCTGCTCTTTATAGGACTTTGAAGGCAACTTCTAACCAAAAAATAAGAATAAAATAATAACCTTTATTTTCTCGATTTAAAAGGTTTGAACTACATATAATACGTCACATATTACGTAGTATAAAATATTGTATAAAATTGGGTTACAACGTCAAGAAGCGTGATCCAAATGGTTTCCCCCACAGCTGATGATTTAGCATGCAGTTATTGGATTACTGGTTGGCCCACTCAGCTTAGGGACTTCTAAGGACCACCATTTGGATCACACAACTATTTTTTGGTTAGAAGTTGCCTTCAAAGTCCTTTAAAGAGCAATTGTGGTTTTCCAGATACAATAAACAATTAGTTATCATCTAAGTAGAATTTTTAAGTATATTTAAAGGGTTAAATAAATAAGTAATACTGCGCCTATCAACAAGTGCAAAAATAATATAGATATCAAAATTGCTAATAAAGTGAATATACTAATAAGCTGCTGACATAACAATTGACTAATTGTAAAAAGGATATGTGTGAAATATGTGAGCGCTAAATAAGATCCTAATTCCTAGGAAAAGTGCCTATATAGACATATAACAACAAATGTATCCACAGTGTTGTTATGTCTGTGAAAATCACAAAAAATCACAAAAGATTTATTTTAAGTATCAATGATGCATGATCGATGATAACAACTAACAAATTCTTTACGAATGATGCAATCTTATACTTAATCCGTGTCAAAGTGACCAAAAACAGAAAGCAAAATTTAGATCGCACTCTCAAGAATACAGGGTATGTAAACCTCTATATGAGTGAGAAAAAAAGTTGTGAGCAATATAGCTTATCATGAGATATAAATAGAGGGACAGTCTATAAAGTGCATATCTGACATGAAAACAACAAAAAATAATAAATAAAGTCTATAACTTGTATCCACACCATCAGGTATATATCCAGTGTTCCCCAAATAAATGTCAATCACATGGGGGTACTGGGAAACCCTAGATGTGGGTATAATGTCCACTTGGAACTTCCTGGGATGTATTGTGGATAAATCCTATTCCTGCAGGTGTAGAAACACCAGTAGTGGGAAGGAAGAAAGTACTTCAAAGTTTTCAGCTGATACACGGTGATAACATCATCATCATAAGCATTGAAGAGAATAAAATACTCTTACCGCAAGACTCGGACCCAAGCCACCATACGATGCTGGGTCGTGCAGGCTTATGTCCTCACAGGGACTCAGATTGTGGTGATGTGATGTCGTGTTGTCCTTATTAGATCCACGAATGGGGTACCCCAGTTGATGTCTGCAGTAGACGAAACGCGTCGGGATCACATGCTAGTCACCTAGCCCACGCTTGTTTGTTATATTCGCTGGTTTGCTTTTCCAGTATTTTGGATTTTTGGATATTATTTTATTCATTTTAAAAAATATTTTTTTTGTGCAGTGTTTTTTTGCCTTTTGTACCTTTTTAGTTTTAATAAAAACCCAGTTATTTGGTTTTACACCATGCGGAGGATTTTTCTTTCTTTTCTTGGAATTGATTCCTTTCCTGGACATCTGATCGTGGTTTGAGCTGAAGGATCTGATCCGGTGTAGACTTCCATTCGTGGATCTAATAAGGACAACACGACATCACATCACCACAATCTGAGTCCCTGTGAGGACATAAGCCTGCACGACCCAGCATCGTATGGTGGCTTGGGTCCGAGTCTTGCGGTAAGAGTATTTTATTCTCTTCAATGCTTATGATGATGATGTTATCACCGTGTATCAGCTGAAAACTTTGAAGTACTTTCTTCCTTCCCACTACTGGTGTTTCTACACCTGCAGGAATAGGATTTATCCACAATACATCCCAGGAAGTTCCAAGTGGACATTATACCCACATCTAGGGTTTCCCAGTACCCCCATGTGATTGACATTTATTTGGGGAACACTGGATATATACCTGACGGTGTGGATACAAGTTATAGACTTTATTTATTATTTTTTGTTGTTTTCATGTCAGATATGCACTTTATAGACTGTCCCTCTATTTATATCTCATGATAAGCTATATTGCTCACAACTTTTTTTCTCACTCATATAGAGGTTTACATACCCTGTATTCTTGAGAGTGCGATCTAAATTTTGCTTTCTGTTTTTGGTCACTTTGACACGGATTAAGTATAAGATTGCATCATTCGTAAAGAATTTGTTAGTTGTTATCATCGATCATGCATCATTGATACTTAAAATAAATCTTTTGTGATTTTTTGTGATTTTCACAGACATAACAACACTGTGGATACATTTGTTGTTATATGTCTATATAGGCACTTTTCCTAGGAATTATATTTAAAGGGTTAATTCAGATTTTCAGAAAAAATAAGAGGGTGAACCCATACCCTATACCAGTGATGGCAAACCTTGGCACCCCAGATGTTTTGGACCTACATTTCCCATGATGCTCAGCTACACTGCAGAGTGCATGAGCATCATGGGAAATGTAGTTCCAAAACATCTGGGGTGCCAAGGTTCGCCATCACTGCCCTATACCTACAGAAAACACAAGTGGACATGAGCGTGGGATCTGGTTAGAAAGCATTCTATCGGAATCAGATAAACAAACAATAGCAGCTTACATCACAGCAGCCAGTTGAATGAATGAATGAATGAATGAATGAATGAATAAGTAACTTGTATAGCACTACAAACATGAACTAAATCGCCTCAAGGCACTTTTTCAGACAGTATCCGCCTATGTCTTCAGAAGAGATGGGTCTTAAAGAGGAGTTCCAGCCTTTTTTTATGTTTATTAAAAGTCAGCAGCTACAAAAAGTGTAGCTGCTGGCTTTTAATAAACATACACTTACCTGTTCCACTGTCCAGCGGCGCGCCGTCCGGAGCTCCGCTCCTCTCCCCCCCTTCTCCTCCGGCGTCTCCATTCATAGTGTGGGCACCCGGCCGTGACAGCTTTCGGCTTCATGGCCGGGCACTCACTGCGCATGCGCGAACGGCGCAGCGCTCTCTGAGTGGACAGGCGATCGCCTGGGACATGTCACGTCCCAGGTGATCGCCTAGAGGGAGGGGCCGCCAAAAGGCGATATGACAAATCACCTAGGCGGCCCCAGGGCGGAAGGAGGAAGTGGGAGAGGAAGTCCCACTCCTACTGAAGCCCCCACTCCTTCCCCCAAAAAATTACATGCCAAATGTGGCATGTAAGGGGGCGAGGAGTGGATTAAGCGGAAGTTCCAAATTTGGGTGGAACTCCGCTTTAAGCTTCTCCCTGAAGGCTAGATGGTTTTCTTCCGAGCCGATGTCCGCGGGTAGAGCGTTCCATAGCCGGGGTCCTTGGACTGCGAATCTATAGCCAAGCTGGTGTAAGATCAAGTTGTCAGCCAAGCTGGTGTAAGATCAAGTTGTCAGCCAAGCTGGTGTAAGATCAAGTTGTCAGCCAAGCTGGTGTAAGATCAAGTTGTCAGCCAAGCTGGTGTAAGATCAAGGCATTACAGTCCAGGCAGAGAATGAGATGTGGAGAACTCCCCAGTGCCAGGTAGAACTCACTATGTACGGGAAGACCAACGCAGCATTCCTCACTGCTTTGTGAACTGCTACATGTCGCGTGCATCAAATGAGGGAGTGAAAACATGTTTTGGGGTTGTACCTCTTTGTCAAGCCTGCCCCAAGCAGTTACTTGGGGAATTATACACAAAATGAGAGCGGGAAAGATACCCGACCACACTGGAATCTAGCTGGAGCCGATTAAAACAAGCAGAACAGTCGATGCTGGCTATAAATTCATCATGAATTTTAAAAACTATCAACTGTTGATTATTATTTACTGTATATTCATAACATTATTACATACTTAATATATTGCTATGTCAAATTCTATATGAATCATCAGCTAAAAATGAATGAAAAGTAAAATGGATACTGATAGCTCATCACCCATGGAGGTAAGTACAGTGGGGAGCAGGAGGGTGAAGGAAAATCAGAAAATATGAACTAACCCTTTAAGTAAAATGGATTGTGATTTTGCTTTTGTGAGAGATAAATACTTTCCTACCTTTTTTCTTGGCACAAATTATTGTAACAGGTATTAATATTATAAGTATCACAACACCAGCAATCACAGGTATAATGATGATGTAGAGTGTAGAGCTCTTTGTATCTGTAGTATCTGTAGAATCTAAAAGATAAAGTACAAATATTAACATTACAGACCACAAGTTATGTGTTAAAATGCTTGCCTTTAAACAGCATTTGTTAGGAATTTAAATTGCCATACTTCTTGATTTTTAAAGACTTTTTTTTTTTTCTTCTAAAATCCAGCTCCCCTATGTACCAATATACCATTAATGTACCTCGGTTGCACAAACATACAAGTTTTCTTTGATTTTGAAAACAAGGCCTCGCCTCATCAATGGCTATATTTTGCAGACCACTTCAGAAACTTTCTGGTTTACAGACACAGACAGACCAGCCAGTAAGTCACAGGAAGGAATTTACCAGCTGACCTCATTAGCGCACCTTCACCCATCAACTAAGTTTTCACAGCACCCCCTGGCATTCCCCCATGTGTACATTTGCCTGACTTCCCCCAGCGTCTCTTCAGACGAGCTCATGCTGCATGCAGCCCACGGGACATCCCTGATGTAGTGCAAGAGCCTGCCTGATTGGATACAGAGTGATTTGATTGATGGTGTGTCCTCCTATTATATCGTTTTGGTAAATCTAAAGGCGATTGTGCAGAGATTATACAATTAGATTGTATAGTGTATGGTCACATTTATACACCTATAATTAGCTAGTTGCGCTCTTAGTGTCATTAATTGTTAACGGCACACCAAATACAGAAGCAAACACACATTTTGACACATGAAAAAAAAAAACAGGTGACAAATGCGGTAAAAAAATGTGGAAACATTTCCCACTAGCTACTTTGCCAGGTGTAGCAGAGACCATTGAAATCAACGGGCTTCCCTATGTGTGTCACTGGGAAAACGAGCCACAAAAACTGCCTTCCCACTACTCCAGGTGTGAATGGAGCCTGAAAGTGAAATTGGTGCATTTACACAAAAACAATGAGGCTCTATTAACATCTGTGTGCTTCCAAACACATGAAAAACTGCACAGAAAATGTGCTATATCACCCTCTAATGTGCTAGAAGTGGTAGTGATTAGGTTTTTGTAGGTAAATTCCAGGCTTGACTGGCAGCCAGGCCTGTTTGTTTTGATCTGGGTTGGGAGTGACTCAGGCAGAGCTGGGTGACTCACAGGCAGCATCACTGAGACCTCCCTCTTCTTTCCTGAGTTTGCTAGAATGTTCTGGAAAGAGAGGAGGAGAGTAGAGGGGGAGCTGCCTGGGGTATTCTGAGGAGCCCTGACCAATCCCCAACTTGGATTGGCAGGGGGCAGGCCTCCTCAAATACTCAGAGCCAGCCCAGCTGGGAAGGAGTTGTTCAGTGTGGAAGCTGGAGATGGAGTGCTAGGCTGTCGTGACCCGGATGGAGCTCCCCGCTCAAAGAGGGGGGCAGGGTGACCTTGGGCCTGGGCTCAGGTGCAGACGGGGACCTTTCAGAACACGTGGGGGTGTCCTGGACAGGAAGCATGGGAGCAAGGAGAGGACAGCAGGAGAGAGCACTGCCAGGCAAGTCTCCAGGGAGGAACAACAGGTTGCATACCAAGTTCACGGCCAACGCCCCTTTGTACAAAAATTCACGGAAAAGTCTGATGAAAGTCCGATCGTGTGTGTATATGGCTTTAGTATGTCTATTCATCTGCATAATTATTCTTGTGTTTTCAATTGAGCTTCAAGAGAGAACTGAACAGGCTTTATGTATGAAAAGAAAATTAAGTACTGTCCGTGATACTTTTTTTATTTGCACTAACATAGAATTTTTCAGGACAAGCTTTCGGGGTATGTCCCCTTCTTCAAGGTCCAAGCAGTACTGATTCACAATTTTTTTAGCAGAATGTTAAAACAAAACAAGAAAAAAATCTCAGAGGGAAAGGAAAAAAAAAAAACACATACAAATCAATGGTAATAAAGATAGCAGCAGAGTTAGTGAGATAAGACAGAGTTAGTGAGATAAGACAGAGGGAGAGCTATAGACTTGAGGGGGGAGATGCTAGTCACAGAGGGGGTCATAAAACCTTAGTATAATGGGTAAGGAAACCAATATCTAAATTTAGGCCATTCGTTTTTGTGTCAAAAAGAATTATCATTCTTAGTTCAAATGTTTTCCTTTCCTGGATAGTTCTGAAATTCCCTTTAAGAACTAAAACATTGAGGTCTTCTATAGTGTGGTCTGGTTGTGAGAAGTGATGTCCCACAGGTGTGCAGAAACTGTCTTCTTTATGTTCTTTGATGGTATGTCTGTGAAAATTCATCCTCGCTTGCAACTTCTGTCCTGTTTCACCAACATAAGATCCTTTGCCACACCTGTTGCATTGGATGAGGTACACAACATTACTGGAGGTACAGTTGTAAGATCCCATGATAGTGAAGGTCCCATTTGTGTGTGTGACACTTTTGGATGGATTGATCTGGTTGCACAGTTTGCAGCGTTTTTTATTGCAGGGTTTGCTTCCATTATTTGTGACTTCATAATCAGAGTGAAGTTTCCTGCTGATTAGTTTGTGTCTGAGGTTGGGTGGTTGTCTGAAAGCCAATAATGGGGGTTGTTGGAATATTTCTTTCAGAGTTTCATCCTCTGTTATAATGGTGGTACAACAATTACCACCAAATACACTTCTAGTCACTATGGATGTAGAATCTCTGTACAGTAACATCCCTCACAAGGATGGGTTGGCAGCATGTCACAGATTCTTATCATCCACACCAAACCACAAATACACGGCTGAGGATGTTACACAGCTCATCGAATTTATTCTTACACACAACTACTTCACTTTCAACAATGACATCTATCTCCAATGTATGGGTACTGCTATGGGAAGCAAAATGGCACCCCAATATGCAAACTTATTTATGGCTGACCTGGAGGACAAATTCCTGAACAGCATACAACAAAAGCCATACAGATATTATCGCTATATTGATGATATCTTCATGATATGGACTGAAGGTGAAGAAAATCTAAACCAATTCTTCTCATTGATCAACACTTTTCACCCATCTATCAAACTTAAAATGGACTATTCGAACACACATGTCAACTTCAAAGACACTACAGTATACATCAGGGATGACAAGCTTCACACTTCCATATACAGAAAACCGACTGACCGATGCAGCTATCTTCATAGTTCCAGTTTTCATCCCCAACACACTAAACGAGCCATCATACACAGCCAGGCCATCAGATACCACCGAATTTGTTCAGACACAGAAGTCAGAGATAAACATCTCAGAACACTGGCAGGCTCTTTCCAGAAGAAAGGATATAAAGACAAAACCATCAACAACAGCATAAACACAGCCTTGAAAACCCGAAGAGAAAATCTCCTCCAATACAAAGAGAAAAAAACAAATAACAGAGTACCTCTGGTCACCACATACAACCCAACACTAGAAGGGATCAAAAAGATAATCAAAGATTTACAGCCCATTATAACAGAGGATGAAACTCTGAAAGAAATATTCCAACAACCCCCATTATTGGCTTTCAGACAACCACCCAACCTCAGACACAAACTAATCAGCAGGAAACTTCACTCTGATTATGAAGTCACAAATAATGGAAGCAAACCCTGCAATAAAAAACGCTGCAAACTGTGCAACCAGATCAATCCATCCAAAAGTGTCACACACACAAATGGGACCTTCACTATCATGGGATCTTACAACTGTACCTCCAGTAATGTTGTGTACCTCATCCAATGCAACAGGTGTGGCAAAGGATCTTATGTTGGTGAAACAGGACAGAAGCTGCAAGCGAGGATGAATTTGCACAGACATACCATCAAGGAACATAAAGAAGACAGTTTCTGCACACCTGTGGGACATCACTTCTCACAACCGGACCACACTATAGAAGACCTCAATGTTTTAGTTCTTAAAGGGAATTTCAGAACTATCCAGGAAAGGAAAACATTTGAACTAAGAATGATAATTCTTTTTGACACAAAAACGAATGGCCTAAATTTAGATATTGGTTTCCTTACCCATTATACTAAGGTTTTATGACCCCCTCTGTGACTAGCATCTCCCCCCTCAAGTCTATAGCTCTCCCTCTGTCTTATCTCACTAACTCTGTCTTATCTCACTAACTCTGCTGCTATCTTTATTACCATTGATTTGTATGTGTTTTTTTTTTTCCTTTCCCTCTGAGATTTTTTTCTTGTTTTGTTTTAACATTCTGCTAAAAAAATTGTGAATCAGTACTGCTTGGACCTTGAAGAAGGGGACATACCCCGAAAGCTTGTCCTGAAAAATCCTATGTTAGTGCAAATAAAAAAAGTATCACGGACAGTACTTAATTTTCTCTGTCACAATTGCACTAATACGGCTACAATTACGTCAAGTATGTATGAAAAGAATAAACACATTTAACCAAATATACAACAGTTGTTGAAGAACTCTCATCTTGTGGAATGTTTTATCTGCTTGTATCTAGCTGTAGATGGGACTCTCCATGGAGATTCCTGTTTTAACGATCTGTTTGTGTCCTTGTAGTGTAAACCACATACAGACTACACAGCTCTGTCTATGTCAGATTTGAGAAAAATAATAATATTACCTCCATACATCAGTTGGAAGTCCTCCTGGAGAGGTTCAGTAAGAGACTCGTGTTGGACTCTGCAAGAGAAGTTCCGCTCTCTGTCCTCCTCAGTGGGTATTATTGTTACTGAGCTCCTCACACTGTACATCCCATCCGGGTCTCTTTGAGGTTTCTCCAATGTAATATTGTTCAGTATTATTCCATCCCGAAGCCATTTAATGTCAATGTCCACCGGGTAGAATCCAGAAATGGCACACCTCAGGACATTCTCTTTAGATATAATAATGTTTTTATCTGGTATGTTGATCCTTGGAGGGGCTGTAACAAAAGCCATGTTAGATCAAGACAAGCGTACAGTATAAGAG